>OX439392.1:4250984-4850984 GCA_949319315.1 Zelleria hepariella | reverse complement strand
TAAACTTGCATCATCAGATTCATCAGTTTTTCCGAACAAAACGGGACTGCACAACACTGTGGCATGCTTGATGTGTATTTTCATCAGAGAAATGATTACCTAATTTTGGTGCCACTTTTTATTTATGGTTTTTAGCTATGTTGATGTTTTTACTGTGTACAGTTATGTAGTGGATTAATCAACACGTAACTGTAGTGAATAAAGGATGTAATTTTCTCTGAAAATCCACAAATGAAAAGTGCCACCAAAATTAGGTAATATTTTCCCTGATAAAAATGACCCAAATATGATTTTTATGTAAAATTTGTTTTAATATCTAACTTTGAGAGCTATACTTCGGGACCTTACTCGCCAGTGGCGCCAACTAGTGAGCACAAAGTCGATAGCCCTCATTCTCTACGCTCTAGATCCCGCGACTCGGAATTCGGAACCGTGTGTCAATGCGCATAGGCTCAGCGGCAAACCAGTTCAATGCACAGTTACTACTTGCTCTTCTTATTTATTGCATGATTAATAATTGTTATTAATTTGTATTTACACTATTTTTACAAAGTCGTCAGTAATGTAACTGAGTAGAGTGTACCCGCCCGTGTAATGGTCGAAGCGCATGGTCGAAGTGTAATGGTTCGATCCGGTATTTTTTTCTTTGTTACCTCAGAACTTTTTTCTAGTTAGACCGATTAAGATGATTATTTTTTGTTTGAAAGTTATTTTATACTTCCCCTGTGGCCCCATAAAAAGGTTTAGATCTGATGAAGAACTTCGGAGTTGGAAAACGGAACTCCTCAACGGATCACTCGGAATCAGTGCGTGAAGTAATTTTATTTTTATTTTTTTCATAATTTGCTGTATTATTGAAATGAAATAGTTTATTAGTTAAAAAAGGTTACAGATGAATGTTCTGGCTCCCAAACTAGGATTCCCTGTGCTAAGGGTAGCCAGAGTAGCCACCACGAGTGCGAAAAAGCTCTGCCGGACGTCTGCCGGACTTATGATTCATGAATCATAATTCTTTAGTAGTAAGGTTGTTTATCCAACTTATCAATTTCAGTGACATTGACAGTAAGCACTCGTGGTAGCTGCCCAGGGGGGTTACCCTTGACGCTATTGCGATCAAATTGAAAAAGTTCTAAAATTAATTTCTCTTTGAATTCGCATAGTAATGCTTTGATTTTAAATACTTTGTAATGTTTAGTCAAAGGTAAGGCTGTTTTATTCAATAAAAACACAAAATGCGTCTTGATTTGTAAAATATTAAATTTTAAAAACGCTCCATATTAAAAAAAATTTTGCTTAAAATTTTTGCTAGGCAACATATTTAATTACCTAACAAGGACTCGCGAAAGCATCCTACATGGGCTGTAGGCCTAAGGATGCTATTCGCTCACTACCTACAGTACTGCAGCACCCTTGTCCACCACTGCAACTTTTGTCATCTTTTTTTTCTACCGTCAATGCAGTATTGTAATAATTTAAGAATCGTCACTATTATGCCTAATAAAAACTTAAAAACTTATAAACTTATAATATTGCGCCCGTGTTGAAAAAATGCGTCGAGGGTAGAGGGGCTGGCTACTTTCCTTGATTGTCTTTACAAGTTTCATTTTATTTTTCTAAATAGCTCGATTGTATCAATCTGCATGCCAGCATCAATTCAAATCAAGACACGTCGGTGCATCAACAATGGCTGACCTTGTACCAATGATATTTGTCTGAGCCAGTTGAATGTCTATCATCCGCTGACAGGCTGCTAAATGCTTTCGCCAGGGGCCTTAGCCTGTAACGCAATGGTGCCAAAATGGGCTCCCAGTTGACAGCTTTAATTACGATTTATCAATGATGTCGGTCCTTTTAATGTTTTTGTAGTTCAGCAAAGGAAATTCCGATTTTAATTTCTAGAGGTTTAGTTCTCTGGTTGTAGGAGAAAAACGAGGAAAGCCCGGTTTTGTCCTTCTGCTGGGACGCCATCGATACGCCATTGCGTTACAGGCTAAGGCCCTGCTCACCATTTAACTAGGCCGCCATTGTTTGAAATACTGGATCAAACATTTGACATTTAAGTGTGAACCTCAGGTCAAACACCAGCAAGATTATGAAGGTTGCTTTGGATAACTAGGTGTGCCTACAGCGTCTCGAAAAAATGCTGCCCCATATATTTGGTGCAGTAGCTATCGAAGTTTAGTACTGAATAGCTGACTTTCTTTCTAACCGCCTACCGACTAGGTACTAAGTTCGAGCCGTATTATTTATTTTTATTTTGCTACCTCAGAACTTTTTTCTGGGTGAACCGATCTTGATTATTCTTTTTTTGTTTATACCTTGTGGTCCCGTAAAAAATGCGTAGATCTGATGAAGAATTTAACTGTTACACCCTATAAATGAGTTTGCACAGTTGCTAGACCTCAAAAACGGGATATTTGCAGGACTATAGCTCTTATCGTTTATTTCGATCATATTATGTTCCCGCAAATAGACCAGTTTTGAGGACTAGAAATTGTGCATTTTTTTTACAGAATAAGCACATAGCAGTGATTTTGCAGCAGGGTGGTGTTCCAAGCTCTCTCTCACTGAGAGAATTTCTGTGCCCAACGGTGATTTGGTATGTATTTATGCTGTCGCTTGATTGGCAACAGACCAACCTACAATACAGGTTACCAGTCTGTTTCCTACTATGCAAAAGTTGATCTAAATACAAATCAGTTAGCACTAAAAAAATAACTATGGAACAAAGAACTGCATGTTAGTATGTATGCTGCTATACATATGTATTTCTAATTTAAAATTATCGCAGTGAAGTAAGACGACCTTAATCGACGTTAAGTAAACTAGTGTACACTTTCCGGTATTGTGTTGCACAAGATTTTATAACACACCGACTTTGAATCAGATCTGAAGCCAAAATAGAAACAGCTGACTGAGTGCGAACCGAATGCAACGAGTAAAGCCGCGTTTTCACAGTCAAATTACAAAAGGGGAAGAGCGCCGCACAGTGGTCGATTTGTACGATTTAGGCGGCCAAAAGTCCATTTCTCAAAGTTAACTTATAACAAAACTAAATGATTCCCGGAAAAATAGACACCCCGACTGCCCAAACCCCACCCCTCCCTAGTTCCTAGAACTGCGTGCGCGCCCCCACAGGTAGTCGGAACTTGATCGTCGCGCAAGCTGTACGCGTTCGTTCTCGACACTCTTAGCGCAACCGATATTCTAAAGTGAATATTTCATTGGATATTATTCAGTTACAAGTGAAAGTGATGGAAGTCGAAAATTCAGGTAAGCTCCTTCAAATATAATTTAAATTAAGATAAGGAATATCAATATTTAGTGCAGTTACAACGTATCAAAGATCGCCCTTTTTCATAGAAAATATTATCATTTTTTTATTTTCAATAGTAAAAATGTTGTACTTCCGAGACCGTCCGAGTTAAATTCCTTATGGTTTCTAATAGTATAGCTCTTTGAGCAGATAACCACAAAAAAAATAGCCACCACCTTTGACCACTTCGCGAGAAAAATAATAATTCATTAACTTAGGCAGAAAGTGAGAAAAATTCCTTTTTTGTTTCTTTTGCGTTAAAATTCCTTTTCGTTGTTCTAGGTTCATCAAGTTACTCGGGCATGGAGGTAGTAACTCGCAGATATCTTTTTGATAAGATGATTGAGGAAAACTCTCCATCAATAAACGACAAATTGGAATACTTACAAAATTATTTGTTAGTGTCTTACGGGGACTCCGACGAAGACAAAAAGTATATAAATCATAATTTTTCATATTTTAAAACAGAAATAAAAAAGAGATGGTCCAAAGCACGCAACACGCTAGAAAAATTTCTTATAAGCAATGATGCATGGTTAGCAGGAACGTTCGAGATGCCCATAAAAACGCATAATAAGTCAGGACGACCTAGCAAAACATTCAGTGAATGTAGTGAAAGAACTAAAAGGAGGAAAACAGAAGAAGTTCGCTCCTCTGTAGGCAAAGAAGTGATAGTTCACGCAGCGCAAGTAATTTTACAAAAAGAAGGAAAAAGAAACGCCTCGCAAGTCCTAAAAGATATTACAAATTCGCCTGCAGCCGCAAACGAATGTAAAAAAAGACATTCCAAATCAAAGGCACAAGATCCCCTTACGCCTCGGGAGGCACTGCGAATGTGCGTGGACGCTGATTTGACACGAAGTCAATATGAAATTGTGCGAGCAACCAACAGAAGCTTTTACCCGTGCTACGAATTAGTGTTGAAGGCTAAACAGGAATGTTACCCACCCAAAGAGACGCTACGAGTGACCGCTTCCTGTGCTGAAAGTGATCTACAATCTTTGTTAGATCACACCGTCACGCGATTATCAATTTTCCTCGAAGAAGTACTAATGACTCTTACAGAAACTGAGAGAAATTCCTTGCAGATTATCTGCAAATGGGGTTGTGATGGTTCACAACAAGCTCAATACAAACAAAAGTTAATGAATGACGCCGACTCGGATGCAAATATATTTTTGAGCTCATTCGTGCCTCTACAAATTGTTTGCGGCGAAGACAAAACAAAAATGGTTTGGCAAAACCCGACTCCTTCTTCACCACGATATTGCCGCCCGATACGATTCAGATTTATAAAAGAGTCTACAGACATTACAAAAGATGAAATAAATTACGTTCGGGACAGTGTGAAGTCCCTAAAAGCCACGGAATTGGAACTGAATGGGCAAAAATTCTCGGTTAGCCACAGTCTTAAAATGACCATGGTGGACGGCAAAGTTTGCAATGCGGCGACTGACACCAAATCAACGAGTAGATGCTACATATGCGGAGCCACTTCAAAAAACTTTAATGACTTAAGTAAAAAAAACGAAATTCACCCAGAATCGCTTGAATTTGGCCTATCAACTTTACATGCCAGAATTCGATTATTCGAGAGTATTTTACATTTAGCTTATAAATTGCCCGTTGGGAAATACCGTGAAAAAAGAACCAAAGCAGAAAAGATGCTAGAACAACAAAAAAAAAAGAAATTCAGCAAAGATTCAGAGAAGAAGTAGGTATCTTGGTAGATATGCCAAAATGTAATTTTGGTAACACAAATGACGGCAATACTAGTAGAAGATTTTTTGAAAACCCACATCTGGCTGCTGAAATAACGGGAATAGACTTTAATTTTATTTATAGAATTAAAGTTATTTTGGAAGCCATATCAAGCGGTCACAAAATAGATGTCCCGAAATTTGATGAATACGCCATGGAGACAGCAAAACTGTATGTAGAGTTATATGGTTGGCATTCTATGACTCCTACCATGCATAAAATTTTGGTACATGGTGGAAAAGTTATAGAAAATTCTCTAGTGCCTATTGGTCAACTTTCGGAGGAAGCTGCAGAAGCTCGTAATAAGCACTTTCGCTCATACCGTCTAAACTTTGCTCGAAAGTTTTCACGCGAAGACTGTAACCTTGATATTTATCACAGGTTACTCTTGACATCAGATCCACTCATCAGTTCAATGAAAAAAAAAAGAAGTTCCGATCAAAACCATTTTTGCAGGAAACTTTGGAGCTTTTGCTTCCTGCAGAGCCAAATACAAAAGGCACTTGTGATAAATGCATGGAAAGTGACGGTGAGGAAGAATTGTCTTTTAAAGAGTAACATAACAATTTGTATGTTAAACTTTCATAAAATATTGTCTTATTGTTTATGATTCGGTACCTAACATTGTAAGTAACATTTAGTATAATAATGTGGTAATAACTGTTGACCATTTAATTTTAGTGTATACTGTATTTTTTTGTCATCCATATTTTATTTTCAATTTAAATAGGCATGCAGACTGTAGAGAATAAACATTTTTTTTATGTACGGCCGTCTTTTACTTAACAAATTGTGATAATTCTTAACCCAAATATCAAAAACTACTAAGCCGATTTCGATAATTCAAATGAACTCAAAATATATATTTTACACCAAAGGGAGATTTAAAGAAAATTTAAAAACATTGGCGCTATTTACAAAAATATTTTCACAGAAATGTTTTTTTGTATTGAAAAATACGCTTTCAATGAAACGAATAGGGATAAACATATATATTCACTCTAAAATACCAGATTAGCATTTGTTGTCGTATTTATTACTGAAATAAAGCATAAAATAGTTTTGGCCGCCTAAATCGTACAAATCGACCACTGTGCGCCGTCCCAGAAAATTGACGCTTCTGATAGGTCGATCCCAACCGAGCCAGAGACAAGCCCGCTAAAATGTAAACGCTCGGATAGTAGCGGCATTTTCTTGGATGGTCATTTGGGTTTTAGTTTTATAAGACTGTGAAAACGCGGCTTAAGAGGGTGCAGGAGCACGATTTTCCCATACAATTTCGATTGCTGAAACTTGGTTTATATCAGTAGATGACCAATACGGAGGTTTGCAAATAGTTTTTATAATAAAAAAAAAATTGCCTGAAAGAAATTAGAGCGATGCTTTTTTCGCGCCGAAAAAGGGGTTACTTTCGCAGCTGTTATTTACTTACATTATTACACTGCCTATTGGAGTCTAACTACCTTGGGAACATCAATAAAAAATTTGTAAGAAAAAAAAAATTGAAATAGCTAATAAAATGTAGAAATGGCAGCGAAACTACGAAAAAAAAATTGGGAAAATAGATCTATTACATTACAACTACAACTACATACTCGCAAAAGGACACGAACACACGTAGACTCATACAGGCGCATTGCCTCTCACTTTTCCCGCGCCCCGTCTCGCTCTGGGTAAAAAGAAAACAGTGTTTCACGCGCTTGGCCATCGCCGAGTTCCCACGGTCCTACAGGGGATTCTTAAGACACAAGCTCACGAAAGAAAGCAGTCCCAGAAGTTAAAGAATTTTGGTTCTTAGTGCAATAGATTTAAGGATTTTGCTGAGGAACTTCATTGATCTTGCGAGAGCTCTCCATACTCTGCCAGCTGCGCCAGCACAAAAATTATTATCAAGTTCGATAGCGCTTGATGCAGTTATGTCTCTCTCTTGACTATCTCTTTCTTTCTCTTTCTCTCTCTGCTGATCTACTCTTAGTGTGAAAGAGGCTGATAAGCAATTGGCCAATTGTACCTTGTTTAGTTAAGTTTTTTTCTTAAATCTGTATTTATAGTTTATCTTTTATTTCTATCTTTAAAGCTCGGTGTAGTCCTTCAGTCTAGTCTGGAAGCTATTCTCGGGATGTAAAACATGGATTTCGCAGACACTCGTCAAATCCTTGATTAGCCAAATTGCATACTCGTCAAATCCTCGATTTGTCAAAACAAAGACTTGCTGTAGGTAATGATTTCCGCATCAAATAGAGCCAGACAAATTGATGGCAGTTTGAATTAAAAACACTGTAGAGTAATAAAACTAAAGTGTAATATTATGTATTAAATAAAATATGTAACTCGGCACATTTGGCCAAAAATGTGGGTCAGAACGAAGATAAACATAGCAATAGAAGCGATTAGTTTCATAAATTTATTACGGTTTAGCAAAAGCAGGTGCTAATAATGTTTGCACATCAGTTTCGCGTGTCGATGACCCACTATCAACACACAGATTAAATACGACAGAAAAGCCGTCCGCACAGCGAATATTATTAGTTTTTAGGTCGCTTCATTTTTCACTAAATATCGACGTAAGACCAACAGAAAAAAGTCAGTTTCTGATCAATCTTACGAAGCTATAGGACCACAACAAAGATCCATAATTTTGGCCTTATGTTGTGGAATGGATCATGCATGTCCCAGAGTCAGGTATTGTTTTGAAATGCTTTTCTCATTTTAGCGGATTCTATACCCAGAAGGTGCCACTGTAATTGTATTCCTAAGCCTGCGTCATCAGAGCATACCCACTACCTCATACGATTGCCTATCTAGGTACCAGGGGGTCTACCGTACCAGGCTTTTCCCAGACAAAACAAACTCAAGTATAAACAACTATTGCATTCATCGCCGAAGTTCGATTTTTGAAAAATGTACTGCCACCCAGTTCATTTTTCATAAATCGAACTTCGATTTTCCCCAATGGTAATCGGCTTCGTCTTAGCCGGTAGACCACCAGGTGCACGTTTCATATAACTGACATAAATATTTTATTATGACAATTCGATATAGATTGCGTAGTCGATTTGACATAAGGTTACAAAAAAGGTTTGTTTACAAACCGACCTATCAATGAACATCGAATTGTCATAATAAAATATTTATGTTAGTTATATGAAACGTGGGCCAGCTGGTTGAAATTTTCACCGGATATGAGTAGTTATGAATGTGATGGGCGATGAATGCAATAGTTGTTTATACTTGAGTTTGTTGTGTCTGGGTAAAGCCTCCTTTGTGTGGTCGATGACCTTACTGATTGTGGTCAACCACGCTCTAGTTTGCCTCGGTAGTAATTATGTAGGATTTATTGAACCTAGAAGTGTTTGCAATGTTCCAACAAATTATAGAGTAGGAGGCAGGTGGGCGTTGCCTTATCTACCTTTTTGGCAAAATATTGATGTTTTAAATGTTACCCTAAGCAAAATTTCACAGAATCAAAACTAAACTCGATAACTAATTTCCCAATAAGTGCTCTAAAAAGGGCTACAAAAAAAAAAAAATCCAAATAAATTTTGTTTCAGGAATAAACTATTTAAAAATAATGATGATGATGATGACGTTATCATCCTTTAAAACATAACTTAAGGACTCTATTTCCTGAGAAATAAGGATCATACCTGCAAAGAGACCTTTCGTGAACGGTACTACAAAATTCCTAAGCATTATAAACAGAACGTAGGTTTCGAAACAGCTGCTGGTCTGGAACTAGCTCAGTTGGGTAGAACTAATTTGCTTGTGCTAAACAAAGAATGCCTGAACTAACGCAACCTTAGGATGCGAAATGAGTGCAAATTCGCTACTTTTGTTATTAAATAACTTGAAGGAAAAATGTGCGTGAAATCACATCCGTATGTAGAATAAGGGGAGTTTTTAAATGTTAACAGGATAAATTTGCATAAAAGTTACACGTAGCTATATTTTATTCTCGTAGGGTGGTATTAATAGTAGCATCTCAAGCTCTGCGTCAGACTCAAGCTCGAGCTTGAGTAGTTGTCAGAAAATTAATATACACTAGCTTGAGTTTGACATTGACATTAGCCAAGGTCTCAAGTCGGTGATTTTGTTTTCTGAGATCACCTACTTGAGCTCGAGCTTGAGCTGACGACTATTAATGCCACCCGTAGTGTAATGATGTTATATTACAGTTAGATAATTGTACCCCGCAATCTTTGCAAACTTTAATTAAATTTTGAAATTATAGCACCTTAGTTACTCTACTCGATGAATCGATGATAAATGAAGTCGGACGAATGAATGGAAACCGGATAATGAACTCCAATCCAATAGGCCTTCTAAATTCAAATCAATACTCGGCAATCTTCAATTGTTTCACGCGCGATGACAAAACAAAAGATGACAATTGAACGGCGAATTTCAATTCCATCTTTGAAATAATGAGGATTTGGCAAAATTATAGCGATTGTGTCGAGGCATGCGCCAGCGCCGGGGTCGTCCCTTCTGTCACGATTTTTCGTCACTTCTCCACGAAATTGTTCAGCTGTCAGCGGTTGCTTCATACGATGGAGAGATATGGAAGGCGCGCTCCGCGTCATATTGAATTAAATTTTGACGCTTGAAACGCTATCAATACGCTATCAACGCTAAGTATGTGACAGTTTGGTAAATAATGAGGTGATACGTAGGTATAATTTCTTTTTGCATCGATAGCATAGCAATATACAAACAATAACGTACAAATTTTGAGCACTCTGCTCTTAAATCCAGAAGTCACAGAAAAATAAAGAAAATATCTTCCGCATACTGTTTACGTCAAGTGAGTAGGTACAGTCGGCCACACGCTAGGATACCCCTTTTTGTTCGATTGGCGCCCTTATGCCGCGCTCGGTAAGAGCTGCTATGGGTATCTGTACATAATAAGCATACACAGCAAAAAAAAAACTTAGATCGCTTCTCCGAACCCTGTGTATCTGATCATAATCATAATTCCAGCTATACCTGACACATTGCATTCAAAGAATCGGTACTCTTACCTTAGCATAAATGACCTCCTTTGCGTGAGGATGTCATGTCTTGCTTACTATTCTGAGCTGACCTTCTACATCCGTACCGTTCCGTGGTCGCCAGGCATCGGTGTGGCAACGCGAAGCCACGCTACATTATTGTAACGTTTTCATTGACAGAGCGTTTGTTTGTCCATAGTGACTGTCGCAGGTCAACTTTGTGCCTTTGACCCTTAAGAGCGTATGCTAGTACAGAGAATAGATAGTTGACAAATCTGTTGTTGTCATGCGTGCGCTCTACCCCTCAAAGCCTGAGCGAAAGGGACAACCTGAAGAAAATCTACAAAATCGAGGTTTCGTATTCCCAATTTTCCTCTCTCAAAACTGGTCCGATTTCGATTTTTTTTTCACCATTGATATCACAAGAAATTAATATCGGACCGTCTTGTTTTTTAAAATTTTAAGTCTTTAAATCAGTTTACCAGACGTCTTTAGTCGCCACTTTTAAATACGCATTTTTTTTAATTTGAGGAAGGTTAACAATAATTTATAGAAAATAATCTAAATGGTCCTACACGCCAGGGGTGGACAACTGGACATGTCCCAGCATATCAAAACCTCTAGTGCCATTATCCAGTTAGGAAATCGGGGACTATTGTATTGAGGAAACACTACTGTTATATCCTCTTAAATGGTCAATCTTTGTGGTCTCAAATGACATCGAGCAAAGTTGTTAGTTGTGACAGGACAAGGGTATAGATTCGCGTCACGTTCAACATAATTGCATTTGGCAACGGTCGGGCATAGAACAGTTCATTCTCTATTTTTTTAAAATACTAATGGCCTTGGCATCTACGTAATGAGTAAGTAAGATGTAGCCTGTACAATTGTACATGTCCCACTAGCTGGGCAAAGGCCTTCTCTCAGAGAGAGAGTTCGAGCTTAATCACCACGCGTGCTCAATGCGGGTTGGCGATTTTTGCGTTGAGGGTATAATGCCTCATACGCTCAGGTTTCCTCACGATGTTTTCCTTCACCGTCAGCGAGTGGTATTGCTACTACAAATTCACAAATATACGTAACTTTGAATTAAATTAAAGTCATAGGTATAAGCCCGCACCGGGATTCGAACTTGGGTCTCTCGCTTCCGAGTCCATTTTTCTACCCACTAGACCACCACAGCTCCGTAATGAGATTATTTATTTATTAATTGTTTGGGAAAACTTACAGCCGCTTCAAATACATAGGATACAGCGTTCAGTGATGTGACCACTAGACGCTGCAGTCATGTTAAAGTATGACACCAATATTTCAGTCAGTAAAAAGAACAAAGAGGTGTCTTCCTAATGCTATAAAATATTTCCGGAATCTGGGACGAACGTTGTGGAGTGCAAAAAAAACCATAAGTTATTGAGGCTATTCTTAGCTAGAAACATAGCTTTTATTCCCTTCAATGTAGAATCTATCTATGAAAGTTCAACCTTTCATACCGGGTAACCTGCCATTGTAAATGTTCGTAAAGGTACAGTAAGCCACAGTCTCGGATACCTCTTTTTGTTCGATTGGCGCCCTTATGCCGCGCGCGGTAAGAGCTGCCATGGGGTATCTGAGATTGTTGTCGACCGTACCTCAGCCTGAGTAACATGCTGCATGCTAGACATACCCTTACAATAAGATCTTTTTGTTTGTAGAGGTAAATTCATTTATAAATAAAGATATTTCCAATCAATCAATCAAATCTTTCTTAGGTTTCAGCGGTTGGCATGAAAATACTTTCTGTAAATTATTTGCTAAGTACAACAAATCTTCTATACTTATAATAAAACTCTAGCGAAGTCAATTCTGTACATTGAATATTTTTAGAAAAAAACTATCAGGGGTTACTAAGTAAACTATTCTGAATACCAAAATGCAAAAAAATCGGTCTATGTCTGTCTGTCTGTCTGTCTGTCTGTCTGTCTGTGTGTTACCTCATCACGCGAATACCGCTGAACAGTTTTCAATCAAATTTAGGACCGTGATAAGTCCTGGTTCTGGGAACAATCTAGGCTATCCGATGTTCAGAATACATTGCGGGTTGCAATTTTAACTTCGTTTTTTGTAAGAAATATTCATAATTTTGATATAGCTTCTCGAGAAGATATGTTAATAACGTGATACAGAACAAATTTCCGAAAAAAAAAAATTGCATTTCCGGAAAAAAAAAATCCGACTTGGAACCTCATTATCTCGGAAACCGTTGATTTCCTAGGCATAGTTCCTTGGGCAAAAATGATCGTTATGATGAGGTCTATACAGGGTGTTAAAAGACCGCCAACAGACCCGAAAGCCACTAGACACCAAAACAAAGTACTTTTTCGATAAATTATTGTTGGGAAATTATTTTGGTTTTTTAGGTTATAATTTTGAAAAATATTTTTTACGCAATGGACGTGTAACGCACAGAAGTCATATTGCGCAAGCGTAGGTATCAGATTATGTTATTTAAGCTTGAAGTGCCGATGTTTAGAATACATTGCGGGTTGCAACTTTAACGTCGTTTTTTGTAAGAAATATTCATAATTTTGATATGGCTTCTTGAAAAGGTATGTTAAGAATCCCCTGAAGCTCTGCAGCCCTCTCGCTCGCACTTTTGAACATTTGAATTTTATGTAAGAGAATGATTCAACTTTGGACGATAAAATATAGTTGCAGACATAGATAATAAAGCTATCAACATGTAGACATACTTTAAATTTCACATTTATAGTTTAAAAAATAAATTACTGAACTTTTAACCGAAGTTCAGTGATATATTTTTATTAGTAGGAATATGAAATCAAAAGTGTGTCCACATGTCGATAGCTTTATTATCTATGTCTGCAACTATATTTTATCGTCTAAAGTTTAATCATTCTCTTACAATCAATTAAAATGTTGAAAAGTGCGTACGAGAGGGCTGCAGAGCTTCAGGGGATTCTTAAGAACTAGATACTGAATACATTTCTGCAAAAAAAAAGTTTTGAAAAATCCGACTTTGAACCTCATTATCTCGGAAACCGTTGATTTCCCAGGCATAGTTCCTTGGGCAAAAATGTTCCTTATGATGAGGAAAATACGTGGTTTCCCGCTTTGTTGGCGGTCTTTTAACACCCTGTATGTGGTCTCCCACTTTGTTGGCGGTCTTTTAACACCGCTCGGTATTCAATACAATAATTTTGCATTCTTGCATAACAAATAACTATTGTTTACTGTTGAGCTGGAAAGACAGAGTTATTAGCCGTATGCTTTGCTTGCTGGCTTAGCATGAGAATGAGTAAGACCTTATCTATGGGCTTATAACTTTATCTATCCCACTCTACGTCGAGGGAGATACATATTATAAACCCTTTTACTTCCTAATCAATTCTTATGCTAAGCTTCCTGGTATCTTATCACGATACATATTTATTATTAAATTTATAAATGTATTGTTTAGATTAGGGTTTTTATTCTATTTTATTCTATTGCTTTCTTTTGAGCCCTGCTACCGCAAGTTAAGAAATAATAACTATTAAAATACCCCCGACATTTTAGCTTCGAATAAGCATATTTAATAAATTGCTGAACCAATTTTGACAAAACATAACTAAGAACATTCGCTAGAAAACCTGCTTTCAAATTAAAAAAAAAACCTAAAGCTTCCAAATCGTTCACCCAACGACATTCACACCCTCATAAACACTTATACAGACACACTCATAAAGCTGTCAAACTTATAACACCCCTCTTTTTTGGTCGGGGGTTAAAAAAACCTTCCTTTTGAGTTTTCCTCCACAGTCGAATTTAAATTAAATGTCAAATGTGTAAAAACGCATACGAAGTAGCGGGCACAACTAGTAAATAAATAAAAAACTACATTGTAGATCATCAGAGTGAGAGTAAGCGAGCAGTGTATAGCGAACTACCTATCTGCAATTCTCTATCGTGTGCAAAGAAAGCTGATCGATTTTCTCGTACAATTTGTTCCATGCTTATAGGTAGTTGCAACTTAGGGTTGCCAGGTCGTCTAACCTAATAGCCGGACAGACCAGCTAGTTTGGCCGGACATTTCGGTAAAAAAGCCGGACACCCTAAATTATTAAGGATTTTCTGTCTTAGCAATAATACGACAATTATTTTTACGTAAAACTAAGATTTTCTTGCTCATTTACCATAAAACTTCTTAAATTCTAATGAAATAAAATAAAATTTCTAACGAACGACTTGCGTACCACTTAGAACAAACGAGACATCTAGCGCAGTGTTGCCAGGCCCATTTTACGAAAATCGGTTATCAAAAAACGCTACCGAGGTGCGAGGTAAAGCCTAACAAAAGCCGGACAGGCCGGACACCGTTTAATTTGGCCGGACACTCGATCAAAAAGCTTACCTATGTCTGGCTTTAGCCGGACGCCTGGCAACCCTAGTTGCAACCTACACAAAATGCAGTGAAGCCTAACCAGTGAAATTACCGCATCTGCATAATCAGTGTCTGCCTCTTTCCATTGTGTATCGCTGCATTCTATCACCGCTGCATTGTGGAGGCGTGATGCAAGCCCGTCCTTACCCCGTGGCACACATACCGTAATGATGACATTTGAAGATGATTGCCGTAATTCAATGGGAGGCTTGCTGCAATAGGGGTAAAGGAATGCTTTGCATATTTTATCAGTTCGCGAAATAAACTTTCAAGGCGCAAAGGTCTTGTCAAAACTTTAGGGGAACAACTTGTACTATTGGGGCTAGCACTTAAAAGATAAAATCACCTGTTAAATACAGACCAAGTTTTTACAAACACTTAATCAAGTCTAATAAGTTTCAGGCGATATTTGATGACATAATTTCCTGACCGTAGTATCTTCAAAAGAAGAATCATACGCATGTTGAATGTATCAAAAATTTAATATAAATAGGTTAAGCAAAACAAATATCTCAAAACATCTCTTAAACACGTAGGTTCTACAAATAATTAATAATGTTGAATCAATGAAACATTAAAAAAGTAACGATATCGATTCGACTTTGTGAAAATACCAGCTTGTGACGTCACAACACAAGCCAATATTTTCATACAAAATATCGTTCATTTGACTAACCTGTCATCATCCCTATTATGTTTTTATATGATATTCTAGTTCTAAACTGATTATCAGCAAGACATCTACCTATCAGCAAGACATCTTTACGATCGTCCGTAACTAAGGATATAGAATGTACGTATGCATAATAAAACTAGCTATTTTTATGCGCCCAAAAGTTTAATTTATGACACTGGCTACCGAAAAAAGCCGATCAACCAGTGAATACGTACAAGAGTTTTATTATGGAGCAAGGTTACCAGGTTAATATTGCATAGTTACAGTTCATAATGAGTAATTATAGTGGCCGAATCGATTTACAGCCATTTTACAACTGCATTATAACCTACTGGTGTCATAAAATGTCTTACATTGAGTTACATCTAATTAATTTTGGGTCGTTAATTTATTATAGGATACATGGACTGTATGACTGATAAATGACTTGGCATTCAAGGGGCATTTAGATAGGTGTTTAATAATTACCGTGTAGTCTTAAATATTTAATGTCAGAAAGTCAAATTAACTTTTCAATCAAGAGTTAATTACCTAATTACAATAATTTTTATTGTACACACGACAGCACGTAGACGTTTACACGCATGCACTCACTTACGTTACACTCGACTTTGCAACGAAAATGTAAGCGTGTATGTGCTGTCGTGTGTACCTTACTTTGGGGACATGGATTTGTATGTTGTTCTTGGTCATACAATGTCATACGATGTGGTTATTTTCGTTAAGTACTCCACAAACACGGGCTGGATTCCTTTCTTTACGATACCACGTTAGGTCTTGAAAGGATTTTTTTGAACGACTTCATTTGAGACCCTAATCTTTATGCTCTGCCCTAAACATGTCTTTCGAACTTATTACTTTTGGCTCATCTCAATATTTATCTCAAACTGGGAATTTATTAAGATAAGAAACGGTCTCAATTCCGAGTATTTTTTGGACAATGTAGGCCGTAAAAGACACTGTCGTATTACTAAGCTACGCTCAGCTTTTTGTTGGAATACGAGTCTTAAATCCAAGGCTATAGGGACGTCAAAGTATAGATTGGTTTAGCATAAAGAGTTTTCCTTATTTGGCGCATGTGGGGTCAATGCCTTCGACAAACGCGACGACTCAAGGTAAAACGAGTGAAAGTCGATGAAATCGAAAGTTCATTTCGGTCCCGAAGTGATTGTAGGTTCGCTCCTTCGATCAGTTTGCTACTGTCTTAGAAGAAAGATTAAAGTAGCGTCAAAGAATGTTGACAAGCGCACGATCAATTGTGATCCTGGTGATGCATTTTTTTTATGGCGCATTAATAAAAGATTTTAGAAGTTTAAGAATTATTTCAATAAAAAAGCATTGCATGTTTTTATAAGTTTTACAAAATAGATTGAAAAACATTACAAAGTATTATTTTGCGAATTCATAGATAATTTATTTGAAAACTTCGTCGATCTTGCCTCAATAGCATCGAGCGTAGAAGGGCTGTGTTAAGAAAATAGAGATGTTAGTTTATATTTTGTGCAGACTAATTGCAAACTAACGCAACTTGAACATTCAACGAAAGTGCCAACTGCGTTGATGTCTTTTATATGGAGCTTGGATATACACTTTCAGAATTCAAATAAGTACGTTTGTGTATTTATTTATCCTTTTATTAAATGTTTTGTTTGCTATCTTGTTTTTATGCAATTGTATTTAACTGTTAGAAAGGGCATTTAAACGTGGATATTGATCCTTGAAATAGACACTGGTGAGAGAATGCAGGTTTTTATCACCTAGCTCGCTGCGGTTTGGTGTTACACGCTCGTGTTTCAGAAACACATTCTTTTGTGATAGTGTTTTTTTAAAGTGTGGGTTACACTATTTCTTAAGAGGTCATGAAACCTTTTAAAACAGTCTTCCAGAATATCCCAAAAGAAAAATGGAGAAAAATATTGAACAAAAATGCGGTGAAGGCATAATTATTGGAGATTAAAATCCTCAAGCCCGCAGTGAGAGAACGATGGCCACGGTGTGAAAATCGTCTCTCTTCTATATGAAACAAATAAAATTTCTTAACGAAGACAAATCTAGGAGTAGGTATATCCCAATTTACTTCGATTGCATATTCAATATTCCCGAAAACTGAACCCCAGTCATACTCGTATATCGTGCGCTCAGTGACATACCACATGTTAGCATTTATAGCGCGCGACGAGCATAACCGGCCAAGTGCGAGTCGGACTCGAGCACGAAGGGTTCCGTACTTACATACAATAAACAACGTTTCAACAACAGACACACGAGTGATCCTATAATGGTTCAGTTTTTTTTTTGATGTACGGAACCTTAAAAAGGGGTATCCCGGCGTGTTGCTGATTGTACAAACTCCTCCTAGAGCAGTTTCATCAGTTCATCGTTTTCGCTACAGAAATGAGGCACAAAAGCTCACCATTGCGTCAGTGTGCGAAAGAGTTCGCTTTTCGTCGAGCTTTGTGTTGTATAGTTGTACCTACACTAGCTATTGCGAAATTAGCGCTGGCCCGCTTTGGCTTGCGTTGTAGAGCAAGTGCTTTGTAATGCAGTAAGCTGTTTCTTTAATTAGTAAACGTGCCTCGCTAAAAATATTTCTGATTTGTCAATGTTAAGGAATATATCTTGAGGAAACCTCAACGCGAAAATCGCCATTATGCAGTAGGCACGCGTGATGATTAAGCCCGAATTTCCTCTCTTAGAGTGGTATTAATGGTCGTCTGAGCTGAGATCACCTAATTGAGCTCGATCTCAAGTATGTGAACTCGGAAAATTCAAATGCTAATGTCAAGCCTTGGCTAATGTCAGTTGAGTAACTATCAGCATATTAATAGACACTATCTTAAGATTAACATTGACATTAGCCAAGGCGATTTGACTTTTCTGAGATCACCTACTTGAGTTCGATCTTGAGTCGAAGACTATTAATGCCACCCTAAGAGAAGAGTTTTGTCCAACTAGTGTACAGGGTACATCCTAATTTTTTACGATTTGAAAAAGTTTTAGAAGTTTTTTTTCACAAAAAATTACATTTTCCAGCACCAGACCCTCTCTATCTCAAGTAAGAATCACGTTATCTAAAGGAAAATAATAATAAAAGAATTGAGTCTAGAATCACTTTCCTGATGCTTGTCCATGTTTCATTGAACCAAGATTGGAAACTTCCTTATTAGCATAATAAATACCACAGACTTGCGCGGTGTTATCATAATATAATGTAAGTACTTGTCCACCTGCTGCCTCTATTATTTGTACGGAAAAATATAGTACCTAAGGTAAAAACAAGAAAAAGTACAATTACAAAATGTGCAGTGCTTACGAAAGTGTGAAAAGAAAAAATACCTTTTAATCCCAACCAAATTTAATGTATTAGTTCGAGTTCGTTATTTATTATTTATTATGACATAGCGTAATAATATTAATTGCGCATGCTCCCCTCAATGGTAGTGACAATGAAAACGTAATAGAGTAACATAACCCACACTTTTTGGCAATAGATTAGATATTATACCTCGAGATTAGATCTTACATAAACGACTGACACAATGGTTTCGATATTAATTATTCTTAAAGGAGGTGACGAAAAGAGATGTGTCAAAGGCATTCCAACAGAGACGTGTCCTATCGGCAAATAATCTCAGGTAAATAAGACTAAGCGTGCACCTGTTGTGATGTTTTGATGGTTGCAGTGTTTTTGTAATACATAGATTATATAATCCGATAGTTGAACTAAATAATGGAAATGAGTCAGATTATTTTCGGTCAAACATAATATTTATAAAAAATATATGTATTTGAATGCTTTAACTAATTTTCTTTCTAGTTTTAATGCCACATGGTGGTGGAGTCACCCTTCGCATTCTATAAGGTCTATTTGGACTACGTCCATCCATCTATTTTCCGTCTTCCTTTGAATTTCCGCCCGGGTATCGATAAACGCAGTGCCTCGTTTTAACGAGAAGCAATCATCCTAAAATACAAACTCATTTTTCGGCTGCACATATTTTTGGAGCAGTATTTTAAAAAAGATCTTAAAATAACAATCTGTTAATAAAAATACCATCTGAATTTGACCAAATGTGTTGTTTTTATGACGACCGTCTGGCGCCCACTGCGGTAAGCGCATAAAATGCAAGTTATTCCCAAATACCAAACCAATCAATGTCTCCGCGTCTCATTTTTATGTTGTCCTCTTTTGAGACTCTTTAGGACAAGGGCAATGACAGAGTTGCGACCAAGAATTGGAGTAAGCGACATCTCGGACAAAATATTTGTGGGAAGACCTGCAGCTCGATGGTCGGACGCCATCAGATGGTCGACTGAGGCTCCATGCAAAGGCCTTCTCTCGCGTGCCCACTGCGGATTGGCCCTTGCTAACTATTAAGGAAAACATCGTAGGGAAGCCCTGAGCGTCTGAGGCACCTCAACCCAAAAGTCGCTACCATGTCATC
Organism: Zelleria hepariella; assembly: GCA_949319315.1. Classification (NCBI taxonomy): domain Eukaryota; kingdom Metazoa; phylum Arthropoda; class Insecta; order Lepidoptera; family Yponomeutidae; genus Zelleria; species Zelleria hepariella. The sequence goes on along the minus strand of OX439392.1, from coordinate 4,831,375 downwards.
AGAGTGAACTAGTGGTTCGCCCTGATGAACTCGCGACGCCGTATCTCAGCAGCACCTCGACCGATTTGGCTAATGTTCGAATAAAAAAATTCTCTTTGCTTATTTTACTCCCCTACTAAATTTCATGACGATCCGACTAAATTTACTCTAGTCATCGTCGAACGAACATTTATACATACAAACATACAAACGCCGGATTGTTCAAGTAGACTCGAAGAACTTTTCTCGCTTCGCTCGCTCGTTCAATTAAATGCGAGTCAAACAAAGTGGAGGATGTTATTCATAATTCCTTTTGTATGATGGATGGTGCCAGTTAGCGCAACGATGCAAATAAGTGGAAATGTGTCAATATCGGTGCGTCAAAGCCAAGGGTTCGGGCAATGACCTATGAAAGGTTCTTCTTGGTACAATTTGGCGATTTAAAAACTGCTTTAAAAGGGACCCTTTAAAATTTCACGATGAGTAAAGCGTTTATAGCTTGCTGTTTCATTAGCAAATAACACAGTGTTATTTTTTTTGCTGGGACAACCTTAACTGGGCCTACCCTTCAAACTATAGTCCATCTTTTATCATGCCATATTTGCCCTAACACAAAGGAGGATCTTATGACGGGAGTAATACACTGAAAAAAAAAAACGCAGCAAGTTTTGCCGAATTCTGGGCCTGAACAATTTAGATTTAGATTGTATCGTTTTGTTATCGGTACGATAAGAAAAAGATCGATGACAGGTTATGGTACCCAAAATGCTCAATTTTCAGTTTTTTCAATTTTGTATCAAAACTGAGGAGTTTTTCTTTCACGACAGTAAAATAGTCTGTTTTCATTATTCTAAACAACAACACAACAAAAATTAAGCTGATTATGACACTTGCTCAAACTTCTAGTTTTTTGACCAGAAAAACAAATAAGCTAATTATTGTTGTTCTGTTATTTAGAATAATGAAAATAATACTAGGTTATTGTCGTGAAACAAATACGCTACACAATACTCAGTAATCTCAGATCAGAAAAAAAATAATTAAAAAACTGTAAAAATATGGACTTTCCCGCCACGCTAATTTCGTTGAACCTTAAAATAGATTTGTTTAAATAGCTGCTCTACTTATAATGTAGAGCAACGAATTTTTTTTGTTGTTATCGCATTTGAAGCAAAACCAAATTCTATGCTAGACAAAACAACGCGAAAAAATGTGTCATTCGACTTCGCAGGCAAACAATAAGAGATTGGTGCTGATCGTATCTGCGGTGAGATTTTAAATTGTTAATAGCAATGGGAGCGGTGGTGGTCTAGTGGGTAGAACAGTGGACTCTGAAGCGAAAGGTCCTCGGTTCGATTCCCGGCGGGCATGTATCTATGACTTTGTTTAATTTCAAAGTTACGTACATTTGTGAATTTGTAGTAGCAATACCACTCGCTGACGGTGAAGGAAAACATCGTGAGGAAACCTGAGCGTATGAGGCATTATACCCTTAACGCAAAAATCGCCAACCCGCATTGAGCACGCGTGGTGATTAAGCTCATAGTCTCTCTCTGAGAGAAGGCCTTTGCCCAGCTAGTGGGACATGTAAAATTGTACAGGCTACATCTTACTTTTTTTTAATAGCATTATACAACACTATGGGACGGCAGATCTTATTCGTATAGACGCTAAATTGGTCACGACAGAAACAACAACGCTTACTGGGCAAAATCAACAGTCGAACCATGAGTTCCTTTTTTCATTTATTACTTGTTTACTTATAACTAGTGGTTCGCCCCGAACTATGAACTTGCGACCCCATATCTCAGCAACCCCTCGACCGATTTGGCTCATGTTCGAACTTAAAAATTCTCTTTACGTCATTTACCCGCCTACCAAATTTCATAACGATCCGATAAATTTACTCAAGTTATCGTCGAACGAACATTCATACATACAAACATACATACATACAAACGCCGGATTGTTGAAGTAGACTCGGAGAACTTCGCTCGCTTTGCTCGCTTGTTCAATAATATAATCCAGGTCACATGTCACAACTTCACTTCATCTTTAATTCCTGCTAAGAGCTTCGTATAGTTTCATGTAATCAGGTACAATGTAATACGATCAATAAGGATGGGAAGTGATAAATAATTTGAATAGAACAAATAACCAATCAATCATAAACTCAAAAGGTCTTTTGTGATCTTTCCCAATTGTCAAGATTGAAATAAGTGGTCAAACGCCTATGGTTGTAAACTGAGATGTCACTCGAACTTAGTTCTGAACTCTGTGCTCGAATCACTGTGACCTCCAACATGTTGCATTAAACTATTAATTTATGTTTAGCCGAAGCCAATATCGGAAGCGTTATTATTGAAAACCATGAGAAAATGCATAGCAGTTAAAGGCACAAATAGTTCCTACAATGGCAGGGCGATGACTTATTTTTTTACCCATTGTGGCAAGTTTATCAACTCATGGTAACAGCTGTTGCATCAACAGTATTAAGCAGGTCTTCGGAAATGAACATTTCCGTTCCTCCAACAATAGTTTAAAACGTTAAAGACGGCCAAGTGCGAGCATTCGGAGCCTTGTCAGCTTCCCATTGTTGTATGTACGATTGTGCACTTAAGGTTGAAGCAATTAGGCAATATTAGGACGGGCTGACGTGACGAAAAGTCCTTGGGCTGAGGAAGCCATTCGAGTCGAGACTAAGTACATTCTGATGAGAGTAAAACCTTTTTGAGGTTTTACCGTTGAAATTGGATTTCCGATTTTGGTTTTGGTTTAAAACCTAGAGCACTGTTCTGTAAGATACCCTGGCTTACGAGTGTGGGCACTAAGGGTGGCATCCCATCTAGTGTGAGTGAAGGTGCCACTGGACGCTGTATAAATCATCTCATTACCTACGGAGATGCAAAGGCCTTAGAAGGGTGGCATTAATAGTCGTCCTCCCAAGCTCGAACTCAAGTAGGTGATCTCAGAAAAGTCAAATGCTAATGTCAAGCCTTGGCTAATGTCAATGTCAATCTCAAGATAGTGTCTATAATTATGCTGACAGCCACTCAAGTTTGACATTAGCCAAGGCTAGCATTAGCATTTGACTTTTATGACTTCACCTACTTGAGATCGAGCTCAAGTAGGTAATCTCAGACGCCTATTAATACCACCCTAAGACGCTAGCTTATAGGAGAAGAATGCGTCTTTATCTGTCTGTGGAGGATTTAATGTTTAAGGTGGAAAGATAGCAACGTGGCGGGAAATTCAAAATTTTTACTGTTTTTTACATATATTATTTTCGTTATTGTAAACAAAAAAACAACAATAATTCAGCCGATTATGTGTTCTGGTCTACGAAGCAGTGGCACTGCCCAAAAAACTTGTCGTAGACCAGAACACATAATCGGCTGAATAATTTATTGTTGTTCTGTTGTTTACAGTAATGAAAATAATACTATGTTATTGCCGCGAACGAAAAATCGCTAAGCAAAAATAGCTCAGTTTAGCTACAAAATGTAAAAAACTGTAAAAAAAATTAATTTCCCGCCACGTTGCTATCGTCTACCCTTAAATCATAAATCCTAGGCTTTAAAGCAATGTAGGTCATCAAAAGAACGGTCAAATCACAGGTGTTATTCTATTGTATCATTAGATATTGTCTTGTAAGTAATTTTACTCGGCCTAGACTTCAAGACAATGCCCACCACAAAAGACTTGCAAAAAGCTTGCCTTTATTCAATTCATATCGCAATCTGGTTGTTCTCTACTTTGTATTAGGACACAAACGTTTTTAAAAAAAAATGTATCTACAGCTGATAGGGACTTATCAGTTCAAATTAAATTGGTGAAATATTATACCAAAATATTTTGCACGCTGACTCGTATGCTAAGATTATCAAATTACATGCTAAGGTTAGTAATAAATTAATTAGTGAGTTAAGATTGAAGACTCTCCACAAAAAAAGCGGCCAAGTGCGAGTCGGACTCGTGGACTGAGGGTTCCGTTTCGTACTACCACACTGTACATATTTTGTGTGGTATATTTTTTCATGTAGGTAAGGTTTTAACCGTACAAAAGTCTGTCTCGCACTTGGCTGTTTTTTTTTTGCTTCACTGCAAGGTTTGTTTGTACTGCAATGCAAAGCCTTTAGGTAGGACAGATAAACATGCAGACAGATGGAACAGGATTCTATGGCTTATAATGTGAAATGTCTCCATACTAATTATGGATAATTTAGTAATAGGTAGCCTTTAGCTTATGGGTACGGAACCCTTAAAACTACGCTTTATTAATTTAATGTATTCCTCAGACCAGAATAAAATTCTAGACTTAGCAAAAAATTAAGGACTCATTAAAAGTTGAAGTTGTAAATGTTCATGGTTGTCATGGTTGTTCTCAGTGTTTTAGAGTATTTATGAACATGGTTGAAATGAAGGCATTAACAAAAGAAGTACAGTAGCGTTCACAAATAGTTACACACACTTGTCGCACGTCAGTTCGTTGTTGAATGCGTTCAAAATTGTTTTGTAAGTCTTGTAACAGTTTTGTCGGCGGCAACAGCTCTTTCCATAATTTTCTACTTAGCAGCCGAAGCGTAACGAGCCTACTTATTTCTGAACGCTTCAGTAGGTCATTGTCACTCATTAGAATCTGCGATTTTGCCGTTGCCGTGAAATTTGCCGTAAAAGTTCATTATTGCTTTTGCAACTACTTTCCGACCATTTGTGAACGAAGATTGCGTAAGTTTTTTTTTATTTTGCTACGGAGGCTAGGCGGCCAGTTTTCAGTGGTCTAGTGTTTAAGACGACGTACGTCTCACAACTAGCGCCGCCAATGGAAAAAAAATCATATCTTTTTTTTGGATGCGTTTTTAGCAAAAAACGCTCCTGCGATTCCTCAACGCGAGGCTTAACTATTTTTAGGACCTAAGGTTTGGATTCCAGGATTGGATTTCCTACGAACGCAATCGATTCTCGCCAAAAGTGGCCACTTTTGGCGAGAATCGATTGCATTCTTAAGTTCTAGGATCTGGAATCCAAACCTTAGGTCCTAAAAATAGTTAAGCCTCGTGTTGAGGAATCGCAGGAGCGTTTTTTGCTAAAAACGCATCCAAAAAAAAGATATGATTTTTTTTCCATTGGCGGCGCTAGTTGTGAGACGTATTTCACCTTAACTTTATTGTAAGGTCATCTCTTTAAGTTTTTATTTCACCTCCACTTTATTTTATTTTCATAATTTGCAACATTAATTATCAAAAATAGTCTGATGTTAAAATCTTGACTCTAGATTAGTTTTTTCGGGCACAAAGCAAATATAAATATTCAGTAATTGATCGTTATCTGCGCATGAGCAAGTACAGTCGGCCACACGGTAGGATACCCCTTTTTGTTCGATTGACGCCCTTATGCCGCGCGCGCTAAGAGCTGCCATGGGGTATCTGTGACTGTGGCCCACCGTACCTAAGCCAATTATTTTCAAGCCATTGTTTTTGTGCCTACACAAGCTTAAAACAATGCATTTGCACTCATACATTAGCTAATTGTAATAATTGATGTAAATTCGTTGCCTGAATCAAACACGTATTTAGGTACCGACCTGTGACTACCTAATTGTATTAATTTGCGGTCGAATACTTTGTGTGATAATTAACAACTAATAAATAAAATTAATGACAATTAAGTCACTCAAGTTCTTATAAGTAAAAAAAAACAAACTGTACCGGCAATAAAATTCGCTGTAAATAAAATGTACATTTTACCTTTTAAAGCATGGTGTTTAGGATCTCCCGTAGGAACAGCAATAGCAGCGGACAGTAGCAAAACGGCGGCAACAATCCTGGCACTCGCACCCATTATGCCACAAAAGAAATAAAACGAAATGTCAAACACGAACTAAAAAAAAATAAACTTGTTTATTTATTTTTAAATTTAAATTTCAAGTTTGGAACGCAACTGTTTTCCCGCGCGTATTGACGACGTCGGTCACATTTGCGTCACAAATAAACAGTCGAGTGCAAGACTGCAACCTCGCGCGGTCTGTGAACGACTAAACTTGCTGCTGAACTTTCTATGGTCTTTATGCAGGAGGGGAATAAATTTGATATTTCGACTCGATACGATCTCTGTTGTACTTGTACCTACCTAGTATGTAATCGAATCACTCGTAATCGGACTAATTGCTTCGACTGATGAAAGTATGTTTTATCGCTCTGATGATTACGGGATGTTTCCGTCACGAATTGCAAGAAAACCAGTCGGTATGGGTATTGGGTAGGTTAGGTTTTCGACGTGTGAGAAATTTTGCGAAGATACCTACTCACTGAAATATTTTTTAGGTATTTCAGGCTTAGAACATACAAAAAATGTATAATTTTCCATTTATGACGAAAAAAATAAAAAAACATTATTCCCTACAAGTCGAGCCCGACTCGCACTAGGCAGTTTTTTTTTATTTTTCTTCCAAATAAATGCATAGAATGGTGGCATACGGAACCTTCGGTGCGTGAGACCCACTCGCACTTTACAGTTCTTTTTTCAAAGATGCGTGTTTTTTTTAGTGTCAAAGCGCGCGGTTACGTTGCTATCTCTCAAAAACAGTCACCATGTATCGAGCTGTCAAAACTCGATATTTTGGTCGATCATGATGCTAGACGTGCTGCTGGTGCTGCTGGTCTAGCATGACCAGCCATATTCAAGATTAAATCTAGATCAGCGTACGGAAATTCTTCGTATGTTTGTACCCGTGAATGTAGGTGGATCCCATGAGTGGGAAGGAGTTTTGTATTGAGCTCTATCTAGCTAGATATGGCGATTATGCTAGACGAGCTGCGTAGCATAAGGCTGGGTTAGGCAGTAAAATAAAGGGGTTATACTATTATGCATCTCACTATTTTGTTTGACGTAGAGATGCGAGAGATAGAGTATAAGCCCATGGCTATGCTAGCCCAACCTTATGCTACGCCAGCTGGTCAACGTCGCTTTTCTTACACTGTGAGCTGTTATTTCACGCTTCACCATTAGCTTTAAGCTTTACCTGCCATTGAGCTTAGTCGGCCTAGCCCACAGGAAAGACAAGTCAATATACGTGTTGTCACGATGTTTTTTCTTGACCGTTAGCGAGTGGTATTGCTACTACAAATTCACAAATGTGCGTAACTTTGTAACAAAGTCATAGATACATGCCCGCACCGGGAATCGAACCTGGGACCTCTTGCTTCAGAGTCCACTGTTCTACCCACTAGACCACCACTGTCAAAAAAAAGGAAACAATGTAAGGCAACAACTCTAATAAAAAAAACTATGCTTTTGTGGCTCTACATTTTTTTTGTTTCCGTTTCTCATTAAAAAAAAATGTTTTCTCACTACAAATAAATCGTATAATATTTTATTCGCACAATGATATTCAACGATGGCAGATTACAAAAAATAAGTATTTAGCAGCGACATCTATGGTCGAATAGTAATATATTTTTAATTTATTTCTGCCATCTAGCGCTGAGTAGAAAGAACTAACCGAAAGCGCCATCTAGTGTAAATATAGGCACTTATCTTAAGCGCCACCTAGCGTTTAACATTTAAACTACGTAGTTATGACATATAGTTTGTAAGTTCATCGCTAGATGTCACTAACATTTTATTGTATTAAAATATTGTAGCCTGCCATCTACTGGTGAGTAGCAGTACTTTGAAAGAGTACAAATCGCTGCAATGTGCACTTTTTTTTTTTTCAACTACAACTACATACCTAAATAAACTTGGCTACCTTGGCCAGCGTATCTGTGGGAACTCTCCCCTGTGATATTTATAATAATATTTAATTATTACTGTGATATTTAATTATTACTTTTTGTAATAATTTAGGTTTATTTTAGATTCAGTTTGCTTCTAGTGTTCATAATAAACAAAATATAGAATATTGAAAATATGATTGTCTCTATCAGCCCCTCTACCCTCGACGCTGTTGAGTCAAGTTTGACGAAGTTTATTAAATAAATGTATCGATCTGTTCAGAAAAATCATGCTTTTATTTCACATAGGTAAGTACTTTGCAATGTTTATTCACCACTAAGGCCATTTTGTGAAACTAAAGGGTGTTTGTGTGTGTGAGAGAGGGTGTGTGTGAGGGTGTGTCTGACTGTGTGTCTGTGTGTCTGTCTGTAAGTAGCCCCGTAGCTCTTAGGCCGGGAATACACGTCTCACAAAGGCCATTTTGTAAAACAAGGCCTGTAATATAAAAAAAAGGTTTAATCTATATGCTCTGAGTTTAAACTGTGATTGATATTACGGCACTAGGCTATTATGTTGAAATGTAGCGTCAAGATAAGGCATTGGCGAGGCCTTGTTTTGGTGATTAGGGGATAGAAAAACTAATTCAATAATATTTTTACGCATTTTAGTTTAATTCCGTACTCAAATCATAATACTTACGTAGGTATTATAAAAAAGCAAATAACAATAATTCCGTAAAAAAACTCTATAATTTAAGTAAGTAGGTAATATGCACGTGGTATCAGTTCATTGTCTACGTAATCTAGTGGCATTTTACTTTTTATAATTTAAATCTTAAAATAATACAGGTAGAAAGCAGACTTGAACATCCCGTCGCAGAGACGCGTAAATTTCCATAATAATGTTAGCCATTAGAAATCGGTTAAATCGTGCCCGAATAGAGCATTTATTTCAAAAAAAAAAACTGCCTTTTGACCCTCTATCACAGAAACTGTGTCAGTCAACGGTCAAAATTCAAAAGTAGAGCCAATACTTATTTTTTTTAAATGAAGGCCCAACTATTTTTAACCGACTATATTGACAATTTAGAATTGACGATTCGAAGGTTCTTATTCGCAACTAAAAACTTCATCATCATCAGCCCACCTCTGCCCACCTCTGCCCACTGTTGGGTATAGGCCTTTCTCCCCTCGCGCCACTTCCCACGGTCCCTAGCCATCCGCATCCATGGGGGGTCCATGGACTAAATTTATTTATTCCTAAACTGCGACGGAACGTTCAATTCTGATCAAACGCACCTTTTATTAGGTTTCGTAAGATAAATAAGCGGTTTATTTACAAACTTATAAAGTATAAAGTCTTTCGTGGCTACACTGGCGCTTAAAATTACCTCACTCAAACAAAACTTATCAATAACGCAATATATTAAGTAGAAATATACAAAATGTTTAATAATTAAATACAGGCAATTAATCAAATGTTCTAAAAGTTTAGAATATTGTGAAACACCTATTACAACAGAGTTATGGAAAAATAGGAAGATGTAGAGTTAGGTAGGTAGGTAGTACTATAGAAGACTAATTTTACCTACCGGCTTTAGCTAAAATAAATAGGTACCTAAATTAATGTCAAAAGCACTGGTTAAGAACGTAAAATTAATCGAAAAACGATATCAATTAGTCAATAGAATAAAATTAAAAACAGAATTTGTCATACAAATAAAATCAAAAGACATGTCATACAATAAGGAAACAACAGGAGAGGAACTTACACATTAGGTCCTAAACGTTAAAGTTCAATAAATAAACGAACTAATTATCTACAATACTAAAATATCACAGATAACAGACCCATTGCTTAATCAACAAGTTATCGTTGTCGTCGTCCAACTTTTACAAAAGCTAAAAGAGAGCACTTTAGTTGAAGGCACTAGGTATACTAACGAAGCTAAGTACACAATGGAATAAATAGGAAAGCAAGATTCTTTAAACGAAGGCAATACTTCTAAAATTGAATCTTGAAAGGCCTAAACGCTAGACGGGTTAGGAATCTAATGTTGTTCTAATTGTCTTATCCTCGTTGCGCGATGACGTTTAGGCCTCGCGGGCTTTCTGTCGCTCTTACCAACGCGCGCATCTCGCATCTTTAACCGCTCCTCATACATCCGACACATCTTTTTATTCATCGGTCGCTTCTTCTTATTGATTCCGCAGCTGAATTCGGACTTCCAGTAGTAAAGCAAATTCTCGTACCCTCTGAAGACTATCTGGTCTTGCAGGTCGCTTGCGGAGCTGTCTACGGTAGTTCCGAACGCTTCCAGATTCATTTGCGAGGGATCGAAGTAGGGGTACGGCATATGGATGCGGTCCATGACGTCGGTGACAGTGGTGATGAAGAGGCCAAGTCTGATTATGGTGTTGTTCAGCATGGTGATGCGGTCTTGACGTTGGACAAAGATGTCGCCCTCAGTGAGAATTGTGACATTCTCCAGCTTCGCGAAAAGCTCTTGGTACTCCATTATGTGGCGGTAAAGCTTGGGCAGCACGTGTTTCAGCTGTGGACAAAGAAAAGGCATTGTTAGGCACTTCATAGTGGTCAAGTGGGACTTTAAAATTACTTTGAAATTGCCGCCATCATACTTGAATAGAGCCTTTATTTTAGTGGTCGCGTTGATGTCTTTATTAGGTAGGTATAGTATAGTTTGTCAAGTTTTTTTCTAAGTACTTAAATACTTTATTATTTATGTCATCTATCAACCCGCCGACTAGCGCCGCCAATGAAAAAAAAAACATTATCTTCTTTTCAATATTAAAATCATTTAACGGCCTCTAATAACAATAAACTAGTTTTTTGGGCAGTGCCACTGCTTTTTCGACCACAACTTATCATCGGCCGAATTATTGTTGTTCTGTTGTTCACAATAATGAAGAAATACTATGTTATTGCCGCGAACAAAAAATCGCTGATCAAAAATAGCTCAGTTTAGCTTCAAAATAAAAAAAAAACTGTGAAAATGTTGAATTTCCCACCACGTTGTTACTGGACAGTCCAACCTTAAGTTCTCTTTTGTTGCGTGGTGAGTCTCCAGGGCGTGACATAAAAGCTCTGCGCGGGCGCAGGCATTGATTACAAGCGTAGCTCGGAATCGAATGCGTTACACCGGCGATGTTTTACTGCATTCGCAAAACCGTGTCGAGGCTGCGCGACGGTACATAGCTCGTCTATGACACAATCCTGGTACAGTCATCGGAGAAAAGCCTTCAAACTTATTGGAGTGAAATCACTACCTCAGAAGGCGTCAGCTTCATTATTCTAATCATCGGATGAACTTCGTTATTGTTGGCTTTTTAGGAATGTTAGACGTGCTCGTATTTTCTGTCGCATATCCCTTAGAATGAGAAATAGTGAATTGATGACATAGATTCTTCTTCTCAGGTATTGTATTAAGCAAGTGATTTTTAGTTAATATTTTTAAGTTTTGATTTTTAGGTTATGAATAAACGAGATTTTGTCAACGGTGGAGTTTTTTTTTCGCGTCGCCACGACACCCCTGTTTTATACCACTACAGGGTGCACTCTAAGTCGATAGCGAAACTTTAAGTAGGCTGTCTACTGATCAATACAAACAACTTGTACTAGGTGGCGAAAAAAATGGAGCGAAAAAAATATCAGCTGCTTCATACATTTGGCGCAGTACTGAGTCGACCTTTTGTATGGAACAGCTGATATTTTTTTCACTCCATTTTTTTCGCCACCTAGTACAACTAGTACAAGTTGTTTGTATTAATCAGTAGATAGCCCACTTAAAGTTGTTCGGGTTATTTTGTCAGCCAAGTTTTGTCAGCCAACTTCACACCGGTCAAGTTGTTTGTATTGATCAGTAGACCGCCTACTTAAAGTTCCGCTATCGACTTAGAGTGCACCCTGTAGTTGTTGTGTTTTGTACTCAGGTATCATTATAATCAGAGGTCCTGTTATTCCTACATACGTAGCGATGTTACTCAATGGCATTTAGTTATTAATTTGAGGTCGCAAATATGTACCACATTCTGATGGCAATTGTACAAGTTTACGGGTTATAGCGATAGTGCTATGACCCGGCTTTAGGTAAATAACAATAGGTAGGTGATCTATAATGATATCAATGCCCATTGTAAGTTTTGCATAAACGGGATAAATGACCTAGTCACGAGCAATCAGCGAACTGCGAGCAATGCACTAAAATAAGCTTTGTATGTATGTTAGATTCATCCATCATGCACCTATTACACAGCTGGTAGGACTCTACGAACGAAGTTTCAAATATTGGAGTCATCATGGCTATAAAAATAAAGTGTTTATGAGGGCCACACGATTTATCAAGAAAAATCCCGTCCAATTTTTGAGTAAATTTTACTATTCATACGACTAACTTTTGTAATGAGGCCAATCGCGAAAAAAATAACACTTACGGAATCTCTAATAATTTTTTCGTGATTTTAGTGTGAGATCAAAATCAAGTAGTTTATTGAAGAGCAGAATAAAAAGCCCTACAAAGTTTGTCAGGGTCACAATAAAACATCTACAGCCTTCTGAAAGAGGCGTTTTGTGTTGTATGTGTCCCTATGCTAGTAAACTACATCAGTCCTACGACAATGTCTAGATCAGTACTCTGTCGTGTTGGACCGAAGGACAATAAGAGGGCATAGTACACTCGTCTAGAGGCGAGCAAACGCACTGTTGACTCGTATATCCGGTTTGCGACAGCTAGTTTAGTCACTTTTGCGTCTAGGACGAAGAATTAAATCTTCTCGGAAAGAGAAGCTAAGTATGAAGGTTGAAGTAGCTATTTGGTTGCAAATTGAGCCTCATATCTTTGGAAATATGCGTTTATCTAGAAAAGGACTGGCGTGAGAGGGAAGATGCCTATGCCAACCAAAGGCGTCATTCACGGACTGTTATAACTTATAATAGTAAATATATAGTTTTAATTTTAATATCAAAGAGTGACAAATAAATATGAGCAAATAATTTGATAAGTGACTGTCGGTCTTATTAATAAAGAGATGACCCACTATAACGTAATAGGAGCCGCAGTTGTATCATGGGTTAATTCAGGGTTACGTTACAGGAAAAAATAATTAAACAATACTGATTCACACCGACTAATTCATTGAACTACTCCATCCACACACTATTATGAAAGAGTACTTGTAGTAGTGACTTTGTATGTAAAACAAAACCATTGTCGCCAATTCTAAGTACCTACTATTCAGAAGTTCCGCTGTAACGTTAAGGCGGTGATAAGCTCGATGAAAGACTGAATGACTCATTCATTCATGAACGGGTGAGTGTTTGGAGAAATAAACTCATGAAACTGTCAAACTAATAGAGCGATATGATGCTGTAGCTGCGTCTCGTAGTGAATCACAAGCGGAGTCAGCGATGGTGTTTGTTTTAAAAATATTTGTCATCCTTGGAGTAGAATCGAGTGTGTCAGATCAGCGGTTAACACTTTTCAGCCTGGGGATCCATTTGACGGATTAACAGCGTGCGAAGTACATTGTGCGCCTTAATAGACGACTGTTTGTTGTCAAAACGGCATGGTGCGTTTGATGACGATAAAAGAATCGAGTGTAAAATTAATCGTTAATATTTTACGCGCCATAAAGCGCGCGCGCGCGATTTTCCCAAGCACTTTTCTAAAGGCATTCCTTGCGGGAGGAATTCTGTCTTACGACAATAAAACGGTCGGAGTCTGTGAGCAAACATGGCTCGGTATTAAAGCCTGAAACCCGACAATAAGCCGTATATTTGCCTTAAACCGTGGAGCTTAACTTGTGGAACGTGTCGGGGACAAACGCGTCTCAGCGGATGAATCGTAAGTTCACATTAGTCTCAGTTCAAATAATGTGTTTTTAACATTTCGTGTTGTTTTGTTAAATCGTAAATACTGAGCAAACATTAGCGACCAGCTCTCCACACTTGTCTTCGGGAGAGCGCCCACAATCCGGGTTAGGGTGCAAGCACATGGTCCCATCCGAGGGAATTAAAGACTTATTAGAAATATTATAGCATGTAGAGCCTTGATTTATGTCTTGATTTACTAGCTGTGTATAGGCCTTCTCTCAGAAGAGCAAGTCTCACTATACATTGCTTCGGAGTTGACGTTTGAAAAACTTCATCACATAATATACAGAACATGTAGACAATCAAATGTAAAAATCCGCTAAACAAGGTTCAAAGTTCTGGATAAAGTTTTCACAAGACACGTAACTACAACTCTATATATTCAGCCCATTAATGATGCCCATTATACGAGTACATACCACCCTAGCTGTAAGCTATCCTCCCGGTCCCCTGCTAGTCTTGAACATTGTTTTCCAGCCGACATGTTTATCTTAAGAGGGGGCTTAAATATTTTGCTACACATAATTTATACCAGACCACCCGCTAGATGGACGGATATTATAACCAAAGCCACGCAAAAACACCTGCACAAACTGATCCACATCGCGAGTGATAGAGCGCAATGGAGAACTCTACTCTCTGCCAACTTCAATGATGGTCACGATCCTCAGCATTGAGGGAACGACTGAATGGATGGATGGAATTTATACCAAAATCACAGACATTTTAAATTATAGAAATTTAGAAGGCAGCAATTCTATACAAAAATAACCTATCACACATAAAAATTCGATTCGGAAAAAATGGAACGGTAATCTACTATTTATTTTTCATAGAATTTCTGCCTTAGAAATTTCGAATCGAAATTTTGAAACGGACTTCGGAAACGGAAATCCGACTGTGTGTGGCCAGCTAAGTGAACATGGGGCCTTAAACCACACTTGTGGCCAGCCCGTAGCCCGTTTCGTGGCCCATTCAGATCACCGATGGGCCTGTTGACTCAACCATTGACCACGCCACTTGCTAGACTCATTAATATATCAACGTGAGTTCATTAAACTAAGGGCTTGTAACACGAGCTGGGGCCTTAGCCTGTAACACAATGGTGCCAAAATGGGCTGTCAGGTGACGACTTTAATTACGATTTGCTAACGCTGTCTGTCCTTTTAATGTTTTTGTAGTACAGCGAAGAATATTTTGATTCTAATTCTAGAGGATTAGTTCTCTGGTTGTAGGAGAAAAACGAAGAGAGCCCGGTTTTGTCCTTCTGCCGGCACGCCATTGACCCGCCATTGCGTTACAGGCTAAGGCCCCTGTTACACCAGACAGATGGTCAACTGCAGGAGACTTTCAGACTGCTACACACCATAATGATGGGCAAAATAGAGGGAAAAAGAAGGCCAGGAAGGAGGAAAATGACATGGCTGTGTAACATCAAGGAATGGACCGGCATCAAATCCGTGGAACAATTATTCAGGATAGCCATGAACAGAGAGCGGTGCAGGGAGCTGACTGCCAACTTCCAGTGATGGAGAGGCACTTCAAGAAGAAGAAGGAGACTTTCAATGGTCTTTCTATTCGAGACAAACGACTTTAACTACGGGGCCAACAGAATCGGTGCTAAAAAAAAATACTAAGGCCTTTGCGTCTACGTAATGAGATGATTTATACAGCAGCGTCCAGTGGCACTTTCACTCAGACTAGATGGGTGAAAAGACCACTCGGCGCTGCAGTGCTTGGGACATTGTTTTAGATGGAGTAGGCTTGCCCAGCACCTATACCATCCTGACAGCTTAGTCGGCCTAGACTGGAGCAAAATTAATATGCTTTTCCATACTAAGGAAAAACTGCGATAAAAGGCCGATTAGTTTGCCTTTTTACCAGACAAAGATAAACTAAAAGTCACCCAGTCACTTTTACAGGCAATCGAAATACCTACACCAATGCTCTGAATTGTTGTACTTATAGGTAAGGTCGTAGCTTAAGCCTAATGAAATTATAAGTGGTTTAATAATAATGCACGAAGTTTACTAGATAAGACATTACATAAAATATTCTAATCCCGAGCTTAATTTGTAGTTAACCTCTCAGAATTACACGACTCAATTTATAACAGTGAGCTTTCCTGATTGGCCAATCTTTTGTTGCACACGCAGTGAAGTATACATTCTTAATAAAGCCCTTTTGTTTTAAGTTTTTAACGTCGTCTTGAAGAGCATTTACTTATTTAATTTTCAAATTGCCCGTGTGCCAACTGTCAACTGAGTCGGACTGGAGATCACTTGAATTCTAACGCTTTCCTTTGCCCAACATTAAATATTTATATTTGTTAAGTGCCCGTGGACACAGTCGAACCCACAGCGTAGAAAAGTCCCTTCACACTTCGCGTCAAACCGGCAGTGCCATCTTTGCTGCCCCATTTGTCTTTCTAGGCTGTGGCTCAATCTCGGTTGAAGACATCCACTTAAAGTACACACACATTCATTGTTTCGTATGGCATTAAACTGTGTATACTAATTAGTCGATGCCCAATAGTTATGAATAAGTAATAGAAAGTCTCGTGTTACAGATGTGTGTTGGGCAAATAATGCTGCGCTGAACCTTACTCGCTTGTCTATTAACGTGTCCGTTAGAGACGTGGGTGTGTATATTTTAAATGTGGAATACTCGTAATAACATAATAATATGAAGTACAGCTTAATATTGCAGCGCATACAGCTCATAGATTATATTCTTGTCATTCGTACCTCTGCTGACCCCTTTCTTAAGTTTGAGGGTATTTCGGTCTGACAGTCAAAAGAGTTTTGAAAACTGGAAAAATTTTAGTTCAACTTCCAATCCGCCTTGTTGACAGTACCAAAGGTTAAATAAACCTACAGATTGATAAAATCGCGAAAAACTAGCATTTTTTCTAAAGGACCTGTTTTTGAGCCCAAGACAAATAGCATCCTCTTTAGTGAGACAGACTCTCGCGTGCGTAAGAAATCTTCCCAAGTCAATCTATGCAAATTCTTCAGAAACTTAGCGAGAGCTTTTTCGTTTTATTTTTCTTGTTCTGTGTCTTGCTTTCTTTTTACGGCCAGACTTTTGAATGTTTTTTTCTTTTTTATTGCAACTAAAGGCCTCTGATTGGTTGTTTCATTCCAATAAGAAACAAAAGACGATTCGTGAATTTAGTGATTGGTATTCTGAATTCGCAACCTGACATCTAAAATAATGTCCGTCGGTTGTGTGAGGGCATTATTTATATAAACTTTGGAAGCGTTATTTTTATTTGTATAGTTGTTGTATGAGATCTTTAAGAAAACAAAAACCTCCATCACTACAGCTTACGGTTATAAAATACTGTAACAATTACCTCTACCCGCGATCTTATTAAGCTTACCGATTGTGAAAAGGGACCGAAAAGCGGCACAACTGATTAAGGCCCTGGAACTTATTACTGCGCGTACTTATGGCCCTTAAGTACAATGTAAAACGTAAGTAAACGAGTAACAATCGCTGGCCACTAGTAATTTGCTGAAATCAATGCGGCCTTAAAAAAACTATAACAAAGGAAAAAGAACGGCGCCTTTTTTCTGCCGACTTTTTAAAAGTTGACAGTACCTGTATGCACCTACGAGCTGGCATAAAATGCAGTTTGTTTTCTTTTAAAAACTGACTGATATTGGACAGATAATCTTCTCGAAGCTCAACCAGCTTTAATTGTTATTTGGACGTTAAAATATTGCACTTTACAAGGTAGCAATTAGTGTTAACTCTACAACGAGGTTTTATTAATGAAAAGTGTTTATGAGCTGAGCGAGTCTCATGCACTGGTAAGCTTATATTTTATGCTTTTTAAAGGTGTGTACTTTGTATGGTGATATTTCATAATATATAGGCGCAAAAAGATTCTTTCGGTACTAGTGTTTTGTTTGGATCGCGTAACGAGTTGTGTGTTGATTTACCTAATCATGATTCTGGCCATAATGATATCCGACCTCATGCAACGTGTTACTAAAGATACTAACTCTTTTTACAGGGTGTAACCTGCTGGTCAACATAATGACAAATCTGCAAAAAAAAGTTGAAAAACACAACTTTTTTTTATAACCTCAAAATTGTATAATTTTCAAAACTTTTTTGTTTTTGGATTTAGCTCCAATTAAAAAAATATGTTTGTTTGCTTAGCTGTATTTTAATCGCTTCAGACTGTTAAAACATAGTGAAAGTCTATGGAAACAGTATTTTAAAAATACTTTGACCCTGTAAAAAGAGTTAGCATCTTTTGTAACACCTTGTATAGAAAGTACTGTGAAATATGAACTACTTTTCATCTGTTGTAGATAATTTAGACAGCTTATTTTAGTACCTCTATCCAGACTATATGGATGAATGGATCGCTGATGCACCTTATAAGCACTAGTAATAAAAAAAAAAACAGCCGTATAAAACAGCTACTTACTCTATCTTCCACACTGGGAAAACGGGACGCGTCCGTCAGATTCCTGTGCAAATCGACGAACTTGATTTTCGGCAACCACTTGGGGTTTCCATTTCTTCTCTTCGACTTTGTCCTCGCCGTGTACTGTCTCAGCTCGTTCTTATAGTACATTTGGGCGTTCTTTATCCGGTTGAGGATCTCGGACGTGCAGTTTTTGTAGAGCTGATAGTCTTGCCTCTTGAAGTCTTTGGTTTGTGGGTCCATGAGGTTGGCTTGCCGTCGGTGGTGCCTGGTTCTGTGCTCGGCGTGTCTAGGCGCCGCCTCCGCCAGTGTTAGACACATCGTTACGACTACTATTAGAGATATAGCTACCAACGGCTTTTTGGGGAAACCTGGAACAATGGAGATGGACCGATTAGAGTCTGTGGAGCATTTGTCTTTGGTGCGTTAAGGCGTGTAATGTTTGAGGTTTTCTCCCGGTGGGTATTGTTGTTTTATGTCACACAAATGAAGATTGATGATGTGCCAATAACTGTTTATGGATCCACCAATTGATGAGGATTATACATCCACGTTGGGTTGCTATGATAGACTTTAGCTTCTTTAGTTATTCGAGCTTTATTGCATCTTACTAGTGAACTTGTTTTGCGGTATGACGTCAAATGTTAAAGTTAGTGACAAAGTGTATCTCTATCTAGTTTTCAATTAAAATCGTATAATCGAATTGTGTATTAGATCATCGTAATCGAATCAATGTTATCGATAGTCTGTTTGTTCATTATCAGGCACTCCTTGTTACATTGTTATTTATTGTAATAGTTTGTTTATAGACGGAATAATGTAATTTACGCTCTCATAATTCAATAAATGCAAGCTTCCAAGTTAATTGAATTCAACAAGGTTTTGGAATTAAATATTAACATAGTGCAGAAGTATGGAAATTGTATTACGTCACTCGTGTCGTACAGTACAGTATTCTATATCTAAGTATACAGTATTCAATGCTTGCAGCAAGCGTAGCATAAGGCTGGGTTAGAGCGTATGCATGGGTTTATAACTCTAGCTATCCCGCTCTACGTCAAACAAAAGAGAACAAACAAATATAATAAAGCTAAAACCCCCTTATGTACTGCTTAATCCAGGCTCATGCTAAGTAAGCAGAGACATCATACCCGTCTGGGTATAATGTGCGATCCAGCGCTTTTTCTTGCAAGGCTGACTAGGCTGGGAAGATGGTATAGTTGGGCAACCTTAGTTACTCCATCTAACATTGTCCCAGGTACTGAAAACATAGTGGCTATTATCTTATCTGTGTTGCAGCGTCCGATTGGTCATTAATTTAAGTAAAGGTGCCACTGGACGCTGTAGATGCAAATGCTTAAGTTCAAGTCTCTACTCGAGTAAAGTTTACAGTCCCTCGATACCATATTCGTTAGCAAAGTTTTTAGTCAATTTAAACTTCAAGTCCCACTAGTTTTCTGTAGATGCTTAGTAGAGTCAGGAGCCCGTGGGACCTTATTAAGGGCCCAGGAGTTAGTGTGGACCCACAAACATAAAAAATAATAAGGCCCTTGATTATCGTAAGCGCGTACGCGCATAAAGCCGCGTGATTTCCATCTCGGGCTACTTTCCCGCCACCCCATTAGACAGAGCGGGAAGGAAGAAGGTCCGATCGACTTAGACCCGATTTCTGAGTTGAGAATTTTGCTAAGCAAATACTTTACTATCGTCCTGTCATGCTCCTTTGTCAGAAATCTGCAGAGACAGGACGATACTTACCCATTTACTTAGCGAAATTCTCAATCCAGAAACCGGCAGTTAGACCCGTAAAATGGCCGAATTAGACCATAGTTTAAACTGAAACAAAACAATAATCTAGATTTACGGCACTTGCACTACCTCTATTTATTACTAGTTGTGCCCGCGACTTCGTATGCGTTTTTACACATTTGACATTTAATTTAAATTCGACTGTGGAGGAAAACTCAAAAGGAAGGTTTTTTTAACCCCCGACCAAAAAAGAGGGGTGTTATAAGTTTGACAGCTTTGTGAGTGTGTCTGTATAGGTATGTGTTTATGAGGGTGTGTCTGTCTGTGGCACCGTAGCTCTTAAATGGGTGAACGATTTGGAAGCTTTAGGGTTTTTTTTTTTAAATTTAAAAGCAGGTTTTCTAGCGAATGTTATTAGTTATGTTTTGTCAAAATTGGTTCAGCTATTTATTAAATATGCTTATTTGAAACTAAAATGTTGGGGGTATTTTAATTTAATAGTTATTATTTCTTATCTTGCAGTAGAAGGGCTCAAAAGAAAGCAATAGAATAAAATAGAATAAAAACCCTAATCTAAACAATACATTTATAAAAATAATAAATATGTATTGTTTACATTAAGGTATCGCCCGTGATAAGATACCAGAAACGGGATGTTTTTTGTCCGAATTAACCAAAATAAATGAAAAGAGATTGAAATAAAATGTCTTCCAACTCCAGTTTTTCGACTTTGATCGCAAATTACTTGAATAAAAGTCCTTTAAAGTGACAGTTTTTTATTATTATTCTGGAGAATGAGGCTTTGGGAAAGTTTTTGAAATCAATAAAAAGTCCTTCAGACCTCTACTTATTTTTTTCTCCATACTAACTATTTCAGTGATGTTTTCTTGAAAACAACATTTTTGGACTTTGGATCAAAGTTGCGGTATCTTCTAAAAGTCCATAGCAAATTTTTATTTTTTTTTTGGTGATAGATAATTTATCTGAGACTCTAAGGAATAAAAAATATTGCTGAAAAAACAAAAGGAAAAAAAGTTAAAAAATAAAATCGAATGCTAGGTAATTTTTTTCCAAAAAACCTTTGAAGCCTCATAACTTCTAAACAACAAAAAATGGCTGAACATACATGGGGATGATTCGAGTAGCTCTCGGTGTCAGCTATCTAGATTTTCTCGCTTAACATCTATGGCCACCCTGTATAGTCCTCATCATAACGAACATTTTTTCCTAAGGAACTATGCCTAGAAAATCAACGGTTTCCGAAATAATGAGGTTCCAAGACAGACTTTTTTTCTTTTTTTTTGTTTTTTTTTTCAGAAATATGTTCAGTATTACGTTATTAACATTTCTTCTCAAGAAGCTATATCAAAATTATGAATATTTCTTACAAAAGACGAAGTTAAAATTGCAACCCGCAATGTATTCTGAACATCGGATAGCCTAGATTGTGCCCAGAACCAGGACTTATCACGGTCCTAAATTTGACTGAAAACTATTCAGCGGTATTCGCGTGATGAGGTAACACACAGACAGACAGACAGACAGACAGACAGACAGACAGACATAGACCGATTTTTTTGCATTTTTGTATTCAGTATAGTTTACTTAGTAACCCCTGCTAGTTTTTTTCTAAAAATATTCAATGTACAGAATTGACTTCGCTAGAGTTTTATTATAAGTATAGATGACTGTAGGTATGAACAATAATCGACGCATAGGGTTTAAACTAGCCTTTTTGGTTTAAACTGTGTATGATATTATTAGCCAATTAAGAGAATCCAAACCTTAGGTCCTAAAATAGTTAAGCCTCGCGTTGAGAAATCGCAGGAGCGTTTTTTGCTAAAAACGCATCCAAAAAAAGATATGATTTTTTTTCCATTGGCGGCGCTAGTTGTGAGACGTACGTCGTCTTAAGTTTCGTGCGAAAGGTGTCATACAGTAACATAAATAATTTTCAGTATGCTTCTAGTTTGCATCTCACAAACAGCAGTGTGCCTTTGCATGTGTTACTTAACTTAATAAAATCAAGAGAGCCCGAAGTGAGTTATCTGTATCGTTCTTATTTTATGACCAAAAGCGCTTGAGTGCGTGTGAGTTGGGACTTGAGAGGTGATTTTTAATCAATTTCTGAACGAGTCTCAGTATTCAATAGCTTTTTAAGGTGTTTCTTAGTGCCTTCTGAAGATAAGCTTCTGTAGTTTCGCTACCTGGATTGCCTACGAAAATCTTACACCGAACATCATGTAAAATTTTTGCTTATTTTGCTTTTGAATAAAGTTATTTTTATTTATTTATTTATGGAAGTGACTATAGGTATTAATTGGGTTAGGATTAGTACATCCGAGTGGTTAATTCGCCCATCTAGAGTGTGAGTGAAGGTGCCACTGAACGTAAATCATCTCATAACGTAGATATAGGTTTGATTGGAAGTGCAAGTAAAAATGCCTGTCATATTTTATGTGTGTCTTTAAATCAACATGCAGAATTACATCCAGGAGGTTTTATTGGAATCTAAAGGCGTCACGCCCCCTTTGTCTCTTTAAAGGCTTTTGCGCAGAAATCGGCGTCAATTTAACGTTTCGCCGGTTATTGAAGGGCCTGTTATGTTATGAAGGGACTCGATGCTTCGCTCTCTGGTGGCCATAAAATATCGTTTTATGTGCGAACACACTATGGCAGACGTGGCAATTTCAAGAGGCTTTTCCCACTTTTTAAAATGCGCTTCCAAAGGGGACCTTTAAGTCATATATTCACCATACATCCATATGCGCCAAATTGGGTACAGAAGAAGGCAAGGTTAGAAAAAATCGTGATAATTTTGAATGAATGAATGAATTTAATGAATGAATGAATGAATTTATTAATTTTAATAATTTTTAGGATTTTGCTGTACTAACGTAATTCTTAAGATTTACTAACAAAATATGGATGCAAATCTGAAATAAAATAAATTGAATTGAATTGAAATTATGATCCAACGTCATATCATCAAATGACATGGTTTAAGACAAAAAATATCACGAGCGTAGTGCGCTAGCTAGCTTCTAATATAAGCTACACCTGAGCTACACTTTGAGGAATACCCAACCACTAGCTTTTTACCAGCCCCAAAATGTTTTGACCCAACTTGATCCCAACAGAACTCTCAAGATACTCGTAGCGTTTTGTTTAGAAACTTTTTTTTTTTTTTGCGAAGGAAAGCTTCGGCCAAGACAAGAATTATATCTTTTATATATTCTTGTCATTATAAAATCTAGCTATTTATGGTTCTGTAAGATTGTACAACTTTGTTTGTGGTTTATTCGATTCGCATACTTACTTACCATTGCCATTATTTGCAAGCAATTACAGCTATACCAAGAACATCACCGCAAAACTACAATCATCACATTTCAGTCCACATTTTTACACTGGCATAAGTTTATCTCACTCTTAACTGTTATGTATGAATGCATGTTTAATACTTTGTCTTCCTTATATTATTATCACCATAGAGATTTTTCCTGAATGACTAAAAACAACCTGAAAATTACACAGACTCTTCTCGAGAAAATATATCATAACTTAGAGATATAATCGACAAAATCACGGACAGAAGCGAAATCACAGGGCATTTATAGTTTCTTTTAATATTCCTCTTGCAATTATTTAAACCCTACAATGCCAATACAGAACCGGCTATAATTATTTTGACAAGAAGTTAGCTTTGCATAATTAAGCGTGGTGGCGGTGTCGTCAGGAATCGCGCTACAGGATCTCATGTTTCATCTTCATTTCTCGGGTAGTTAGCCTTGTAAAGGTGCTTTACCGCGAAAAAACGGACTTAGTGCAGATCAAACGGTGTGATTGTTGACCGCAAGGGGTTTCCCGCGTTTTTAATTGTCATCGCCGAGGTCATCACTTCCGCTATTGAACGCAAGATGAGACTGTGGGTATTGGCATGGATGCTTACAGAAGTAAATAAACAGAAGTTTATAAATACCTTAAATTGATGCTTAACAATTTATTTATAAAATCAGTGAAGAATGCTCTTATAAATAAATTGTCAATAGGCTATTATTAGGCATCTAACAGAATTCAATTTTTTAATACGTTGAAATATCAAAGGTTTTTGTTACTAACAAATACTTTTTGTCAATTAGAGGTATATTTTTTCTTTTCACTAGGATATTACTAATATTATTACAGGCGTCAAATATCGTATTTTTTGAAAAAATTAAAAAAGTTTTGCAATCTGTTTTGAGTATAGCAGTTAATAGTAAACAAAATTAAGATGCAAACGTTACGAAAGCTTTCTAACGAGCATATGTACCTACTCAACTTAGTCATCATGACTCAATGAGAACTTTCAATTTTAACATCCTTGTGACTTTAAAAGTAGAGCAAATTTAATTAAGATAGAGGTTTTTATTTTTAGATATACCACTTGCGAAAGTACTTGGTATAAGGTACCTTATTTACTTTTATAATAGTCCTTTACTTTGTAAAGTCTCTGTAAGGATGTAGATAAAAGTGACAGAAAAAAAAAACCCAGTAGATTCATAAACAAGATAGGACATTAACACCTGTCCTGAAAGCAAAACAAAAACAGTTACCTACTCTCCTAATTCTAATTCCTAATTTCCTAATTCTAATTCCTCCTATTAGAATACATGCCCTATCGTCCTGTAATTGATTTTAGAGTAAGTAAAAATTCTATTAGTTGTAATAACTTGACTAAAATACTAAATCGATTGGCAAAAATAAGCAACATAGGGGCGGTCAGTCTATGTTTTTGACCGCTAGTGGCAATATGAGAGCGCTTCCGTGCCTCGGAAGACACGTTAAACCGTTGGTCCCGGTTGTTGTTGATGAATAACAATTGTAATGTTAAGCCATTTCAGAGGCCCTATAGGGCGTTCTAAAAACTCTGACATCAGGGGTGGCAACTACCTCTTACGTTTACCTATCCTACCATAAGTGAACTTCATACAAGGCTTGTCTCAAAGCAGCGCAAGGAGCGATCGTGTGGGAATCCGTCAACATTCGCCGTCGGCGGCGGCTCAAAGAGGCTTTCGCGGAACCGCCACGAACATTCGATACGTTCGAAAAGTTTATCTTTCCCAATTGAGCGGACGGCGGGCGGCGGGCGGCGGGCGCGCTTTTGACGCTATAATTAGGTAGCTCTTATTCTAAACAGAGGTGTTGAGTTTTTTTTTCATTAGGAGTCTCGAGGTCAGGAATGACGCTGGCCACCTATCTAAAGCCTTCTTTTCATGGGTTTTGACCGAAATGTGTTTTTTAGGGTTCCGTACCCGAAGGGTGCCAAACAGTACCCTATTACTCTGCTTCCGCTGTTTGTCTGTCCATCTATCTGTCCTTACTGTAAAGGGCTGTACTAAAATAAGCTGGAACCATAATAGAATCACAGGCTCCAACGGGCAGTTGAAAATTTCACAGATTATGTATTGGCAGATTACCCAACAAAAAATAAAATAATAATAATAAAAAAATAACGGGGATCAGAGTACGGAACCCTAAAAACGGTCAAGCGCGATTTGGACGCACTGAGGGTTCGTACAACCAGATTTTTCTAAATTGTAAGGCTTAATGTTTCAATTATATTGGTTGTGCAAATCAATACAAATTATTAGTTTAGCAAATAAAGAATGACATTCCATTGCAGGTCCTATACAAAAGACGCAAACTAGAAATAGTTTCTAAAATACAAGGAGGGCATTTGAGATAAAGCTCATCTGTTGTTGTACCTACATTGTAATGTTTTGTAGTTTGTAATCAGCTTTTTGTCCTATTATGAATGTTGATACTTATAAGATTCGAGATCAATATAAATACAGTAAGATAAAATGCTTTGATGCGAATTAGGTATAAATATCGAAGCTAAGTACAGTGAGACTTCCAAAAAATGTTGACGAATCTGCTTCGCGCATCGTTATGAAGAACAATTAAATTAAGATGCTTTGATGGCGAAATTGTGCAATGTTCTGTAAACAACGGGTCGATTGTCTTTTGTTTTAGCTAAAGCAATGCAAGTGACTTTTTAAGTCGTTCAAAATGTTACGTAATATATTTATTGTGTTCCAAGATACTTAGATATATGCAAATTAATTTATTTATTACACTCCATCAGCGAGTTTAAAAAAAAATTGCTGAGAGTTTTTTAAATGTAGAAATTCTAGTTGGATTGCGGGAAAACAATATTGTTTCAGCGGAAAAATCCAATAAGATTTGCCAAATTATCTTGTTACTCTGTCAGGGCATTTTTTTTGCTACTACCCACATGCGAGTTTTTTAGTAGCCATAAAATCTAGGTTAAAATAAGCAAAATAAACAAACTCACACACCAGTTAAAAAGACATCCATGAACAACGCATTGATGTTGGTCCACACAGCAAGTTCATATTCATACGAAATTAGCCCGTTGACTTGTCAAAACAGCAGCTTCGAAGAAAAACTTTAGCAAAAACACTGGTCGAATACCGTGGAAAAAAAACACACGCGCGCGGCAAACTTTTTCGAACGCACTCGCGAAGAAGAAAATTCGAAATTTGAAAATCACTAGTGTTGTCTGCGGCTCGATTATTTACTTATTATTTCGATTCGATGTGTCGTTCGCGTGTCAGAGGAGAGGCAAGTGCGAGACCGGCGCGCACAGCCTCCAACGGATGAATGGGCGCCGAAATGCGGCACCGCACATGAAATAGCCGGTAAAACACTATGCGAAAACATTTACCGACCCGGCTGGACGGCAGACATAGGCGTCTATGGATACTGTCTTTTTCTTGATGATATTTTTTTTTCTATGTCCTATTCACATAATATTTATAATTAAAACAACGGGAATTACATAACACTGAAAGGATGCAATGCCAAGGAACTTTAGAAAATATATTTTTGCCACTAAAAGCTTTTTTAAAAATGTATTTTCTAAAATTAAGCACCGTTAATAATCCCGTTAATAAATGTCAAAAAAAATATGTTCAATTCAATAAGGGGTGTTTTTGAGTAAAAAAATCGGTCTTGACGGTTCACGACTGTGCGGATTTTATACAGAATGAAGAGAAAAAAAATCTACATATATTTTGTAGTTTTCAGAGATTCCAAATTATTATTTTTTACATTTATTAATAAAAAATGTGACCAGAGCAGCTCCATGGCTCCCACTCATCAAGCGTATAGTCGCGGACATTTATTCGGTTCGATTAGAGCGCGGTGATTCATCGATGAGTCTAGCGCGGTTTTTATCGCGCGGAATTGCGACGGCCACGACTTGTCGCCACCAAGAACTATTGTGATTGTTGGTGAAATGTTGCTCAACCACCTGGGTTGATTAATTTAATTTAACGTCGTAAAATTCATTTTCAATAAAATTTGCGAAAAATCTTAGATAGATAGAATACTCGTAAACGAATTATTTAAGTACATAGTTTTTTTCTTAAAATTAATAACTAATCTTAGGCCTTTTCATGAACATAATGAGGTGATTTATAAAGCGTCTAGTGGCACCGTCACTCACACTAGATGGGTGAACCTAACACTCCGCCTAAGACATTCTTTAGATTTTGGAGTAGGTTTGCCTAGCACTCATCTGTCTGCTTATTCTGTAAAATAAAACCGCACAGTTGCTAGTCCTCAAAACCAGTTTATATGATGAAAAATATAAAAGAAATATTTTTTCAACAAATAAAACGTATTGTTTGTCGATATTATTTATTCGATAAGAGCTTTTCTCCAAACCGGTTTTGAGAACTAGCATCTGTGCGGTTTTTTTTACAGAATAAGCACACCAGTCAGCTTAGTCAGTCTAGCCCACAGGAAAGAACCTTGCGTACATTTATTTTTGTGAATTTGGAGTAGCAATACCACACGCTAACCGTGAAGGAAAACATCGTGACGAAACCCGTGGCTTCGTTGGCTACGCACGTGTAAGAAATCTTTGTCGCCAAACGAGTTTTTCCTTGTTTGATTGATTTATGCAGAAGCAATGTGATTTACAGTATTTCTCACCGCGCTGACAAATTATTCATAATGTGAAATCATGGTTTATGTCACAGGACATTTATTATTACATCAATAATGCGTAATGTGGAAATCGCTTGGACCTACTTAACGGTATGTGTAATTGTGTGTAGGTTATTAGCATATTATGCCAATTAATTAGATCATTGAAAGTGAAATTTTAATAGTTTGCATGAAATTAGTTGAACTTTATATGGTCACTTTACCTATCTTGTGTACGCTAGGTACAGTCGGCCACAGTTTCAGATACCCCCTTTTGTTCGATTGGCGCCCTTATGCCGCGCGCGGTAAGAGCTGCCATGGGGTATCTGAGATTGTGGCCGACCGTACCTACATTGCCACTAGAAGCTACAGTTTGAAGGTAATTAAAAAAAAATGTCCATAATAAACATCTTCACCCCAAATATTGCAGGTATTCTGTCCATAAACACGACATCAAAGTAGATCTATCTGCAAATCATTACAGATAAATGACATAACCGCACAGAAAACCCCTTAACAGTGACTTATCAATAAAAACGACTTTTTTCCCATAAAAACAAAAGAGTGCGCTAATTCTAAACATCCCATCACAATTAGCTCTACGAGCGAGTTTAAAGACAGTTGTAAGAAGACATAACTCGAGAGCCATTAGTAAGCGATTAATAATTCCCAGTTTTTGCGCCGGCGCATCGTCGGGGATATTTCCCATCGTTTCCATTTCACTGATACCCGGTGACATAATGACTTAGCTTTCATCGAGTGAGAATGATTTATCTTTGTCGGTTTTCGTATAAAATTATGAGAAGTGAATCATAATTGCGTGTTTATATTGTTTCTAACCTGGTTTGTAACACTTATAATTTAATAAACGAAATCACGTAAGATTTCATTCTTAGTTTTGAATGAAATCTGTTAGTTTGGTCAGTCTTAGAACAAAACTATAATAGCTACTTACATAATATTTTCTTACGTTTGCACGAGCACCATACAGAAATAATTTTTAACGGATTTAACACTCGTTTTATTAACTTTTTACATTTTCCAACGTTTCGAGCCCTGCAAAGGTAAAATGTAAAAAGTAAATAAAACGAGTGTTAAATCCGTTAAATATGTGTTTAAATTAGCTACTTACAAATTTTTGTTCTGAGTAGGCTTGTGGGTATCACTATGTAATAATGGCTCAATTAGGAAGACTGTCTACAATTTTTTTTTTTAACCATGTTAACAACGGCTTTTCCGGCGCTTGACTCAGCGGTGCGTCACTTTTCTGAATTTTCGCGGAACCGAGTGCGCTATTATCCTAATGTAGTTCTAAATAAGAAGAGATTAAAGCTTAGATTGCTTCGTGTGTCTTACAAATTGGAAATTTAAGGGAAGCCGGTAGGGTTTCTTATGACGAAATCCGATAAGTAGGTTCACTTATTACTCATTTATCGAGTTTGGTCTTACTTTTTAATTAAACTTTTTTTCGCTCCAATTTAATGTTTACTTCTGACCCCGAAACCTACTTTTCGTTTAGCTTTCTGTAAAGATCTTAGTTGCTTTTATTTTCGTAAACATGCAGTATTTTGTTTCCTCTAAAGTTAATTGAGTGCAAACATATCTTCAAGGAAATACTGGTGAGTAAGTACAATAATTAAGCAAGGCATATACATAATAATATATTCAGATATTTGTACAGAAAAACAGTTCGGCCAAACAGGCCGACGTGACAGGAATTTTCCGGAAGAACGCAACACACCCCTCGCTATTCATTCGACAAAGTTTCAAAGCGCGACTAATTTTACTTTACCGTAAACATCTACCTAGGCTCTCCAAAACAACCTGTGGCCTAAGTTTACAGTTTCTACTAGATAACTCATTCACTCGTTACAGGCGAAAACAACACTTATTGCCTCAAAAACAAGAGTGATGTGCATCTATTATAGTGGAAAGGTAATTTTGCCTTTTGTTTACAGTTGCCAATAATATGTTAAAAAGCATTGTTTGAAAAGCCACAATATAAATCACAAGACTAAAGAAGATTCCAATGAGGTCTTATGCAGTATTATCAATACTGAGGTACTAGAAAACTACCTATAGTATTCGTTTCAGGTTTGTCTTAACCTTACGGCAATACGTTCAAGATTCTCATGACAATGCAATGCCAAACAAAACAATGTGTTTGAATGAGAACTTTTTCGGACCGTATTGAATTCAAAAGTGAGTGAATTTAATAGGGGCGAATTGAGACTTTCATTTGTGTGAGAAAAGTTCAGAAAATATCATGTAAGTAGGTAAGCAAATCTAATCTAATTAATTAACTTTAGTTAAATTGTTTTGTTGATATTATTTTGAGGTGAGCAAATTTTATTTGTCATTTGATTGCAAAAAATAAAATAACTTACAGCTTTGCTGTTTTCTCCTAGAGGAACATCCTTTGATAAGGCAGGTGCAAATGCTAAGCATTTTGAAAATAAATTATTTATCACAGTTTCAACACATTAACTAAAGTATCGATATAATCTTTGGCATTCGACGCACAGAGAAAACAAATATTTGGCGCGAATAATCACTGTCACTTTTTTCTTTTTAAATCCAATTCAAACGGCCCGCTCCAAATTTGAAAATCGAACGCGGAAAATGGCGGCCGCGGCCTGATACAGATGCGTTCAGGCGGGCGGGCAGTTTCTAGTGATGTGCCTGAACGGATTCCGAACGCTTTTATGTGTGGACAGGGTGCAAATTCTGAAACCGATTGTTTGCGTAGCGTTACGTCATTAGATAGGGTAGAGGAACCACGACGTGTACGTCCGCGTTTAGTTGAGATAAGAGACTACATTGATTACATACATTTACTTATAAATGTACAGGGTGTCCCGTAATTCAACATCAAGCGGGAACTGGGTGAAAAAACAGGTCATGACGAAACTGGGAAAAATAATAAATAAAATCTTGGTCGCTTCGTTCAGAAATTGTAAGCATTTCTTTGAAAATGGTGACCTTCAGTTGACGAAACTGAACGTTAAAAAAATATACGAGTAGTTTGATAGAGTCTTAGTTTGACAAAAAAAATCCGCTAACTTTGAAACTCTATCTTTACAAAAAATTATATCGCACTACCCTTGGCAAGTTGTCTGAAAAATTGGCACATTTAGTTAAGATTTGAATATGTTACGTTCAACACTTGACACTTTTGATACCACATGAAAAATTAAAAAGGTTTCTTTGAAAAAGCGCCATTTCAATCTTGATAATTATTATATTGGATTTTAGGCCCTACAAAATGTGGAGTAGAAACGGTTTAATTTTCTTGTTGCTTAGTTATAAGATCTTTATGATTGTTTTTTTCAGCTCGAGGAGTGAAACAAAAAACGAATCTAAGATTAATATTTTAATTTATAGGGGGTGAATATTTTCGGCTGAGCAGCGTAAGATATTATAAGCAAAATCGTCCTTAAGCCGTTTATCTGCGTCTTCTATCTTCTTGTGACGGAGACGGAGGGCCCGGCGTCGCCGGCGCAGCGATGACGTCACAAGTCGACGTCGCTGTGCTTTCGGTACGTAATGGACGCACGTGGCTACAGGCGTTATCGGCTTGTTCAAATAAATACGGCTCCGAGCCGGATCCTGAAGGTGTGTGAACCGTTGTCGGGTTACGTCAATTTGCTACACTACAGGGTGCACTCTATGTCGATAGCGGAACTTTAGGTAGGTTGTCTACTGATCACTACAAACAACTAGTACTAGGTGGCGAAAAAAATGGAGCGAAAAAAATATCAGCTGTTCTATAAAAAAGGTCGACTCAGTACTGCACCAAATGTATGATGAAACAACTGATATTTTTTTCGCTCCATTTTTTTCGCCACTTAGTACAAGTCGTTTGTAGTGATCAGTAGACAGCCTACTTAAAGTTTCGCTACCGACTTAGAGTGCACGTTGTAGATTGGTGCAAGATGGGCGTCAGGACTATGCGCTATTACGCTCTTCTGAAATCCTTATTCTTCACCTTCCACTAGTTCCACTACTCCTAGGGTTGCGTTAATAGTCGTCATCTCAAGCTCGAGCTCAAGCCAGGGTGACCAGATTAGGCGAATTGTCGCCATTTAGGCTACCTCAGGGGCTCAAACGGCGACCGTAAAATCCGATCGGCTACCAGTAGCCATTTAAGCTACCTAAAAAATGGGAACGGGCGATTTAGGCTATCTCAGGTTTTTTTCGCATATATTTAGGCGATTTAGGCTATTATTGCAAATTTATTGAACCATTCCTTGATTATTCCTTAGAATGCTTGTAATGAAACATAATATGCACTTGGAAAGGAGGATTCTCCACTGATGGTGACAGAGAACTTTTGCAGGAAGTTGTTATTTTAGTTTAAAAGTATCTGAAAACTAATATTAGTTTTTTTTTGCTGTACAACCTACGCTGTCTTTTTTTTTGTTTCTTCTTTATTTTGGGCTAAATTTGGGCTACTAGGCTCAAAAAGTTAGGCGAATTAGGCTAAATAGACGAGAAAAAAATTTAGGCGATTTAGGCTACTCGGAAGACAAAATTAGGCGAATCGAGTGAGCTAAAATCTGGTCACCCTGGCTCAAGCAGGTGAACTCAGAATACCAAATCACCGACTGGAGACCTTGACCGTCAATGTCAAGCTCAAGCTAGTGTCTATTAATATGCTGAAAGCTACTCAAGCTTGACATTAGCAAATGTAGTTTTCTGAGATCACCTGCTTGAGCTCGTAGATTGGGTGAGGCTGCATATTCTCTCGATTATTCTTACAGGTGTTCTTATTGAGTTGAGGTGCGATTTAAAGCCGTAAAAATCGCATATAAAGCCCAAGACCGAAAGGAATGGAGTGCAATTGGAAGAGGCCTACACTCAGCATTGGGTGACAAAAGGCTGAAGAAGAAGAAGAAATTGCATCGCAAAATACCTATTTAGAAGTTTCTTCTATTATTAACACGGAAGGGTATTGTCATTTAGGGAAAATCAATTAGATTTCTGTGAATTCTTCAATTATGACACAATGACCAAACATATTCGGGAATTATTAACCCAAATACACGGAAACGATGTGAAATAATAATTATGATGTTGGTTTGAAATGAGCCAAGAGAAGATCGTGTGTATGAAATGTTTTGGGACGATGTTTTTTTTTACAATAGAGAAAAACTAGAGTTAGCACAAAATATTATAAAAATATAGTATGTAAGTATAAGAAACAAGAAAATTTGAGGAGTTGCAATCTTTGTGTAGTGGTACCTAAAGTTATTAGTTGCAGAGTATTTTGGTTTTAAGTAAGTAGGTTAAGTAGGAAAATTACTGTAGCAGTTGCGAGAACTGCTACAGTAAATTTCTATGCATTGAGTGCATGATTAATTTATTTATTTATTTTAATACGCTTTAAAAAATATATAATGCCTTAAATTAGACTAAACATTATTCACGCTCTCATCCCCCTAGCATTAACGAAATCTAAGAAGTTCTGACAGTATTGCGTCAGCATCTAGCTTCGAAATTCCCTTCTCGCAACGCGCATTTTTAGCAAATTAAGTATAGGATAGCAAATTAAGTAAGGGCTGTGATAAAAAGATTTATTACCATTTTAGATTCAAATTAGACTTTTAGGGTGGTATTCTAGAACGATACTTAAACTGAGTTTAAACAGAGTTCAGACTGTCGATAAAACAGTGCATGTTTTGATATGAAGGGAGGGATATTCAAATCAAAACATGCACTGTTTTATCGACAGTCGACACTACTAAACTCTACTTAAACTGAGTTTAAACAGAGTTCAAGTAGCGTTCTAGTTTGAACTTAGTTTAAACTGAGTTTAAGAAGCGTTCTAGTTTTAACTGAGTTTAAGTAGCATTCTAGAATACCACCTTAATGAGTCAAGCTCCCATCCCTAGCAGAAAAAATCCAAATCTTTCATTTTCAATTTTGAAATTCGAACAGTATGGCGTCAGCAGCTTCGAAATTCAAATTTTCAAATTCCCCTCTCGCACCGCGCATTCTTAGCAAATGATCCTGTGATCGTGAGGGGTGGGTATACCAATATTCCCGCCTCCCGGATCTAAAACCTCGAATGGATTGGTGGGCCCAGAATAACTCTCGCCTATTGCGAGCAGTTGATGTTTTATTCGTCTTCAGAACAGATGGCAGTTAAATGACGTAATGGGCGCGAAATGGGAGAGATGGCGGCTGTCAAGTTCGTAATGTAGAGCGGTGAGATTTTCAACATGGCCGCCCGTTTTGAGCTTCATGGCTTTCAGATTTGTTTGCACTGCAAAATTAAGGAACTTGAAACAATAATTATTTTGAGCCAAAAATCTACGGCTTGCTAAAAGTAATGTTTCAGATCTAGGTCATATTCATGCTTTATCGGAATATGAATATCAATTCTTTGGCGCTTTGGTCAACTACTGTAGGAATCAGTCAAATGCTCAAACTTTCGCTCGCTAGTACAATTAACAATTAATTTTCACAATAAAAGCATTAGAAAAAAAGTGTTAGACTTTTTTATGCTGATCTACCATTAAGACGCAATACGTCTCACAACTAGCGCTGTCAATGAAAAAAAAAATCGTTTCTTTATTTTGGATGCGTTTTTTTTTAAAAAAACGCTTCGACGATTTCTCAGCGCGAGGCTTAACTATTTTTAGGACCTAAGGTTTGGATTCCAGAATTGGTTTTCCTACGAATGCAATCGATTCTTTCCGTGGCCACTTTTGGCAAGAATCGATAGCATTCTTAAGTTCTACGATCTGGAATCCAAACCTTAGATCCTAAAAATAATTAAACCTTGCGTTGAGAAATCGCAGGGGCGTTTTTTGCTAAAAACGCATTAAAACAAAAGATATGATTTTTTTCATTGGCGGCGCTAGTTGTGAGACGTATTACATCTTAAGGCCATCGATCTTGTAATGTTCGAAGAGAAACGGCACTTACGTCCTTCTACGATTTAACTTGACAACCGTAGTATGTGAACGCGGGAAATCTGTCGCTGCAGACCCATTGTATTATAATTGCTCTATAAATCGTTTCTCTAGGGCAAACACACTAGTAAAAAATGCTTACCTTTCTCAGGGATTCCTTACTTATTAGGTATGCGTGGGTTTTTGTATATCCTGATCGTGTACCACGAACTCTTTGGGGCCTGTGGAATCCCCATGGAATAATTCTTGACGTAGATTATGCATGCAAATCCGTAAAGTCAGCGTACACAAAGCTTATCTATTTGTGCCATTCTCGCACTTCGGTCGCACGCAATATGGCTCGTCAAGTATACCTTAAGAGGTTGCCAAGTCTACCAATGTTGTCATATTTAGTTACGATTGTTGCTGCCTACGAATTATTTACTTTACATTTTGTTAGTAAACGATATTTGTTCAAGTTATATAAATAAGTATTATGTTAACATGAATAAGTAGTACTTTTTAGGTAACATGGGCGATTTTTATTCTTTGACCGTCACTGCATTATTTTGAGGTATTATTTTACACGGTTCTTCTTCTGCATTCGATGTATATATATACCTTTGTACTCGTAATACATATTCTCAGATATGTCGCACGTGATATAGCAACAAACGATGTAAGTATTTTCATCTTTTCGTGTAGATGCTTTTCTGCGCCTGCATAACAATATATAATTGTCATACTGCCGATTTCCGAATTGAGAAATTCACTAAGCAAATTCGTAAGTATCTTTCTGTCTCTGCAGATTATTCACGAAAGAACGTGATCGAACGTTACTTAAGTGTTAACTTATTTCTCAATTCGGAAACCGGGCCATAAAGTCTTTGTAGAAAAAAATCAAGAATCAGAATCAAATGTTTTTATTCAATATGCCATAAATAAATTATTTACATTGAACGTCAAAATATAATCTAAAGTAAAAAATGTCTAAGGGTGGCATTAATAGTCGTCGACTCAAGATCGAACTCAATCTCAAGATAGTGTCAATTAATATGCTGACAGCTACTCAAGTTTGACATTAGCCAAAGCTTGTCATTAGCATTTGAATTTTCTGAGTTCACCTACTTGAGATCGGGATCAAGAAGGTGATCTCAGACGACTATTATTACCACACTAAGATTTCGGCAAGCAGTAAAGTCAGCAGATGAAATGATTCTTCGATGACTAAGCCGCGATGGGATGAGATAATAACCTAGGTCGGGTAGACAAGGCACGCGAGCTATGGAAAGGAAATGCCTGCCATAAGTTATGTTCCGTGCTGCGCTGAGAATGTGAATTGTGCTTCTCTATCTCTACAACGACATATATTACAAAACAAAGTCGATGCAATTTCCCCGTCTGTCCATCTGTCTGTAAAATATCGTGAGGAAACCGCGGCTTAGTTGGCTCCAAACGTATTGACCTTGTCTTTCCTGTGGGCTAGGCTGACTAAGCTGTCAGGATGGTACCTATAGGTACCTACGGGGCAAGCCTACTCCATCTAAAACAATGTCCCAGGCACTGCAGCGTCGAGTGGTCTCTACATCCATTTAGTGTGAGTGAAGGTGCCACTGGACGCTGTATAAATCATCGCATTACGTAGATGCAAGAGGCCATCTATTTGTAGGGGTATATCCGCCAACAGTTCCTCCCAAACCACGCAACGGATTTTAATGCGGTTTTCACTGTTTAGAGTGTTTCACAAAGGTCCTCTGAGTCCTCTGACACAGAAAGGGTTGAGTGCCAGAAAGTAGTAAAAGTCTTCTAAGGGTTTTGGCTGCAAGTTTCAACACTTTCAAGTTAAAAAAAAAAAGATTACATGTTGAAATAGTGCTTTTGTATTGAGAATAACACCTGAGTGAATTTCTAAATTATGTTCTATTTTTCTCTTTACAAATAGTCTTACTAAACAAATGGATTTTAATTGTCAAAAATAACTAAAACTATAATAGGTATTGCGGGTTTTCCGAAAAGCCTAAGCTCCGTCGGAACAAAGGTTTCTGTGTTAAATAATTGAATATTACAATCACAACAAGCTCTGATTTGAATACAAGAATACCAGAAGTGTCTAGTTCATTTCTAACGGCTATTATACATATCTTGTTCCGCTGGAGTAATTTAAATGGCAGTCTCCCATCCGATACAGTATTATGAATAAACATCTTCTATTCTATTCTATTCTATTCTATTTTTTCCTTCTCGGAAGCTTTATCCTTTATTTATCCCATGAATAAAAATTTGGGCATATTGATTCCTCAACAAATTTACGGAGCGAGAAGTAATCCATTTTATTTCTATTGTGATTAATAATAGCTAGAGGCGGTGTGTCCGTAAGTATGTTAAGAAAGATGCCAAGAAAGGCTTTATTCAGTATGCAGCACGATTGCGCAAAGTCGTCATCATCATTAGCCCACCTCTGCCCACTGCTGGATATAGGCCTTTTCCCCCTCACGCCACCTCTCACGGTCCCTCGCCATCCGCATCCATGGACCCTCCGCCGACACAACGATGTCGTCCGACCATCGGGCTGCCGGTCTGCCCACCGACGGTCGTCCAGTTCTTGGACGCCACTCTGTTGCCGCCCTTGTCCACCGGCCATCTTCCTGCCTCGCCAGATGTCCTGCCCATTTCCACTTAAGACTCGAGATCCTATCACCTATATCGTCTACTTTCGTCCGACGACGTCGGATGGCGACATTAGGTACCTGATCCACGAGTCTGAGGCCTAGCATGGCTCGCTCCATAGCCCTTTGCGCTACTTTCATACGATGCATGTTGTTTTTAGTGAGCGTCCATGTTTCGGCCCCGTATGTGAGGATAGGCAGGACACACTGGTTGAATGTCTTGGTCTTCAGACATTGTGGTCATACCTACCCACAAAGTAAATACAGGAATAATTTTAGATTCAGTGTCTTATGTTCATCCCCGATTGAGAGGCTGATATTTAAATAAATAGGCCAGGCTCAAGAGTAAACAGTGCTGGGTAAAGGCCTCTTCCTGTTCACGGAAACCCCCTCGATCAAATGCCAATCTTGTCCCATCTCCTCCCGCTGTCTTCATTATATCATTAACCCATTGAGTTTTAGGTCTAGTTAATAGGACCTATTTTAGACAACACACTTTTTCACTTATTTCGAGAAAAAGAACATAAAACGTTGCATCATTCGGGAACGAACCAGTCAAATCGCATCTCGAGAGTCGCAATAACTCTCAACTTTCCGGAAAAACTGGCTAGTTTTTCCACAAAACAGTTTTTTTCTCTTCCGCTAATGCCATTTGAATAAGGCGCGAGCACAGCACAACTACCAACAGAAGTGCCTACCGACTAGCGTAGCTCAAGCTCCCCACGAGTCTTTTTGAAGCGACGATAAAATATCGCTTTTGAGCAAATGAAGGCAAGTACATACAATGCTAATTCTGATGACAATCGCAGAAATGCGGAAAAGCGGAAAGAATAAATTTAAAGTTGCACTGTGTTTGACAACATTATAATTAGCTACCCAGCGACTGCTGAAGTGTTGTAAAATGCAGGCAAAGTGCAGTTTTATCTACAGTTATTTGGTTTTGGCACCCGGTGTGATTTTCTCAAAACCAAGTACCTAAATAAACATCGCGCTCGCTAGAACATTCACAGGGCATAAAAATATCCAAAAATACGTTTTCTTCTTCTTGAAGGGCGTCAGTTTGGTTGGATATTTCGCCCTTCGAAGCTGTCAAACCAAACAAAGAGCTCGTTGTGTCTTGAAACAGATTTTTGCCGGAGTGTTTTATTGGAACCACTTTGTGTTTTATTGAATCCAACAGCACCTAACGTTTTTATATCGCTTTAACGGTTTCACTTACTTTTATTTTGTCGGAAAAGCCGACATGTTTCATGCACCTAACGCTTAGCCGTTCTGTAGCTAAACCATCAGTGGCACACCGCTCCCACGCTGCACAGGCCAGAGTGGGAATACTCACTGTAATTGACAGCGACAATTATGAAGAAAAAGATCACGTTCGCCCTCCCCTGGGGGGTTACTCTTGACGCTATTGCGATCAAATTGAAAAAGTTTTCTAATTAATTTCTCTTTGAATTCGCATAGTAATGCTTTGATTTTAAATACTTTGCAATGTTTATTCAAAGGTAAGGCTGTTTTATTCAATAAAAACACAAAATGCGTCTTAATTTGTAAAATATTAAATTTTGTAAATTGCGCCATATTGCGGCCGTATTGGAAAAATGCGTCAAGGGTAGAGGGGCTGTACAGGGAAACCATTTGATTTGCATCGCGATTGCGACTTCGGCTTTTCCATCGCGGTTTTTTGGCCCCCCGGTTTTGCATAATGGGACTGTAATTAGCCTATTGTCCATAGTACGGTCATCTGAAAAAAGGGCGGGTATATTCTGGTTTAACTGACTTAACTGTGAAGGATAACATCGTGAGGAAACCTGAACGTCTAAGGCATAATACGCGCCAATTCGCAGTGGGCACTCGTGGACTCTCTATCTGAGAGAAGGCCTTTGTCCAGCCAGTGGGACATGTACAATAAAATTGTACTCGTGTACAGTACTTGTATTTGACCTATCTTATTTGTTTGTGGCCGGGCCTCTTTTCTGTCACCCTCATCGACAGAACACATCCCTCATCCCTATTCCTTCACAGAACAAACAAAGACCGAGGCCCGTAAGTTTGCGAATACCCATGAGGTGAAGGAATATTAGATTTTCCTCCGGAAAGAAAATCTAAGGTTCTTGACCGGAAGAAAATAAAAAACTTGCGTTTTCTAGCAAGGGGGTCGCAGTTACCCAAAACTTGTTCCATCCTCTGCTGAGGTAGTCAAAATCAGAATGAATGGACAGGCATGTTCCATTTGCCCATGAATGAAAATGTAATGGAAACCAATTGTTGGTAAGTAACTACGATTAGAAATTTTTCATGCATTTTTTCACTTAGGTAATATTTAAGAAAATATTTTTGGTTGAGAGAGAAAAAATAGTTACTTATCTATTGGTAACTTCTAAAACGCAAGTGCGCGCGCCGCATTCTACTCTTGCATCTCAACGGAAGGTTGTCAATTACTTTTTGTCGCCGGCCGCAGGCTGCCAGGCCTGTAATACCCGTTTCCTATCAATGCGTGATGTTACGTAAAAATCTCCCAGGCAAATCTGAGCGCTTGCTCCGCTTTTTATGCATTTTAGCGGCATGGAATAAGATGGAATAAAAGGTGAGATGCTAACGATATAAATAGTCGATTAGCATTGGTTACTTATCCTCAATAATTCTGATGGAATTGCAGAAAATGCAGGAATTGCAACACGTGCACATCTAAGGCTCAGAACGCTGATAAAATCAATGGCGTTAAAGGAGGTCCAAAGCTCAACCCTTTTTCATTGTAAAAAGAAAAATCACATATCAAAACCCATTTGAAAACCGTCAACTGGCTGAAAACTGAAGAAATCGAGCTAAAATGCAGTTAGGCCAAAAGAAAAAGTTTTTTTTTCTTATGAACTACTTCCTGGAGTTCAAAGTAGTTTCAATGGCCAACTCCAACCTCTTTGGACGGAAAAATACATCAGACTCAATGACATTTGTATTGGAAAGTCATTGATCAGACTAAAATAAGTTCACCATTTTTTGGTAAAAGAAAAAGGTTCGTGCTCAAAAGTTTGCAACACCCGCCGTCAAATATCGACCTCCGTTGACTTACCTACCAGGGGCCCTTAGCCTGTAACACAATGGTGCCAAAATGGGCTGTCAGGTGACGACTTCAATTACGATTTGCTAACGCTGTCTGTCCTTTTAATGTTTTTGTAGTACAGCAAAGAATATTATGATTCTAATTATCTCATTATGATTCACATAATCTAAATTTAAGTTAGTTAGTTAATTAATATTATTTAATTTAATTTTTTCTATGTTACTTGGTAAAAATTTGCAACCACAATCCACAATCCTTTAAAAATGTAACATTTGAACTAGAAGGTTGCAAATACTTGGTTTAAGTTCTAATATTTAATTGTATAAAATGTCTCCCTCAGGACAGGCTTTGCCTAGTGAGGGGATTAGTCACACTGTGAATACTTAGAAACCTTCTGGCAATAAACATTTTTTATTTTTTTATTTTATTTTTTAATTCTAGAGGATTAGTTCTCTGGTTGTAGGAGAAAAACGAGGAGAGCCCGGTTTTGTCCTTCTGCCGGGACGCCATTGACCCGCCATTGCGTTACAGGCTAAGGGCCCAGATCAAGTTTGGTAATATTTTCGAGTAAATCATGAACGAGGCTTTCGTTTTTAGGACAATATTTATACCATCTTATAGAAAAATATGAATAATTATGATGAAATAAAAGATGTTCGGTAAACTATTAGGTATTATGTGCGTCAACGTACTTGAAGTTTTATTTCTTTTATGAGGTTCGATCAAGCTATGTAGATTTTTGTTCATAAATAAAATGAAAATGTAAGTATGAAAGAACCCAAACTATCCAGATAACCCACAAATATGTCCGTGCAAAAAACATAGCATGTATGCTCAAATGGAGGTGTAAACATCTGATTAATAAGGTTAAAACTAAACTTGCAGTACTTAGGGCCTACTCACGATATAGTGCGTCCGGATAAATAAAGTTTGCACAAGTCAAAAGTGGACGTTTTTTCTGCAGGCTTTTTTCGTAGGTTCTAGGAGCTGGGATCTAGGCCTTAGGTCCTAAAAATAGGTAGGGAAGCCTAGGGATTCTCATTTTGACGGCCCTTTTTTAGCAGAAAATGCTTCGAAAAGAAGATATGTTTTTTTTTCCATTGGCGGCGCTAGTTGTGACATGTTTATGGTGGATAATAACACACAGGCTGTAGTGGGACAGCACACAGGCTACATAAAAAAAATAGGGTGACCACCGTAGTATTGGCAGCGATATTTCGGACGTCCGACCAGCCGGCACCGTACAAAAGGTCTTTTATATGGTACTAACGCGTCTTCCCAGAGAAATTTGGGTCGTCCGACCGGCCGACGCCCTACGGAACGTCTTTCGATGGGCACTACCACGTCTTCCAAGCGATATTTGGGACGTCGAACCGGCCGACATGTCTTTCATAAGGCACCACCGCGTCTTCCTAGGGATATTAGGGATCACTTTTTGTATTTTCTAAAGCACTACCCGTGCTACCCGTGCTAGGGAACTTTATAAAGATTTTTAACCTTATAAAAATCTTTTTAAATATCTTTATATTTGGGATCTTCTCATTCTTTCGAGTTAACAAATAAATCGAGTAGGGGCCTTAAGGGTCCGTATAAGGCTAACTAGCGCCACCAATGTTGAAAAAATCATATCTCGCTTCAGAAGAAGTTTCTGACAAAATCCTAAGATGAGCTCATGCGCCATGCTTTTCTAGATTTTTAAGTGTGGGTACCCAACTCAATTTCTAGTCTTAAGCTAAAAAATTTTCGATAACCGCCAAAAACGGCCGTTTTTGGCGGTTATCGAAAATTTTTTAGCTTAAAAGTAAATTTCGAAGAGGGTATCTACACTTAAAAATCTAGAAAAGCATGGCGCATAGGCTCATCTTAGGATTTTTCCAGAAACTTCTTCTAAAGGAAGATATGATTTTTTCAACATTGGTGGCGCTAGTTAGCCTTATACGGACCCTTAAGTGTACGCAAGTTATTAGCAAAGGTCCCGGGGCCGAGACTGAAGTCCGAGCGACGTGGGCGCAGGGCGTTACCCAGACACAGTAATTATTGGTAACAGTCCGTTACTTTGTGCCTGTATTGTCTAATTCATCTATCACTCAAAGTAGTAGGGGCTAACCTAACTAACAAGCAGTTGTATTTAGTTCGGGCCGAATCGCGGTTGAGTGAAAATCGCGTCATTAAGAGTAGACGATAGCAAGGTGGCGGGAAATTCAAAATTTTCATAGTTTTTTGCATTTTGTAGCTAAACTGAGCTATTTTTGTTCAGCGATCTTTCGTTCGCGGCAATAACATAATATTCTTTTCATTATTGTAAACAAAAAAACAACAATTATTCAGCCGATTATGTGTTCTGGTCTACGACAAGTTTTTTGGGCAGTGCCACTGCTTCGTAGACCAGAACACATAATCGGCTGAATTATTGTTGTTTTTTTGTTTACAATAATAAAAAAATATTATGTTATTGCCGCGAACGAAAAATCACTGAATAAAAATAGCTCAGTTTAGCTACAAAATGTAAAAGAACTGTAAAATTTTTGAATTTCCCGCCACGTTGCTATCGTCTACCCTTAAAAGCTCATTAACTTAAGGCACAATAGGGGGCACAACTAGCGCCGCCAATGAAAAAAAAAAAGATGTCTTCTATCATGCAATAGTTTCTCGCCAAAAGTGGCCACTTTTTGCATTCGTAGGTTCTAGGATCTGGAATCCAAACCTTAGGTCCTAAAAATAGTTAAGCCTCGCGTTGAGAAATCGCAGGAGAGTTTTTAGCAAAAAACGCATCCAAAAAGAAGTTATGTTTTTTTTTCATTGGTGGCGCTAGTTGTGCGTCCTACTGGGCCTACAACTTGTACTAGGTGGCGAAAAAAATGGAGCGGAAAAAATATCAGCTGTTCCATACAAAAGGTCGACTCAGTACTGCGCCAAATGTATGAAACAGCTGATATTTTTTCCGCTCCATTTTTTTCGCCACCTAGTACAAGTTGTTGGTAGTGATCAGCAGACAGCCTACTTAAAGCTCCGCTATCGACTTAGAGTGCACCCTGTAGAGGGAATTTACCACTCGGACGCTCCAGTGCTTGAGCCAGTTTTCAACGGAGTACCTACTACAACCCTCTCAGTTTAGTCGTCCACAGGAAAACAAAGTCAAACGTGCGAAGCCATACAAGCTGCTATACTGAGCTGAAAATGTGGCACCAGTGTGAAAAAAAAATCGCTCAATTTCTAGTCCTCAACACCGGTTTATCTGAGGGAAATGAGGCTCTTTTTCGGTTTATCTGAGGCTCTTTTTCGAAATAAAGAATCGTCTTTTTTGACAAATAATACGTATTACGAAAATAGTTATTTGTTATGCAAGAATGCAAAATTATTGTTTGCGGCGAGTGCTTGTATTGAATACCGAGCTAGCGAAGGTTTCTAAAATTGAGCCACGAGCGTAGCGAGTGGTTCAAAAAAAGAAACCTGAGCGTAGCGAGGTATTCAGAAGCACGAAACCCAAATAATATTGCATTCGTGCGAAACACAAAACTTTTCATCTCACAGAAGCGAGGAAATGATTTTGTTAGCCAAGCGTGACAAACAATAGACATAGGTGGGTAGGTACCTACATAGAGGTTAGTGAAATGAGTTTCTTCTTCTTTATTTCTTCATAAATGAGTATGTGGCGTTGAATTGTCATAAAATCAACAACCCGTTGCTAGGCAACGCTACAAGTTGAAGGTGTTCCTAATTTTTTTTTATTAGTTCGTCGAGATCAAATATCGAAGCGCACAAAAATACAAAGTGGTTTAAAAAAGGATCTTCTACGATCGCATGTTGAAAGTAACAGCGGACTTTCCGAGCATGGGAGATGAAAAATATATTTATATTGTATATTTTCCGGCAAATAAACCGGTTTTGAGGACTAGCAATTGTGCGGTTTTTTTTACAGAAGAAGCACACAGACTGCCGATTTCTGAATTGAGAAATTCACTAAGCAAATAGGTAAGTATCAGTATCTCTAAAGATTTCTTACAAAAGAGCGCGACAGAGCGATACGTAAGTATTTGCTTAGTAAAATTCTCAATTCAGAAACCGGGCCAGAGCGTCTATTCTCTAAAAAACGACTCACGCCAACCGTCAAAACCGTATTGTTTCTGGAAAATAGCTCTTGAGTCGAGGTGGATTATTTAGCGGAAATAGGGGTAGATTTTCAGGCGTAGCAAAACATCTTCCCCCATTGTATGAGCGTAAGCGTGGTAGCCAGTTTCAACCTGTAAACAGTCTTCAAATTAAATTACCTGCAACAAGCTAAGTACAAGATATAAGTTGATTTATGAAGATGTCATAGCTTCTGCAACAAAGGCATAGTTTTTGACGCCTTCTATCAATACTAATTTGCACAGAAA
This sequence comes from Zelleria hepariella, assembly GCA_949319315.1. Classification (NCBI taxonomy): domain Eukaryota; kingdom Metazoa; phylum Arthropoda; class Insecta; order Lepidoptera; family Yponomeutidae; genus Zelleria; species Zelleria hepariella. Next base: position 4,786,595 of record OX439392.1, on the reverse strand, counting down.
ACAAATTGTTTTTTAAAAGTTTGTAACACATAATGCGAAGCGGCGGTTTGAGCGCGGTATTTTAGACGCGCAGCGGGGTAGAAGTCGGTAGAACGCTACGAACAATGGACACAGAAGCATGAGGTCCCACACACTCAAATCCTCAAACTAGCGCTACCATAGAAAATAATCATAGCTTCTTTATATACCTAGTACGGTTTTTGAAAATATTGAACAATGAAAATCTCAAACCTGATAGTAGCTATTTCTCATCATCATCATCATCAGCTTGTTGACAGGTAATCAGCCAATCACTGCTGAGGCCTCTTCATGCTCACGCCACTGCTCACGATCCTGTGCCAGACACAACCACTGCTTTCCGGCTGCTTTAGGTATTTTTAGGACTTCCAAAAAACAATATGATAGAAAATTTAAACACAGATTTTAACGGATTTAACACTCGTTTTAATAACTTTGGAAAATGTAAAATGTAAAACTAGTGTTAAATCCGTTAAAATCTGTGTTTAAATTATGTATAGTGCTCGTGCAAACCTAAGAAAATATTAATATGAATGACTAATAGCTATGACTTTTTTAAAACTTAAACTTTCGTAAGCACTGCATATTTTTATATCGCTTTAACGGCTTGACTTCCGGACGAAGTCGAAACATGTCGGCTATTCCGACAAAATAAAAGTAAGTGAAACCGTTAAAGCGATATAAAAATATGACTTTTTTTCTATGGTGGCGCTTATTTGACAGTTTAAAGTCTCTCACCGGTTTTTCAAGGATATCAAATTGAGCGCAATTACAAATTCTGTATGAATTATTGTAAAATATTCAATATATGGAAATTTTCATAACGAGGAAGACCCGCTTACCCTGCCATCCCGCGCCACGTGTGACGATGGCCTTAGCATTTTAAAGTAAGTAAAGACCTAAAATACATCAGACACACCGTCGAGTGGGTGGCGATGATGCCAAATGACACGACCATTAATTTTACTGATCAATAAAACATTTTATGACGCCTTTAAAAACCTATTGTGTGTTATTATTATTAAGTTTCGTATTTAATAACAATAAAGGGACGGTATCGAAATGGGAAAGCTTAGTTTGCTTGTCCTTGCTGAAATGATACAATAGTGGATGTTATTTTCGTGTGTAAACATCAATAATTTCCATCTAACGATTTTTTTCATTTTGTGGCAAAAATATTAAAGATCCGTGGACTAAAATGGCAACCTTTTTCGGCTATCAATCTATGAGACGCATTTTTTTTATTATTTAAAAAAAAAACGACAGCAGCATGTAAGTTACAGTAAAAAAAGTTCGTACAGGTCTTGCTCTCATCACAGCCCAAAAATAAAAAAGATAATAAACTTAAACAAAAAAAAAAAAAAAACTTGAGCAGTTTAATGTTCGCTAAATATCGCAAAGGACCGCCTTTATTAGATCCATATCATCAATTAGGTTGTAGCACCTCTAAATTAAAATACGAGTGACAATAAAATCGTATTCAGTTTTTTTATTCAATATTTTAATCGTATCTACAGTGACGACGAACATTTCATACTGGGTCTGTTTGTCTTCCGGAAATAATAAAATGCATGGATTTCAATTTAAAAAATACAATGAGGATTCTTCGTAAGACCTTTTAAGAAGAAATTTCAGCAGATAAGAAGAATTTTCAGCAGATTTTTGATAGTCCCGTTGATATCATAGTAGTGGTAGTGACCCAATATTTGATGCAGACTAGGCAACCGGTAGGTATCTGAAAAAAAGAAAGAATGAAGGTTAAAAAATAAAGAATAATGATTGTTTTAGGCAGGACCAGCGATCAAAAGCTAGTCTTTGTAATAAAACAATGCGTTCCGCTAATTATGTTAATTCGGTTCACAAAAAGAAGAGGCGCAAGTCACTGTCACTTCGTCATTGACCGTTGTCAACATGGAATCTTGACTATACACGACAGTGCGAAGTGAGTAGTATGCTTGCTTGTTTTTGGTTCGTATTCCGAACGAACTAAGGCCGTAAGACCATAGAACGGATGAAATTTCAATATTTTGGCCACATCATGCGAAGCGACAAATATAACCTTCTGCAATTGATCTTGCGGGGCAAAATAAAAGGCCGCCAAAGATCTGGCAGCCCAAGAGCTTCATGGGTCCCAAATCTCGCAGAATGGTACAACACGAGCCACACAGAACTTCCGAGCCACATCATCACGGGCCAAAGTGACTACTCCTATAATGATAGCCGATCTCTGAGTGGAGATGGCACCAAAAGAAGAAGATTCTGGTGCAGCCCATGAGTTAAGCCCACTGCTGGGCATAGGCCTCTGCATTTTCACGTAACCCCACTCAGGAGCTCACCAAGGTCCACTGTCTTGTGTCAATAAATGAATTTCAATTTCAATTCTTCCCGCTGTTTTTACAGTATAGTCTATAGATACCTACCAAAAATTGACAACTCTGAAAATAAACATCTTGAGGAAACCCGTAAACTGGTTTGTTTGGCTGGAAATTTTGCCGAGTTAGCTGAGTGATTGTTTAGGTACACACGACAGCACGTCGACCTTTACACGCTAGCACTCTACTCGGTTACGTTACGGGCGACTTTACAACAAAAATGTACAGTCTGACGTGCTGTCGTGTGTACCAGGCTATATTTCCTCGTCAGCTAAGAAGTGACATTATGGCCAAATCGTGTATACCATGAAACATCTAGAGTGGATATAGAGAGAGGTACGTTAACATGTTTCCCGCCCGCCCAAAAATCCCGACTCAGATTTACGATTACATTCATTACTCGTTAGTAAAGTTTCTACCTCATTCGGCATTCACGATATGTTTTTGTCACCAGCGCGTGTAGTATGGAAGCCAATCAACCCTGAGGCGAGACATGTCTGTCGTTTTTACAGGTCGATAAAAAACACTTCACCGTGCAAATAGGTACAGTTGCCAGTGGCCTCTAGCCTCAAACATCTGAGCTTGACAGCTAGGTGACCAAACATGCCACCGTATGGCAGATCTGATGGCACACCGCGCCCACACACCTTATGGAAATCACTAGGTCACTAGGATCCACTTTAATATGAAACTTTTCGCTTTGATTCACGCGCTAACCGTGGGCGACGCGACATACGTACGGAAGGTTAATGTACTCGATATTTGCGGTACCTTTATTTGCATATCGGATGGCGGAGAAAAAAGTTACTGACATGAATAGATTAAATGGTACAAATTGGTATCAAGGTCACGGATTGTGCGCTCTCTCTGAGTTACTGGGTAAGTGTAACGGCTAAAATCGAGTTTGCTTATGATAAATTACTTATTGTGAGGTGAGATAAGTGTCGCGCGAGTGGTTTCCTATGTCGCCGGTGAAGTGAAAGCGCCATACTGGCCAGGATTCAGTGTCTAGGATTTCGGCCGCATTGCTCTTTTGTTTTCTTCCGTTGACAAATGACAGTCGCTCTTTTCTGAGAGATGTGATTTGGGATTTTGAAAATAGCCTGAAAACAATGATGAATTAATCATAACAGCATAATACTAGTGGTTCGCCCCGAACTATGAACTCGCGACCCCATATAAAATTAACAACCCCATATCTCAGCAACCCCTCGACCGATTTGGCTCATGTTCGAACTTAAAAATTCTCTTGGGCTCATTTACCTGCCTACCAAATTTCATGACGATCCGACTAAATTTACTCAAGTTATCGTCGAACGAACATTCATACATACATACATACATACATACATACATACATACATACATACATACATACATACATACATACATACATACATACAAACGCCGGATTGTTCCAGTAGACTCGGAGAACTTCGCTCGCTTCGCTCGCTCGTTCAATAATTATGCACCATAGAAGCTAGTTTGTTCAGGAATAAGTTTATGTCACGTTTCGGTGTATGATTAGAATGTATACTTGAGAAGAAACAGCTTTGAAAAGAACTGGGCTTTAAATTGCCATAACGCAGGTTAGTAGTTTCCGTTGTGAAGTCAACCGGTTGATTTAAGATCATTATCATCAGCACAGCCTCTTGCTCACGCCTCTCCTTGCAATCTATACCTGAAATTGAATACTGCGCTAAATCTTTAAATACTAGTGGTTCGCCCCGAACTATGAACTCGCGACCCCATATAAACTTAACAACCCCATATCTTAGCAACTCCTCTACCGATTTGGCTCATGTTCAAACTTAAAAATTCTCTTGGCCTCATTTACCTGCCTACCAAATTTCATGACGATCCGACTAAATTTACTCAAGTTATCGTCGAACGAACATTCATACATACATACATACATACATACATACATACATACATACATACATACATACATACATACATACATACATACATACATACATACATACATACATACATACATACATACATACAAACGCCGGATTGTTCCAGTAGACTCGGAGAACTTCGCTCGCTTCGCTCGCTCGTTCAATAAAACAAAGTCGTGTTAGTTACACCACTTATAACTCGAGAACGGGTGGACAGATTTTCAAGATTTTTGATTTGTTGGGTTTCTCTCCGCCCCGAATAGCTAGCAGAATAACCATTAAAACAACGGAAAAACTCACGAGAAAAAAAAAGTCTGCGCGGACGAAGTCACGGGCAAAAGCTAGTTGAAATATAAAGGGCAATTTTAAAATAGCCATATTCCTGAAACACGTCAACTTCTAAATGTGATTTCCAACCACTTTTGTTCTACGGCTTTTCGAATAGCTTAAGAGGAAACGCGCGTAGCCGCTGCTCCATACAAAAAGGGAGACCTGTTTCCTCCCTGGATAAATATTTTAGAAAAAATATGTTTATGCCATTCAATTTATATGTACCTCTGCCATGTCCCTATGTTTTCCTTTTTATCTTATTTTAACTAGTGGTTCGCCCCGAACTATGAACTCGCGACCACATGTAAACTTAACAACCCCATATCTCAGCAACCCCTCGACCGATTTGGCTCATGTTCGAACTTAAAAATTCTCTTGGCCTCATTTACCTGCCTACCAAATTTCATGACGATCCGACTAAATTTACTCAAGTTATCGTCGAACGAACATTCATACATACATACATACATACATACATACATACATACATACATACATACATACATACATACATACATACATACATACATACAAACGCTGGATTGTTCCAGTAGACTCGGAGAACTTCGCTCGCTTCGCTCGCTCGTTCAATTAATTAGGTAAATAAAATTGATAAAAAAAAAAATATTTATTTAAAATAATTATCCAGGGAGGAAACAGGTCTCCCTTTTTGTATTTTTTGTATGGAGCAGCGGCTACCCGCGTTTCATATTAATAATTTTTATTTATATGCAATAACATCAGCTACGCCGACGACATGGTGCTGCTGAGCCCCTCGGTCGGGGCTCTAAGGAGACTACTTGACATGTGTCAGTCCTATGCGGTGGCTCATGGGCTCAAGTATAACACCAACAAAAGTGAGCTCGTAGTTTTTAAAGCTGGCAAGAAGTGTTACGCGCAAATACCAGATGTGACCTTATGTGGTACACCCTTAAAGAGGGTGCAAAAATTTAAATACTTGGGCCACTGGGTCACCGAGGACTTAAAAGATAATGTGGACATCGAAAGGGAGCGCAGGTCGCTGGCGGTTCGATGTAACATGTTGGCCCGCAGGTTTGCACGGTGTACTAAAAAGGTAAAGCTCACACTTTTCAAGGCATACTGCCAGTCCTTTTACACCTGCAGTCTGTGGGCCAACTATACACAGGAGGCCTACAGCGACCTGTGTATACAGTACAATAATGCGTTTAGGGTATTGTTGGGGCTGCCTCGTTTTTGTAGTGCATCCGGCATGTTCGCAGATGCGGACACGGACAGCTTTAGCACCATCATGCCTAAACGGTGCACGTCGATGTTGGGACGTATATGAGCCAGCCCCAACAGTCTCCTGTCTGCGCTAGCTTACAGGTTGGACTCTCCCATACAGAGGCGGTGGATACGACTGCACGCAGTCAAGTCTATCAAGTAGTCAAGTAGATTGCATCCCTCTGTGTGGGACAGACCAACCGTAAGTAAGTAAAATGTAATTACAGTCAATAATAATAAATAAATAATTAATTAATTAAATAACAATAATGTGTGTATCTAGTTCCTAAGTTTTTTATATGTGTTTATATGCACGAAATAAATTATTCAATTCAATTCAAAAGTTTGCATTCGTACCCTTTCAGTGCTGTCTGCGCGGCACGCTATCGTGCCCCTCCACTCTCTACCACCTTTCTAGCCTCTCCTGCTCCTACTTGTTACCTGCCTGCACCTGCAAATTTTGCAAAAAAAAAATATATATACAGGGTGTCCCGTAATTCAACGTCAAGCGGGAACTGGATGAAACGTCAGGTCTTAACGGTACCAAAATAATAAAAAAAAAACCTGGTTGCTTCATTCAGACTTTATAGGCATTTTTTGAAAAATTTTGAAAATGGTCACGTTGAAAAATGGTCACGCGCGTCACATGGTTAACGGTTTGATTTATAAATGCGATTTGATAGAATGATTATTAAGGTTAATGTGAAAAATAATAATTACGGCAAAATAAGAAAATATGCGACCACAGTACCTCAAAATGTGGTCTAGGGTGACCATTTTCCAAATTTTCAAAAAATGCCTATAATTTCTGAACGAAAAACCCAATACCGTTAAGATCTGCCCTTTCGCCCACGAGATACCCTGTATATAATAAAAATCAATGGAAAAATAAAATTGCGTTTTAATTACCAAAGTCGTAGAACAAAATTTGTTGGAAACAACATTAAATTTAGAAGTTCGGGTGTTTTAGGAATATAGCTATTTTTTTTTTTTCAACTCAATATAAATGTTTAGCTATTTTAAGTTGGGGTGTTTCAGGAATATAGCTATTTTTTAATTGCCCTGTAGTGTCAAGAGTAGAGGCGCTGGCTATATGATTTCAGTCAAATGAGGTAAACTGCGATATTTCTTGCCTTAAGGCTGGACGATAGCAGCGTGGCGGGAAATTCAAATTTCGTCGGAAATTCAAAGTCTACGACAAGTTTTTTGGGCAGTGCCACTGCTTCGCAAACCAGAACACATAATCGGCTGAATTATTGTTGTTCTGTTGTTTACAATAATGAAAAGAATACTATGTTATTGCCGCGAGCAAAAGATCGCTGAACCAAAATAGCACAGTTTAGCTACAAAATGTAAAAAAAACTGTGAAAATTTTCCCGCTACGTTGCTATCGTCCCACCTTAATGCCTACAAACATTCCTTACTGAGACGGATACGTGCACTTATAAGCGCCCAGGGTGGTACCCGTGTGCTAACAGAATTCCTCTAAAACAATTAAACTCATTTGCCGACTAAATATCGAAAAACAAGTAAGCGCGGCTCGCAGCGACATAACTTCGCATTCCGGCAATAATTATAATTATTACCCATATAATTATTACTCGGCCGAGTTGTAGAGGCTCTCTCGGTGTAATTTGACGAGTAATATTGGTAATTTGTATCGAGGTGGCCTTTTTTGCGAAATAACGAAGTTGTGACTTTGCGGATCCTGCTGCATTACGCACTTTCGTTTTGCTGAAATAATGAGCTTCGTCGGTAATGCAAAAGTACGAGCTAATGTTCTCTTAAATAAAAAGGCTAAGCTGACTCGCAAATATGATTGTTTTGACTCAAATCCCGGACAAAACTCGAATTTCGCTGTTTCTAAAAGTATTTAGGTATATCATTATAAAATTCATAATAAGTAAGTATTGTGACTTTAAAACCTACGCCTTGCAGCTTCAAAAGGCGAGACAAGCAAATCGATAGCCCATGGAGAAAAATATATTGTAACTATATTGCAATATAACTTTACTCATAAACGCTCGTCGGACTTGTCGGCTACTTTGATTAGGCGCCAGCAAATTTGTATGAAATTTAATTACTGTCGTGTTTTGCGGCCAACAATTTCCTCGCAACAAATAACTATTATTCAGATGTACAGGCTGTGTAGGTCCTGGCAGTACAATTATCATGGCATGCCTAGTAAAATAAAATAAAACAAGTGCTGTCATATTGTTTTCACCCGTTGCTATGGTAACCCAAACCCGTGATAAAAAAATCCAACAATCAAATACCGCACTAGTATTATGTCAAGCTAAAAGTAATGTTGGTTAGTCCTGGAAAAAACACTCATTTTATTTAAATTACTCGCATTGTTTGAGTAAAGCACTTTACTCAAAAAAGCTCGTAATGTGGTCATTAATTCGACAACCTTCTTTGAGCAAAGGGGGACTTGCGGGCTACTTTGATTAGGCGCCAGAAAAGTTGTATGGAATTTCATTAATGTCGTGTTTTGCGGCCAGAAAAACTGTATGAAAATCCATTAATGTCGAGTTTTGTTTCAAAATTAGAACTCAAAAATCACGCACAAAAAGTATTTATTTAGAATTTGGCTGTTTGGATGCTGGCAGTCTACAAATTGCATAGAAAAAAAAGCGCGGCCATATTGTTTTCGCCGCTTCGCGCGTTGTTCGAAGTGATTTTTTCTGTGCTTGCTGTTTTTGTTGTAAATAAAAGTGAACTCTTCAAGCAACGAAACCTCCGATTCAATGTATTTAACAACGCTGAACATAAAAAGGAAGCGAAATAAGATATTTAAAGGTACCTATTGCCACTGAAGTCAAAGGAAAAATACAAGTTTATCTACGAAAAGTTTGCGGAATGGAAAATCAACAGAAAGTAAACTAAGACAAAAGGTAAGCTGGTTCTATTTAAATTACTCGCATTGTTTGAGTAAAGCACTATACAAGCCTTGGTCTGCAATGAGTGCGCTTCTGGCCACGCTATGATGGCCTCCAGCTTAGCTTAGCTACGCTCTCGGCCGTCAAGCTTGGTCATCATTGCAGCCCTTGCTGTCCGCGCTATAAAGGCCTCGACCTTCGGTCTCGGCCTCCATTCCAGCTTGTCCATCAAGGGCTGCAATGCTGACCACGCTGTGAAGGCCTTGAGCTGCGCTACGCTGCGCTCTGTCGGCCATCAAAAGCGCGCCAGAAACGCACCCATTAAAGACCGCGGCAGTAATGTACTAATACAAGCCTTGGTCCACAATGAGTGCGCTGCTGGCCACGCTTTAATGGCCTCTAGCTTAGTTTAGCTGCGCTCTCGGCCGTCAAGCTTGGTCATCTTGATGGACAAGCTGGAATGAAGCCCGAGACAGGTCGAGACACTGGAGCTGCGCTACGCTGTGCTACGCTGCGCTCTATCGGCCATCAAAAGCGCGTCAGCAACGGCAGTAAAGTAGGTATCCATTTTATGCATTAGCAATGAAAGTGAAACGTCTATAAAAACTAGGTGGGTAATATAATTTGACCCGAGCACTGTAGAACTAAGCCAAAGCGATGCCTAGATTTCTTTTGCCTGATTAAGTTTTGCTTTCGATGCAAGGTCAACGGAGGTACACCCACTGGAGTCAGCCTTAATAATAGAGATTAATTCCGCACCACGCAAGATACAGCCTCCTCTTTGAAATTAAATGACAATAACGAATGGAAGAAAGTTGTGTAAAATGATACGTCTATGAGAATTGCTTTGTTGTAAAGTTAAAGTTTTTGTAACATTTTTTAAATGATCTGTGTGAGGATACAGATGCGTAAGGAATGAATGGGTCTGTAAATGGTCACACAGACCAAATTTAACACATGCTGATCACAGCTTATTTATCGTGAATGCCGGACCATATCGCGCGCGATATGTTGGCAGCTGAACTGACATTGGTGGAGGTTGAAAAAATTACGCTGTGTGTATTACTGGCATAATTATGTCATAGACCAGTCTATTTTAAGGTGCGGTACAAATCGAGATTAATACCTATCAAGAGGGAATTTCGCACGAAGGATATAGTGCCTTTTTTAGAATATCAGACCATGTTAATGTATTGATGGACGGAGTTGCACAACAATTCACCAATGATAACTTACTGCCTAAAACTAACAGCGTGGGTACAACATAGCTTTGTGGTTATCCTCACCATTGATAGTTATGACGTCTCTATGGCAACACAATTATGATTCATTTAACAGAAATTCCTTGAAGTGGAGGGCCTTATAAAGACAAATCGGTATTAGGTAAAAATTCCAGATTAATTTCCTCTCTGGAAAATAGGAAAATGTCACTTATATGAGAAAATGATTTGTTTTCGGGTTTTCACAATCCACCAAGTGTGAACACAAAAATCATTATGCTTTTTCCTCAGTAAACATACAGTCTCAGTGGATTTTCCGTGTAATTTTGTGCACTCCAAATATAGAAACGAAAAGAATTAGAACGAAGAGTCATTATAGAATGAACTTGCAGGATTTCCCATTTCTTAAATTAAACAATCACACCGTGAGACACTGGTGCGAGTGACGTTCATAACAAAAACAATTGTAGAACTCGAGCATATTATTATATCACAGAACTTATGTAAAAGATTGCGTGTTTCGAACGAAATTAATTATTTTTCTACAAAAATATTCTCGGCGCTTACTCGTGTGATCATCGAAAAAAGCAAAAAAAAGTCCTGGGCAATGAGGTTTGATAGATAGATAGATAGAAGCAAAGCTTTGTTTCCTTTCCTTTATCAAAAAACTAAAATAAAAAAAAACATTATATTCAGCCATCATCGTAGAGCGTAGAGACTCGTCGAAGGTGCCATCATCATTGTCTTACTGGCTAAAAACAAGTTAACTAGTTTTTCTAAAAACAAAAAGTTTACTTTTTTCCGGCATCCTTGTGACGTACCTACTCAGAGGCATAACATGTGGGCGGGCGTGGGAAGTAGCGTCCGACGACGTGAAAGTATCTCTACCACCACAGAGTATACCACCTATTTGTGGGTAAGTATCTCTACCACCCAAGAGTATACTACCTATGTGTGGGTAAGTGTGTCCCTGTCTGGGTCACGAAGTGTAATACTGACGTCCGTTGTGACTGTGATTTCTAGGTGATGGCTGACAAAAATATTATGGATCTCTTTGGAGTAGTATGTCAGGAGAGTATAAGCAGATAAAGTTTTAGTACTGAGAAAATCATAACTTCTAAACTACGAAAAATTGCTGAACATACATTATTAAGTATGTGGGGTATTTTTAAATAGTTTTTGAAGAAGTATTTTTGAATAATATTTTTGAAGGGGTATTTTTGAATAGGTGACGAATCTAAAAAACATTTTGGACGTCTTATTTGTACATAATTTTATTAGGTGAAGTCATCATTGTTATTTTACATTCTCAAGTACGTAATTTTTGAAATATATAATTTAAATTATTTGAATGTTGAAAATCACGTGCGCTATTGTTCTTGTTACATCTTGCTACGAAATATCTCGTAGAAGAAACTCGGGGTAATGTAACATTCGACGGTATCTTGCAAATAAAAAATAAACAAAATCTTTAACCTCTGCGTTGAACTTTTTGAAGCACGTGCGTTTAACTTCACTTTTGCTGCCGAGTGCTGACCTCGCCAGACCAAAATATGTTTGGCAAACATTTGCCCAGGGACGACAAAAGGATATCCGTGCGCTTGGACTAAGATTTGCGACAAATATTTGGCATTTCGGTGTCAGTGTAATAATGCCAAGTCATCAATATTATATTCAACCTCTGTAGACAGGTCAATACTTCAGTACTTCTTACTGTATTGGGTAAATCGAGGAACCGTGGTATAAAAATCTGACTGTCAACTGGGATGAGTGTTCGCATTTTTTTTTGTAGTATAAATAAAATAATGTACTTGGTACCTATAATCAGTTACTATAAAACTTGATTTCATCCGCTAATTCCGATCGTATCGACGCTCTCCTGCACATTATTATAGCTTTTTATTTCCCAAAAAGCGTATGAACATAATATTAAAATATTACATTAATTGAACGAGCGAGCGAAGCGAGCGAAGTTCTCCAAGTCTACTGGAACAATCCGGCGTTTGTATGTATGTATGTATGTATGTATGTATGTATGAATGTTCGTTCGACGATAACTTGAGTAAACTTATTCGGATCGTCATTAAATTTGGTAGGCAGGTAAATGAGGCCAAGAGAATTTTTAAGTTCGAACATGAGCCAAATCGGTTGAGGGGTTGCTGAGATATGGGGTCGCGAGTTCATAGTTCGGGGCGAACCACTAGTTTAGATTCGATTCAATAAATTAAATTAAATCAGATTAAAAAAAAGATAAAAATTAAATTAAGTACATCAAATTAAATTAGTTTAAATCCTGCACATTATAAAAAATATAAAAGTAACGTCCAAAATTGTACACTAACGTAGAGCCTTTCCTTCATTAAAATTTGTTGATTTTAAATACAAGGTGTTACAAAAGTACCTAACTCTTTTACAGGGTAATAGCACCCGATGATAGGGACCACAACCTAATTTTTTTTTGCTCTATGACGTTTCGTTGATTTTTAAATTAATAAAATGTGATAGCTGTGGCGGGAGAAAAGTATTTTTTAAATATTGTTTTCTTTGACTTTCACAGTGTTTTAACAACTCAAAGCTATGTAAATGCACCTACACACACAAACATATTTTAAAATTTGAACTAATACCTAAAACAAAAAAGTTATGATTTTTTTTCAATTTTGAGGTTATAAAATAAAAATTGATTTTTTCAACTTTTTTTTACAGATTTGACATCCTGTTGACCACTAGGTTACAACCTGTAAAAAGAGTTAGGATGTTTTGTAACACGTTGCGTGCCGTGCTATACTCTCGCCTACAGACTGATCGCTATGATTCACATTCGGTTGCCAAATATTGCGGGGTTGCGATTGTGACAAGTTTGACGTCAGCTACTTGGGTTGGGAATTTCAGTACGCCCACCTGGTATACTTTAAATGGTGCTACAATTCCGGCACCAAGTAGACACAAATGATTAAGACCTTTTTCACAACCACATACTTTTATACATCATCATCAGCCTGTTAACACCCACTGCTGAGTAAAAGCCTCTTCATGCTCACGCCACCTCTCACGAGATTATTGTTGCCTTTTTCTTTGCAATTGCAAAGTGGGGAATTTTGCGCTTATTATTTTATTATGTATTTTTTTTGTTTTTTTTTTAAGTAAAAAACAGTTTTGTGTTGTTGCGTTTCCATATAGGTACTGTAGAATATTTAAGGTTGAAGTGGAATAAATATTCTAGTCCATGACAAAACAAGAGATATTATAAAACTTAGCTCCTACTTCCTAGTGTCAAACCCGTATAATTTAATTTAGCAGATCATGAAGTTTACCTCATATTAGAAACTAAAATGCAATGCAGCAACTAATACGCAAGAGAATAGCGCTAATTGATAATTTATTCACGTCTAAGCCGCAAGTGCAGCCAAATGTCTCCATTCCGGCTCGAAGGACCATTTAACCCATTAACCGACAGGGGAATTTCGTACAGCCTTGATCTTTTGTCAATGTGTGAGCTTTGCTTTTGAGAGAGCATGAAGCAAGAAGTGCGTGGTTTTAGATATCCTGTTAAATGTCAAAATTGGGTCTGAAATTTGGATAAACATTCGCCGATAAGTATTAGTATTAGATAAGAATTAACCTCAATTTTTTGTATTTCCAAACTTACTTGTATTTATGTCGGCGTAGCCAACCCAATTTAGTTTTTGATTATTGAAGCAAGTTAGCATAAAAAGTTAGACTTTATTTTAATTTGAGTGAAATAACATTTTCCGCCTATCTTTGCTGCACGTTTCAATGAAAAAAAAAAAACCCGTAAATCATACATCTGTTTTCTAACGAAGAAAATAGAAACATAGCCTGCCGGAAATCCTGCCCCAATCAAGTAAAAAAAAAAAACTGTACTCTTTGGTTTACCGCTGAATACTAGTCAATAGTGCTACACAAAACGAATACACAAATCATGGACTTCGAGGAGATGCGTTTTTACACATTTTGAAACTACACTCGACTCAACTGTGTTAAATGAAGAAAAATAAAAATACATCTATATTTTGACTCTACAAAGCTAATTTCTCGTCATGAGACCTATATAGACAGGCGTTTCAAACGGCGTGAAACGAGCCCCAATAGAGCTCGGTAATGGGCCCTAAACACTGCTGGCAGTTGTAAAATTTTATTTATATTAGGTTGCAACCTACACTGATTGACTACACTATAACTTGGCTACAATATTCACATAGGCCAACGTTTAACTGCTGTATAAATAGGTCGGGTTTGTATTGTATACGTATAGTCGCGAAATGAAGGACTTGTACAGAAGGTAAGTTTGATCACTAAATCTCTCTCAAGACTCAGGCCATAGATAGGCTCTACTCGTATCCATCAAATAATTGTAAGATAGAACTGTTTTCGCACTGTTTTGAATTTATCTGTCGGATGAGCTTAATAATTTTAAAATACCTCATATGACAATAACTGTTAATGTTTTTGTTATGAAAATAAGCTTAAAAAGTTCTTGGTTCTATTGTCATATAACCCGAAAAAAGCATTAGAAAGGCTTTGGCTTGGATCATTATCCATTGCCACCTCATCTTCTTCCGTGTAAAATAAGTCAAGAGTATATTTGAGGTTTTCTACAGGGTGCATTCTAAGTCGATAGCGGAACTTTAAGTAGGCTTTCTACTGATCAATATAAACAATTTGTACTAGGTGGCGAAGAAAATGGAGCGAAAAAAATATCACCTGTTCCATACAAAAGGTCGACTCAGTACTGCGCCAAATGTATGAAACAGCAGATTTTTTTTCGCTCCATTTTTTTCGCCAACTAGTACAAGTTGTTTGTAGTGATCAGTAGACAGTCTTCTTAAAGTTCCGCTATCGACTTAGAGTGCACCCTGTAGATACGATCGTGTCACTCACTACTTTTAGTGGTACATACAAGTCACTTCATTCAAGCGGAATCGAAGATAGCTTTCTGTACAGTTTCTGTTCAGTGCTATAGTTTTATAGCGGCCAATATAAGTTTCATTTATTGCATTCGTTTTATTATTTTGCTGTTAAAATGTGTGTTATTGGGCCGAAAAGCCGCTAAGTTTGATCTCGTCCTAGGATAGAGTCTATAGCTTTCTTATCAGTCAGATTAACTTCATGAAGATAAAAGTTACAAGTCTGGTTTACAGTTTACACTCTGGTAGGTTAGTGGCTTGGTTAACGCGTACTGTTAGTTGAACTAGTGTTTGCCGCAGCTTCATATTATGTGTGCGAATTACGACTGTACAGAACCTTACCTATGTGGGTCGCCAAACTACCTTAGGGGGGTCGCCAAACTACCTTAGGGGGGTCGCCAAGCTACCTTAGAGGGGTCGCCAAGCTACTTTAGGGGGGTCACCAAGCTCTTTTGGGGATGTCGCGAACCTTGTTTTGTTTAGGAGGTCGCGGTAATGGTCTACTTAACTTTATAGACAAAACCCTGGTCGCGAAACGTTTTTCCACTGTAAGGGGGTTGCGTCATGAAAAAGGTTGAAATACACTGGTCCACTAATAACTTAGGTTTTTTAAATAGTTTGTAGGTGATTTCGCTTGTAAGCATCTACATGCTGTCGTGTGTAACATAGACGAAAGTGTCACATTATTGTAGCAGGCGATTGTAACGATGCTGGTGTAAATGTCAAAATGTTTTACACTCTCTTCCTGCTGTAAATCTGACGGGGATCGTGAATAAAGGCTCGATATTATCGCATATTATCTGAGGATATTGGTTTCATGTATTTGCTAGTTTATAAATGTAATTGTCGTGACAATTTTCTGGCTACTTTAGTTTATAGAGAAAAGCTTGTAAACTTTAGATATAAGTCTGCTGGTAATGATTAATTTTTAATCCACACTTACTTTCGATTAGTAAATGAATCAGCAAATTAATTCAGTTATGACATTGCCCTAAGTAGCAGTCGTTCAATGCATGAGTATTAATTTCAGCAATAGTTTTAAATGCCTAAAGGTATGTACTTACATACCATACCAGTTAATGGTATGTAGATAAATACCGCAAATACTTTTTGTCCCTAACGGTCCCATCTCAGCCCACGGTGTTTTCGATGACTGTGTGACAGCCTAATTGGCCTGTTCAAAACTGCGTTAGTGGATGATCAACGAGTGCATTCTTGCCTGTTTGTTTTTATAACTGTGTATTGTGAGGATCGAGTTTCAAGTTACAGACCAAGGTAGTTTTACATCTAATCTGAACCTTAATAAAATGACAGTCATATTACCATTTCCAGAGCTCTAAGCGTCATCATACGACATCCTGTGACCTAATTATTTACATAAGACACCCACCCTGGCCAGTTTACTTTGACCTCTAGCCAATACTGCAACCCACTGACCGATATACGTGAGATGGTTTAATAGAAAGACCAAGATTCACTGGCAGGTTGGAGCTTGCTGTAAAAAAGGCGTGTATGTGACGTAACTTAGATAACTTCGGCACGTCATAGTTTGAAAAAACCAAGTCGGTTACGTTTATCAAATAAAGTAAACAGTTCTGTGAGATCGATTAGTAATGTCCTTTGCAAAGTGTTCGTCATGTTGCTACATAGAAATAGTGTCAATATTTGCATTTATTGGCGCCAGCAGATAAGGACTATAATAGGAACCTTATGAACAAGATAGGTACAGTTTTTCTACCTAGTGAAAAAAATTGCACTCGCGTACTTTAAGAATATCGAAATAGTAAACTATTAGTTCCACTGACTGAAACGTATGCATAAAAATGTCACGAGGGCATAAAAAAAGCTCCCATGGAAAATGATTAGTATTTTTTCAGTATTTTTTACATGATAAAAGTCGTCCTACTGGCCGATCTCAGGAGGTTAAAGTCACACACAACACAACACACCTATCTATCTATCTATTCAGGTATCCCACTGCTGGGCAATGGCATAGGCCTCTTCCTTTCTACGCCAACCGCCAACCCTCTCGGGCGAATGCAAAACTCGCACACAATAAAATAAAACAGGACGGACTAGAGCCAGTCTGACTCGCGCACCGAGGGATCTGTAAACACTTTAAAAAAATCGAAAATAAAAAAAAGCGTTTTAGTTTGCGCTACTAAAGTCGTTTAAAAGGACCCCCCATTTTTTGTGACGTAATATACTAGTGGTTCGCCCCGAACTTTGAACTCGCGAACCTATATCTCAGCAACCCCTTGACCGATTTGGCTCATGTTCGAACTTAAAAATTCTCTTTGCCTCATTTACACGCCTACCAAATTTCATGACGATCCGACTACATTTACTCAAGTTATCGTCGAACGAACATTCATACATACATACATACATACAAACGCCGGATTGTTCCAGTAGACTCAGAGAACTTCGCTCGCTCGTTCAAAAAGTGCGGTTTTCGGAGTTCTTCCTTTATTTGTTGAACGAGCGAGCGAAGCGAGCGAAGTTCTCCGAGTCTACTGGAACAATCCGGCGTTTGTATGTATGTATGTATGTATGTATGTATGTATGTATGTATGTATGTATGAATGTTCGTTCGACGATAACTTGAGTAAATTTAATGGGATCGTCATGAAATTTGGTAGGCAGGTAAATGAGACCAAGAAAATTTTTAAGTTCGAACATGAGCCAAATCGGTCGAGGGGTTGCTGAGATATGGGGTCGTTAAGTTTATATGGCGTCGCGAGTTCACAGTTCGGGGCGAACCACTAGTTATAACCTCATTTACACGCCTACCAAATTTCATGACGATCCGACTACATTTACTCAAGTTATCGTCGAACGAACATTCATACATACATACATACATACAAACGCCGGATTGTTCCAGTAGACTCAGAGAACTTCGCTCGCTCGTTCAAAAAGTGCGGTTTTCGGAGTTCTTCCTTTATTTGTTATAAGTATTATAAGTATAAGTCACTGCTACTTGCCAGAATTTCATAATTCTGGGTCAACAGGAAGTACCCTATAGGATTTGATTCCCTTAAAATACGTGACAAAATGCGTCAATAACGGCCGTATCTTTGGATTGCATTAAATTAGAGGCTTGATTTTTAAGGGATAGTGGACTTGAGTAATTGATACTATGTAATTTCAATTTGATACCTCCACGCGTTCCTGAGAAAGGGGTCTTGACAGACAGACAGACGGACAACTAAGTGATCCTATAAGGTTTCCGTTTTTTTTCCTATGAGATACGGAACCCTAAAAACAACTCATTACGTACACGTAAGAGTGTACACTGCTGTTGTAAAGTCGCCCGCAACGTAACCGAGTAGAGTGCTAGCGTGTAAAGGTCGACGTGCTGTCGTGTATACAATCGAATAAAAACAGGGCCCGGTTAAAAGCTCCCCAGACGCAACGCCCAACCGGAACCTTGGCTGAATTGAAACATGAATGATGTGTCCAAATCCGCTCAACAACAGCTACTCAACTCTTTACTTCCTTTACCACACCCAAAACCTCCGGTAACGCAAACGCGCATGCGTCAATAGACCACCAGACAGCAGAATCTATGACGCAATAGTCAGGTCCGCCACCTCACCACGTGTGGGACGGCGTCTGCGCCGGTTTGAGTGCTGTGTTGAGCGATACTCTGTTGCCTTTTATGGCGAATTTGTGGAGCTATTTTTAGGTGAGATCGGTAGATAACGAACAACGTTGGTTACTTTCGTGACGGTGGCTCACCCTCCCTCCGACAATACTATAGATTTGTTATACACCGTGCTATTTTAGAATCAGAATCTTTTTTTTTTATTCACTATTCCATAAATTAATTATTTACTTTGAACGTCAAAATATTAAAAGTAAGTAAGATGTAGCCTGTACAATTGTACTTGTCCCACTAGCTGGGCAAAGGCCTTCTCTCAGAGAGAGAGTTCGAGCTTAATCACCACGCGTGCTCAATGCGGGTTGGCGATTTCAAAATATCAAAATATTATCTAAAGTAAAAAAAAAGTACCTATATAAATCAGATACTTATTACTATCTAATACTAAGTATCTAGCAACTTTTTTTTCCCCAGCTTCACTAGCTCTGATCGTTCTTGGAGAAGAAGCATGGTAAAGAAACTCCAAGGAAGATAGACATTTGTATTGGAAACAGTATATGTATAGTGGTTTTAAAGGCGAAGGATTTCATTCCAAAACACGCGAAAAAAAAATCACTTCTCGATACAAATGGTGTCGATTGGCGATAGACATTTGTGTTGGGAACAGTTTTTTTTCGCGTGTTTTGGAATGTTTTTTTTTTTTATTTGGCTCAGAATCATCACTTCTCTCTCCAGACTACCCTTTTTTTTATTATAGTGGCCCTTTTACCGACAGCTTAGGTCATGAAAAGGGCACACTAAGTCCAACAAACGATCGAAACCGAGTGCCGGGACCTATGTGCGGTAGGTCTTGCCGCCTTAGCTTGTGCTTCGGTACTCTGCGAGTGGCTCGTGGATGCATGTTTCCACTTTCCACTACCGGATTCAGAATCATCAGCGCAACAAAGTACCTTCGGCTTGAAAATCCCTTTATCGACAGCCTTGGTCATAAAAAGGGTGACGGTGGTTCAGTTTAGTTCGGGCAAAGATTGCCATTTCCTTGCTATGCGAGCTGCCTTTCTTCTTCTGACTGAAGAGAGAAACTAATATGGTTACCCAGACGCCGCTTATAAAATTAAGCAGGTACATTTGTAGATTTTCGTATCATTTGTTTTCTTATCATTGTAAACAATCGAAACAAAAAAAAAACCTGCAACCTTTAACTCTTTACATAGGGCAATATTAAAGGGCTTTATTATGTTTCCTTTTGACTTAATTAATGGACTTAATTTAATTATGTACATACGTAATTATTAAGTCTGAAATAAATATTTTCAATTTCAATTTCAATTAATTCTGAAACACGTCAACTTCAAAGATTTCCAACAATTTTGTACCTAGATATTATGTGGTGTTTAATCTAATCATCCTCTTCAAAACAGCAAACCTACTTACAAACATAGCCTCGCCTTATTGCTCATTCAATAATGCTATTTACATGGTCGCGGAGGTTCCCATTCAGAGCCTCGACAGAATGTTTATTGCACGAAGATTGCGGGATTTAGTTGGAGAGCTGGTGACCAATCGAGATATTTTTTCGCACAAGGCTGGGAGTTGGTAGGCTGATAGAGTAGACTTCGCTGAGTCTGGGAAAAATATTTTTTTAGTCTGGTCGCGGTTGAAAGTTAGATTTTTTTGACTTTGAAAGTTTAAATGTATGGGTTGAATCATTTCTTTTTTGTCTACAAGGCTGGGAGTTTCTAGGCTGCCTTTTTAGTCTCCGCTGATCACGAAATCACTATTTATTACTAGGCGAACTCAGTAGAAATATTGTTTTTTATAACCTAAAAAGTGTGAATTTTTGGGTTATAAAAATCAAACTTTCAACCAGGCTCGGCCAAAAAACAATTTATTTTCTTGTTTAACGGAGTCTCAACAAGTAACGTAGAAGTTCCCAGCCTTGTACGTTAAAAAAAAAATACTGAACCCATACATTTAAACTTTCAAACTCGAAAAAATCTAACTTTCAACCGCGACCGGGCAAAAAAAATATTTTTCCCAGACTCAGCGAAGTCTACTCTATCAGCCTACCAACTCCCAGCCTTGTACGAAAAAATATCTCGATTGGTCACCAGCTCTCTAACTAATTGTCCGATTCCGGCCGGCTCCTGCTTTCGATTCGTTTGGCGAAGTGAATAGAACATAACTGCAGAGTAGTAAACGTAGAAACATCTACATAGTTAGAGCTGCTAAACCATTAACAAAATGATGAAGCTAGAAATCTTCTTTGTGTGTGAAAAGCGTCAAAATACTGCCATTGTAGTGAAAGTGTCAGGGCAGGCGTGAGGATGCGACGTTGTTTATGATTCCCTATTTTTGCGACCGTGATCTTAAAATTAGTAGTCAAAACAGAAGAAAACGCAGTTTTACTGTAGAAAGGGAGTCTGGGAAAGGTCATGCTGCGGCATCTTGTCTCCACACTGGAGGGGCTATCAAGACGTCAACTAATATTAGTGGGAGTAAAGATTAACACAAAATTAAACAATACTGTAAGACGACCGAAAGATCCATGATGGTACCTATAGGTGAAGGGCAAGTCATCTACTCCATCAACACAATTTTTCAGGAAATGGAGCGTCCGAATGGTCATTTCAGTCATCTAGTATCAGTGAAGGTGTATAAATCATATCGTATTACGTAGATGCAAAGGCCTAATTTTTAATTCTTTGTCGTTCACACCATGGTAACAGCTCTCAACAGATATCGATTATCGAAGTTGATGTCTGCGCGGCGATGTCGCGCGACAATTGCTCAACGGTCGCGTGATGGATGCTGCGCCCGGGGCCCACGGCCCGCCCACTACAGTCACCACTGTGACAACTTACTGTAGATATGACTGAAGGATTCATCCATTATCCTTGCCTTTTCAGGGCATTAGGTACATAAAAAAAAAAAATGTTTATTGCCAGAAAGGTTTCTAAGTATTTACAGTGTGACTAATCCCCTCACTAGGCAAAGCCTGTCCTGAGGGAGACATTTTATACAATTAAATATTAGAACTTAAACCAAGTACGAATTTGCAACCTTCTAGTTTAAATGGTACATTTTTAAAGGATTGTGGATTGTGGTTGCAAATTTTTACCAAGTAACAAAGAAAAAATTAAAATAAATTATATTAATTAACATAAAGCTTGGTCGCACTTGGATGTTTGGATGTTTGTTACTTTTTACGCAAATTGATGAATTAGTTGTGCATTACGATGAAATATCGTACAAATCAAATAGTTGTGCAATTAGGAAAGGAAAGAACCTAATTAAGAAAGAAAAATAGGTAAAAAAACTTTTTAAGTTAAACGGTTTTATGTTAAACATACATTGCAATGTTTAAGATAAATGTACTAAAAACCAAAAAATAATAAAATAGATACAGTCGTGGGAATTATAAACATATGCATAGACTAGACTATAATAATAAAACCGTGGGGCACGTCAATTGTCTACAATCGTTGATTAAAATGTTTGTTTTGTAATGTTACACTATAATTAGGCAGTTGACGTGCCCCACGGTTTTATTTTAGTCTAGTCTATGCATATGTTTATAATTCCCACGACTGTATCTATTTTATTATTTTTGGTTTTTAGTACATTTATCTTAAACATTGCAATGTATGTTTAACATAAAACCGTTTAACTTAAAAAGTTTTTTTACCTATTTTTATTTTCTAGTTTTTAGTTTTTATTTCGCATTCTGTTTAATTCATATAGTACATTGTATTATACTGGTTGAGCACTTTCATTTGATACCCATATTGATGGGATCGATAAAACCTACGTTATCCGCCATTTTGTAGCGGCCGCCATCTTGTATTTCAATTTTTTATAGTATATTGTATTCTGCTTGTTGAGCCCTTTCATTTGATACCCATATTGATGGGATTGATAAAACCTACGTTATCCGCCATTTTGTAGCGGCCGCCATCTTGGATTTCAATTTTTTATAATATATTGTATTTTGCTTGTTGAGCCCTTTCATTTGATACCCATATTGATGGGATTGATAAAACCTACGTTATCCGCCATTTTGTAGCGGCCGCCATCTTGGATTTATAATGATAATGAATAAACATAATTGTATTGTCACCAAAATCCAAAGTGTATACAAAATTTCAGATTAATCGGTTGACAGGAAGAGGGTGAAATTTGAATTACTAAATTTGACCCAAGAAAGAATAAAGAATAAATATAAATAAAATAAACGGGGTGAGCTAAATAAAACCGTTTAAAAATAGTTTTTCCGTTTCAGTTGCTCCATTGATATCAAATTTAAATAAACCGCATCTAAATCGGTTCACCTGTTTAAGAGCAACGATACCACAACGAGCAACGATAGCAACGCACACACAGCGGTCAAACTTATAACACCTCTTTGGGTCGGGGGTTAAAGAAATGCCCAATATTTACAAACAGCTTCAAGAGTAGAGGGGCTGAAAGAGGCTGAAGATGAATCATAACCTCCTCCTCACCAGCGAACCAGCGTCTACTGTCACAAAAGGTGCCATCGACAATTAATTTAAGCCGGCAAATGGTATGGACTATTACCACATACGGCGCAGGCGCCGGCACGGCTGTCGGCGCCCACATTCTGATGCTAATCTGTCTCACAGGCTTGCATAACTTAATGCAATCGCTGATAACTAATAGGCGAAGCTCAGCTGACTATTAAAATGGGAATTAATTTCTTGTGGAATTATTTATGCACTAGGCCTGTAACCTTCGATCAAGGATAAAATTATATACAACATAGAACTCTGAAATGTGTCTGGAAAAATAGATGCCCAAATTGCCTTTGGGAGCTTATTTGCTCGTAGTCCATGCAATTAAAGTAAAACTGTACACTAATGCAATAAGGTTGACATTCGAATATTAGACGTATGGTCGAAATTATGTTTCGTATTGTTCTATTGCTGATATCTTTAGTTTCTGTGGGGACAAGTTTTTATTGTGATTTTATACGTAATGCGGATTCTATGGGATTTGGTTCGGTGCCTGTAACATCAGAAACATCAGAGAATGGACGGAGATAGCCAGAGTTGAACAACTGTGTCGCTTGGCAATGATTAGGAAAGAATATGAGGAGGTGCAAAATAGAGGGGAAAAGAAGGCCAGGAAGGAGGAAAATGACATGGCTGTGTAATATAAAGGAATGGACCGGCATCAAAACCGTGGAACAATTATTCAGGACAGCGATGAACAGAGAGCGGTGCAGGGAGCTGACTGCCAACCTCCAGTGATGGAGAGGCACTTCAAGAAGAAGATGAGGAGGTGACAGCGAACCTCCATTTAGTGAAGTGGCACGCCAACAAGAAAAAGGCCTATAATCCCTTGTTTCCTACCCTAAGGCCTTATGTCCACCTCACCGATTTCGTCACCGTCACCAATAACAAGACATACCTACATTTATAGCTGAAAAGCTGGTGACCATTTGACTTATTGTACCGTTCAAGGCTGGGAGTTGGTAGGCTGATAGAGATAGACTTCGCTGAGTTTGGGAAACATATTTTTTTGGCCGCTCGCGACTGAAAGTTCGGTGACGTCCCGGTCGGTTTTTAGGGTTCCGTACCCAAAGGGTACCAAACGGGACCCTATTACTCTGCCTACACTGTCTGTCTATCTGTCCTTACTTTAAAGGGCTGTATCTTTGGAACCGTAATGTTGAAGATTAAATTGGTCTACAGATTTATCAAGAGGAGCTTTATCAATGACAAAACGTTATTTATTCGCCTTTGCAATGTTTATTGTGTACTTTGAAAGTTTTTGCGCTTATTCATCGCTTTTCGTGTAACGGTATACCCTGATTTTCATTTGTCACCTACACCTTGTGAAATTGTGAACGAGTGAATTTAATTCTTATCCATTTAAAATAAAGGCTAAAGCTAAAAGGTATGTTCATCCGTAATTATCTGAAGCTACATTTCGCTTTGTATGTCATCATTATTGTATTCAACCTTTAAAGGAACATAATAGTGATTGATATTTAAATTAACTTAACGCCGTTATAAATATTTTTACGACTTGTTCTTCGTACATAACTGGGTTAAATTACGTTATTGTTACTCGGTTGAAGTATTTGTTACGTCATAGGGCGTATTAGAATGCTTTTTCTCTGAAAGTAGAATTCACAAGAAAAGGGTTCCAGCAAAGATATGGGCTAAAATGCTTTTTTTTTGTTGATCGTTGGGGTTTGCAGTTAATGCAAAAAGGACAATCTCCGAAGCTTATTATAAATATTAACATTTAGAAGCGTTTTGGGTACGCGTTTCATTTACCTAATGATATCTATTTTAAGTGCCATCTTGAGGTAGAGTCAAAAACTCAACAGAGATCAAGATAACACACTTGTTCCCCACACCTGTGTTGAAAGGTCACAGCACAACAGAAACAATAATCCCACCGCTTAATAGCGCGTGTACAAATAAATCAATTCAACGTCTACCTATTAACAGTTGGTAAAATACAATGTTGCAATTACTTTAAACTTTAAAATTATTGCCGCGCAGTTGCAAAATTGATTGGTACAAAAGAACTTCTCAGCTTCGAAAAGGGCCTGCCTGCACTTAATCCTCGTATTCATCATCATCAACCTGTTAACACCCACTGCTGAGTAAAGGCCTCTTCATGCTCACGCCATCTCTCACGATCCTGTGCCAGGCGCAACCACTGTTTTCCGGCTACTTGGGCTATGTCGTCGGACCATCTGGCTGGTGGTCTGACAACCGATCTCTTCCCCTCTCGGGGTCGTCATTCCGCACTGCACTTTGTCCATCTGCCATCGGTATTCGCCTCGTATTACAGAACCAAAATTAAGGGTTGGACTGTGTTTACAATGTCTGCATAGGCCGTATTACAAAGCTATTATAAAGCCTGGGGTACAAGAGAAAAGTCAGCGGTAGAGTAGGAAGGTAGAGTACGGAAGAGTAGTACCTAATTAGTGGTAGAGTTACTTGCTTCCGGTGGTGAAGTGGTAGCTTAGTGGTAGAACATTGAAGTCAGAAGCAGGAGACCCAGGTTCGATTCCTGGCGCAGGCATGTACCTATGACTTTGTTACTTTTCAAAGTTACGTGCATTTGTGAATTTGAAGTAGCAAAACCTCTCGCTAACCCTGTTTTTATCAACACAAAATGTGTGTACATTATGTTCAAAATGTATAAAAGTAAATGTAAATTTAATACACATTTTCTTTATGAAAATATCAGAAAATCTATCCACCGGTTAGTATGTCTTTGACCGGACTGTTTTTTATTTACGTGCTAAGCTCAGCGAAGTGGCCGACACCACTCAATGCTCTACGCACTTATAAAACAAAAAAGCGTCGGTGGTGTTTTAAGTATAGTTTAAACAAAGATATGTGACACCGAGCCAATGCATAGACATCCCGTCGTTCAAGTTTCAGCCGCGGCCAGAGACGTAGCTAGTAATATGCCTCGAGTAAAATTTATTAAACTTAAATGTAATCTTGAAAAAAGATGGAGAGAAAGAGTGCTAGTTCAGGATTTTTCACACACCACACCGTGGCTCTACCGATTCATTCGATTTTCTTTACACATTATGCCAGTGAACATTTAACTAAAAGCTGAGAAATATAGTTTTTGTGACCCGACACGATTAGCCAAAGTACCGATCCGGCCCAAATGAAAGTAATATATTTGTACTCTACATCTTATCTATATGGATGAAGTGGCCGAGTCTGACTTAATTACTTACTAACTTAATAACTATGAAGCCTCTCTATCGTGAGGCCATCCGCATTTTTGCTAGGATATAGGATACACAGTATTTTTTTAAGTATCTTCGGTTAAACAAAAGCCAGGGAAGGTGGTTGTGGCATACCAGAAAAGATTGAAAAGATGAAAGATTGGAATTGAAAGGTCTGGCCTCTGACTGAAGTAAGTGGAGAGTGCTGTAAGAGAGAGAGAATTCATGGCAAAGCCAGGCAGCCAACCTGCTCAATCCTGGCTACGCCCCTGGCAGCATCTAATATTACTTTGTTTTAGTGCCGGTAAAATGAGAGACGAGAGGAAAAGATTATGTGAATATGTGCTGATGGTGGATGTGTCAATGTGTGTGAGAAGTTAGTATTGTAGCCATGTGATCGATATGGTCTGTGTTTTGCAAAGTTAAATTATTTTGGATGGCTACTACGTGTTTATAGGTCAAGGTTGCCCAAAATATACAATAATCAGAAGGCTGATAGCGTCGGATAGCATCGGCGAGCTTTGTTTATCCTCCATGAATAAGACTTCCGGACGAGGTCGAAAGTAATCGGCTATCTCGAAGTAGTAGTGAAACCGTTTTATCAATATTAGAATAGAATAGAATATTATAGGATTTGCAATGCTTACGTTAAGTTGTAAAATCACAATATAATTAGTTTAGTTACTAGGGGGTCCAGTTCACTATGTTGACATTTTATCGAATGTATAGTCCATCTCAACAAAAATATTTGACAGTTTATTTATTTTTACCAATTTTAAGCTGCGTTTTCGGATGAAAAGATTTGACATTTCAACCAAGTGCACTAAAATGCTAGTACTATACATATTTAGCACGCGTAGTGTTAATTTTGTAAAGTACATAGGTGTTGGAAAAAGGAAAACTAACTTGTCGTTTACTTTTGAATATACTCTGGCCAGGTGCATTTGGGTATATTTAATTTATGTCCAGTCTAGGTAATAACTCAGCCTCTGTGTGTGACTCAAAACTTATTAACATAATTTGCTTGTAAAAACCAGCATCTGTTCTATAATTTTTGCAATGTTTGTTTCGTTACAGTTTTATTGTTTTGTATGATTCATTCCGGGCGACCATGTCCACATCTTAACTTGACCACTTTATTGATGAGTTTTGAATAGTCAGCCAGCTTGGCACCTCTTAACGGCAATTTGTGATAAAAGTTAGTTTCCCATTGAATGTGTACCCATTGAAAGACCACCAGAAAACGCAAACTTCATTATTTCGGCCAAGACCCATTATGGACTCCTTCAACTTATCCAAGGGAAGATACCTGGAAGATAAGATATCATGGATTGAGAACTTACGCTATGGTTCCAACACTCCACGAGCTTGATGTTCCGTTAAGCAGGCTCAAAAGAAGAAATAGCCGAGTTGATTGCCAACTTCCAATAGGTAGACTGCAGAAGAAAAAGTACTTATTTATGTTACGAATAATGCCCATAGTTGGGTAGTGGATCACGCCAACCGCGCGAAAATTGTCTCATTGGCAAAACAATTAATAACGTTTATACAACGTGTTACAAAACATCTACTAACTATTTTTACAGGGCGTAACCTACTGGTCAACAGGATGTCAATTCTGTAAAAAAAGTTAAAAAACATTTTTTATTTTATAACCTCAAAATTGAAATTTTTTCATAACTTTTTTGTTCTTGGTATTAGCTCAAATTTAAATATTAATATGTTTGTGGGTGTAGGTGCATTTGCATAGGTTTGAGTTGTTAAAACATTGTGAAAGTCAATGAAAACAATATTTAAAAAATACTTTTCTCCCGCTACACCGTTCACATTTTATTAATTTAAAAATCAACAGAACGTCATAGACAAAAAAAAAATTAGGTTGTTATTCCTATCACCGGGTGCTATTACCTTGTGAAAAGAGTTAGCATCTTTTGTAACACCTTGTATAATTGGTGCTAGACCCGCCTAGCTAGGTTTATTTAGTTTGCATATTTATCATCATCATCAGCCTGCTAATACGAGTACCTACTGCTGAGTAAAGGCCTCTTCATGCTCACGCCACCTCTCACGATTCTGCGCCAGCCGCAACCGATTTTTTCCGGCTACTTGGGCTACGTCGTCGGACCATCTGGCTGGTGGTCTGCAAACCATCTCTTCCCCTCTCGGGGTTGCCATTGCATATTTATAGTATTAATTTAATTTATTTTACTCAATAAATACTCCCATTGTTGCTATTACATTATTTTGTGCCTAAATGACCTTTTATTCTTCCAGGATATGGTACAGTTGGCCTGTGACCGGAAACTTTGGAAAGTTAAAAGTTAAATCAGCCACTATCTACTAAATTTCGGCGACAGTAAGTTAATCTGACGCCAAATCCCCAAAAGGGATAGTGAAAACCAAGTTTAGTCCCACGGTTAACCTCCCGACCTTTGACTTTCGAAAAAAATATTCAAATCGCTACCAATTTTAACAATTTAATGTGTTAATAACTTCCTTTTGGCGAATAAATAACTAATCAATATGAAGATTTGCTCCAATAAACAGCTGATATGACTCATCACTCTCTACCTCCAAGGTACGATATCCTGGTGGTCTCTTGTTTTTGTTAAAAAAGTAGAAGACGCGAAAACCAGTTGAAACATCGGTGGTAACCACTGGGTCTGGTCGTAAAAGTTGTTTCTAAAATTCATGAGGTTATTTTCATAGTGGTTCTAGGTCCGAACACTTGTGCGGTGCGACCTCGGGTTCAGTGTGCTCTTGTATAATTGGCCCAGGTGTTTTGTGGCTAAAGGAACAAACGGATGGGATTTTTGCCGCCAAAAGAACGCGTTCAAACGCACGGGGAAACAAAAAAAAGTATGAGTACAAGGAGTCGAAGCTTTTGAAACCAGAAGCAGCGCAAAGAAGAAAACTAAGTAAAAATAAAACAGTAAAGTTAGCAAAACATTGGCTTTTGCTTGAGCCCAGTGAGTGTATCGCTTAGAAAAAAATGGTAGAGTCAATAACAATAACTCTCTAAAACTAACTAAGGCCTTTATCTACATCTACGTAATGAGATGATTTATACAGCGTCCAGTGGCACCTTCACTCACACTAGATGGGTGAAGAGACCACTCGGCGCTGCAGTGCCTGGGACATTGTTTTTTTTAGCAACTCTCTATGGTACATATTTTTGAGAAATTAAGTACATAGCGAAAGAAGGACATAGATAACAGTGCTTAAGTTCTAGACACGTATCACACGCCTGTTGAAATTTAAAGTTTTTCACTTATCCAGAGCGTTTTAAAAACGCCCGTGTATTGCCCAAAATAGGTATCGACTAATTTTTATCTTAGTTGCTCTTTGTTAGGACCAAATTAGGTGTAAAATCACATGCTGCGTAGAACATCTGGATAGCCACCTGGACACATTTTTGGAGATTTATGTATGACAGTGTATTTAAATTAAATTACTGGTAAAACCCTAACTTCAATAGGTCTTGTTTGATGTTGACCAATGTTCACTTTCGTTCTACGACTTTGGCAAAAAAGCAATTACTATGTCCAAAAAAAAAATTTTTTTATGAAATACATTTTTAAATATTTTTGCTGCATAGGATATAGGAGCAGCAGAGGCTGGAAAGGTGGTAGAGAATAGAGGGGCACTTAAATATATTTTTTTAATTATCAAACAATAATTAGGATTATTCACGGTACCATAAAAACAATGGCTATCTAGGCTCTATCCCTATTATAAAAGCGAACACGGCGAAATGCTATTACAAAAGGATTTTTTGCCTCTACGTAAACTACAATCAGCTGTGACCGAGTCATCGACGCATTACATGAAGTTACGAACGGAAATCCTAGTAGAGCTGAGCAAAAACTGTTCTATGACATAATTAGATTGCAGGGGAATACCCCATGGTGGTCCAGCCACTTATTGCCACTTGTCCAATTTTACGGTTCTTTTGTTATTCATTTATTGTTTGGTATTATATAGGCTGTTAATTCAACAGCTTAGAGTCGATTTTCGTTAAGATAGAGTAAGGATAAGTTAGCTATTAGATCTTCAATATTTTCCTGTTCCCGGATTTCGTTGTGAGTTCAAAACTGCTTATTTATGTCAAGCCAAATTTTACAACTTTGTTGCTTTGATTAATATAATTCACATTGAATTTTTCAACATAAGTAGGTACGCAAGATTAGGCTAGCTAGGCTTACTGTTAAATTTCATATGAAAACTAAAAGCGTTGTCATAATTATTCTTCGTCATAATTCGCGCTCCAAGAGATGCTTATCAGCAGAGGTATTTTTAGGGTAAAGGACCCTATAACCAAGACTCCTCTGTCCATCTGTCTATCCGTCACCCCAGGCTGTATCTTATGAACCGTGATAATAGTTAAAATTTTCACAGATGCTGTATTTATGTTGCCGCTATAACAAAAAATACTAAAAAAACTGAAAAAAAAAAAATTTAAGGGGGCTCCCATACAACAAACGTGTTTTTTTGCACTTTTTATAGATGGTACGGAACCCTTCGTGCGTGTGTCTGACTCGCACTTGGCCGTTTTTTTATGTTTATTGAATGTAGCCTGAAAACAGCCTGAAGTTATTTTTTCGAACAAACTGCGAACAATCAGTATGAATAGGAACAAACAGTTAGATCAAACGGAAACAACCAATGTAGGAGGAGTTTAAACACAGGGGCTGTACCTAGTTGTGGTATAAAAATAATAAGCCAGGTAGTGATCTCGTAACGCCGCTAATAAACGGTAATTTCACACGACAAGTCAATTACGTATCGACATAAACACCTATCGGCTTCGACATTTCGCTTCTAAAGGGGCATGCACACCTTACAATTGTATCTTTTATTGAAATACGATATTCACACATAATTTGGTTCAAAAAGATTCTTCTTCTTTTTCTTAGGGTGCCTCTCCGTCTCAGCGAAGGTTGGCGGTCAGCTCTGCATATAATATTATCTCTCTTTGTCTCTCGCGAGGCGAAATAGCTGGGCAGTACTCGCGATCCCAGTCCACTCCCGTAGGTTTGTTAGCCAGGATTTTCTCCTTAGACCGACGCGTCTAACGCGCAAGGTTGAATCGCGGTTTCTTTTATTGAAAAATAAATAATTACCTTCTTTATCCTGATATTTCGGCCGCATTGCACACTTACAATGTCGATTAACGTGAGTAGCAAGCCTACTCCATCTAAAACAATGTCCCAGGCACTGCAGCGCTGAGTGGTCTCTTCACCCATCTAGTGTGAGTGAAGGTGCCACTGGACGCTGTATAAATCATCTCATTACGTAGATGCAAAGGCCTTAGTTTTTTTTTTAACGTGAGTATTAGGTAGGTGGGTAATCGTATGAGGTATAAGCTGTGTCGTATGATCGTACGAGGTATAACATTTAGGATGAACTAAAGTCAAGCTAGGTTTAAAAAACTATCTTTTTCTCGCTTTGATTGTATTAATTAGAGCGAGAGGGCGAGTAATTTAAAGTTGATCCTAAATGTTTTCTTAGAGCAGCGTTTCCCACAAAAACCAAATTCAAAATCAAAGGCAGATTTTCGATGCTCTAAGAGTCTATTCTGTCTTACACTGATAGTGTGTTATCACCTTTGAGCCAGAGGTTGACAACCTTTGTACTCTTTTCGGGTTAATCTACATAATATAATGATCTCGCGGATGAACAATCGCCTCGCGAAAAGGCCCTTTATTAAAATAATTAGGGTTCGCGTCATGAACGGGAATACTCAACGGATTTGGCGTGAGGGCACAAAATAAGTACAAAGGAAAGGGTTAGTCCGCGAGGATCACAGTCCTTGAGGATCACACTTTTATTTTCTATCTAAAAATTAATTTTGATTTTTTTGCTGTTGTTTTCCTTTTGTACACCTCTTGCATACCGTGCAGGCGCTCCACCAATTGAGCTACCGAGCCAAGTAACTTTACTGTCGATGCGAATTTATTCAACAGCTCGCGTAGCATAAGGCTGGGTTAGAGCGTATCCATGGGTTTATAACTCCTGCTATCCCGCTCTACGTCAAACAAAAGAGTGAGATGCACATAGTTATAAACCCTGTTATGTACTGCCTAACCCAGGCTCATGCTAAGAAAACTGTTTTTGTTTGTTGCACTTTAATGCACAAAAAGAAAAAGATACAAGTAACTAATAGAGATGTGAGACATTATGTACACACGACAGCATACCTTTACACGCTAGCACTCTACTCGGTTACGTTACGGGCGACTTTTCAACAAAAGTGTACAGTCTGACGTGCCGTCGTGTGTACAAGGGCGGATTTATTTCTTCTTGTTTCATTTTACACGTTGAATGAGACTTGTACCATGCTGCTGAGCAGTTCTTTTAGTTTCCTTGGTGATGACAGACAGTTACCCCAAAACGTGTTTTGTTAAACTTTTGACGTTAACTTTCTGCTAACATCGGCGGCTTAAAATTAACGTCACGATTTGACTTATTCAGTTCAATAGCTCAATTTGGGCTCAATTTGGTTTAGTTAGTTATAGTTTTTGTTTTCATTCCGTATTTTATTTTATATCAATCTTTGTTTTTATTTTTTGACAAAGATTTTGTGAATTTTATTGTGATTGATTGTATTATTTGACTTTTTTTTGCATGAACATTAACATTTGGAAATCGCGGGCGATTAAAAGGGATTTCTATCATAAACTACTTTGTCATTGATTTTTGTCCCACATTCTATTTTTGGTCCATGGCTAATCAAAATTAATTCACCAATATAAAATTAGCCACATAAGGTAACCAAATGAAAGCCCGGTTTTAATTTGATGTTGTTGTCAACATGTTACGAGAGACTGCGAGATGAAACGTGAAATAGTGTAGTGAAGCTGGGTGCAAAAGGGTAGGCAATCGTGTGAGGTAGTGGCCACCCCTGGTGTCAGAGTTTTTAGGCCGCCCAAAGGGTCTCTGACATGGCTTAATGATTGTTATTAATTATTCACTTTTAATGATTCGCGATATTTAAGCATTATTGTATTCGAAACGGGTCGAATCGCGATTGGTTAACAACAACCGGGACCAACGGTTTAACGTGCCTTCCGAAGAACGGAAGCGCTCAGATATTATTGCCACTAGCGGTCACCCATCCATGGACTGACCACGCCCGATGTTGCTTAACTTTGCCAATCGATTAAGAATGGCTAGTTCAACTAGGCTGTGAGCGCTCCTTAGAAAAAGAAGGGTGCAAAAGAAGAGAGGATTGTAAATCTTCCCTAAGACACTAAATGAATTAATCAGGGTCCGCGGGAAGTGTGATTGACAGAAGTTCAAGGGAATCTTTTTTCTTCAAGATTTCGCACTTGGTCCCTTAGTAAAAGTTGCTTGTATTGGTGAGTTAAGCCAC
The DNA here is from genome assembly GCA_949319315.1 of Zelleria hepariella. Taxonomy (NCBI): domain Eukaryota; kingdom Metazoa; phylum Arthropoda; class Insecta; order Lepidoptera; family Yponomeutidae; genus Zelleria; species Zelleria hepariella. The sequence goes on along the minus strand of OX439392.1, from coordinate 4,752,979 downwards.
CCCATTCAGTGTAACAGGACCTTTTTGAAACACCCTGTATTGCCGTAGGTGGTTTGGCTTTCAGTTGGTCTCGCTTAGTATCGATAACTTTTCTGCGTTGTTCCTCGTAAAGTTAAGCAAAGCGTGAAGTAAAGTCGCATTCAATCCATCAAACATATCCTACCGACTCACAGCCTGCCAAGCCTCTCAGCACTCAGCTCATTAGCTCAATATCAACACTTCGCCGTAGCTTTAACAGATATATAATCACTTGTATTATTTAAATTGCCGCTGACAAATTACATGTCGGCACGCGGCCCGAGCCGTTCAGACGTCCGTTCCTTGTGGGCCCGGTTGATGGATCTCTATAGAGCTGATGAAATCACCAATACATTCACAGAGAACGTTTGTTGAACTACAGAGGGCTCATTATGTAGAAAAATCTGCACAGGAGTTAACCTGAACAATATTTCATTCGAGCCAACGTGATTTCAAGATATCGTTATTCTGAATGTAAGTTAATGAGACGTAGCCTACACACGCTGACCACATGCAGTGTTTCAAAAGGGAAATTAAAGAGTTTAATCACCACGCGTCCTCTCTGCTGATTGGCGATTTTTGCTTTGATAGTATGCCAACTGCAACTGTCCGTGCTTGTTGCGACTGTAAAGGTGATTCTTGAGAAATATGTCCCAGGACTCCCAGGCTCAGGCTATGGCCTGTGGGACATATATTTTGAAGTAGGCTTGCTCAGCCTATACGAGTATACGACTGCGCGTCGTATTGTCTTGTCTTTTCTTACTACTAGATCTCGGCTTAGTAAGATGATGGTATAAACTACGGTGTACGCGTGAGGTGGTGTTAACTGCTCCACACACTTCCATTACTTTACGAACAAGATTTGCCAATTAGTAGTCGAACGAAAAGAAAATGTAGCTGTTGAGTAAAAATTACGTTCTCATAAATAGGTATGTCTGCACCCGCCTCGCTTGCAAAACCACTTTCCTTCAGAGTAAAAAAAATACGTACAAGTTTGTGACTCTTTGCCCTTTTTGCTGCAGATTGCCCTGTAATATTAATAATAGGTACTTAGCCGCCAAGACACGCTTGATGGTGCGTCTAGTGTCCAAACGACTCACGCTTATACAGAAAAGTCAAGGTCAATACTAGCGAAGCCAACTTAGGGTGGCATTAATAGTCGTCGACTCAAAATCGAACTCAAGTAGGTGATCTTAGAAAAGTCAAATGCTAATGTCAAGCCTTGGCTAGTGTCAATGTCAATCTCAAGATAGTGTCTATTAATATGCTGACAGCTACTCAAATTTGACATTAGCCAAGGCTTGACATTAGAATTTTTACTTTACTGTGTTCATCTACTTGAGATCGAACTCAAGTAGGCGATCTCAGACGACTATTAATACCACCCTTAGTCGCGGATTATCTTGCGTTAAAGCAATTTTATTTCCAAAGCTATTTACTCGTATATGTCATAAATCTCAGTCCATTTCTGCACTAAGATTGCTTCCAAAATGTTCCTTTGTTGGTGCCTTTCTCATCCAGTCGTAGCCTGCCTGCCCCTCGCTTTTTTCCAATACGGCCGCAATATGGCGCAATTTTACAAATTAAGACGCATTTTTTTGTTTTTATTGAATAAAAAAGCCTTTCCTTTGAATAAACATTACAAAGTGTTTAAAATCAAAGCATTACTATGCGAATTCAAAGAGAAATTTATTTTAAAACTTTTTCAATTTGATCGCAATAGCGTCAAGGGTAACCCCCCTGCTCTCGGATGTCATCCGTCCAGTACCTGGGTGGGCGGCCTCGTGACATGGTATTTGCCACGGTTTTCATTCTGATGTGTACTTAGTACACGGTGCAACGCTTATTTTTCCAAGCTATGCAAAAAAAGTAAGATGTAGTCTGCATGTCCGACTAGCTGGACACAGCCCTTCTCCCAGACAGAGAGAGTTCTATACAGTCCAATTATAATATAGCCTTTTTCTTGAAACACGTCAACTTTTAAATGTGATTTCCAACAACTTTTGTTCTACGACTTTTCGAAAAGCTAGATGCTTTCTATTTATTCAACGTTTCTTATTCTTTAAAAGTGTGCTTTTCTATACTACCATCTCAGCGCTGCCTGCGCTCAACTCCCTACTACCTTTACTATGCGTACTATGCGTACTACCTTTACTATGCCTGCTCCTATTTACTACTAAAAGTTGTTGGAAATAAGATTTAGAAGTTGGGGTGTCTGAGCAATAATACTATTTGCAAATCGTATTATACAGGATAAAGCTATATGAATACTTGAAGTAGAGATATTTCACCACATACTCACTCTTTCGTAATATGATGAGAACTGCAGCAGTTTTAGTTTAAACAATCTGTTATAGTTAAGTTAGTCAAAAACATAAAAACTCAGGTGGAATCCTGCAAAAGATTAGCTTACTTCTAGTAATTCAATTCAATAACGTTTCATGGCCTAAAAACCGTGGCTTATGGGATAACTGTAAAAAAATGCTAAAAAGCATGAGGGAGTGTGATCCATTAAGGTACTTCTATTGTATTCGCAAATTGTATTAGTTTCTTTTTGCATGTTTGACGTATTGGTTTAGCATAAAAAGTGACAGAAGTTCTACCTAGAGAGACCGAAAAGTCGTCACATAATAGGACGCTTCAAAGATATGTGTACCCACCTTGATTTTGTCCTATTTGCAGAACCTTACCCCTCCTCAACCAGATTTTTTCAACCACTCCGGCAAACATTCGCCATCTTTTCTAACCATCGGCTTCAACTCTCTTATTAGAAGAAGAAATACGAATGAACCTATCGATGTACTCAGGAATTACTCCTCAGCCGCTGCTGCTTCTGAAATAATAGTCCATAGGTACTTAGTTATTGTCATGTAGTCATGGTTACAAAATCTTGCATAATGGTTCACCACAAGCCACACACACTCTTCCGAGCCGCAACATCACGGGCCAAAGTGGCCGTAATGATAGCCGACCTCCGATAGGAGATGGCACCGAAAGAAGAAGTGTAAAGCTTCTGTGAGATTCATTCTATAGGCCGTGTCATTCGAGCCATGAATCATTCGCGTTAACTGTTGTCCGACTTATCATATCTGCACCCGTCTATATACTTTGTTCATTAATTATCGACTATCACCGCAAACTTCGGATGTTTAAAATTTTACTCTATCAACGCACAAAGTCTTAGCTACAAAACTGAACACTAAGAGACAAACATAAGATTGAAAATACCAGCCATTTGTGAAGAATTAAACTGGCACCGGCGAGTCTGGTAGATTCTGGTTCTGATGTCATCCGGTCGTCAAGTAAAGGCCAACCTATATCGATATCCGACCAAATGATTGCGTGATTCAAGCACTCCAATCAAGCCTTATCTTTATCTGCAATGTATTGACTGGTTAATTAAATGATGACATAATCTGATGCCGATAAATCCAGTATTAACCGGTAGAGCTCTGGTAAGCTTGAATTGTGGTTAATTCATTCACTACAGGTTGGGTGGCCGAAAAAGTAGAATGCAAATAAAATAATAAGGGAAGTCTTTTAAATATGTTTTGGTTTTCATTCAGGGAATTGTTTTCCAATGTTAGTGAAAACAGGATGAAAACCACATACGACTGTGTGACTGTGTAAGTTTTCTTAGAAACAAGGCTCTTGTTAGTATACATCCGATCTGTCAATTCGGGCATTATTAGTAGCATTTGTCTTATTCACTGTTTAGTCAATGAATAATAATTATTATTAGTAAGGCTGCTAAGTTTTTTTTCTGAAGTATGGTTACGTACGTACGTGGTTTATGTAGTTAGACCCTCATCAAACTGCGTCATCCACTGCTGTCCTCATTCAGGCCATAAAGTACAATAGTATATTAGGTTAAGTGACACTGGGTTTATAATACAAACATAAATTGCCGTGAGTATTTACAACCGTGACCAAACCTCTAACTCGGTGCTAGAGAAATCCGCAAACCTGCACCCACTTGAGGAATCCCTTTCAAATACAAACTAATAACTTTAGAGGTAGTTGTCGGGATGTTTGTCCACATATTTACAGTCTTATCACTAATGGAGGTTGGCCGTCAGCTTTTAATATTATTAAGCCAAGCGAAATAGGTATCCCACCAAAAACATTTTCATGTAAAAGATGATGCCAAGACGAGACCATACACCTCGCACTGTCAAAAAACTATCAGATCTCATGTAGAGCGAAGCTTCCAACTCTGCCTGCATTTAGGAAGACCGCGAAGAAAAACGTATGCAGCAGAAGCTATAATTTAATATTTTAACCAATCAGTGTTGAAGCATCCATCGCGTGCACTTATTAAGATAAGGTTAAAATTAATGATGCCAAGGAACCAATGTACTTGAATTGAAACTATTCTTAAATGTCATTTAAAGCTCTCTAAATCAAATTTAGACACCCAGAAATCCACAATATCTATGAATCTCTACTGCTGTTCACCAGCTTATCTGTTCACTCCGAATCCCTTTTATTACAAGAACCTTTGAGTTAATATTCATTTGAAGGGGGTGAAGAGCTAAAGTGGTGTTTTTGGTTAGTCCTAACCGGTCTTGATACTTGCGGTGGGGTTTATTGAAGCAATTGCTTGATTTACCGCCGGCTTAAGTACTTTATTCTAGTGTTACTTTTGACAGGTGCGCTCCTGCTTACTCTCGCCTGGATGGTAAAAGATGGACCTAAGCGTGTTGATACTTTCAGACAAAAATTTATTCAGCACTAGCTGTGCCCGCGACTTCCTATGCGTTTTTAGGGTTCCGTACCTCAAAAGGCAAAACGGAACCATTACAGGATCACTAGTACCTCTGTCTGTCCATCGGTCACAGCCAATTTACTCCGAAACTACTGGACCGATTGTGTTGAAGGGTGGATGATTGCATCGTTGCGGAAAATTCAAAATTTCACAGTTTTTTTTAATTTTGTAGCTAAACTGAGCTATTTTTGTTCAGCGCTTTTTAGTTCGCGGCAATAAAACGGTATTCTTTTCATTATTGTAAACCACAGAACAACAATAATTCAGCCGATTATGTATTCCGGTCTACGAAGCAGTGGCAATGCCCAAAAAACTTGTCGAAGACCAGAACACATAATCGGCTGAATTATTGTTGTTCTGTTGTTTACAATAATGAAAAAAATAAAAAGTTAAAAACTAAAACCCGACTGCTAAATCGGTAAAATTAATCGTAGTCGGAGGCCATCGGTTTATCAAACGCGAATGTGGTGTGGGAGATGAAAATCATCCTCCGACTACGATTAATTTTATCTATGATTCTATTATAAGGATAAGCAGGTCTTGTTTTAAGCCTTTTAGTAGTCGGGTTTTAGTTTTTAACTTTTTTTTAAAAGTCACTTTGGACGATCATCCAGAATAGAACCACGAAGGGCAAAAAAAACACATTTTGGTATTTTTTGTTCTATTTGTTATGTTGACGCTACATGTGCTACATTTTTGAAAAGGTATTTTAAAGCCCTTTCATTTGATACCCATGACGATGGTATCTGATAATTTTTATTTTTAGGTCCACCACTTTAGGGCGCAGCACAGCCGCCATTTGTATTTTTTCAACATTAAACTATCCTATGTTACCTGGGTGATTAAGACAAATCCAACGACACCCTATTTGTTGAAACCGGCCGAGTAGTTTAGGCTCTGCGAGGGAACAGATGAACGCACAAACATACACACAGGCATACATACATACATACATACATACATACATACACACTTACATACATACATACGCTGCTAAAATCATAACCCTCCTTTTTGCTTCGCGTAGGCGGGTAAAAAGAACATTAAGTTATTGACGCGAATGAAAAATCGCTGAACAAAAATAGCTCAGTTTAGCTAGTAGTTAGTAGTTGTAGTTAGGTTAGGGGAATTGTCTTGATACTCATGCCCGATTTCACAAACTATACTTAATTTTTAAGAACTTCTTAGCTTTTATTAAGAAGTCCTTAGCGTAGTTTTGGAAACAAAAATTACGCTAAGGACTTCTTAAAAAGTTAAAGAAGTTCTTAAACATTGAGTATAGTTGGTGAAATCGGGCCTGAGTATCAAGACAAGTAATCTAACCTAACTACAAGACGAGGAAATGCTTGCTTGAGCAAAGACGACCTACACTTTGTGGTGGGCCGCCCGCTTGCTGCACCGAACCCAACGCACGATTCGCTATGGGAATCGCAATCAATCACAATAATTCTATTAATACAAACTAGGGGCTTAAGAGGAAACGCGGGTAGCCGCTGCTCCATACAAAAAGGGAGATCAGCCCTGGCTCGCTGGCCTTTTGTCTACTCTCAACTGTCACCATAGCCACTGTTAACTGTCACCTCAGTAGTGTTAAGTGGCTAAGGTGACAGTTGAGAGTAGGCAAAAGATCAGCGTGCTAAGGGGGCTGTTTCCTGCCTGGATAATTATTTTAGAAAACATATGTTTATGCCATTCTATTTATATGTACCTCTGCCATGTCCCTATGTTTTCCTTTTTTTCTTATTTTAATCATTTATATTAATTTTTTTTAAATAATTAAATGAAGAAAAAAAGGAAAACCATAGGGACATAGCAGAGGTACATATACAGGGTGTTAAAAGACCGCCAACAGACCCGAAAGCTACGCATACTAGACACCAAAACAAAGTACTTTTTTGATAAATTATTGCTGGGAAATGATTTTGGTTTTTTAGGTTATAATTATGAAAAATATTTTATAACTCAATGGACGCGTAACGCACAGATGTCATATTGCGCAAGCGTAGGTATAAGTTTATGATACTTAAACTTGAAGTGCCGATGTTTAGAATACATTGCGGGTTGAAATTTTAACATCGTTTTTTGTAAGAAATATTCATTATTTTGATATGGCTTCTTGAGAAGATATGTTAAGAACTAGATACTGAATACATTTCTGCAAAAAAAAAGTTGTGAAAAGTCCGACTTTGAACCTCATTATCTCGGAAACCGTTGATTTCCCAGGCATAGTTCCTTGGGCAAAAATGTTCCTTAAGATGAGGACAATACGTGGTTTCCCGCTTTGTTGGCGGTCTTTTAACACCCTGTAGATTGAATGGCATAAACATATTTTTTCTAAAATAATTATCCAGGGAGGAAACAGGTCTCCCTTTTTGTAGGTATTTTTTGTATGGAGCAACGGCTACCCGTGTTTCGTCTTAAGTCTGTAACGCAATGGCATGTCGATGGCATCCCAGTAGAAGGACCAAACCGGGGTTTCCTGGTTTTTCTCCTGCAGCCCTACATCCTCTAGAATTAGAATCAGAATATTCTTTGCTGTACTACAAAAACATTAAAAGGACCGACAGTATTAATAAATCATAATTGAACCCGTCAACCGAGAGTCCATTTTGGCACAATTGCGTTACAGGCTCGGGCCCCAGGCCCTCTACCCTTGACGAATTTTTTTCAATGCGACGCAATTTACAAAATTCAATATTTCACGAATTAAGGCTCATTTTATATTGGTATTGTACCTTTGAATAAACATTACGAAGTATATAAAATCAAAGGAAGACTATGCGATGTAAAAGAGAAAATAATTTTAAAACTTTGTCAATATTAACGCAATAGCGTCAAGGGTAACCCCCCCGTTCGGATACTGCTCATTTAGTCGACTTTCACAAACAATTAATTCTTAAGGGTCAATTGAAGTAAAGTGGCGGGAAAGCACAAATTTTTACATATTTTTTTATTTGGTAGCTAAACTGAGATATTTTGTCGAGCAATTTTTGTTTCACGTAATTTTTTATTTTTATTTTCATTATTCTAAACAACAGAACAACAATTTATAATTAAGATGATTAAAATTTGTTTTTCTGGTTGAAAATCCAGTGGTGCATTTGATGTCGCATTTTTATTGAAAACAAATGACGTCACCAAAAATTCATGTCATTTATATCTACCAAAACCAAATCCAAACTTAGAACTAACCACAAGTAGTTAATCAAAAATTAATGACTAAATGCTACCTACGAGTACATGACCCAATTCGATAACTAGACTTGTAGTAGCAATCGTTAAAATATCGGTCAATATTACTAAACAATAAACCATTAGGGACCTATAAACGCGTCAAAATGATTCACGCAAACAGTTATTACTATTGTAATTGGCTTTTAAACTAATTTACATTCAACTGTTTGAAACCTGTCTATTTTGTGTGCACTTGGACATTAAAACAAATGATTGCTGAGATATCTAAACCACCCAAGCGGTCTCTACTATCTATTCATTTACATAGATTTTTATTTTTTACAGAATTTAGACGGATTGATGAACAACGAAAAATTACACTTGTCTTTTAGTGGACTAGGCTGACTTGTATAAGCCGAGAGGATGGTATGTATAGGCACAGGGCAAGCCTATTCTACTTAAACTATGTCCAAGATATCGCAAAGTCCCATCTAGTGTACGTAGGTGCCACTGGACGTTATATACCTAAGTCATGCAACGTAGATGCTCATCATCATCATCATTATATTAACCATCTGACGATCAACATGGACAGGTCAATCGAGGCAGCCACTGTAAGTCTTATTCGCGAGCCAGCTAGTTAGAGGTTTTTTGGACTCTTTTCGGTTCATCACTATCCACGCATTCCGGCTTCAGTCCAGTTCCTTATTTATTAATTTTGCGTATGGCACATTATGCAGCGAATGTAGTTCCATTACTGGCCGGTACGTCACGACATCCACATTCTTTTTAATTTGGTCGAAATAGCTACTCCGTAGCCTTCCTCTGCCTTCCTCTCTTACGTAGATGCATTCAAATTCATTCATCTCTACAAAAAGACTGCTCCATAGTTAGTGTTGAATGGAACAAGTCTCATATAACAAACAGCATTATAACAATACATCCTAACTGATAAGATCCCAGGCCGGGACCAGTAAGATCGCATCGAGACTTGACTAAAGAAGAAATTATAAGCTTCACTTGAACATGTTGAATTACACGCAGACCTCTTCTAGACCTTGCGTGGGATGGCGCGTGGATTGTGCTGACGACTGGACTAGGATAAACTAGAGAGTCTTAGACGGACTTGCGTAAGTCAGGGTTAGCCAACTAACTCTGAGTTAATTTGACATTTCCATACAATATTTGACGTTAACTCAGAGTTAACTGGCTAACCCTGGTTGTCGCAAGTGGATCTTAGTTAATTTTTAACCTCAAAGAGTATCTTTGGCAAGATAGTTGGCAACGAAAAGACTATGAAATAGTGTTAATTAACCTTTAAAATACTGCCTTAACCCTACTGCCTCCTGTTTCTCCTTGAAACTATACCTTAATCAAACCGTTCAATCAAAACAAAATACTCTACATAAATAATAGACTGTAAATCTTAATCGGATGTACGATTCTGCTATGAATATGAGTTTAACTATTATTTTAAAAATATTTTTCCTTTTCCTTAACACACTAGCGAATTTCGGGCGAATTAAAAGCGAAGCGAATGCGCGGCGAATTTGCCGCGAGTTTGAAACGTGTTCACCGTGGATTTGGTGTGATAAGGTTCTAAGGCCTCAGCAAAGAAAGATCGTAATCCTATTCCAGTGATTTAAATTTCTGTTGTAGAGACCAAGCTTTTGTCTTAAGTTGTGTAAACTAATGAGAATGCATTCTACGGTGCGTCGAGTTTCAAACACTCTCCAGTACCTCTAATTTGTACTGTTAACTTTAAGTCTACATAGATCTTGTGGTCTCATCTCATAATATAGTGGTTAGAAGAGGTTAAACATTATGATGTTGTAATAATTTGTATGGTGCGGTGACGAATGGAAATTGGGTGGACTGTATTGCGGGCGGACTAGGTGGACACCGGTGGTGCTCGTTGGCTGCATAAAAGTTAAGAAATACCGAGGTTTCTCACCTACGTATGTCGAAAGACAATCCTGATGGAGGTCGATGGCAGCGGATGGCAGGGACAGCGTGATAAGATGGAAACAAGCACTTCTTACTGAAAAAGTACTTGTATAATTTCTATCTCTATTATTTTAACCAGCTAAAGCTGGTTCTATAGAAGACCATAGGTATTATTATAATGTTTTGTAATTACTATTTTCACATGGCTTATAAAGTGTCAAATAGTCTTTAAGAACTGTACCTAAAAGTGTCATAAAGTTGATGTGACGGAGTCCATTTGTTGACAATATACTTACACCGCGACGCTACTAATTTCAATTCAAAAAGAAACGTTGAGTATTATGAAAGCAAACACATGAAACACCGAAATTCGTATAAAAATCCATCTTAATCCAATCAGGCAGAAACTCTTTATTAACAGTTTGCTGAAAGAAAACGTTACGTCTAGTTGAGTAAATACTTATAATAGCTAGTTTATTAAGAATGAGCAGATAAGGTAGTGCTTACAATGTCAATTGCCGGAAGTATGTGTAGATGCAGGATATCATCCTACGCGCTTTCATTCATTGCTAGCGGAGCGTTGCTTCTATAAATAAATAAAAATTTTTAGACTAGGGTTAAAGAAGCTGCTAAAAACCGGCTGCCGTGCCCCGTTTTTTGCCTGACACGCTAGGATACCCTTTTTTTGATTCAATCGACGCACTTATGTCACAGACGAAAAGAGTTACCATGGGGTATCCTGGTGTGTCACTGACCGTACATCTGCTGCATTTGCGGGTTCCCTTTTAGAGTTAGTATCTGAGCGTTGATTGAAACGTACTGTCTGGGTACTAAAATTTCAATTTACTTATCTTGAAATATGTTTTCTATTATGCATTCACATCATGAATGGCCGACTAAAGTGTCGCTTGAAATATACGATTGTTGTTCTTTTGCTCAGAAGTCAACTTTGAATCAGTGTGCGGTCGATAGCTGGAGAGCTGGTGACCATTCGACTTATTTTATCGTACAAGGCTGGAAGTTGGTAGTCTTATTAGAGTAGACTTCGCTGAGTCTGAGAAAAATATATTTTTTTGGCCGGTTGCTGTTGATAATTAGATTTTTTTAACTTTGAAAGTGTAACGACAGGATCCCAACTTTCAAGTATCGAGCTCAATATCATTACAAAAAATATGCGGATTTTTATAGACTATATAATATACAGCAATTACTCTATGTAAGCGTAGCCTTTTAAAGGAGTAGAATTTTTGACACTGTAGGCTTTAGATCAACAAGACAGTCCGTAGCAGTATTTTTTTCGGTTCGCTGTTCGGTATGTACTGCCTTTTTTTTCTAAAACACTATCCCTTAGGTACATAAGACCGCGCGTAGACGCTTACATGAGTGCACTCTATTCACTTACGTTACGGGTGACTTTGCAACAAAATTGTAAGCGTCTACTACGTGCTGTCGTATGTACAAAGACTTTTCGACATTCAATTTACAGTCTTGAACCCACTACAAGGACCATACGAGGACCCTACGAGGATAAGAGGTCTCTGGACATAGAGTACAAGGGTCATTTTCAGCAGAGAAATAATTACCTAATTTTGGTGGCACTTTTTATTTATGGTTTTTAGCAAAGTTGATGTTCTTGTGTACAGTTGTACATGTATTGGAGTAATTAAAACTTAACTATACTGCAGTAAGAACATAATTATCCCTGAAAACCCACACATAAAAAGCGCCACCAAAATCAGATAAGTATTTCTCTATGCTGAAAATGACCCACAGACAGACGCAAAGCCCAACCATCGACAACGAACCATACAGTGGCTACCGTACATTTGAGTTACAACTACCGTTCACCTCCAGCCCTACCTCACGCACGTTTGATTGAGCAACCACTCTTGATCCCGTCCGTAGCAGCATTAAAATAAGGATATTAAATTAAAGTAAAACAGGAAACTGATCGGGTAGTAAAATCTCGGACAGCCGTGGGTGCATCCGGCACCCACTGCCCTGTAGCCTCTGTCACTGAATGTAAACACAGAGAAAGACGGTGGAGAGGGGTCTGATTTGTAGTTTCGAATGACGTTTATGCGATGGTCGCTGTCGCGAAATTTGACAGCGGTATGTTATTAGACATTTTGATATTAGACATTTTGCGCGCGATTGTAAGTGTGCGCAGACATCCCGACCAGTTTCGTCGAGCGCTCATAACTCGTGACGCTTGCTACCTGTACGCTCGTGCGAAAGCTCATTCAATCGAAATTAGTCGAAAACCGCTGGACCGAATGATGTTGCCGCGAACACGCTTGAGCGAAAAACTTTTTTTTCGCATGGCACGTTGCGGCGGAGGAAGCATTCCCCGGGCGACCCAATGGAAGCCAATATAAAGTACATGGTCCTGATCCTCAGCCATGAGAAATCGATGAAGAAGAAAAAGACCTACAACTAAAAAGTGTTTCGCTCCAGCGTGTTCGCGGCAACATTCGGTCCAGCGGTTTTCGATTGAATGAGCTTTCACACGAGCGCACCGCTGTAAATTTTTTTCACGACAGTGTCCATCGCACAAACCTCATTCGAAACTACATAATATCAGATCCGTGGGGAGGCACCACTACCGCCGCCAATAAAAATGAAACTTCTTTTTGACGCGTTTTTCGCTAAAAATAGGCTCTACTATTTTAGAATCTAAGGTCTACAGGGTGCAATTGAACTCGATTGTGGAACTTTAAGTTGGCTGTCTACTGATCACTACAAACAACTTGTACTAGGTGGCAAAAAAATAGAGCGAAAAAAATATCTGCTGTTCCATACATTTGATGCAGTACTGAGTCTACCTTATGTATGGAATAGCAGATATTTTTTCGCAAATTTTTTTTTGCCACTAAGTACAAGTTATTAGTAGTAATCATTGGACAGCCTACTTTAAAGTTTCGCTATCGAACTCGATTGCACCCTGTAGATTCCAGATCCTAGAGCCTACGAATAAGTCCCGCCGCCTCCAAAAACGTTGTAGAGTGACATTTCATACACATTTTGATAAAGTCAAAAGTTGCCACGAGCAGCTCAGCAGCTCACAGTATATGCTACTAAACTATGCTGCTGCTCTGACTATACTAATGTAGATAGCATGGGTTGGAGTTACAGTAGGGTACGAAGAGTACGAACTAAAGCTATGGAAGAGAAAAAAAAAACTGAACTGGTAGAGTAAATATTTTACGCTATTTGACAGTACGTTTTCATTATGCTTAAGTTTTTTTCAAATTGACGTACAGGTGTACGCGTATGGTTTCACTAAATACGAACCATTATTATTGCATTGACATCCGAATTTGAGTTTTCGATAATATCAAAATTATAATATCTGCGTCGGTGCGATCCTTTTGTATTTATTTGCTTAGAATCACTAACTTTGCTGATGCGAGAATATCACACAATCGCTAGTAAATAATAGTTTTTATTGTGTATTTCATAAAAGACGTAATATGGTACGGTAGACTAATTATATAGTCGAACAGTTTCATGAAAAGACTAGCTTGGGAGAGTAGAAAGGCGTTTGGAAAGAAATTATATTTTATATCCAGTTATATTCTCGCCGCAAAGAGAAAACAAAACATATAGTCTGACGATGACTGACATATTATGTCATATGACTGATGTCATGATGGTATAGGTGCTGTGCAAGCCTACTCCACCTTAAAGAAGTCCCAGGCAATTTTACAGTAAGGGTAGACTCTATAATAGTTGGAGAGCTGGTGACCAATCGAGATATTTTTTCGTACAAGGCTGGGAGTTAGTAGGCTGATAGAGTAGACTTCGCTGAGTCTGGGAAAAATATTTTTTTGGTCCGGTCGCGGTTGAAAGTTAGATTTTTTCGACTTTGAAAGTTTAAATGTATGGGTTGAGTCATTTCTTTTTTGTCTACAAAGCTGGGAGTTTTTAGGCCGCCTTTTTAGTCTCCGCTGATCACGAAATCACTATTTATTACTAGCCAAACGCGGTAGAAATATTGTTTTTTATAACCTAGAAAGTGTGAATTTTTGGGTTATAAAAATCAAACTTTCAACCACGCTTGGCCAAAAAAACAAATATTTTCTTGTTCAACGGAGTCTCAACAACTAACCTAGAAGTTTCTAGCTTTGTACGACAAAAAAAATATGCTGAACCCATACATTTAAACTTTCAAAGTCGAAAAAATCTAACTTTCAACCGCGACCGTGCCAAAAAAATATTTTTCCCAGACTCAGTGAAGTCTACTCTATCAGCCTACCAACTCCTAGCCTTGTACGAAAAAATATCTCGATTGGTCACCAGCTCTCTAACTATAAGGAGCTTCCTGATACTGGTATTTTCATACTTAAAAGGAAGTTCTTGCCCTATTTTGAAATTGTAAACCTTTTGATATGAAATAAACGATTATTATTATATTACGTATATTGCCGGCATATTGCTTAAAGCATATAGTAAAGTCATAATTAAACACACTTAATTTACAAGTTGATATCAAATACTCCAAGAGCAGCCTTATAAGTAAAAGAAACGCTTTCTAAACTTTCATTACCTTGTTAATGTTAAGAAAGTAATTGAATGGTTTCAATACCTCGTTCTCTTTATTTGTAACGTGTTAGTCAGCCATTAGTCAAAAGCACCGAATAAGCTGTAATCAAAATAATTAGTCAATATTAACCCAGCGGGGCGGCGGAGTAAGGTAATAATAAATTCAGAGTAGGTACCCAGACCCACGTTACTAATTGTTTCCATAGTTAATGAGGGCTACCGTTTAAGTACTCACTAGTTGGCGCCACTGTCGAGTAAGGTCATGAAATTTAGCTCTCAAAGTTAGTTATTTCCGACGTGTCGACATTATTTCTGACATCGAGAAAGCCCCGTGTTGTTAAAAAAAAACACACAACTTTCCGGAAGATAAAACGGTTTCTAAGGTAGTAGCGGGACGACAACTGTTTAGCATAATTCATATGAGGTATTGCAAAATATTCACAACCTTATTTTAATTAGAAATAAACCCGCGTAGCCCATAACTATCAGGGACATTTCTGACCTTACGCAACACTAGCGCCCCTAGCGGCAAATTCAAGCGCTGTAGCACTAATTCGGAACCCAAAGTTTTTTGTTCGAAAGTCCGTTATTGGCGTAATCTTATCTTTAGACAATATTGAGAAACTAATTTCAATATTTTTTTATTTTGATTCAGTAGTTTGGATTTTACAACGTTTCAAAGATACAGTTTTTTGACGTCACGCGACGGTCTGCATACTGTTGGCGGTCATAGGAACAAAACATTTTGGCGCATAAAAACAAAACTATTGGACCAAATTAAAAAATATTTAAAATAGCTGACCCGGTGAACTTCGTATCACCTGAAATAGTTTGACTCTTCGCGTCAAAAATGGCGATTCCAATGCAAAATGACCAATTTTAATTTCTTCCGTTTTTCATTATCCTTTAACTTTTCCCATATTTCTTTGCTTTTAAACCTACCCTGAACTATGGTGAACTAAACAAAACAGTAAATATGCAAATCGGTCAAGCCGTTTCTTAGTTTTAGCGAGACTAATGCACGGCGATTAATTTTTATATATACAGGGTGTTAAAAGACCGCCAACAGACCCGAAAGCCACGCATACTAGACACCAAAACAAAGTACTTTTTTGATAAATTATTGCTGGGAAATGATTTTGGTTTTTTAGGTTATAATTTTTAAAAATATTTTATCACGCAATGGACGTGTAACGCACAGAAGTCATATTGCGCAAGCGTAGGTATAAGTTTATGTCACTTAAGTTTGAAGTGCTGATGTTTGGAATACATTGCCGGTTGCAATTTTAACGTCGTTTTTTGTAAGAAATATTCATAATTTTGATATGGCTTCTTGAGAAGGTATGTTAAAAACTAGATACTGAACACATTTCTGCAAAAAAAAAGTTTTGAAAAGTCCGACTTTGAACCTCATTATCTCGGAAACCGTTGATTTCCCAGGCATAGTTCCTTGGACAAAAATGTTCCTTATGATGAGGACAATACGTGGTTTCCCGCTTTGTTGGCGGTCTTTTAACACCCTGTATAGATTAGTTTCTCAATATTGTCTAAAGATAAGATTAAGCCAATAACAGACTTTCGAACAAAAGACTTTGGGTTCCGAATTGTGGGTACATAAGCGTAGGTCTCTATTTTTTCATTGTAGAGAGGGAAATGTCCTTCATTCTTCCTCCCTAAGATGCTATTTTGACCATATCTAGGTATAGAAGGTGGATGTCGGGTCCGGACAGCCATGAATAAAGAACGATGCAAAGAGTAAGTGGCCAACCTCCAATGATGGAATCGGCACTTCAAGAAAAAGGGATATAATATTATTTTGGTGGTGTTGGTTTAAGCATCTGCGAACAGGAGATGTGTCTCATCTCCTGTTCGCAGATGCTTCTTGTTAGATTAGTTTATCTTATGAGGTAGTTGGCCATCCCTGGTGTCAGAGTTTTTAGGCCGCCCAAAGGACCTCTGACATGGCTTAACGATGGTTATTAATCAATAACAGCTGGGATCAAGGCCGTGCCTTCCGAAGCACGGAAGCGCTCCGATATTATTGGCACTAGAGCGGTCACCCATCCATAGACTGACCGCACCCGATGTTGCTTAAGAGGCCCCTTCAGGACCGTGGGAACTCGGCGATGGCCAAGCGCGTGAAACACTGTTTTCTATAGCTGTTTCACCCAGACCGAGACGGGGCGCGGGAAAAGTGAGAGGCAATGCGCCTGTATGAGTCTACGTGTGTTCGTGTCCTTTTGCGAGTATGTAGATGTAGTTGTAATGTAAAAGATCTATTTTCCCAATTTTTTTCGTAGTTCCGCTGCCATTTCTACATTTTATTAGCTATTTCAAAAATCTTTTTTTTTCTGACAATTACAATACATTATAGATGTTCTCAAAGCAGTTAGACTCCAATAGGCAGTGTAATAATGTAAGTAAATAACAGCTGAAAGTAACGCCTTTTTCGGCGCGAAAAACGCATCGCTCTAATTTCTTTCAGGCATTTTTTTTTTTATTATAAAAACTATTTGCAAACCTCCGTATTGGGGTCATCTACTGATATAAACCAAGTTTCAGCAAAATCCAGCCTGTAGTTTAGAAATTAAACCGGAACTATGTTTGTATGGGAATATGGTGCTCTAACGCCCTCTTAACTTCGCCAATGGCCAAACTAGGCTGTGAGGTTGATTTACCTCCTCATTTACAAGAAAGCCAGGAAGTATTTTACCCAAATGTAATTTTTTGATTACCTACAACTGTAAGCAAAGTCTTACAAGCTTAATCTTAAAAGGAAAAAGACCAATCGAATCCAACTGCGGTCTCCATAACCCACAAGATGTTTCCTTCATTGTTTATTCCAGACAAAGAGTGCATATCTCGGGACCTGTCGCCGGGTATCGCGTCACGTGGATCACGCTCATGACCGCGAACTTCAGATAATAACTGCATGTGTGCCCGTGCATTGTTCGATGCACATTGCACCGTGAGTGTTTTTTTTTTCCTTATTTTTTCGGTGTGGTTAGGAGTTTTCATGACGTCTTTTTCTATAGAGTTGTCTGCAAAAAGTAAAAGCTATGGGATTTTAATATTTTCGTAGATTTGCAGCCACAACAAATCACAGGTTTTTTTACTTTCCTTGTTGGCAAAACGGTCTCATTAGACGTATTTTATATCGAAGGTTCTATTTCTACAGTACCTAGTACCTTCAGGCAGTTTATTGTTACAAACAGGAAAGGCAAAATAAACAAGGAAATTATAGTCCGTTTAAAAAATTAAAATGGCAATATTATTGCACTTGCCCGGCAATAAATAAAGTTCGATTACTCACCTCTCTGTTACAATAAAAATCATGTTTTTTATTACGTCTCCCCAGACATTAAAAAGGATGTAAGGCAACCGCCAACTCTCGCTAGCGTACGCAACAAAGGATTCTGTTCAAGTCGCTTTTGATATATAAAATAATAAAAGGCAAGGAATAAAACTTTATTGCCAGTAACAAAATCTATATTTAAAGGGAACAAACGAGCTCCGATATTGAAAGGTAATCCGGTAACCCTAGATAGGTTAACGCGGTGTAAAATATAATTGCGTGTTTGTGACAACACAGAATAAAATGGCCACAGTTTAAAATGCTGAAGGTGTTCCAATTTTGAAACGATAGGTATTCCAATTGATCCTCCTCACAAACAGAATGTCCAGGATTTTCGTTTGGATCGCGTTGGCTGACCAAGCACTAGCCACGGCGGCGGCCATGAGCTCGCAAGTTTCTGTACAAGATTTCTCCATGCATATTTTGTCAGAAGACAAAGTCGGCAATTCCATCTTTTACAAAGCTACCTTTAAACCTTTTCCTAACGCAATCCTCTCGAGTTGGCTTTTGACCCTGTTATGTCAGATAGCTTAAACTACGACGATAGTAGACCTCACATTTTGTATTATAATGAGTCAAGATAATATAGAGTTTAGTTTTTAGAGCAACTATTCGGGACCTGATAGCGAAGAAAAACTTGTTATGATGGAGAAAATAAGGAGGGCAAGAGAGCTTGAGGCAGACCAGCTGCTAGATGGATGTTTATTGTGGCCAAAGTTACGAAATAACACCTGCATGAGGTGTTCTTCCGTATCGCGAATGATAGAACGCAATGGAGAATTCGACTCTCCGCCACCTTGACCAATGACCACCAATGACCACCATAAGTGATGGTCACGATGGATGTCAGTCAACTTAATTTATTGGCCATCCTGTTTCCCCACACATTACAAAGTAAGCTAAGAAAACACGAAGTAAACTTCTGCAATCCGTCCCAACATTATTAGAGGCAAAATATGAGACGACTTGGTGCATGAATGAGTTACGAAAGTGGTTATTTGCATTTAAATCTTACCGGAAACGTCTTTACGTTGGTGTTACTCTAGACAGCCTGCGTGCAGCAAACATGATGCCTATTATCGAAATTCGTTGATAGATAAAAAAAAAAGTTTCTTTATGTACAGAATTATGTTATGACAGAAAAGGTGGAGTGTAAAAGCGCTCGAGGCAGACTGCCCGCTAGATGGATGAATATTATTAATTAAGCAAAACCAACTGCTGATCCGAGCTATAAGATGATTATGGTTGGACGATAGCGGCGTGGCGGGAAATTTTCAAAATTTTCAGTTTTTTTTATTAATTTGAAGCTAAAGTGAGCTATTTTGGTTCAGCAATTTTTCGTTCACGGAATAACATAGTATTAATTTTATTATTGTAAATAACGCATCAACAATAATTCAGCCGATTATGGTTTTCTAGTCGACAAAGCAGTGGCACTGCCCAAAAAACTAGTTTACGACCACTGCGAACATTTTGAATTTCCCGCCACGCTTCTATTGGAGAAGTCTGCTCTCCGTCATTGCACTTACAATGGTCACAATCCTCAGGCTGAGGACAGCATTAAGAGAACAAATGGGTGGATGGACAGAATGTGGGGACTGTGTTTGTTGCCGTGTCGATATGTGCCGACAACTTTGCATCTTCAAGACTGATTCTCCACAGTGCAGCTTGCAGGATCTCCTGGAGGCTACCCCAGTGCGATTATGACAAGGTCATAGCCTAGAGAATATTTCTCTGACCCAATAGGTTATGATTTGTTATTTCCAAACAAAATACTTAAATATGGTGCCCAAACCCGAGATAATCTTGACAACAAAAAGCTAAAAGCTAATGGCTACCGAAAAGTTTTTATACTGTCAGTATTATTGGGTACAAATACTTCACGTATCAAAGTAACTTTTGACATCTTCAACTAACTATAGGTAAACTATAAAAGCTCTTGTAAAGGAGCTTAGATATTCGCCCCTCCGAGACTAGGCCTTATGAATGGGAGTCTCTGAATGAAAACCAGTTGGCTCTCGACATTCATGATCCGACAGAAGATTGACTAGGCCGAAAAAATACCTAAGCTTTTCAGAAGATTTTCATATAATGATATGAAAATCTTCTTTGAAAATTTAGACTCTCTTCTCTTCTCTTTTCTTATTGTACATCTACTTGTGTTTTATTTCAGTCCTGTCTATCCGACGGTTGTCTGGAAGAAATTGCTTCTAGCTATAAGACCGCCATTTCTTCTTTTAGTAATAAGTTTACTGCAAATACTTTTTTGTGTTGAATAAACACATTACTTACTCACTCTCAACGCTATTTTTCAATATGGCAACATTCCAAAGTATGCCAAATCAAAGCATGATTTTGCCTTTCATAGAATGTTTTTAAATACTTATTCTTCGTCAATGTTTACTCAACACCGTCCAGCCCTTCTACTCTTGATGCTTTTTTTTCAAAGTAGGGCAATTTTAAAAAACTATATTTTACGAATTACGACGCATTTTATGTTTTTGTTGTACAAAATAACCTTAATTATACTACCTGTTTTTATATACCTTGAATAAAAAATACAAAGTATACAAAATCAAAGCATAACTATGAGAATTCAAAAATAAATTGATATAAAACCTTAGTCAATTATTTTTACATTTCCAATAAACGGACAATAAATGGACAAAAATAAGATTCAGATTCAGATTCAGATTCAAATTTTTTATTCAATATGCAATAAATAAATTATTTACATTGAACGTCAAAATATTATCTACAGTAAAAAATGTATATAAATCAGATACTTGTTACTGTCTAATACTAAGTATCTAGCTACTTTTTTTTCTCCAGCTTCACTAGCTCTGATCGTTCTTGGAGAAGAAGCATGGTAAAGAAACTCCAAGGATCTCGTGCTTAAAAAAAATAATACATTTTGTAATGCAGGTAGGTACTTAAAAAATAACACATTGGTAAGTGTGGTGATCGTGCGCTGAACTGGTTTAGTGCCAGACTTCTTTGTCATTTAGATAATCATCTATTCTGTAATAGGCTTTTTGGCACAACGTGTGCCTTACACATTTTTTGAATCGGGCCTCTGGTAAACTTAGGATATCTGTTGGGATCTTATTATAGAAGCGTATACAGTTGCCGAGAAATGAGCTTCTAGCCTTCTTAAGCCTAAGAGTTGGAATTGTAGGCTTGTGCTTATTCCTAGTATTTATATTATGATGGCTACCTAATGTATCGAACTCTGCAATATGCTTCTTAGCATAAACAATGTTGGCGTAGATGTATTGACTTGCAACTGTCAGGATGTCAATTTCTTTGAAAAGTTCTCTTAACGACACTCTACTACCTAGTCTATAGATAAATCGGATGGCTCTCTTCTGCAAGATGAAGATGCTCTCAATATCTGCTGCCCGACCCCATAGTAGTAAGCCATATGACATAATACTATGGAAGTAACTAAAGTAGACAAGCCTAGCAGTTGCGACGTCAGTCAATTCCCTGATTCTTTTTACAGCATAAGCTGCAGAACTGAGCCTATGAGATAATTTCACAATATGAGGGCCCCATTGAAGCTTTGCATCAATAGTGATGCCTAGAAATACAGTTTCTTCTACCAGCTCTAATTTATCATTTCCTAGTATAATATTGTTTTCTACCTGTATCACATTCGGAAGAGTAAACTTTATACATTTTGTTTTTTTAGAATTTAGCAGTAAATTATTGGCTGTGAACCAATCTAATACACGTGAGAGAGCAGTATTTGCATCACTTAGGTCATCTTCTTGTCTCCTTATTTTAAAAATAAGTGATGTGTCATCAGCAAATAGTACTATCTCAGACATGTTCTCCACCATATGTGGCAGATCATTAATGTAAATAAGGAATAGAAACGGTCCTAAGATGGATCCTTGCGGAACTCCTATCTTCACCTGCGAACCTGCAGACTGTGTACGATTTATGTCAGCTTTTTGAACCCTCCCTTCCAAGTATGATCTCATTAGTTTTAAGCCTTTACCCTTTACCCCGTAGTATTTTAATTTTATGAGAAGTGTTTCATGGTCTACACAGTCAAATGCCTTTGAAAGGTCACAGAATACGCCTATAGCATCTTTCCTATCCCCCCATGCGCTATAAATGTGCCTAACTAACATCACTCCCGCATCCGTCGTTGAGCGTCCTTTTGTGAAACCAAACTGTTGGTGGCTTTCGAGCTATAATGCTGCAAAAAAAAAATATATCTTTTGGTTTTGGCTGGGCATCTACATATTCTCTAAAAATCCATCCACGCCTTCAACCGCAAAAACCGGTTCATTTAGGGCTGTTAGGTTTTATTATTATTACTCGGTTTTGTTTATAAAATATATATTTTTAATCAACTGTCGATTATTAAAAGTAGTTTTTGGTTTCCGTAAAGCTGGCCACATCGATTCGAATACGCAAACTAAGTGACAGCTGCGCTATAAATAGTCGGACGCATCGTCAGTTGAGTCATTCGGTTGCGGCCGTTCGCTTGGAACGGACGTGTCTCTGCCGGTTTTCTAAATTGAAGTCAGTGCTACCTAGTGAATATTCTGCCCATATTGTGTTGAAATAAATATATTTGTTGTATCTGGATTACTGTATCTGAATTATTCTGGAGGAATAAATATCTACACCCAAGTCACGTAAGTTGTTTGAGTTTATTATATTTCAGAAGTGGCACACCCACTTGTCATGAGGCTTATTTTTGCTCAAGTAAAAATCTATTATTTCAAGTAAATATGTTTTTGCATGAAAATTATACGAAAATAGGTTTGTTTTAGCCATTTCCTTTCAATTAATCAAGCCATTCTATTGTTATCGAGTGGTTATTAGTGAGGTTATTTTTGTCCTATTTAATTGTATTCTGTGTTTTGGCAATTTAATAAACCTTTTATTTATCTAAACATGAAACATGAAGGAATCTCCATTTTCATCATTAACATTCGTTTTTATTTTCATTTTTATGTCAATCCATCATCCTTGGGAGAACATACTGAAGACCGGCTACGGCGCGTTGCCATTCCTGACTACCCTGGCTGGCCGAGTGAGGCTGAGGCTGGTTGAACTACAAGGCTCGCGGGCGTCAAGGTGGGCGAAGTTCGCTGCCGACGCAGTGCACGTGCGCCGTGACGCAGTGTTACTTTAGAAAAGGTGAGATGTTGCAGTTCCAATTTTATGATGATGATAGAATGCTAATGAAAGAGCAAAAATCCTTAAGATGATTCAAATAAAAGTTATAGGTTATATTGTTGCAAATGTGAGTGTATGCGCAGTATGCTAGAGGACTTTCGTGAGTAATATTGTCGACGTTGTGGCTCGGAAAAGTTGAGCGTGGCTCGTGTTAAACCGCCAAGTCTTCGGCTGCCTTGCATTTTTACTTGCTGGATATGGCCAAAATATTATGTAACCTCCTCCGTTTTATGGTTTTTAGGAGCGCTAGGCCTTTGTTTATTTTTCCGACACCGTCATTTACTTATCTATCCATCCATGATATTTTTGCGTTTTTACCATTATCCATCCATGATATTTTTGCGTTTTTACCATTTGTAACACCTTGTGGTGGTATCCACATTTGGAGCGTCTGACTATTTACAAAGGGTCTCTGTTATGATTTGGGGTCTGTCCAATGGGAGATGGTGCCCGGAGTGAAGGAAAATTGAGCGATCGTTAAATCCCATCTTTCCTAGATTGCTGCTGGCTGTTGAAAACATTGGCGAGTGCGCGCGCACATTTCATGTGTGTGTTGCGGCTCAATATCTCGGCGATCCTATGGCCGATTTGGCTCACGTCCGAACTTGAAAATCTGTTGGTTTTGTTCACTCAACTGCCAGGTTTCGTGACGCTCTCTGACCATTGATGCTCTGGTTGTCGTCAAGCTAACGTTCATACATGCAGGCATCTGATTGTTCGGGTGAGAGCCTCGCTCGCTCGTTCGCTGGTTCCTGTAAGACGTAGCGTCGCAAAACGTAGGTGACTTTAAGTGCAGTGATCTCTTTGTGTATTCCCTCCTCATCCTTGTTGCATGGGGACGTAATATTCCTCTTATCGACTTGCCTGCGTACCCACCTGCTCGGGTTGCCTGATATCTTAGGTTTGATTGAGATTCATAAGAATAAATCGGTCAACACTCTTTGAACTGACTGCGTACACTAGTTATGAAAAGTTAACTCAGAGCCGTTGCAGATGGTTCTTTGGTTAATTTTGATATCTCTATAGTAATGGTAATTTCCAATAGCCATTGATGATGATGATGATGTCCGGCAACTGCTGCTGATCTGATGGACTTCGCTGGTATGGCCGAGTGTGATTAATGTAGCCTTTTTTTTGCGGTGGATGTTCGTCCGCAAATGTCACATGTCAGTACTCCATTCTGGTAGTTATATTTGATAGGAATTTTCGAAAGCCATTAAACACAATTACAAAGGACTTAGACATAGACGTTGTACCAACAGAGTCAATGTAGAAACAGTTGGACCATTCCGGAACCCATTTTCCCATTACGGTACAGCTACAGTTTTGTGAGCGGCGTGCGGCGGCTTGTCACTGGGGACTGGATAGAAATGATGGTGGTATTGTACGACTAGTTCACAGACAAGATCGGTTTAGCCCGGTTGATCGTGGTTAAGTGTACCTTCTTCTTCTTTGATCCATTTACTCCTCTGTGGAGTCTGGGGCTGAAACGAGGGCTTTCCATTCATCTCTGTTCATGGCTAGGGAGGGTAGCTCTGGACAAGTTGCTTCCTTCTCTTTCGTCTCAGAGAGAACGGATCTCTTCCACGTCTGAAACGGTCTTCCGGGTCATCATAAGCCTCCGGCGGGTTTCCATTCGAGACACGGGATGTGGTGTTCGGATCTTGGCAGGTACCTATGTCCCAACCAACGCCACTTGCGTTCCCTGATGTCTTGAGTTATGGGGTTTTGTTTCGTGATCTGCCACAGTTCGGCATTTGAGATGGTGTTGGGCCAGTGTCTTCGTAGGATGCTTCTCAGACAGTTGTTGACTAAAACTTGGACCTACCTAGTAGTTTTTATAGGTACTACAAGGATAGAAAACAAAATTAAAACACTTCTAACTAAGCCTATGATGATGATGTTTTCAAATTCGTGTAGTGTACCACCATGTAGGTAGGTTATTATTCTGATGTTGTTTGTGTGAAACGATTTTGTGGATCAATTCAGATACCACTAGTGTTTGCTGTATGGTTGGTTGGTTATAGCTGTAAAGGGTGTGTATGTGACTAATAAATTGTTCATGTGGTTTTCAATCCACATGAAAGGTGGTAGATAACGCTGTGTACGCTGTGTATTATATTCTACACCTCATCGTAGAGGGCTCTGTGGGCGCTGGTGTTTTCTGCGCTTCATAGAAAGTGGTAAAGAGTCCTCTGTGATTTCTGAAGTGCTGTGCGTTCTGTTGTGATTTCCACCTCTAATAAAAGATGGCTGAGAGTGATATGTGACTCTCAACTCCTCATGGTAAAGGCTTATCTGTTAACTCATCCCAGTTTCAAAAACTTTCTGAAGAGATATTATAATAACACCTACCCTTTGACTAGAGAAAAGGCGTCAATCTATGAAGTTCTGAGTGCTAAAATTAAAATGAGAACACCAAATAGAAGTGATAAACTAAACTCTATTTAAAAGTTTGAGTTTACTAAATAATGATTACTGTTTGCGTGGCCGCTCAGTGAAGTGGTCTACGGCAGGTCTTGGTCTTGGCTGAGTGAGACTCTATGAAGCATTATGCAATCCTTGGTTTGAGTTTGAGATACTTTTATTTTTCAAGCGGCGCAACTTAGTGAATTTTAATTAAGGTCCCTGTAACATTAACGGTCCGCTTTTATTTTCGGAAAGTGAAACCGAGTCGATGTAGGTTCGATGCAGAGTCGATGCAGAATAAATGCAGAATCTATCCAGAGTCTAGTAGAGTAAGTGTAGAGTCCATGTAGTAGAGTTAAGGTAGAGTCAGAGTGAACGTAAAATAAATGCGCAAGAAAAGAAAAGAACTTATGTGTGTTCTTTGTCGCAATCGTCATCCCGATAAGTTTATTGTCTTCAAAATGAAAATTGTGGTTCATTCAGAGTGCATGCATAATAAGGGTCAAAATTGTAGTTGCCTGGAAATAGAATTGTTGATAAATACAGGTACCTAGGTTTAAAGGTGGAGAAAAACATGTCCTGGCAGACCCAATAAATGTGGTATGTGATAAACTTAGGGCGGTACTAAGCAATTTTTCTACTTAAAAAGAAAAAAAAGTGTTGTAAATAAGGCAACCTTGTATGCCGTGTATTGGGCACTTGTAGATTCAATCATATCTTATGGTCTTAGTTGTTACAGTAGCAATTTTACATCGTATCTGAATAAGATAAATCATTACAAATAAGAATTATGAAAACCCTAATAGATACTAAAACGAAAAAAGGTTGTAAAGGAAATTATGATAAGTTATTCAAAATATGTAAACTTTTACCAGTACACTCTACATTTAAGTTATCAATACTTTTAGAAAACAATAATATTGTATCATAAAAAAAAAAACCCTAAGAAATGTAAAATAGCAACTAGAAATGTGAGTAACAAAAAGTTGACTGTAACATCGAAAAATAATTACAATGTAAAAAGAACAAGGCAGTACCTAGTACCTACTATATTGAATGAAATGCCAGTGAAGCTAAGATCCGAAGAAAAAGTTACTTATGGACCAGTTTGTCAAAAGTATAGAAGCGTGTTCCTAATACTGTATGATTTATGTAAATTTTCTATACCTACTGTAACCCTAATTTAATCTAAAATAAAACTTATAAGAGCTACTCTGCCAACAAACTATTTTATAGTTTGGCAGAAAATGTATGTTGTATACCTGTAAGCTAATATGAATAAACATTTTTATTATTATTTTTATTATCTGATTCACAGCAAGAACGGTGCGCTTGAAGTATCGCAACCGTGGGATTTTTCTTGTGAATCGTGCGCTTGAAGTATCGCACATTCACAAGGAAAGTATATGTATGTTTCTTTTTCTAACGGTGCGCTTGAAGTATCGCAACCGTAGGATTCAGCGGTGCGCTTGAAGTATCGTATCCGTCTGACAATAAGATGCGAAAAGTATCGCAACTGTAGGATTGGGCGGTGCGCTTGAAGTATCGTATCCGCCTGATCACAAAATGTGAACGGTGCGCTTGAAGTATCGCAACCGTAGGATCCAGCGGTGCGCTTGAAGTATCGTATCCGTCTGGATCATTAGATGTGAACGGTACCCAACCGTAGGTAATTACAATAGGTAATGTAAAAACTTTTTCTTTTAATGGCATACGTGCACACTTTGTTAATGAGTAATATACCTAGCATAGCAACCAATTTAATATTGTCAGTTTAGGCTAGTTAGTTTAGGCTTATTTCTAAGATTCTCCACTGTTTAAAATTATAAGTAAGCAAAAACCTACTTATTTTAAAATGTTTTCTCTTATGTTAACCTATTTTATATTACTCTAAACAGCCGTTCGCTGCTATAGATGCACCTACAAGATCTGTCTAGTTTCTTAAGTTTTTGCACTAGGTAGATATCTCATGTTTTGTCTATTCTTACTGCTTACATAATGAAATCCGTGATTGGCTCCATTAATAGTTTACATAAGAAGCATTGTAAGAACTGTATTGCTGTGGATTTTTGTTATTAAATAAAAAAAAATACTTACGAAGGACTCAATTGGCCGTGTGTTAGGTTCGTGTTTTTCTGGCTCGTGCATGAGGACATGCACGGTGTCAGGATGGACGAGTGTTAGGTTTTATTATTATTACTCGGTTTTGTTTATAAAATATATATTTTTAATCAACTGTCGATTATTAAAAGTAGTTTTTGGTTTCCGTAAAGCTGGCCACATCGATTCGAATACGCAAACTAAGTGACAGCTGCGCTATAAATAGTCGGACGCATCGTCAGTTGAGTCATTCGGTTGCGGCCGTTCGCTTGGAACGGACGTGTCTCTGCCGGTTTTCTAAATTGAAGTCAGTGCTACCTAGTGAATATTCTGCCCATATTGTGTTGAAATAAATATATTTGTTGTATCTGGATTACTGTATCTGAATTATTCTGGAGGAATAAATATCTACACCCAAGTCACGTAAGTTGTTTGAGTTTATTATAGGGCAAAATTGCTCTTTATTATAACGATTTTTGTAAGGTTAAAAATAATTCTAAGCACGGGTTAGTGCTTTAGAAAAAAACTCGTATTAAAAAAAGTGCTATAGTTCACGGTGATTATTTTGGAGAATACAAATACAAAATACAAAATATTTATTTTACGCCATCATACTTATTTCTTAATTACACTTTTGTTGGGACTTCCTTTTAAGTATAAAATACCTGTGCCAGGGAGCCCCGCTCTTCCATAACTTAAGTAATGTGACATTATTATTTATTTATAACTTATCATATGATTTAATAAATTACATAATTTTTTTTTAAATTATTATTTAACAATTTATGAGTTATTATTATTATGTGTATATTTTTATTTATTTGTAGGTAATTAGTTCATTACATACAGGGGCTGGTCGGTACTTCTGTACGTTTTACGTCACGCTCTCGGTTAGCCCATAAGTTAGGCGCGACGTATCAGCGCGATTTACCAACATAACTCACTGAAATTGCGAAATCAGCTGCTGAGATCAGCGCACTGCGTGGACAATAGGGCTTAGGGAGCCATTGTACTGAGGCGCGGAGGCAAGTGTGTCTCGAGCTTCACGTTGACTTAAGGTGAAAATATACGTCTCACAATCACAACTAGCGCCGCCAATGAAAAAAAATCATATCTTTTTTTTGGATGCGTTTTTAGCAAAAAACGCTCCTGTGATTTCTCAACGCGAAGCTTAACTATTTTTAGGACCTAAGGTTTGGAATGCAATCGTGGAATCCAAACCTTAGGTCCTAAAAATAGTTAAGCCTCACGTTGAGAAAGAGCAGGAGCGTTTTTTGCTAAAAACGCATCCAAAAAAAAGATATGTTTTTTTTTCCATTGGCGCGCTAGTTGTGAGACGTACGGAGTCTTAAGGCTGCGTATAAGGCTAACTAGCGCCACCAATGTTCAAAAAATCATATCTTCCTTCAGAAGAAGTTTCTGAAAAAATCCTAAGATGACTCTATACGCCATGCTTTTCTAGATTTTTAAGTGTAGATACCCTCTTCGAAATTTACTTTTAAGTAAATCTAAAAAAAATATTGATTACCGCCAAAAACGGCCGTTTTTGGCGGTTATCGATATTTTTTTTAGATTAAGACTAAAAATTAAGTTGGGTACCTACACTTAAAAATCTAGAAAAGCATGGCGCATAGGCTCATCTTAAGATTTTTTCAGAAACTTCTTCTGAAGGAAGATATTATTTTTTCAACATATTTTATACGGAGCCTTAAGGCTGCGTATAAGGCTAACTAGCGCCACCAATGTTGAAAAAATCCTATCTTCCTTCAGAAGAAGTTTCTGACAAAATCCTAAAATGAGCCTATGCGCCATGCTTTTCTAGATTTTTAAGTGTAGATACCCTCTTCGAAATTTACTTTTAAGCTAAAAAATTATCGTTAACCGCCAAAAACGGCCGTTTTTGGCGGTTATCGATATTTTTTTAGCTTAAGACTAGAAATTGAGTTGGGTATCTTCACTTAAACATCTAGAAAAGCATGGCGCATGAGCTCATCTTACGATTTTGTCAGAAACTTCTTCTGAAGGAAGATATGATTTTTTCAACATTGGTGGCGCTAGTTAGCCTTATACGGAGCCTTAAGTGACGTGGACATTTCGCTTGTTGCGAAAGCTCGGTGGCCATTTGGTGAGGCACAACTAGCGTCGCCAATGAAGAAAAAATCATATCTTCTTTTTGAGAATACCCTAGGCTATTTTTAGAACCTAAGGTCTAGATTCCAGATCCTAGAAGTACGAATAAATCCCGCCGCCGCCGCCAAAAGTGACCGTTTTTGGCGGCTCTTTTTTAGCAGAAAAGCAGTAAATTATTTAACAAATCTCAAGTAAAGCTGTATAGGTACTTAAAAATTAGTGATAAGCGCGCAGATTTAGACGATCTCCTCGATCATTGGTTGAGGATCATTGTAATTTCAGCAGTACCATGGTTCAAGTTCAAGCGATGGGTTTGTGACTAATAAAGGCGGCTAGATACTTTCTTCGAAGCCAATTCATGGAAATGTAAAAAATTCCAAGGGATAGAATTGCAACTGACGGGAGGGCTTGGCGTAAAAGAGCGTAAATCTAACAGCTATTCATACTTGAAGTCAAACAGTATTTGTTCCAACCCCAGATGACAAAAATGTGTATCAAACCATTAGCGGTTGAAACAAATAAATACTAGGTATAATTACATACTTTATTCATACAACTCTTCACTAATTAGAATGCTCATTAGAATCACCATGATGCTAAAGATAGCCTTATTTTAATAGGCGAGCTGTGCAAATTAATAATTAGCCGGTATTTGTTTTATGCAATTAAAAAACTTAATTAAAATTCCATATGGGCGTCAACTATCGCCAATTATTTTTATTTTATAAGGTACGGCAGCTATTATATTTGAAGTCAGAAAAGCGCTGTCGTATCGGTCCGTATCAGATTAGCACTGACTTGCATCAAATTGGGAGTCTATAACTTACAGTATTTTTAAGGCAAAGCACAGCCCAAGTAACATTTTAGGTTTTAGAAAGGTTGTGAACAGGTTCTAGAACCTTTGTATGGAAATCTGCTCGTAAGTCTTATAACTCTCAATAAAGTTATATTAACCTTGTAATTACCTTCTGAGTGCCAAAAGGGCCCCGGTTTTAGAACCTTTCTGAGAGCTACAGCACAACCTATAGCTCAAATCCAGAACCTTTCCAATACTTGCATAGAACCTAAATATAACCTTCACAACCTTAATTTAACGTTACTATAACCTTGCAAGACAACTTATAAGTTCTAAATAAGTCTTGGATGTAACTCTATGACAACTTAAAACCTTTTTGATGGATATGAATAAATACCTTTCCAGGACTTTCAAGTTTTAAATAGCTTCTGTTTAAGATTTTTTACACAGATTCAAATACTTATTTACAATGGCGTCATTCCTTTGTCGTTAGGCCAACTTTCAAAATGGCTAGATAAACAATATTCATAAAAATAATATGTAGCTTGGTTAAGTCAGGAAATAATGAAAATATAGTGCGGTTGGCACTTTATCGTGAAACTTTACGATAATAGTGCTGAATACAACACGGGCCTTTCGTAAATTAAACTTTTCGAAGATTTTTTAATGAAATAAAAATTAAATATTTGGTGGTTGGTGGTAAGTCACATCAGAAATCGATCTACTATTCATATAAAAAATATATATTATAAATCGTGTAGCACATGGTATTTGATTACCCTTTATTTAATTAAAATATTGGATTTCTTTAGCTTTTTTTTTCATTTTATAATATTAAATATGGCTGCCGTTAGGAAATTACTTGAAAGCATTATTTTTTACCTTTTCAGAACTGTAACAGATAAGAGCGCTTAATTTTTTCCAAAATAAGAGCTGAAGGTAATCTCGCGGAGCTACCCCAAACGACAAGGCTGTTTTCAACGCTTCAAGGTTATTACCAGGAGTTGTCCAAGACTTGCCAGTCGCGAAAATCACCACTGAGCTAAATTTGTTGCTTTTAAGTTTTGGATGTAAGGAGGACATGCGATTGACCTACGTTCAACAAACAGCTACAGGCTGCTCTAAGAGTGCAAACATGGAAGTGTGCAAATAGTGACTATTCATAAATTATAATAAAACGTTAATAACTGGCCAAGTGCGACTTGGACTCATGCACTGAGGGTTCCGTATCGTAACAAAAATGACAAAAAAAAACTAGCCATAAAGACCCTCGGTGCGTGAGTGCCACTTGGCCGTTTTTAAAACTATTTGTTGTTATACTATAAAGTAAGCTCTATAATAATACAAAGTTTGATGCTAATAATATTATTATGTATTACCGTTTTTGCAAAAGTATAAAAACACGTTTGTGGTATATGGACCTCCCTTATTTGTCATTATTATTTGTTGTTGTGTCCTCCATTATTACACAAATACATTCTGTGAAAGTTTGTATTTGTATTTTGGTTTAGTGTGAGAATTTTTTTGATACTATATAGGTAAAAAACTTTTATAATAACATCTATTTCATATAATAGAAAAACATATTAATCCAATATGTACATAATATCTTGAATACCTAGCTTTCTATTAGTCTCGCTAAAAGAAAATAAAAAATGGCTTCACCTATTTAAAGGAACAGCTGAAAGGGACAAAAAATAAATAGCGGAATCGAACTGATACGAAGTTCATAAAGTAAACTACAGGGTGCACTCTAAGGGTGGTATTCATGAACGATACTTAAACTGAGATCAAAATGGAACTCTGTTTAAACTTAATTTAAAGTGAGATCAGTTTTGAACTTACTTTAAACTGATTTCAAAACTGATTTCAAAACTGATCTCTGTTTAAACTAAGTTCAGCGAGATCAATTTCGAAATGAATTGAATCGAATCGAATTGAATTGAATTGAATCGAATCGAATCGAATCGAATCAAAACAAATCAAATCAAATCAAATTAAATAAAATCAAATCGAATCGAAACGAAACGAAACGAATCGAGACGAAACGAAACGAAATTGATCGAATCTAATCGAAACGAATCGAATCGAAATGAAATGAATCGAAATGAATTGAATCGAAATGAATTGAATCGAATCAAAATTAACTGAATCGAATCGAAACGAATCGAAACGAAACGAAACGAAACGAATCGAATCGAATCGAATCGAATCGAATCGATTCGAAACGAAACGAAACGAAACGAATGGAATCGAATCGAATCGAATCGAATCGAATCGAATCGAATCGAATCAAATCGAATGAATCGAATCGAATCGAATCGGCTATTGCTAGATTCATGGTACGGTCGGCCACAATCTCAGATACCCCATGGCAGCTCTTATCGCGCGCGGCATAAGGGCGCCAATCGAACAAAAAGGGGTATCTGAGACTGGCCGACTGTACACATGGTATGACAGCACGTCAAACTGTACACTTTTGTTGTAAAATCGCCCGTAACGTAACCCAGCAAAGTGCTAGCGTGTAAGGGTCGACGTGCTGTCGTATGTACTGATTCAAGTATCAAAACTTTAACTGCCCATATCTCCTAAACGGCTAATGTTAGACCCATGTTTATCGTACTCTAAAAAAAGGACTCGAGGAGCTCTACCTGATGAAAGAAACAAAAATAATAAAAAAGAAGTATCAAAGAAGTATCAAAACTTTAACTGCCCATATCTCCTAAACGGCTAATGCTAGATCCATGTTTATGGTACTCTAAAAAGGGCTCGACAAGCTCTACCTGATGAAAAAACAAAAATAATAAAAAAGAAGTATCAAAACTTTAACTGCCCATATCTCCTAAACTGCTAATGCTAGACCCATGTTTATGGTACTCTAAAAAGGGCTCGACAAGCTCTACCTGATGAAAAAACAAAAATAATAAAAAGTAAGTATCGAAACTTTAACTGCCCATATCTCCTAAACGGCTAATGCTAGACTATAGGACTAGAGTACCATAAACATGGGTCTAGCATTAGCAGTTTAGGAGATATGGGCAGTTAAAGTTTTGATACTTCTTTGATACTTCTTTTTTATTATTTTTGTTTTTTCATCAGGTAGAGCTCGTCGAGCCCTTTTTTTAGAGTACACACGACAGCACGTCGACCTTTACACGCTAGCACTCTATTCAGTTACGTGACGGGCAACTTTACAACAAAAGTGTACACTCTGACGTGCTGTCGTGTGTACCATAAACATGGGTCTAGCATTAGCCGTTTAGGAGATATGGGCAGTTAAAGTTTTGATACTTCTTTGATACTTATTTTTTATTATTTTTGTTTCTTTCATCAGGTAGAGCTCGTCGAGTTCTTTTTTTAGAGTACGATAAACATGGGTCTAGCTTTAGCCGTTTAGGAGATATAGGCAGTTAAAGTTTTGATACTTGAATCAGTACATACGACAGCACGTCGACCCTTACACGCTAGCACTTTGCTGGGTTACGTTACGGGCGATTTTACAACAAAAGTGTACAGTCTGACGTGCTGTCATACCATGTGTACAGTCGGCCACAGTCTAAGATACCCCTTTTTGTTCGATTGGCGCCCTTATGCCGCGCGCGATAAGAGCTGCCATGGGGTATCTGAGATTGTGGCCGACCGTACCATGAATCTAGCAATAGCCGATTCGATTCGATTTGATTCGATTCGATTCGATTCGATTCGATTCGTTTCGTTTCGAATCGATTCGATTCAATTCGTTTCGTTTCGTTTCGATTCGATGCGTTTCCATTCGATTCAATTAATTTCGATTTGATTCGATTCGATTCAATTCATTTCGATTCAATTCATTTCGATTCAATTCATTTCGATTCGATTCGTTTCGATTAGATTCGATTAGTTTCGTTTCGTTTCGTTTCGATTTGTTTAGTTTCGTTTCGATTCGATTTGATTTGATTCGATTCGATTCGATTCAATTCGATTCGATTCGATTCGAACCGATTCGATTCGATTCGATTCAATTCATTTCGATTCGAATCGATTCAATTAATTTCGATTCGATTCGATTCGATTTGATTCGATTCAATTCATTTTGATTCGCGTCGTTTCAATTCGATTCGATCGATTCGATTCAATTAATTTCGATTCGATTCGTTTCGTTTCGTTTCGATTCGATTCGATTAGATTCGATTCGATTCGTTTCTTTTCGTTTCGTTTCGTTTCGATTCGATTCGATTCAATTCAATTCGATTCGATTCGATTCAATTCATTTCGATTCGATTTGATTCGATTCGATTAGATTGGATTGGATTCGATTCGATTCGAATATCAATTTTGAACTCAATTTAAAGTAAGTTCAAAATTGATCTCGCTGAACTTAGTTTAAACAGAGATCAGTTTTGAAATCAGTTTTGAAATCAGTTTAAAGTAAGTTCAAAACTGATCTCACTTTAAATTAAGTTTAAACAGAGTTCCATTTTGATCTCAGTTTAAGTATCGTTCATGAATACCACCCTTAGTCAATAGCTGAACTTTAAGTAGGCTGTCTACTGATCAATACAAACAACTTGTAAGAGGTGGCGGCAAAAATGGAGCGAAAAAAAAATCAGCTGTTTCATACATTTGGCGCAGTACTGCATTGACCTTTTGTATGGAATAGCTGACATTTTTGTCACTCGATTTTTTTCGCCACCTAGTGCAAGTTGTTTGTATTGATCAGTAGATAGCGTACTTAAAGTTCCGCTATCGACTTAAAGTGCACCCTGTAGTAAATAATAAAAAGAATAAACACTTACAGTCAAGGGCGTCGCCAGCCGATGGCGCAGGGGGGGGGCAAGTTGACTCTACCTACTACAATTCATTCCTTTCTCATTCTCTATGAATGAGAAAAGTAGGTATGAATTGCAGGTAAAGTCGACAGCACATGTAGCTTTTCACTTGTACTACGAGCCATCTACAGCCAGAGCGTAGTTGAGCGTACGGAATATTAGGAGTGGAATTGGTGAATTCATTCGAGTTTCGACGTACGGGAATGATTGTTCAAGGCTTGAACTTCAAGCAAATTAACTCAAAGACTCAAAGACTTTGGTTGCATTATATTTGGCAACTTTTTTAGAATCTCTAGGGGGGGGCAGCTGCCCCTCCCTGCCCCCCCCTGGCGACGCCCTTGCTTACAGTTGCATTAATCATTCATAACAATTTTTTACGCACTTAACACTTTTTTTTGTATCACCCTGTGTCGGTTCATTTTTTAAGACGCGTAACCTTACAGATCACAATGTATGCTTTGAAGTCGCGGTGACAACTGTTGAGTTTTGAGGATGCCTCTTAAGCTTTAAAATATTTCTGTAAGACTTGAATAATGCCTTCAGCTCAAAACAACAGCTTACTGGTTTTGTTTTTTACCACACAGTCCTAGTTTGTTTGCCTAGACAACTCTGATCTAACCTATAAGTTGTAGATAGGTTTTCAAAACTACTTATAAGCAATTTCAACATTTCAAAACCTTAAGGTAATATCAAGGTTAAAAATTAAACCTTTAGATCTCACATAAGTTAAATGATAGCCTTTCCAGAACCTTATCAGTAGCTTACGACAACTATAAGATCCTGGGGCTGTAAGCTCTTGAAATACAAGTCAGCATAACGTTAACGTTAACTCTTGTCAACAACTTCAAGGTTGTAACAATAAACTATTAGTTTTAGGACTTAGTAATCATTCTCAAATACTAAATATAACCAACTAGCAAATCATTAACCTTTCTACAACCCCTCTAAAACCTAGAGGCAATTTTTACAACCTAGGCCCAAATGAAATGTTACTTGGGAGGTATGCGTTTAGAGGCACCAGCCTGGATTTGGAGTCAGTAACTCCTTTAATATAGTAAACATTATCACCATCGTCATCATTTGCAGCCTCTGTCATCATCATCATCAGCCTGTTAGCACCCACTGCTGAGTAAAGGCCTCTTCATGCGCACGATCCTGCGCCAGGCGCAACTACTGTTATACCATTCCTGAATAAGGTTCCTGGTTGTGTTCAGTGACTTCAAGGGAAAAAATATACCTAAGAGAAGAGGACAGGTTTATTCCTTATGAGGGTGCTATAGCACCATTTTCCCATACAAACGTAGTTCCGGTTTAATTTCTAAACTACAGGCTGGATTTTGCTGAAACTTGGTTTATATCAGTAGAAAACCAATACGGAGGTTTGCAAATAGTTTTTACGATAAGAAAAATAGCCTGAAAGAAATTGGAGCGACGGGTTTTTCGCGCCGAAAAGGGGATTACTCTCAGCTGTTATTTACTTACATTATTACACTGTCTATTGGAGTCTAACTACCTTGGGAACATCAATAATGTGTTGTACTTGTCAGCAAAAAAAATATTTTTGAAATAGGTACCTAATAAAATGTAGAAATGGCAGTTGAACTACGAAAAAAATTGGGAAAATAGATCTATTACATTACAACTACAACTAGTTACTCGCGAAAGGATACGAACACACGTAGAGTCATACAACCGCATTGCCTCTCACTTTTCCCGCGCCCCTTTTTACTTTTCTCGCTCTGGGTGAAACAGCTATAGAAAACAGCGTTTCACGCGCTTGGCCGTCACTGAGTTCCCACGGTCCTGAAGGGGACTCTTAAGATCTTGTAGGTGCCGTAAGGACAAAATTCAATCATTAACAAGATAATGCGCATACTACGTTAAATCTCATGATAGCCTATAATGAGCTTACAACAGGCCCTCCCTATTAGTATGAAGGATATTTTTATTGAGTTGTTACAAGCGACTTTTACGTTCCGGTCGGACGGCACTTTCTTCTTCGACTTGGACAGTTACACTATTTACAACGCTTGCACTCGCGCCCCGTGATGTTGGCCCTTACTCCATTCTGACCCATGAAATCATCAGTAATAGGAACATTGGTTTGATTCTAACGAAAATCGACAGTCTCATCTGTAGCTCGAGAGTTTTTCACACGAATATTTAGGGAGATGAGGTTGGATTTGCCGACATTTCGGTAAATGTGCTTGATCAAATTGATCAGTGAGGCATCGATTGTCGTAAATTGAAAACCATTTCGAGGAATAGGGATACTGATTACTATTAGGGGTTTAAATAAGTAAAATAAAAACGGATTATTAATATTTATCGCCAAAAATGTTTACTTCATTTTTCGTTCGATGACGTCATCACAGCCTCTAATGCGGTAGTTCCATTGCCAACAAATATTTAAAAAAATACATTCGTCAACAACAACTGTCAAAAGTGTCAAATAACTGAGAAAATAACCTTCTTTTTGACTTGACACTGACATTAATTTGTCAAACGTCAACATATTTATATTTTTTAAAAGCATGAATGAATGCAATGAACTTAGTACATAATGCCAGTGGTGACGTCATACACAAAACTTTTAGAAATTTTATATAATTAATAAAAAAAAAATTACATAAAAAATTAAGAAAATATTCAAATTAGTTTCTTATATTTGTCTATATTTTCGATTTATAGTATAAAAAATAGAATTTGACGATGCCCATTAGTGCGCTCAAACCCAATCTTTGTACCTTCACCTACCACCACTTTAAATTCTTCCCTTCATAAGTAGTATCCAAATTAAAATTGTTAAAGATTTGATCTTTATAATATTAAAGATCAATTTGTAGATTATGATCTTTTGTAGATTATGAAAATATTACTCACGTATAACAACTAATGTCTTCATTAGAATATGACCTTTGTTCCACCCAATTTCCGCTCGATGTACAAATTGCGGAGCTCTGACTCAACTGATTGATCTCATTCGCCAGTCGTGTCAAGAATCCTATTCGTCATGTTTTCAGGGCTGTTAAGTTCTGCTAAGCGAATATAATCTTCTAGCTTTATGAGACTGATAATTGACAGATAAGTCAAAATAGCTTCTCTGTAAGAATCGACGAAAAAAAAACGACATCTCTTATATCATCACCTCCATAGGACTCTCAAAAAAGTATTACGTCGATTTTGCGGCTTGAAATAAAGCTCAGTTATTCCGTCAAAAAACCAGCCTCGGAGGAATCCAGGCACTAAATATTGCTACTACAACGAATGAGGGTTTCTTTGTTTGTTTTTAAGTCATTATAGGCGCTTAAAAGAAGGCTCTCATCGAACGGTACTAATGCTAATCTAAAAGGAAAAACGGGCCCTACCTGGGCGAACGGGAAAATGGCCAATCGGCAGTGGGCGCCAAAGTAAGCTGAAGGCCTTTCGCCCAGATAGTGGGATATGTACACTAATACAGGCGACATCTTCAGCTCTTAGGTACATTCTTACTTTCCAGCTCGAAGCGTGTGTCAGGAACCGCCCAGTCGGTGCCCCGGGCACAATGCTCGGCAAGCCTCACAGCTATTCGCCTCGACACCATTGTACGGATTGTGCCCGCACGCATAAAACGAGAAATACTCCCCCCTTGGCTCGCACATTAAATGCGTTGAAGGCTTTATACTCCACACACTTATTCCAATAGAGATGGCAAATGGCCGGAGCTACCAGTATTTTGAAATTTATAAGAAGATGAAGATGTCTCGTTTGGAAAACCGTTGCGAGAAGATTTAGGGCCCGTTAAAGGTTTGTCGCGTTTGTGTGGGAAACTAATAAGTTGTTCGGCTATTTGCTTGCTTTTTGTTGACTGAAAACTGGTGATAAACCGTAGCGAAAGCTTAGAAAAGCTCATTCGTCTTTGGTTTTACTGCTGCTTACGCGATTTTGTGCGCTTCATTATTCAACAATGTTGGCAGCTAAGCTTCTCCACAGTCAGAGGCAGCCGAATAAATTAAAAGCTTAAAAAACATTTAAAAAGAGAACGGGTCATCGCGGGAGGCTTTCCGCGCAGCTTGCCGCTATGACGTCATAATTAAGGGGCCCAGCGCACGATGAAATTAAACCGAACGGGCGTGAGTCAGTGGCCTCATCATACGCGTGAGAAAAACGAACGCAGTAAAAAAGTAAAAGTGCTTTCTTTATAGAGGGGCCCGCGGCATTATAGCCTGACGATCGATGCCTCATTTTCGGGCCAAAATGATTCATGCCGATACGAGTATGCACCCTAAAAAAGTGCAGTAACGTGTTGAGAATTTTTCGATTAGCGGCAATGATGCAATTTTGCTCACGCGCATAACGGGACCTGCGCGAGTACTGTTTTAAAAACAAGAGAAGAAGAGCAAAAACATAATTCATAAACAAAGCTCTTATCGCAACGCATTAAGGAAGGCTTTGCTTAGGTTGCGAAATTAATGTGCGCGAAAGAATCATAAATCAATTCAAAAGTCGACACAAAGGAGAGAAAAAAGGGGTCAATTCTCAACATCGTAAATCGAGATGTCACCGATCTCGATACCGGGCGATTCGAATGCGTCACTCGATTCGACAACGTTTGTGAAAATGGGACTTTAATGGGATAACATTTGCGCTTATCTCCGACCTGTCAACTTGTAACGGGGTTTGTCTTTTTGGCACGTTTAACGTTATCCAAGTTTGGAATTAAAACGACCTTTACTAACTGATCGCACATTTAATTTTGTGAATAATTTGTAGCCGCACTACGCGCAAGAAGAAAAAGGCACTCTCTAAACGTGAAGAAAAACATCTTGAGGAGACCTGCGGTGAGTGGGCTCCACACTTATTGACCTTGACATTGACCTTTTCTTTCCTGTGAACTTTGTTAGGATGGTGTATGGTGTAAATATAATCCCACCAAAAACATTTTCATGTAAATAATGTTGCCAAGACGAGACCATCCACCTCGAACTATCAAAACCTATCAGATCTCATGTAGAGCCAAGCTTCTAACTCTACAAGCCCTAACTTCATAAACTCTACACCTTAGTAAAAATATGTGACGAACAGAACTTTTAATAAACTTCACTCATACAAGTCAAGGACGTTGTCGACGTCTGAAAATAATTGTGCGAATTTCCGTTGAAAATTAGATAGATACTAAGGTAGCGCAGAACAATGCGAGATTTGGTTGAGCCACCACCAATCATCGACTTATTAAAAAAAAACGAAAAATGGAATTTTCAACCGCGACCGAAACGCAACTATTGAAGGAAGTCTTGAAGGAACGGAACGAAACTGAACCACTCAAAATTGTCGCCTTTTACGAGTACATTGTTTTACCGAGTGTGGAAATGAGCAACTCTACTCGACGCTATTCGTCAATAACAATATGCCAATTCAAAGATAATGTATTGAATACAGTGTATCAAGGGTAGGCGTTCCATAACTATTGATAAACAGATGCCCCTGATAAGGTATAAAAG
Source organism: Zelleria hepariella (assembly GCA_949319315.1). Taxonomy (NCBI): domain Eukaryota; kingdom Metazoa; phylum Arthropoda; class Insecta; order Lepidoptera; family Yponomeutidae; genus Zelleria; species Zelleria hepariella. The sequence goes on along the minus strand of OX439392.1, from coordinate 4,712,247 downwards.
GATATCCTCATCATCATCAAACATGTTTAAAAACAACAATTTTAAATGTCTCGTCAGTAAGATCGTAACTTAACCAAAATCGAAACATAATCAATATCACATTGGCACATCTTCCTTGACCATAAATTTCGGAGGCACTCATTTTGTTTCCCATGACTTTTTTATGTTCTGGCACAGAGAGTAATAATTTGGATAGGACTGATCAAGTCTATGTAAAAGATTGAGCGCTCACTGGTGCTGGAATATTATTGTTTTCATCGAATTATAGCGATAAAAAATATCCTATGAAAGTATTTCTTATTGCCAACGTGGTTGTTTTATATCCTTGAACATAGCAGCTTGAACCACTAATAAAAAACTAGCTTAGGTATAACTAGTGGCAAGACATGCGCGAAACAGTGCGCTTCGAAGTCATGATATATTTCATGACATTTCATCATGGCACCAAACATGACACATGACATCATGGTATTTCTTCATTGCAGACATGAAACATAACATGACATCATGGTATTTCTTCATTGCAGACATGAAACATCACATCATGGTATTTCTTCATTGCTGACATGAAACATTACATCATGGTATTTCTTCATTGCAGACATGAAACATGACATCATGGTATTTCTTCATTGCAGACATGAAACATGACATCATGGTATTTCTTCATTGCAGACATGAAACATGACATCATGGTATTTCAGCACACTTTCATTGCAGTACGTACAGTGTGCTGAAATGCCATGTGTCATGTTTCATGTCATCTAGTGTAATGAAATGCTATGTGCCATGCTTTGTTCTCTCGTGTAATGTGTAATATTTCATGACACCGTTATGTAATATGTCTTTTGTAATATTACAAGCATTACCTACACATGTCTACTAGTGGCTCTGTGAGCCGTAGACCTTGCGAGTCTGACGATAGAGGGTTGTTATTTAGGACGATGGGGTTAGGGTGTAATTTAGGGACTCGGCCTTCGGCCTCGCCAAAATTTCTATAGCTCGGCCTTCAGCCTCGCATTGCAAGAAGTGTCTTGTGGGAGCGTTTGACTCACTCCGAGCTTTGCTTTCCGCGGGCTCGGTCTTCGGCCTCGCAAACTTGCACCTTCGGCCACTGCCTCTGGCAAAAAAAGGCTTGTTATAAAGTTACCACAAAAAGTCGGTACTAAAACAGTCCTTTGGTACAGTGCATTATTTATCCTGTTCTTCTGTGAGTATTAATTTTGTGCAAATACTTCCCAAATAACTTGGGACAGGAATAAATAAAGCGGCTGGTAGTAAATGTCAATAATATGCAAAATAATGAATGTTAATCCTGAACAGTTTTTGTGATTTGTGAACGTTAACTCATCACAAAGATTAGCCGCTCCCTTGCTGCTTATTTTTATAACCAGGGGTTATACACCGGACTTCGTTACAGCCAAAAAGTTGTATAAAGGAATAAATAAAAAAAAAATACATTTTTTTTAAATTAACTTCACTGGTGAAGAGGTACACTGTTATTTACCTACACTGCACTAATTCCGAGTTATCTGCTGCAGTCCGTTGAGGAATTCCGTTTTCCATCTCCGAAGCTCTTCATCACATCTTCACCATTTTTTATGGGTCCACACGGGATTTATACCCTTGCAATCAAAAAAAGAATCATCAAAATCGGTCGACCTGGAAAAAATTCTGAGGCAACAAACATAAAAAAAAAAAAAAAAAAATGTTTAATTGAGTAGCTCCTCTTTTTTTGAAGTCGGTTAAAAGCTTTAGAATTTCTTTGCGCAACATTGAAGGCCCAATTTTCCTTTCTCGCTTTCTCGCTGTGTTATTCGCGATTGTGTGCAAAGAGTCTCTTTGTCTCCAACTTTGTTGCTGTATTGCATGTGAAGTGTCAAATTAGGAGTGTCATTTATTGTTTTTGACACCTGCGCTTCCGCTGCCAGCGCTTGAGGAATCAGCAGTTGCTTCTATCAATAGGTTGAAAAGTCTGATACTGTTGCAGTGAATCATCATCTAGCAAATAATTCACAAAGCGGGTTATTCCGGAAATCCCCCATGTCTACAGGGTGGCCCAAAAAGACGACAAGCGAGAAAATCTAGATAGCTGACACCGAGGGCTATCCGAATCACCCCCAAATTTACAATTTCTGCCAACTCCAGTTTTTCGACTTTGATCGCAAATTACTTAAATAAAAGTCCCATAAAGTTAATTTTTTTTTGTACTATTCTGAAGAATGAGGCTTTGGGAAAGTTTTTGAAATCAATAAAAAGTCCTTCAGACCTCTACTTATTTTTTTTCCCAAAGTCACTATTTCAGTGATCAGTGATGTTTTCTCGAAAACAACATTTTTGGACTTTGGATCGACAAATGGCTGAACATACATGGGGGTGATTCGGGTAGCCCTCGGTGTCAGCTATCTAGATTTTCTCACTTGACGTCTATGTTTGGGCCACCCTGTATATTCCCGCTACGCGACATTGGGAAGTAAAATATGTCGCTTTCCGCGTCGTCGTCGGTCCGTAGATCCAGAAACTTCTAAACCACGCAACGGATCAAGGGTTAATGAAAGTAGCGTAGCGGGGTGTGAAATGTTCACAGTTTTTTCAATTTTATAGCTAAACTGAGCAATTTTTGATCAACAATTTTTGTTTCACGACAATAAAATACTATTTTAAGCAACAAAACAACATCAATTTATTGAGCTGATTATGAAATTTGCTCGAACTTCTAGTTTTTTGGGCAGCACCACAGGTTTGTCGACCAGATAAACAAATTAGCTTAGTTATTGTTATCCTGTTGTTTAAAACAATGAAAATAATATCTTCGCATTTATATATTTTTATAAGTAATGTGATTGTGCCCTTTATTGGTTGCTAGCTCTAGATGACTAAGTACTTTTTTCCCTTTTCGACAGTCGACCTTTTTCATATAACACGATGAACCATAACAAACTTAGGCCCGGTTTCTGAGTTGAGAATTTTGCTAAGCAAATGGGTAAGTATCGTCCTGTCTCTGCAGATTTCTCACAAAAGAGCGTGACAGAGCGATACGTAAGTATGTACTTAGTAAAATTCTCAACTCAGAAACCGAGCCTTAGAAAACTCGATACATGACTGTCTATCCCGCTAAATCAGACATCCCGAATCAGAATGAGAAAGAAACTTATGGCGCTTTATCAAGCTCGAGATGATCTTTCATAACAAAAGTTTAAAGCGTTCGAGCGCTAGTTTCCATCAATGGTGTTAAAAATGTATAGCTAAAGGTCTGAATGGGATGAAAATGTGTACCTTAACACACCCACGGACTCCATTCACATGTGAAGGTAATTGTGGCAATTACTGTAATGAACACTGAAGTGCTGAAGTTGAGTATTTTTTGCCGTTAAGAATTTTAATGTTTAAAAAATAATATAATTTTGCTATATCGATTTAAAGGTTTCACTCACTTTCATTTTGTCGGAATAGCCGACATGTTTCGACTTCGTCCGGAAGTCTTAATCATGGAGGAAGGAAAGTTTAAGTTTTAAAATATTTTTGCTTATTTCGCTTGTATTTTTGGTAGGTACATACAATTTATTTAAATTGTAAATAAATAATTTTATTTTGGTACATATTCACTGACTTGTACCTTTTCCCTTTATAAATATAGGTACGGTCGGCCACACTCTAGGATACCCCATGGTAGCTCATACCACGCGCGGCATAAGTTCGCCAATCGAACAAAACAAAAAGGGCTATCCCAGGGTGTGGCCAGCTGTACCTACTACTCATTTTATACATAATTCCGATTTCTAAAAGAGCTTTAAATTATTTTCGGAGGGCCTTAGCTAATAACTTGCACATTGATGTACAACATGTTGTGCCAATTTAATGAAATAAATACCGTGAATATTTTTTTGGCAATCTGGTTGCCTAAAAAGTTCTACCTAAAAACGCACGTTTATTTTAATTCTGTTTAAGTCCTTAAAAAGCTAACAAATCTTAAGAAAATATTAAAACAAAAATCCACCTAACGGTTTCAATAACCCGTCCCGATTTGCGTATATTGCGCGCGCGATAATTGAAGGGTTAGGGGTGATTACAGACGCGATCCGCACATCCTGTGAGGGGGCGTGGGCGCGGCAGACCCAACCTGCACTTACGGGTTAAAAGAGATTTTAAAGTATTGTTTTTGAGGAAGTTTTCTTAGCGTTAGCCACTTGGGCACTTTCCATCTGTTGTATTGTAAGTGATTTAAGGGGTGAAGTGACCACTCAGATGTCTATAGTACTACTACATGAACTCTACTGCGATCGTTGTAACGGGACTTTCTCAAATAAGGCCTCTCGAGACACATTCGCGCCCCTACAATTCCAGAGGTCGCCGTCATCGGATCACGATGAGGAAGACATCATCATCATCATCATCACATTAAATGATTGGCTAAAGCTAGAAATACACTGGTCCTACATACTGGCCGCTTGAATTTGTATGCCTAGAAACCCACTGGGTATACTCTGATCACGGAATGTCTTCCGGCTACGTCGCATCGTATTTGTAGCGTATGTAGGACAGTCGGTTGTGCAATCTCAAAACTTAGCAAGCGACGTGTGAAAAAAACATTTATGGTGATTGCCCAAGAAATTGTATTGTCATAATCTCAAAAAACTGCTTGGAATACAAAGTAAAAGGTAAAAAAAACCTTGCAAGTCCACCATGATGAAAAAACAGGTCCAAAAATCCATTTGTTAACCTAGTTTGAGCCATCGACTACTTTGAAACCGTGAAGGTTTTCCCTTGCTCGATGGCTCTTTGATGAAATGGTCAAAACCAATCGTTTTAGTACTAGAAAATCTAGTAGGTACGTGTTTTCACACGTGCCTTACACCTACATATTGGCCACAGAGAAATGAAATCGTATTGTATGGCAAGCCAGGGTGCTGCCGCTTCTTTTGAGCTTACTCTCGTTCAACTTTCTCAAATAGTTTTACCAGAGCATCGAAACAAAATAACCAAACCGTGTTTTTGGCTCTCCTGTAAAATTTGACAAATCTTTCTACCTTGAACCTTCAAAAAATAATTAATCAAACATTGATCAACTGACGTGGAAATCCGTCAGAAATAAAAACTTAAGGAGGAGGTGAAACGGGGACCACAATAATTCTGTATGAGAAAAGTAAAAACATTTAGCTTCTTATAGGTAGTATAGATAGGTCATTATAAAAATAATCTGATACAGTTTTATCGAGAACTAATGCATAGACAGGACTGCGATCACAGGACGGATGCTAGACACCCACTCAATGAAAACGTCCTTCGTCTACGGATAGATTTCAATGTATTCAGCACAGAAGATTTGCTCAGAAAACAAAACTAGTGAATTAAAAAATCTGAATTATGAATAAAATGTTGTTAAAGCGCGGTGCATAGTGAATAGCCCGCGCGCCAAGAAAAATGCACAAAATCGAGTCCTGTATCAAATACACTAAACAAATCGAAAATTTTCACATATCAAACCCTAGAATTAGGTGAGGCCTATCTAACACGGCCAGTTTTGTGTTGACATTCGTAAACGTTTAGAAGATATTTTTGATGAAAAAAAATAGGCGGCGCACTTTTTTTCAAACAAAATATCTTGCAATCTGTTATGGGTATCAACACCAAACTGGCTGTTTTAGATAGCTCTCACCTAATTCTAGGGTTTGATATGTGAACATTTTCGATTTTTTTAGTGTGTTTGATACAGGAATCGATTTTGTGCATTTTTTTTGCGCGCGGGCTAATTTACTATGCCCAGCGCCTTAATGGTGAAATTTCGTTTTACAAATCATGTTAAGTAACGCGGCGTGACTTCTAAGCTAGCCACAAACGATACGTCCGTATGGAAGGTATCCGAACGGACGGCGGACGTCGTTTACCTACCTAAGTTGATGTGGACATCTAGTATCTTTTTGGTTTGTTCTACAACTAGTAAGTAAGATGTAGCCTGTACAATTGTACATGTCCCACTAGCTGAGCAAAGGCCTTCTCTCAGAGAGAGAGTTCGAGCTTAATCACCACGCGTGCTCAATGCGGGTTGGCGATTTTTGCGTTGAGGGTATAATGCCTCATACGCTCAGGTTTCCTTACAACTAACATTAGTATTATTAATATCTTATAGAACTATGCCATTGGGTCATAAATATAATGTGTGTGTGTTGTTCGTCTAATGAGACTTTCTATTAACAATAAATTGTAGGTATAAACATAGCTTTTGTTCTATAAATATAAATAGCATTTCAAGAAATGTGATGAACTACAAGAAAAGCTTCGGCCTTCGCTTCTAGGACGTTCATTTCTACAACGTCCAGTGCCATCGCCACTCACACTACAGGGTGCACTCTAAGTCGATAGCGAAACTTTAAGTAGGCTGTCTACTGATCAATACAAACAACTTGTACTAGGTGGCGAAAAAAATGGAGCGAAAAAAATATCTGCTGCTTCATACATTTGGCGCAGTACTGAGTCGACCTTTTGTATGGAACAGCAGATATTTTTTTAGCTCTATTTTTTTCGCCACCTTGTACAAGTTGTTTGTATTGATCAGTAGACAGCCTGCTTAAAGTTCCGCTATCGACTTAGAGTGCACCCTGTAGATGGGTGAAGAGACCTCTTGGAGGCTGCAGTGCCTGGGACAAACAAGTTATTCGCATTAAAGAAAATAGTAGATACGAAGACATATCTAGTAGTAGCTAGTGGCCCGTTAAAAGTTAAACCTCCGTTTTCTCGTAAAATAATTAACTGCAGTTCTTTTGTTTTTTTAGGGTTCCGTACCTTAAGAGTGCCAAACGGGACCATATTACTCTGCCTACGCTATCTGTCTGTCCTAGATTTAAAGGGCGTCAACCATTTGTTTAACAGCTTGTCACTATATTATATGGAAGACCGGAGATCAGGGGGTCTACCGGCTAAGACGAAGCCGATTACCATTGGCGAAAATCGAAGTTCGATTTATGAAAAATGTACTGCCACCCAGTTCATTTTTCATAAATCGAACTCCGATTTTCGCCAATGGTAATCGGCTTCGTCTTAGCCGGTAGAGCCCTGAAGCTGGTTTTCCTGTTTTGTTCCGTTTTAAGTTTTGGTGCCGCCACAATGAAACTTTAGTCTTGTAATTCTATTTTCGTTCTGAATCTGAAGTAATAAAACGGAAAAGCTATAAGGAAGGAAATCATTATTCAACGTATCAACTTTTCTTTACAGCTTCATCATACGTCTTACACAGTACACTCAAATGCAAAAAGCTTTACTAGACTCGTTTTACTTTCTTTAGTAGAAAAGCCTTTTATTTCAGAAAGCTGTACCTACATTTTAATAAACGTGTTAACAAGTTTTGGTCATGCTGCTGCTTTGAACACGAAGAACTAGACTTTTACCCAATGCGGTCAAGCCAAAAGAAGACTCTAGAGCATTTGGCTACAGTCTTTTGACATATCTAGTGTCAGTGTTGCATAAATTGCTGTTGTTATTGCAACTTTACCCCGGTTTCCCGTAAAGTACCTACCTAATTACTATTCTCATTATAAAAATAATAATAAAACTTTTATTTCAGACCAGGGTCCATATAAAGGTGACATACTCAATTCATTATTGTATTCGAAACGGGTCGAATCGCGATTGGTTTTTAGGCAAATCACACAATTCACATACAGGTACAGTATTTACAGAAACTTATAGGTATTAATTTCTTTTATTACCTGTCAGCTCTGCATATATTTTTTGTTCCTTGTCAACTTCGAACAATGATTGTCGTGAAACAAAAATTACTGTACAACAATCTCGGTCTAAACACAATTTTGAACGAATTTAATTCTCGTTTTATTAGATTTTTACACTTTCCCAAGGTTTCAAAAGTTAGGGGGAGGCCTTTACCCAGCAGTGGGACATCCAACAGGCTACGTAAAAAGAAAGTTTGTCGAAATCAGTGTCGTATAATCAGAAGCAAGCAGTTATTCACCTGACAGTACCAAATGCGATTCTAAACATTACACAAGCGATCCTCGGATGCACAAACGATCTGTTTGCAACACGAAGTAATAAATCAATGGAGAACCTCTGCTTGCCGAACATATTATCACTGAAAACTGCAAAACAGTTAGCTTCTTGATCGCAAACTTCACCACTTCTTGCTCTTCTTCATAGCGTGCTTCTCCACTAATGGATGTTCACCGTGATTCGTGTTCTCCCTCACTGGAGTCAATATAAAATATACAGTGATTTGCTGAATCCTAAGTAGAAAATTCGGATAAATTTTTTATTCCTTGTCAACTTCGATTAAGGATTGCCGTGAAACAAACATAACTGAACAAAAAGATCTCAGCTACCTATACTTTAAAAAAAAAATTAAAAACTGTAATGTAGGTACTACTTTCCCACCACACTAAAACATAGAATGACACTCCGTCGGTTTATCACATCGTGGTTCGCAAGTAAATGGCAAAATAATTGATTCTTTTGATGAATGCAAGCGTCGTAAGTGTTACTTATAATGCACTTACATCGTGCATTTGTGGCTATTAGCCGACCAAGCTCGGGAATAATGACGTCGGGTAAAAAATAAGAACACTGTCGTATGTTTGTCATAATTTTCATATACCGTAATCTGGGGTGTTTTGCAACTACAGGGGTGTTTAACAACACTTTCAAGAATAAAGTAAAGAAAGATTTTTTAGCAAAATCTATACCTAATGTTCAATAAAAAAGTTACGTGTCTATGGTCAATACTTTTTTTATTTATTCTGACAACACTACTTGATGACAGCTGTCAAAGTAAGTAAAAAAAATGGCCATTTTGAAACTGACAGTTTGCTAACGAAATTTTGTGGAAAAAAACTTTATTGTTTTCGGCAGGAAAAAGGGCAACAAGATCAGTTTTTCTGTGGTATTCTATGGCTTTTGTTCATCGTCAATAGGATACGACAAAGAGATAAGCTTTACATTGAGTATTTTAGGAGTTTCTGTACACTTAAAATTAGAGGGTAGTATTTTATTGCCAAAAGGGTGATTAACAACGCGCTATGGGGTCACTAACAACGACATGTGGGGTCACTAACAACGACATGTGGGGTGAATACCAACGACTTATGGGGTCAATAACAACACATCTTATACTTTTTGAAACTGTTGCTAATGACCCCATATCTCGTTTTTAATGACCCCAGTCAAAGTCTGAATTGCAACACGCAATCTTTTAATGGATAATTTATTCAAACAAATAGTTAAACGTATTGGGGTCACTAGAAACGAAAAAACTATCCAAGACTCGCATCTGTAAGTTATTACTTGAAGGATTCAGCTCGGGTTTGCAAAAATGTATGGCATTAAACCTTGAAACATGTTGTTATTCACCCCAGTTTACGGTACCTCTACGCATACCAGTATTGTATGAAGAACGTAGAAGTACCTAAGGTCTTTGAATCTACCTCATGAGGGTTACGTCTGGTAAACTGTTTTAACAACTTAAAATAATCTATCTATCTATCTATCTATCTATCTATATATATAAAAATGATTCGCCGTGCATTAGTCTCGCTAAAACTAAGAAACGGCTTGACCGATTTGCATATTTACTGTTTTGTTTAGTTCATCATAGTTCAGGGTAGGTTTAAAAGCAAAGAAATATGGGAAAAGTTAAAGGATTAGCTGAAAAACGGAAGAAAAAAAAAATTGACATTTTGTATTGGAATCGCCATTTTTGACGCGGAGAGTCAAACTATTTTAGGTGATACGAAGTTCACCGGGTCAGCTAGTTTAAAATAAACAAGACTGTCTGACATCAAGTAGTTTCTTGTGATATCAGTGATGAAAAAATATTCGAAATCAGAGTTTTGAGAGAGGAAAATGGGGACTACGAAACCTCGACAGTGTTTGAGGGGAGGGCACACGCGAGACAGCAACAGATTTTTCAACAGCATCTTTTGTCTGTACTAGTAGTAATACGCTCTTAAGGCTGGAAGATAGCAGCGTGGCGGGAAATTCAAATATTCAAAGTTTTTTTAATTTTGTACCTAAACTGAGCTATTTTTGTTCAGCTATTTTTCGTTCGCGGCAATAACATAGTATTTTTTCATTATTGTAAACAACAGAACAACAATAATTCAGCCGATTATGTGTTCTGATCTACGACACGTTTTTTGGGCAGTGCCACTGCTTTGTAGACCAGAACACATAATCGGCTAAATTATTGTTGTTCTGTTGTTTACAATAATGAAAAGAATAGGTACTATGTTTTTGCCGCGAGCGAAAAATCGCTGAACAAAAATAGCTCAGTATAGATACAAAATGTAAAAAACTGTGAAAATTTTTAATTCCCCGAAACGTTGCTATCGTCCACCCTTAATGTGCAGCCTTTAGAATTTGCGGCAGTATTACTGGCAACATGGTGTGTTAGGAAATTTAGGGCCCACGGCCCAGTCGATGATATCATTTCTCAAACGCCCTTAAATTACGTAGTCCCACAAAAATGTTTCCTTATTAATAAACCAAAAATCGAATAGAGATTAATGACTAACCGTTCCATCTAAATAAGCTTGTTAGTCGGTTTTTAAACAAAGCCATTCATGCAGTTAACCCTGTCACAAACATAATTAATACAGAAGCATTGCTTCCAATGGAACTTGTATGAATGTTCAATGAAGGATGTGTTTCAACGGAGGTAATTTTCGCTCCATACATTTTTCGGCTGATTCTAAACGTGGCAGTCAAACAAATTCCGTTAATACATGTCATTCTAAAAAAATATCATTGGTCAAGCTATGAGGATCCGGTTTTGAGGTAGGTTCGTACCGTACACACCATGAAACGTTATATCTACAAGAAAACAGTCTTTTAATTTTGAAGAAATTACAACTGGCATTTATCGATTGGGAGTGTAGCTGGCCACAATATTTTATCTCTGGTAGGCATCCGTCAGGCATGACATTCTTGGTATCTTTTCTAACGGCAAAACTGGAATAAATGTCTAAAGCAGATTTACTGATTATTTTAGTGGTACACCTCACTACCCCGAAAGGAGAAATATACAGAGTGCAAGAAAATTGGTGATTTTCAAAAGGGATCAAAAGTCAAATACCATGAGAAGAAGTACCCAGTTGCAAGCTTCTGTCAGTATCTGTGACAGCGACTATCAAAGCCGTTCGCCGACCGCCTGCGGTCATCTCATAATCTGTCAGCAGGAGTGAACAATATTTTGTCTGAAGCCAACCGTCGTTTATTGTTTGAAGAATGCGACCGGGACGCGCAGACGTGTGGTGGAGTCTTTTCGTTCGTTGGCTACACTGTATAATGAAGGCGCAATCACTTTGAAAGCTACTTAAAATTATTATGTGGGGCAGACATCGATAAAAGTTGTCAAAAGTTAGATTTTACCTGATACCTTTAGAAAGAAATATAAAAGCTTTTTTTCTTTTTCTTATCGATTAAAGACGATTAGAGACGATCTTATCGATTAAAGCTAACCATAAAGACGATGACGACATCGAACGGGAGCGGAGGACGTTATTGGTCAGAGCGGATATGGTGGCCCGTATGTTTGCTAGATGTTCATTTCAAGTAATACTTACGCTTTTCAAAGCATACTGTTCATCGTTTTACACTTGCAGCCTATGGGCCAATCATACGCAAAATCGTATGACGCCATCCGGGTCCAATATAATAATGCTTTCAGGGTGCTGTTGGGGCTGCCTCGGTTCTACAGTGCATCAGAGATGTTCGCCGAAGTTCGTGTTGATTGTTTTAACACAATAATGCGAAAAAGGTCCCCGATGCGTCGCGTGCGAGCCAGCGCCAACAGTATCCTGGCCATGATACCCAATAGGCCAATACACTGCCTTTACTAATAATCAATGTGTGAGCAAATCCACATCGATTAATGTAAAGGTGGACGTGTAGCTATAAAATGTGTCTGTGTTTTGTAAATAATGCACTTGCTGTGTCTATGTTTTTATTTATATGTTTGGTAAGGCCTTCGTTTGACCCTTTGGGTGGCCTAAAAACTCTGACACCAGGGGTGGCCACTACCTCATACGATTACCTACCAAGGCCTTCGTTGCCAAAATAAAGCAGTTTTAATTAAAAAAATAAAAATCTCATCCAAATCCGCCCAGCCGTTTTGGCGTGTGAAAGACTGACAAACATTACACTATCACCAATTTTCGAACACATATTTATAATAAGAAATCTGTCTCGGGCGCGAGCAGAGGGGGTTGAAGACAATTTTGATTTTCACATTACAATTTTCAGCGTGGATAGATTTGCAACACTAAAATAAGGGTTTTTCTAAAATAACTGTTTTTGGGTACCTAGAGAATTAATTGTACCTTCGGCAATGTAAATCTACATTTGAAGACAAAATACAAACGAGGAAACGGGTTTATGAAAAAGTTTTTTTTTTAATTGAAAATTGGGCATGTGACGTGAACCAAAAGCGTTTCTACAAATAATACTAATCGATTGTGCTAAACTTGGCCTATACGGTTCGATGGTATTTTATAAATTTTGAAAGGAGTTCATAGCCTTGTCCTTCGCTACATTTGTGTCGAAAGGCAATAATGGTTCGTGTCGGTCTCAACGCGTATAAATTAGATGCTCGCGCGCAGTATAGCTATGTACCTACATACTAACAATAAAACTACAGGACGCGACGGCGAATATCGAAACGAATGATCTACTGGGGACTTTTACGTTTTCAGACGCATGGGGAAAAAGGTCACATGCCGATCTGGCTGATTCGAGTTATGGTTAATTATGGTTTCCGGTCTAGCCCTTCTTAGCCCTCGAGGTCCTTTAGAAAGACCTGCTGTGTGGGATAAAATGTAGTTATTCAGATTTTTTTTTCATTTTGAAAACTTAAGGCGCGTAGTTAACAAAACCCCGAGATAAAAATGTCGTGCAAAATACTGCAAGTAACTTGTTCAGACATTTAGAATTGAAATTATAACCAAAATGTTTCCAAGGTGAGTTTCTTTAAATAATGTTTTTTTGTGAAAGAAAGCGCCCGTTTTTTGATGACGAACAAAACTATAGTTAGCGACTTATTTTTGAGAGGGAAAACTAAACGATTAAAAAGCATGAAAAAAGAAAGTCGTATCGTGTAAAAGGCCTCAAATTCACAGACGCCGCCCCATACACCGCTAGGCGCCGCGCTAACCGAATGTGATCTTCTTTTTGGTTCTTTTAACTGTCATTTTGATCTTTTTTTCCTTCTTTTGGCTCCTTTTGACTTCCTCTTTTTGTTCTTCTCACTGTCTTTTGGGGGTCCGAGGTCCTTTTTTAATGAATCGGTGTTAACCTTCGCATGGAACGAATAACAGGGTGCTGATTGGAGATAAACCGTTTTGTATGCGGACGGGACTTTTTTGAATGTTTAATGGTAGAAATACAAAATAAGTAGGTGCGAACAAAAGGTCGGTTTTGTTAGAAGTTGTCTAAAATGCAAAAATGCAATATTGAGAATTAAGAGGTATCAAAGCTGTAGGTACTTACCTAATAACGCGGCTTACAATAATTTGCACTGATAGATTTTTGTGACATGACCTGAATTACTAAAATATTTTCATCACAAAATAGTAGGTCGCACCTTTTGTACTTACTTTGTAAAAAAATCGCACAGTAGCTTGTCCTCAACTATTTTCCCGCAATTTAAAAGGTTCTGAGGACTAGCAACAGTGCCGATTTTTTTACAGAATTATGTACACTGTGACTCGGACTGACAATATACAACGAAAGTAGTAGATATAATTATTATAAACTTGGTACGGTCAGGGGCATCAACTTGATACCTTTACGCGTTCTTTAGAAAAGAGTCTTGACAGACAGACAGACGGACCACAAAGTGATAGTACGCGCGCTCGCACCGGCTAACGCACTCTTATGCAGCAATAGATAAGAAGCGTACAGTCGGCCACAGTCTCAGATATCCCCTTTTGTTCGATTGGCGCCCTTATGCCGCGCGCGGTAAGAGCTGCCATGGGGTATCTGAGATTGTGGCCGACCGTACCTATATTATAGGTATATCGCCTACGCTGCTTGATATGCACGCATAAGCTATTCAAGAAGTTACAGCCTCTATAAATCGCTAGGTGGCGCGCCAGTTGAAAGCTCAAACTCCACAAATGTTTTAATCATTCAATGGCAAATACACAATGATAAAACTCTAGCTCAAAGACGTGACTACCGCTAATTTCTCAAGTACGAATAAACTAACCAAATAAAAATATTGGATTTTGTAAACGTCCGTTTCGGTTGAAATTCTGCATCGCGCCAGCAAAATGTTTTTAGCACTTACTTTATAAGCAGTCGATGCCCCGTAATAATTAGGATAAGGAGTCCCATACCTACAGAGAAACCAGTTGGGTGATGAACCTACGGGAGGGGCGGGGTGTGAAACCTTGGGCCCAGGTTCTCGCTTTCGTCCATGGCCTGAAGGTTTCATGTCTTTACTTCGGCCAGAAAAAAAACGCTAACCGCGTAACTTCGACTTGAAAAAGAGTAATCAAGTCAAAGTCCTTGCCCGTGTATCCAGGCTTAGGAGGCCAAAACACCAACAAAAAAAAACGTACGTGTGGTTGTTACCACAGTTGGTTTGTGTGCTATTCCTGAGGCCCAGACATTCGGTAAAGACGAGAGGTTTATATTCCTCGAACACCACTCAAGTAGTAGTTGGAGAGCTGGTGACCAATCGAGATATTTTTTCGTACAAGGCTGGGAGTTAGTAGGCTGATAGAGTAGACTTTGCTGAGTCTGGGAAAAATATTTTTTTGGTCCGGTCGCGGTTGAAAGTTAGATTTTTTCGACTTTGAAAGTTTAAATGTATGGGTTGAGTCATTTCTTTTTTGTCTACAAGGCTGGGAGTTTTTAGGCTGCCTTTTTAGTCTCCGCTGATCACGAAATCACTATTTATTACTAGCCAAACGCGGTAGAAATATTGTTTTTTATAACCTAGAAAGCGTGAATTTTTGGGTTATAAAAATCAAACTTCCAACCACGCTCGGCCAAAAAAACAAATATTTTCTTGTTCAACGGAGTCTCAACAACTAACCTAGAAGTTTCTAGCCTTGTATGACAAAAAAAAATATACTGAACCCATACATTTAAACTTTCAAAGTCGAAAAAATCTAACTTTCAACCGCGACCGTGCCAAAAAAATATTTTTCCCAGACTCAGTGAAGTCTACTCTATCAGCCTACCAACTCCTAGCCTTGTACGAAAAAATATCTCGATTGGTCACCAGCTCTCTAACTATAGGTAAAATTGACTCCTTTTTAAGTTTCTACACGTTTGTTCCTAAGCCTGCGTTAGTTGGTTCCTATACATGTCATTGATTTTCATTTTCATTGACATATATACGCACTTTGCGACACAATCTCTAGTAGAAATCCAAGTAGGAGTCGTAACTACAGAACTGATTTTGATGCGGTTTTCAGCGTAGTCAGTTAGGTATTTTTTCACGGAAGGTTTCTTATATTTTTTTCACCTATGATAATGCAATCAATGCGAATTGTATCCACTTACCCAGATAGTATTCACCACCATTGACAAATTGCCTGCCTTTCAATAGAAATAAATATTATGATTGTAGTATATTCGATCATTTAAAGATCTAGCCCTCTTTTCAGGTTTATTTCAGTGTTTCAGCAGAGTTTCAGAATAGCTGATCAAAAAAGAAAAGTTGAACATTTTGTATCAAACATAAGTACTAGCGCCATCTGTTTTTTAATTTAATAAACTACAACATCGTACAAACAAAATAAATATTCTTGCTGGTCATTTGAGAAAATACTCTTCATCGATATAATACATTAACGGTTTTTACAAAATTTTATAATTATTGATTATTAATAGTATGATTGTAAGTTCTGCTACTCAACGCTAGATGGCGCTTCTGAAAATGTAACTAACGCACTGCTAGATGTATGTTCTTAAGTTTTTTCAAAGGATTTTTTAAGCAACTCTCTCAATTTTTATTTAATATGTATATTTAAATAAGGTGTAGGTAACTGTAGGTATTCGAAACGGGTCACGCCAAATGAAATTGCTTAGAAACCGAAATTTCAGTGGACGTGGTCGGTCACGCATAGACAATTTGGATTGTTACCTAGCATAAAAAGTTAATAAGAAGAAGTCACCGACTGGACACCACATGATGGACATCTTCGCGGCGGGCGTGGCAGACCAGCCCCTCTACCCTTGACGCTATTGCGATTCAATTGAAAAAGTTTAAAAATTAATTTCTCTTTGAATTCGCATAGTAAGGCTTTGATTTTAAATATTTTGTAATGTTTATTCAAAGGTAAGGCGGTTTTATTCAATAAAAACACAAAATGCGTCTTAATTTGTAAAATATTAAATTTTGTAAATTGCGCCATATTGCGGCCGCATTGGAAACATGCGTCAAGGGTAGAGGGGCAAGGCGGACATGGCGAAACAACCTTTCCGCCGGGTGGCAAGAGGTAGCTCAAGATAGAGATGCCTCTACTCTTGACGCAATTTTTTAATACGGGGCAATTAACAAAATTCAATATTTCACGAATTAAACTAAACTAAGGACTTTTCATCTACGTAATGAAATGATTTATACAGCGTCCAGAGGCACCTTCACTCACACACACTCTAGATGGGTGAAGAGACCACTTGGCGCTGCAGTGCCTGGGACATTGTTTTACATGTAGTAGGCTTGCCCAGCACCCATACCATCCTGACAGATAGTCGGGAAAGACGAATTAAGATTTATTGTACAAAATAGCCTTACTTACCTGTGAATAAACATTACAAAGTAGGTATATACGATCAAAACATGACTATGCGAATTTTATGAGGAATTAATTACAACACTTCGTCAATATGAACGCAATACCGTCAAAGGTAGCCCCACTCAAGGTGAAAGGGGAGTCCTTTGCCCAGCTAAGGGACATGAAAGAGGCTAATTAATAAAAAAAATAAGAAGAAGGTTATGAGGAGAGTGACAATAAAAGATTATCTGCCTATTTCTGAATAGAGAAATTCGCTAAGCAAGCACTTAAGTATCGTTCTGTCTCTTCAGATTTCTCAAAAAAGAACGTGACAGAATGATACTTATTAGTATTTACTTAGGAAAGTTCTCAATTCAGAAAGGGCCTACCATAAAAGTACACGAGGCAGCATAGGCGCTTACACGCGAGTTCTCTATTCACTTACGTCACGGGCGACTTTGCCACGACAGTGTAATCGTGTACACACGACAGCACGTCAGACTGTATATTCTTGTTGTAAAGTCGCCCGTAACGTAACCGAGTAGAGTGCTAGCGTGTAAAGGTCGACGTGCTGTCGTGTTTACTAACTATCTGACGTCGTAGAATAAAATCAATGTAAAATGTCTGCAGTACAAGTTTCAAAATACATAGCCAACATACATACTTACATAATCCACTGTGATGTTTCAGGGGGCTATTCTCGGGAATCTCGCATTCGACACGATTTCACAATATCACAATATCTCCTATTCTCACAAAGTCATCCTCGACATAAGGCACGAGGTTTGTGCGAGAATTTGCCTTTTTCGCTCGACATGACTCGAGTGGTCGGGAACGGTCGAGATCGAAATGACTCGCAATATTTCCTTCGAGAAGTTTTGAATGCGAGATTCCCGAGAATTTTCCCCCAGACCGCACCTAATTAGTGAAATAGGGACCTTAGCGCCACCGGAAGGGGCGGATCTTTTCGGCGCCCTAACCATTCTTGGGGAGCGGCCGAACCAACCTTTTCATTATTTCTTTTTCTTTTACATAAAGCCTGCGGTTTTCCGTTTCATCTCCCCTTTCTGTCACAAACTAAGAGGGTTCAAAAAGTTTGCCGGCTGTTGGTTTTGTCCACTGCTGTCCCTTGGTTCTTATAAAGGTCCAAGTTTTCCATATTCACATTTTTACCCGTTTGCCCAAAAGGAGGGTTATGTTTTTAACCATCTAGCCCTCCCCTTTTAATTGACATTTGATATTTTTTATATGGAGCTATAATTAACTATTTCAGAAAATAATATTGATTGTTTCGATTAAACAAAATTGCATTAGATTTAAATAGATTTGAAGTCGAAGCATGATTTTTACGAATTCATGTAGAATTTATTCATAAATCTTGACTGTTGAGTGTCGAGAGGGTTGGGACGTTTCAAATGTTAGAGATTTGCCAATTCCTACAAAAGTTAAAATGTTTTAGGATCTATCTGTTTGATCACCGATATTTTTACTTTCTTATCTCTAGGTACTAATACAACAAGATATTAATTGCAGCTTCTGTAAAGGCATTCCTATTTACTAAAACTTCGTTCTCAGAAGATTTAAGCCGCAGATTAGTATAGTGTGAGTCATTTCATTCAAGACTGAGCTTTATTAGTCGGTCCCCGATTAAGGGTTAAGATTAGTGGCATAATAGCTTAGTTGCGGTCGGTTTGTCTACATGCCTCTATAGGGTTGTTAACCTGAATGTTTATTGGTGAGGGTAGCTATAAAAAGGATGTTGATTTTTCGGGTCACGACGCTCTTTTGGGATCACGTTCGGATGTGGTAGTTAACACGAGTGTTTAGGATTTAAATTATACCGACGTTTGAGGATGCACCCTTTGCGCACATTAAAGCTATCAATAAGTATCTCTTACTGTAGCCTACATGTTCCACTATCTCGGAAAGTTCCATCCCTCAAGAGAGAGAGTAATTGTGTCTTGATTGATTGGGCATTTTCGCGTTGGATCTTGGGTAATATACCTCAAAGGTTTTCTTCACAGTTAGCGGGTGGTATTACTTCTATAATAAAAAAATTAGACTCTTGGCTCTTTGGCTGATCAAGATCACGAAATTAATTAGCGAACAAATAGCAGAAAGAGTAAGATACGTCTCTGCCACGACTGAAATATCTAATTGTTTATCACTGAGTAGTGAAACTGTTGGATCAATAAAATATGTGCAGTGCTTACGCAAGTTTTAGTTATAAACCCATAGTTACGAGTATGTATAGTACAGCTATTACAGTAAGCAAGTACATTTTGTAAACAAAGTTAGGTCCTCAGTTAAATATAACTGCATAGTTCAATATCTTGAAGGGGATCTTTGGACAACCAATTCATCTGCAACAAACACTACAACTTATCTGCCAACAGCTAACCACATCCTTCAGATAACAAACAGATAAACAAACCGTTTCATTTGTACATTTGTCCCCAAGTTGCGGTCGCCTCAAGCATCTTAAAGCCTCTTAACACCGATCTATCGATAAAGACCCTACGGAAAAACCAGCAGCTTTGCGAAACCACTGAAACTCAACATTGTTTTATCGATAAGCATCTGCTGCAAACTGAATGAGTTTAACTGTACCTGCTTTCTTCCCATTCACGCTTTCACAGGGCAGTTTGCAAGCATATCCTCAAGGCCCACAATACCCTGTTAATCCTGTAAAGTAGCCGCGCGCAAGTAATCATTCCCAACTATTGAGACACCAAACAAAATGTTAGAGCCCTCCATTATTCCCGTTCAAATTTGACAAAAGAGCGGCCCAGAAATGTGGACGCCACATTGTTAGAGGCAAATGGTATTAAAGGAGACTCTTTACGTACTAACGCTTCCAAATTTGCGTGTTCAATTCGCGCAGTGATGCAAATGGAATGGAATTAGAGAATGATTCAGGTGTTAACGGGTTTGAGGCTCTATTTTGCCGGTGTGCTCAATAGAAACAGTTCCAGATGGGATTCCCTCTTAGGCAGACATTTTAAGAAACAGCTCCCTTGAACAATGAGGATCATAGATGTAGGAATGTACCGACTACGTAATGGCAAACGTTAGTCAAAACAAACACCAGCACACCTCCCAAAATTGCATATGCGTAAGCGTTTCGCCGTCTACCGGCACATTCCGCACGCGAAGTAACACCATCTCCTTGGGAACGACGCCCATCCCATCCAAATATTTCAAAACCCGATCACTATCTCGTCGACTATGCAAGCGAGTTATTGAATAAGACGTGAAAAATGATGAGCTGGAGGCAAAGGTTCCGCCGCCTGTTCGCCTCTCTTTCGTCACCACGGGGTGTTAAGCCGGCAAAGAGGGAAGGCGAATTTAGGTGAACAAAAGCCGTTCGGAGCCAGCGGGGGGCGATCTTGGCCCTGAATGTCGCAGCTACATGTCGCCCACAGCGCTCACCGCGTCTCACAGGTTTTGTTGTCACATAATTAATTTATTACACGGTTTGCGATGCTGCGGCAATCAAGACGCTGAGCACCTGGGTAGGTGGACGCAGTGGGGTTCTCTGATCTGCTCATAGGTAGGTCGGTTCTGAAAATTGAGATATTAGCGGCGAGCTTTTGCGTCTGCCAATTCTGCCGGCGTTCTTTGGTGTGTCACCATCACGGAATTTTATTGTGGCCAAATATTGATGCGTTCGCTGCGAAATTTACGGCGCTCTCGAAACTATTTTATTGTTGTTTCGGTTTGTTACGCTTCCGGAATATAAAGTTGTAATTGAATAATGCAACGAGTTCTACTAAACTTATGTTTGAAGTGGTAAATTGATTGATTTAAAATGTAACCAAGAAAATCAAAATTTTTAGGGTCCACGTCTTTTGACAAAAAGCCCATTTATTCTTCAATTTGTTTCAGTTAGTCGGTCCAGGCTGCCAGTACGTAATATTACCATCAAGATGACGGTCCGAGGTCGTGTCATCCAAAACTGTGGGATAGTTCGTAATCAGCGGCGCAAGCGTCGTCAAAAGCGGACAATGTCCGAACCAGTTTCTGCCTGAATATTAACAAGATTCACGACCACTGTGTGACGCGTCAGTGGGATATTATGATATGAGTATATGACTAGCTTTAGCCTGCGAGTTCATCCGCGCTGATATCGTTAAACGTAGCCTATGTTTTTCTCCGTTGAACAACATTTCTTGCGTGGGCAAAAATCATAATGTCCTACTTTAATTTATCTTTATAATGTATTCAGTCTATATGTGAGAGTTCGGGCTTAATCACCAGGTGTGTCAAATGCGGATTGGCAATTTTCGCGTTGAAGGGAAGATAAGGTACAACCCTTGAAAATATGGCGTACTCTACTATAATTTTTTGTATGTATCCATGGCACGGGTACATACCTACATATAGAAGCAGTCAACAAACAATTGGGGATTTTATCATCATCATCTTTAGCCCTCCTCTGCCCACTGTTGGGTATAGGCCTTTTCCCCCTCGCGCCACCTCTCACGGTCCCTAGTCATCCGCATCCATGGACCCTCCACCGCAATTACAATGTCGTCCGACCATCGGGCTGGTCTTCCCACTGATCACCGTCCAGTTCTCGGCCTCCACTCTGGCACGCCCTTGTCCACCGGCCATCTTCCTTCCTCGCCATGTGTCCTGCCCATTTCCACTTGAGATTTGAGACTCGATCACCAATATCGAGGATTTAAGAGGCCTAAATAGGCAATTTCCAGGTCACTAGCAGAATTTAGAAAGACTTAGGTTTAGCAGCTACGGTAACAAACAAGAATTTCAAGAGTTTGCCTCGCTGATGACAATACATCAAAATCTTTTGATACTAGTACGAGTAGGTATATCGAAAATTTTATCACGTCAAAATTGAATATAACGTGTCATCATCATCAACCTCCCTGCATGCAAAAAAATACACAAATACCTTGTAAATAAAAACGTACTTGGGTGAACTAAGCGAGTTTTGAATGCGACGTCGCAAAAGTCATAAACTGGGCTACTGACAGAATACCTCTGTGCTCACGTCACAAATTAAGAAAATGCAAAAGTTCGGTTTACTAGTAAACAATTATTAACGTTTAGACAATAATAATAAATTAAAAAAACAATCGACATTTTAATTCCAAATTAGAATATATAAACTGCTAAACAGATTTTGATGTAATCTAGCTAAGAAGACTCTCGATCAAGTCCATAATAAATCAAAATGAGTTCAACCGTTTGGGAGCTACGATGCCATAGACATATACACAAATAGTAACATACACACTTCAAACATGACACCCCCGTTTTGCTCTTGTCAGTACACTGCTTTTCTTTTTGAATTCGACTAAAGCCGTGTACGGACCTTTAAGGACTATGCTTTTATAGAAATAACGACTAAATTAAAATATTTAAACACCTCGAAATTTTTGCTTCCAATTAGCATATCTCATAAACAGCTGAACCGATTTTGATAAAACATATCTAAGATTGGTCGGAACAAATCGGTTCACCCGTTTAAGAGCTACGGTGCCACCGACAGACAGACACACACATATTACAGCTGTCAAACTTATAACACCCCTCTTTTTGGGTCGGGGTTTAAAAAATCTGTCACTTGAGTTCACTATCTTGTAGGTCTATATCTAAATTATTGTTGGCAAACTTTCTAGTAACCAAACTTCTGCCCAGAGCAGCGCCCGCGCCCATAAAACCACATTCGCACAAGCATAAGTTATGTGTTCCACAGCCGTCCAAAACGCACCGACTAAACCTAATTCTCGGGTTATAACCCCGACAGATATGAAACATGCCTGTGAAAGGTTTACTAATGCACAATTTCCAACTTTATTGCGCTATAAAAAGGGCCGTAAATAAGGATGTTTATATGGGGATAATAGACGGAGTAATTGGGCGTCAAGGGTGGAGTTACAAACCGTAAGGTGCAGAAGGAAATGTGGGAAAAATACATTAATAAAATGTGTCAATGGATTTTGTATGGAAAACAGCTTTTCGAAAAAAAAAACTTTAGCTCCGAGGAGAAAAGAGATAGCGCTTTTGATATCGCTTTTGAAATCGTAAATCTACAGAATGACTTGCAGTCTTGAAAAGCTCGACGTCTGATTTTGGCCGATTACGAATTACTACTACTGAATACTTAACTGTGCCTCTATTTTAACCTCCCGCGCAATAAGAAAACATGTACCTATAAGATCGTGATAATCACTAATCACTATTGGCTTGAGTTGTACTTAGATTGTCACATGAAACTTCTGTATCATTATGTTTTGTGTTAAGTAATGTTGATGGTAAGGAGTTTATGTTTTGGTACCGCGCGTTTTCGACAACTTTGATTGGTCGCCGCAAAGAACTTTGTAAGTATGTGAAATGTGAATATTTAGTCGGTGCGTTATGTTTATTTTTGAGTCTCTTGGTTGAAATATAGGTAGATATTAAATATTATTTATTAGACGGTCATTCCTGAGAAAAGCGATCTTCGCTGAGATCGGTGGCTTTTATTTTTTTTCAAGATAGGTGAAAACTAAAAATACACCGTAAAAGATGGCTTAAAAACGAGTCAATATGTCGATGAGGCACACCTGTAGGCTTTATAGATTAATGAAAAAAAAAATCTTCTTTTTTGACAAGCCACCGATCTCAGCAAAAAGGCCACCGATCTCAGATAGTGTCTAAAATTATTATAAACAGTAATTACAGTGAATAATAAACGTTTTTTCTAAATTTAAACGTCACTCATGAACTGACACAGATAAAAGGGGGCTAAATTAAGCAAAACATTTCTATTAAACATCATAAAAATTATCAAAAAAATTATATCTTTATTTTCATAAAATTATTGTAAAAGATCAATTCCTAAGCTAAACATGCAAAATTATAGTCAACAAGCCTTGGCATCTATTTATACAGCGTCCAGTGGCACCTTCACTTACACTAGATGGGTGAAGAGACCAGTCGGCGCTGCAGTATCTGGGACATTAGCACCTATACCATCCTGACAGCTTGGTCAGCCTAGCCCACAAGAGAAGTCATTACGTGTGGAGCCAACTAAGTTGCGGGTTTCATCACGATGTTTTTCCTCACATTAGGGAGGGGTTTAGCTACTTCAAATTTACAAATTAATGTAACTTTGAAAAGAAACAAAGTCATGTTACATGCCTGCGCTGGGAATCGAACCTGGTTCTCTCGCATCGGCGACCAATGCTCTTTTATATGTGTGACTGTAATAATTATACACTAAAATGGTCTGTCTATACGGATTTTGCTTTTTATTTGCGTGAAATTACATTTCCTTGCAAAAAACAGTACCTTAATAGCTTAAATGAAGTCTAGACTTTAGTCCATAAAAACAAACTGATACATTTTGAATTAATCATAGCATCTCGTTCGGTGTGGTATCTAAAGAATCTGTGAAATTGATACAATATGTTGAAAACTTCTTTGAGATCTTTGGGTAATAACTGAGATCGGTGGCTTAAATCCACCGATCTCAGTGCCACCGATCTCAGAAATAACTAAAATGTAGCTATTTCTCTAATTCAAAATTCAAAATTCAAAATTTATTTATTACTGGAAGATTTACACAGTTTATGATTAACAGTGAGCCCTGCACTAGGAAACCCTGTATCGCAGGTACTCTAATTTGGTTGACATAATGTTTATTTGATTCTTGCTGCTCTGATTATTACTTAAATGCTAAACTAAAAATAAATGTAATAAAAAATATAAATTAACTACGCTCTTAAACTATAGAAGCAATCTTATTTATTTTTACGACAATACCTACTCAGGGATATACGCATTCATGTACTTAGGACAGTTTAGTGTAGTCTTGTTTACTATGCTAGCAAAACGTGCCACCACTTTCAGCTACCTTACCGAACCAAAGTTTTAAAAAAGTCAAGAACTTACGTAAAAGTTTAGGCATGAAAGATAGCGACACATACGAACCATAATAGTTGACAAGGACCATTTGACTATATTTTGCACCAGTAACTAGAAACTTGCCGCGTATTTAAGCTTGTATAAAAACATACTTTCGTTGCACGATTTAAACTTTGCTCGACGCGTGACATTTCTAGGAATGTCTACAGACACAAGAGTTTTCATTCTAATAGAATGCTGGATATACGATTGGATAGAGGCACTCATTGGGCATTTAGAAAGGTATAAATTAGTATAGTAGTGGGCACATGAGTAAAACCACAAACAAAAACATACCAGGCCCACACGCGTGTGACATGCAAAATACTCGCAAAATCACCCATTTTTTGACCTTCAAAGGGATATTTAGGCAATTTCCTCTATAAAATATTGTTTTTATTTGATATGCCTCAATGGACCGTTAGTTAAGTAGACGATTAAGTGCTAATTTAGTACTGTGTGATGTATAGTTTAGTAGATACTAGGGTGTGACCAAAAAAATCGACCTCTCAAAGAATGACCCTAGAGGAAGGAAGCTTATTTTTAGTAGGAAATTAATTACACTTAAGTTATTTTTAGGCACCACCCAATAAATAACTTCTAAGTTTGTACTCTACGTTTGATTGTATTTTCAAGAATCCTCAATATGAACAAGCTTCTTTTTATTCGAGCCAACGTGATTCGAGCCTCCATCTTGCGAGCTTCAGTACTGAAGCTCGATAAAGAACGATTGGTTAGGTATACAAAAAATGTTGATTGTGGTCATCGTAATTTTCATCCGTTGTTGGTAAATTCGTAGGCATCGATTTTCCTAAAATTTTTCGTTGTAGTTTAGCTGCTATCTCATCCAACCGTAGGCTCGGATGCCATCAGTACTAATAAAGGTTACTAATAATAAAATGTCGGGTAAAAGGCCAAATTAGCCGCCCAAATAATTGGGTGAATAAACTTGTAAGGCATTTCGGCCGGCGCGCCGCCCTAAGCCTCAGATGTTATCGCGAGTGATAAATGTAGCGTGTCAGATTTTATTGTGCGCTCTAACGCCACTATTGTCTCAATGGAAGATTCGACGGGTTGGTTGCTAGGGTGTGCACTCACCGGCTCATAAGAGTGGTAAGTATACAAGGTGTTACAAAAAATACTAACTCTTTTTGCAGGGTAAAAGAACCCGGTGATAGGGATCACAACCTAAATTTCTTTTAGTTCTATGATGTTCCGTTGATTTTTTAATTAATAAAATGTGAACACTGTGGCGGGAGAAAAATACTTTTTAAATATTGTTTTTATTGACTTTCACAATGTTTTAACAAATCAATATGCAAATGCACCTACACCATCAAACATATTTTTAAATTTGAGCTAATATCAAAAACAACAACAATTTTGAGGCTATAAAATATAAAAAAAAAAACAACTTTTTTTACAGAATTGATATCTTGTTGACCAGTAGGTTACACCCTGTAAAAAGATTTAGGAAGTTTTGTAACACGTTGTAGATAAATGTGATTAATTTTGATACTTTTAAGAGTTTTCACTTACTTATTATAAACGTCGGGAAAACCGATTAGTGTCAAAGAAAATAACTTTCTGTGTGCTTACAGTGAAAGTCTATGGGCTCGTAGTGAAGGGATAGCCATGACGACGGTGTGAGCTTCGACTTTTCTTCTTAAATAAGACTTCCGGATGAGGTAGAAACAATAAACGTTATTGAAATCGTATAGTTTATAAATATTTTTTGAGAATAGGTGATTGACAGTAAATTCCTCGATTCTGAGGATCGTGCCCATATACAATGGTTCTCCACTCATCGCAGACGTGATGGGATGCGTGCTGGATGGATCCACCTGCTGCCCTCTTTAGGGCATCGGACCAGCGCATCGGTGTTCTAACTCCCGCCCGTCTGCCTTCAATCTGGCCCAAAATTATCTGTTTTTCCAGAGTATGGCGGGGTGACCGCATAATATGCCCAAAAAAGCTGAGGACCCACTGGCGACAGACAGACTGTTACAATAAACTTATTACAAGACTCCAAAACCCACGATGGTTGATTAACGAGTTCCAACCTGGTATCCAGTGGGCCTGCACCTCTAAACCCCCGGTTCTTTGACAAGTGGCGTTTAGGGATTACATTACCATGTCTTGTCTATTGGTGGTTTTCTGTTATGGCTGCTCTGATCTATAGATTTACGTACAGTCAATAATTTAAGTTCTAAGGCGCTGGGCATAGTGAATTAGCCCGCGCGCAAAGAAAAATGTACAAAATCGATTCCTGTATCAAATACACAAAAAAAATCGAAAATGTTCACATATCAAACCCTAGAATTAGTTGAGACCTATCTAACACAGCCAGTTTTGTGTTGATATCCATGCGCCGCCTATTTTTTTTCAAGCAAAATATCTTCAAAACCTTTATGAATGTAAACACGAAACTGGCTGTTTTAGATAGGTCTCACCTAATTCTAGGGTTTGATATGTAAACATTTTCGATTTTTTTAGTGTTTTCGATACAGGAATCGATTTTGTGTACTTTTCATTGCGCGCCGGCGATTCACTATGCACAGCGCCTTAAAAGAGAAAAATATCGTTGTATCGGAGTTTTTCCCAACGAGAATTAAAATACGGAACGAAAAGCTTTTCATGGCGACTGTACATGAGTGCGATCGTAAATTGATTTTGATGTGTTTTTTATGACGACTAACAGATCGATTTTGTGATTTTTATTAGCATTAGCGTTTTGATATGTTAATGCTCGAGATGAGGTGTTTGAAAATATGATTCGAAATACGGAATTTGATGATATTGGACTATAACTTTATTGCCTATATGAATTGTCGAGTTAATGACTCGGTAGTCAGCTTTTATGGTTTGTTTTGGCCTTTTCCTTCTCTCTCAGAGCCATAAACGAATTAAGACAAAAACGTGTGCGATATAGTTTTAATTTATAGGAGGTTTTAGTCGTTAACGCGTATACGTGACACGAGCTTCGGTGATGCCGCGATCTTGATTTTTTTTAAGGACAAAAAGAGCGCGCGGTATTCGGTCCTTTTTATAACTGACTGGTGTGGTTTTGTGAATACAAATGCGCTGGCATCGATTGTCGCGTATATGTCATGTTTTAATCGGTTTTATGATACTAAATATTTGGACAGGGCGTTTTTATTGCAGTAACATGATATTTTCGTCGGGAACGCTTTGTTTTGGGAGGTTTACGAGCGTTTTTTCGACTATGCGGAATGACTGCCTTAAGTTCGCTCTGTGGATCAAACCGCTTAATCTTTTAGCATTTTTTGTTTGTTTGACGTTTTCATTCAGTTAATGTGGTTGTTTTTATTGTTGTTTATTTCGTTTGGTGTTAGCTTTTACCACCAAGGTCTTATCGATGTCGTAAAATTATTTTATTTTCTTTATTGACTTTAGATGAAGCTAAAAACTTCTACTCTCTGCAAGAAACTGCTAAGTACTTCTTTGCAAAGCATTTTAAAATTAAAAACTTTATACCTTTACTCGTATAAAAAAAATCTCTGTGGGCTTGTTTACCAATCTTTCTCGCAACTCGAAATATTCCGAAAAATAAAACATCGATTTTTACGACCAAATTTGTAATATTCTCTGTGTACAGATGAAAACCTAGTAAAATATAAATCAGGAACGTTCTCGATGGTGCATTGCGAGCCTCCAAAGCTCCACATCTTGCGGGCTGCCGCTCAAAGACACAGCAGCGCCGCAGCCTCATTGTCTGAGGGCAGCTGCCGCGCATGCGCGGTACAGGTGACGGTTTTGTCACTGGACAACTGCCGATCCCTGGGTGGCGATACAAGACATACAACGTGTCACAAAATATCCTATTTTTTTATATACCTAGGGTTAAACCTACTGGTCAACAGGATGTCAATTCTGTAAAAGAATTTTGTATTTTATTTTATAACCTCAAAATAGAAATTTTTTCAAACTTTTTTGTTTTTGGTATTAGCTCAAATATACAAGGTGTTACAAAAGATGCTAACTCTTTTTACAGGGTAATAGCACCCGGTGATAGGGATCACAACCTAATTTTTTTTTTGCTTTATGACGTTCCGTTGATTTTTAAATTAATAAAATGTAAATGCTGTGGCAGGAGAAAAGTATTTTTTAAATATTGTTTTCATTAACTTTCACAATGTTTTAACAACTTAAACCCATGTAAATGCACCTACACTTACAAACATATTTTTAAATTTGAGCTAATACTAAGAAAAAAAAGGTAATGAAAAATTTACAATTTAGAGGTTATAAAATAAAAATTGTTTATTTCAACTTTTTTTTACAGAATTGACATCCTGTTGACCAGTAGGTTACACCCTGTTAAAAGAGTTAGGATGTTTTGTAACACGTTGTAGATATATGTTTGTGTGTGTCAGTGCATTTGCATAGCTTGGAGTTATTAAAACATTGTGAAAGTCAATGAAAACAATATTACCTAATTTAAAAAAATACTGTTCTACTGCCATAGCGTTCACATTTTATTGATTTAAGAATCAACGGAATATCGTAGAAAAAAAAATGGTTGTGATTTATATCACCGGGTGCTATTACCCTGTAAAAATAGTCAGGATCTTTAGTAACACCTTGTACTCGACTCGACATGGATTGCAATGAACGTGACTGACATTAATGTTTTTCTTATTGCAATGCAATAAAGGTGAGAAATTCCTTTTCAAGGTTCAGTGTGACGGCTGTAGCGATGGACCGCGTGGGTGGATTTGTTGCGTGGGACAGATGCGCCGATCGAAAATGTGCGAAGGAATTTTGGGGAAAATAAGGTAAGTTAGTCTGATTTGTTATCAGCTAGGTACAGAGATATGAACCGTGGGTTTGACTACCGCTCCGAGGCATATCAAATTTCATTTCAATTTCAAATTTCATTTCAAATTTCATTTCAAAAATTTCATATCTTATGCAGAGATCTCCCTGGTGGTTCAGCGTGGAAGCGCTGCTAGCGTCATGGGGACCTTTGGGTCGGATGTGGCCCAGGGTGGTTTATTTGAGTAGGTTTTAGCTTATTTTGGTCTTTGACATGTTGTTTTTTGGGTTTTATTATTGACATAATTTCTTTTATTTTTATTTATTTTGACGAAGCATAATGTGAATTTTAATGTACTTACCTCTAATTGTGAAATTTGGATGCATGGTTTTTCGAGGTACAGTACATGATTATGAGTTAGTTGTTCACTAAAATCTTCTAAATCCATGTAAAACTCAGTCCGAGTCAGTAGACCGTCTGATTGATTGTATGGGGTTGCTTATGGTAAGTTTTGTACTAACTTATTTCAATCATTCTTACAGCATTTGATTAGTTACTTTCGCCATTTATAAAGAAAAGTTTTTTTCTTTCATGATTGTAAGAACCAAATGTCCGTATATTTGCACAATTAAAGTAATGAGTGGGGTGATGCAACCATAAATATTTTTACATATCCTACAATGTACCAAACACGTGTAGCGTCCGATTGAAAGCGCGCGCCCGTTGATGTCTTTTGTATGCGCGCTAGGAAATCATAATAGCTACCGACGTGGCTACTTCCTAAGGTATATAAAAATAATAAACAGTATCACAATTATTAAATTATTTATGTTCATTACTCATTGGTGAGGTATGAAAACAAAATCTACACTAAGCTGTAATTAAAACTAACAAGCGTTTGTCTCCACCGATTTTGGAATTCAGTCGTCGTTAAAATCTGAATAAAATATTGAGAGATCACTTTGACCAAGCACTGACAGTATAAAGTACCACCCCAAGAGTGTAATGAAAAAAAAAAACTACCAACAAGTAACGGAAATGCCACCTACGACACCTTCCCAGCGTGATTCAAAGTGGCCGCGAAATACCAAACTCATTGTCCCAAAACAGAGCCTCGTAAGTCACTATTTCCAGCAAAAAAACCTATTTGACAACTGAATTATTGCTAGTAGGAGGTAAGCTTTCAGTAAGCATTCCGCCCAGCCACTGCCACCAGTCGAAGCCTTATGGCTCCCCTACAAAGGGCCTCGGCAAATAATATAACAGATAAAAGAATTTTCAAAACAAACTCAAAATACTAAAGCGTTTGACACGAGCATCCGCTCGGAGGAAAAAAAATCGTTGAATGAGACTCTACACCCTTATTTTCAATATCCACCTTATCTGCCTGCCTTTATGGTGTGAATTCCCCTGGGATTTAATGTCTCTTTGATCCCGCGATAGATCTCAATAGCGGTGATTAAAGGCGCCTGCGATTTTGGTTGAATGCTTGTTTTTTCTCCGCTTGGGCCTTCATCGGTTGTGTACTGCGAACGGCACACTACTGTAAAAGAATATACAATTATTGCCCTTTGAATGCTTGCAGCGGGAGTGGAGTGATCATAAATTGTCTTTTTTTCCTGTTAGGTGTACAGTAAAGTACAGAAGGTCTTGTAAATGAAAGTTGTTGAAAATATCTCTCTCAGCGACATGCTGGGATACCCCAAGGTGGCCTTTATTGCGCGTGACACAAGTGCTTCAATAGAACAGAATTGGTAATCCTAGAGTGTCACTGACTGGAAAGAAAACATCATCAATTATCATCATCATCAGCCTGTTAACACCCACTGCTGAGTAATTTTAGCCTATTATTAATTTATTAATTACTAAGGCCTTTGCATCTGCGTAACGAGATGATTTATACAGCATCCAGTCACAATCTAGTGGCACCTTCACTCACACTTGATACGTGAAAAGACCACTCGGCGCTGCAGTGCCTGGGACATGGGTTATTAGATGGAGTTGAATTTGTTAACCCACTTACGCCTACTGTACCTTTAAAGATACATCACACACAATAAAATATTAAAGATAATGTAAGAAGAATTATTTTTATCCTAATGCAGTTATCCGTGTTTGAGACCTTACTCAGCCATTATGAAGTGATAATCGGGACCTGCAGCTTATATTTGTTTTGCAAAATGTATTTGAAGTTTGTGGTAAATATAATGAGTAATTCAAGGTAAATAAATAAATAGTTTTATGACATAAACTACTGAATTCTAATATTATAACTAATATTTGGTTCATAAAGATAAATGACAAACATAAATTAAAACTAATTTGTAATATTTCCTTTGAATATTTTCCAATTCATATTTGTGTTGCGTAAAAGATACAGTAGGAGAATGTACTACGTGAATCTTCGTGTGATGTTATGTGCTATATTCCAGAAAAGTTCTGTTCTTCTTACTCTGCACGATACTGTTGAGGCTTTAGAGCAACATTATGATGAGGAGGTTTTGACGAACCTTCCGGATATTATAATACTGAGATTTCTGTCTCCAGAAGCAGACTTTTTATCAATTCAGAAGGTCCTGGGTCTCCAATGAAAGCACCTACCGAGGTTCAACACGAAGACTTAACTGATGATAAGGAAGATGATGTGGCTAGTACGTAGTAGTAGAAGATGATGTACTCATCATCTTCCTTATCTTCAACTTGACAAAAGGTTGTGCATTGATTGTGGGAATGTATGAGGAGACTAGGAGGCTCTAGTGTACTTCGACCACATAATACGCAACAACAAGTAAGATTCTAATTATACATTGTAACTATACAGTATACACGGAACTAATTATGCGTGAAAGATACCAGCCAGACCTGGACTAGAGACCTTGACCTGTAAGACCCAAGTATTATGGCTACCAAATTTAGGTCAATGGTTTCATCAACGTACTGACGTTTGGTTTTACCATTATTATTTTTACAAATCAGACATTCCATAAACATGGAATAATGGATGTCTGCAAGTTCATCTGGGATGCCGTGGAACTATCACTGTAACTTGAGTATAAGACAACAATAGAAAAATAAACAAGACAGTACTGTACATAAGCCATGAGAAATGTACAGAGACACTACTTTCAGACGTGGCGTCACAAAATTGGAAAATCTAAAGGCATGTATAAAAGCTTATAATACCCGTAGTGATTAATTTTTCATAAATAATAGTAAGAATCAAGGAACTTTAAAATATACATTGCATTTCATTGCCTATATACCGATCCAATGCCATTACACTATACCATTAAACTTCTGCTCACACTCCTACTGTATCATATAAGATACACCAATTTCCCGCTTTTCCGGAAGAGCGAAAATTTTATTTTTATTTTTTATGGTATATTTGTCCACTATTTGTTAGGTATGTGAAATTTCATATTAATAGTGCAATAAAAGGTAAACCCGGAGTAAGTGGGTTAATAACCAATAAATATCTCAACTTAGAGTAGAGAAATGACCAAATGAAAGCTCATATTAGGCTTCTTTATATGATTCAACCATGGAAGGATAAAAAATTACAACAACTGTGACAAGGACTTGAATCCATGACCGAATATACTGCTATTTTGTATTTCGCAAACAGTTAAACTTACTTGTCGGTCGGTATGTCGGTGTAGCCGACTAGTGTCGGTACTCATTCGGAGACCTTAACACACTGCTATTGCTCTTTCAACTAAACTATTGTCACCCACGTCTCCATAACTGTCCTTGAAAGAGGCAAAAGTGATAATATTCGTTCGATTGAAACCGAAACCCACCTTTTGTTTTTTTTTCTGTTTATGGTCGAAAATCCGAATTTATAAATGTTATTGTCAATGTGTTAGGGCTTAGGAGGCGGTAGGTTGTCCCATGCTGGCGTTGGTTTCGATTATACACTAATTACACGGTAAGTGAAGTGTTTGAGAATTTGTAAACTTAAGTTTTCCGGTTGTTACATGGTGTTTAATCCTGTCACACAAAGGTAAGTGATGCTTCTTTCAGAAAAATGGGTTTGTTTGATAAATACTTTTAGACCAGCAGATGGATTTATATGATTGATTTCTTCTTGCCTTGTTTACAGAACTTTTACAACTTTCACATTATAGCATAATTATTAGATAGGTTTTTAGCTCAATATTGGTGTACAATGAAGAGTTTTCTATAATTTTTTGTTTTGAATGCCCCAAAATTTTACAAAGAAGAATAATTGTAAAGTAATCGTAAGTACCTAGTTTGTTCAAGAACCAGCAGGTTTGAGCCTGCGTCTCAGCTGATCACGTCATCATTAAAACCGTTCTTTTTGTCGAACGACACTCTACAAAGCGCACCAAAAAAGCTTCCTTTTCTCACTGGACAATAAGACAAACATCTAACAACAATCAGGCAGTAACTAGTCGCCATTTACGCCGTCACGCTTTCATTAACGTCTTCATTGACAACCATCGAGGTGTTAACACTTAACACTTAGTCTGCAGATCTCATTGTGCCGTAAGACTTGCCACTCGTAAATTTTGGCCCTTCCAAGGTTGGACAACAAAGGGACGAAGTCGTACAGTTTTGAAGTCGATTTCACAAGAGGCTGCCTCTGTCTCGCGTGTGGGCTTTGGGCGGCGCAAGGTTGGTGTGGATGAGATGGGTGACAGTTTCCCTTCGGTCCGTAACGACCGAATGTCAAAACGCCTTGTTGTCATGGTGCCTGAATTTCAATGTCCCATAATGCCTGAATTAAGGTGTGATCAATCAGCCCGGCAATGTCAATAAAATTAATAGTCCAACTATGGGTCTAATAAATAAACGTAATCTACCTAATTCTAATCCTACGTTGATTAAAATTTCAAAGAAATATTTTTATATATTTTATTTAATGAGTCGGAAATAAGTTTGGAGTAAGTACTAAGACCTCAAAACGTTTAAATGACCTCTTTCTAAAACTGAGTTCTAGTTTACAACTCTTTGCATTAGAAGGACATTACTTCACTTACTTTACTTTCAGCTAACTCATCTTGTAGTTATTGAAATCACAAAGACTGTTTCTCCAAAATGGCCCCCGTATTTATAATTTTACATGTAACTTTATTTTCCTTTTTTTTATCTTTGCATTTTGTGATTGTTTGTTTATTTGTGTTTTTTGTGGTGTTTAGGTTTTATTGTGTTCTGTTTATATTTTGCTGTGTTTTTTTTGCATGAATAAACGACTATTTAGGTTTTCCTGAGTAGCTTACATAAAAGTTTCAATGTCACGTGCGAGATCTGGGGGTCTACCGGCTAAGACGAAGCCGATTACCATTGGCGAAAATCGAAGTTCGATTTATGAAAATTGTACTGCCACGTTCATTTTACTGCCACTCAGTTCATTTTTCATAAATCGAACTTCGATTTTCGCCAATGGTAATCGGCTTCGTCTTAGCCGGTAGACCCCTGAAGAGGCGTATCCACCGAAGCTTTACCGTCAACAAAAATCTCAATAGGTCACCGGTGTCCCCATGAATGGGTGGTATCGTCTCCGCGACACCGGCGTTTTGTCCGGAATGTTACAACAAAAAACGCCACCGATATTAAGTGAAAATAAAAACATAACCGACGGCCGCGGCGGGAGCCGACGCGTTCTGTTTTATACGACGCTTTATTAATTATGTCCGATAAATTAGACTGCAGCCGTCTTGACGGGGCGATTTGCCATAGTGTACACTCGGGAGCAAATTGATGCTTACTCTTGCTTGACCAGAGTAGCTGCCACGAGTGCGAAAAAGCTGTGCCGGACGTCTGTCATGTATCCTAATACTATAGTAGTAAGGTTGTTTATCCAACTTATCACTTTCAGTGACAGTGACAGTAAGCACTCGTGGTAAAACTAAGGCCTTTGCATCTACGTAATGAGATGATTTATACAGCGTCCAGTGGCACCTTCACTCACACTAGATGGGTGAAGAGACCACTCGGCGCTGCAGTGCCTGGGACATTGTTTTAGATGGAGTAGGCTTATGGATAGCACTCGTGGTAGCTGCTCAGATAATATGAGGGAACGCCTTCTACCACCCAGTTTGGGCAGGCATCGCAGGCAGCAGCTTACTACAGGGTGCATTCTAAGTCGATAGCGGAACTTTAAGTAGGCTGTCTACTGATCACTACGAACAACTTGTACTAGGTGGCGAAAAAATTGGAGCGAAAAAAATATCTGCTGTTCCATACAAAAGGTCCACTCAGTACTGCGCCAAATGTATGAAACAGCTGATATTTTTGCTCGCTCCATTTTTTTATATTCTACTTGAAGTTCCGCTATCGACTTAGAGTGCACCCTGTAGATTTTTATCCGCATGATATTCGCGATATACTACGAATATTCTATGTCAGTTCTTTCATGCGTGACATAAGGTGGGTTTAGAATGTTTCTTACTGCATCT
Source organism: Zelleria hepariella (assembly GCA_949319315.1). Lineage (NCBI taxonomy): Eukaryota > Metazoa > Arthropoda > Insecta > Lepidoptera > Yponomeutidae > Zelleria > Zelleria hepariella. Next base: position 4,676,392 of record OX439392.1, on the reverse strand, counting down.
AGCAGCATTTAGAATTTAAATAAATGTGAAAATATCTTATACATTATCAAGCTATGAATTATGTGCAAAAATAAATTAACAATAACCTTGGTGGCTCAAATGTTCCCAGTGAACTTCAGGTAAAATGTATCATACTACTTTGCTCGCAACTGTACCTATAATAGGCTGTTTTATATTCGCGACCGTGTGGTCTGTCCACCTCGGTATGTTCTAATCTTGTTCTTTGGCCCAAAAGATTTGTAGCTCTTTAATTACTTAATTAGAATGTTGGTCGGTTTTTGCCTCTGATCCCGCCGTGACCAAGTCCTTGTCTATGTAATAAAATGTATTAATTGAAATTGGTTTTGGCAAAGGTTAAAGCTGATGTGCTTATGTTTTACTAATCCTTTGTTGTCTAATGATTTTGTTGGCCTACATGACCAGTTTTTATTGGCAACATACTCTACATTCGATTTACTAATAATAGATGAGTCTTTTAAAACGACTACTGTTAATACTTTTTTACAGCTTAAACATTCGTAAGTACTGCATATTTTACATTGATTTAACAGTTTCACTTATTTCTATTAACGTCGGGATAGCCTTGTAGGAGAGACGATGTTTAACAATAGTCGACTTTCCCGACATTAAGAGAAGTAAGTGAAACCGTTGCATAAATATAAACAATAATTTCGTATTTGGGTCTTCCTTTGTTGTAAATGATCAATCCCACCAAAAGTAAATAATTTAGATAATAGTTATTTGTTATGCAAGAATGCAAAATTATTGTTTGCGGCGAGTGCTTGTATTGAAAACCGAGCTAGCGAAGGTTTCTAAAATTGAGCCACGAGCGTAGCGAGTGGTTCAAAAAAAGAAACCTGAGCGTAGCGAGGTATTCAGAAGCACGAGACGCAAATAATATTGCATTCGTGCGAAACACAAAACTTTTCATCTCACAGAAGCGAGGAAATGACTTTGTTAGCCAAGCGGGACAAACTCTATAGACAAGTACTTACAGGCAAAACAGGTGAGTCAAATAAGTTCCTTTTAAAAGCATATTTTACTGTAGTTACGGCTGCCGCACTAAAGTTTTGAGCTTCGTTGGTATTAAAACCATTCGTTTTATTAATAATTTCCTGAAGTTTATTTATCCAGACACAAAAATAATGTAAATAAAAGAATGTTTTTTTTTCCGGGTGCATTCTGAACTTATACCATATAAATTAAAAATTTGTAGGAGATAAAAAATGAAATTAGTAATATCGTTTGAAAAAATGTATTTAACAAACCAAAACATAATTATCTATTTGATAAAACAGAAGCGCAGCATTTTTTTTATTTACTGGTATTTAAAAATAAATATGTGTACAAAATATTGAAAAGACTATAAGAAGAAACCGCGTTTCTGAATGTTCTATTCCGTGACTTTACCTTTTTAAAAGATGCTTATGCACCATTTACATTCACAGTTTTGTATAGAGAATGGGCACGAACAATCGCTTTCGCTGAAATACGCGTTTAAACGAACTATGAATGAGGTTTTATTTTCCATCGGGATCTGGCATCTACTTAAACGGCCAGTGTTTTTTTCTTTTTCAAAACCATAGGGCGCGGGAAAGACTGTCCCGGCGTCGCGTTCAAATTTCGAAGCGTACAAAAGTTCAGATAGTTTAAATCCGGCCTTTACACGATCGTAAGTTACTAGTAACAGCAAACTTTCCGAGCGTGGGAGATGAAATAGTTATTTGTTATGCAAGAATGCAAAATTATTGTTTGCGGCGAGTGCTTGTATTGAAAACCGAGCTAGCGAAGGTTTCTAAAATTGAGCCACGAGCGTAGCGAGTGGTTCAAAAAAAGAAACCTGAGCGTAGCGAGGTATTCAGAAGCACGAGACGCAAATAATATTGCATTCGTGCGAAACACAAAACTTTTCATCTCACAGAAGCGAGGAAATGACTTTGTTAGCCAAGCGGGAAAAACTCTATAGACAACTACTTACAGGCAAAACAGGTCAGTCAAATAAGTTCCTTTTAAAAGCATATTTTACTGTAGTTACGGCTGCCGCACTAAAGTTTTGAGCTTCGTTGGTATTAAAACCATTCGTTTTATTAATAATTTCCTGAAGTTTATTTATCCAGACACAAAAATTATGTAAATAAAAGAATGTTTTTTTTTCCGGGTGCATTCTGAACTTTTACCATATAATATAAAAATTTCTAAGAGATAAAAAATTAAATTTGTAATATCGTTTGAAAAAATGTATTTAACAAACCAAAACATAATTATCTATTTGATAAAACAGAAGCGAAACATTTTTTTTTATTTACTGGTATTATAAAATAAATATGTGTACAAAATATTGAAAAGACTATAAGAAGAAACCGCGTTTCTGAATGTTCTATTCCGTGTCTTTGCCTTTTTAAAAGATGCTTATGCCCCATTTACATTCACAGTTTTGTATAGAGAATGGGCACGAACAATCACTTTCGCTGAAGTACGCGTGTAAACGAACTATGATTGAGGTTCTTTTTTCTGCCGGGACTTGGCATCTTCTTAAACGGCCAGTGTTTTTTTCTTTTTCAACACCATAGGGCGCGGGAAAGACTGTCCCGGCGTCACGTTCAAATTTCGAAGCGCACAAAAATTCAGATAGTTTAAATCCGGCCTTTACACGATCGTAAGTTACTAGTAACAGCAAACTTTCCGAGCGTGGGAGATGAAAAAATAATTACTTATCTAAGGGTGGTATGACAGAACAATCACAATCATCAAGTACAGTTTAAACATGGTTTAAACTCTCACAGATGGATGAATGACTGGGCGGTTAGAGTTTAAACTGTCAATAAGATGGTGGTTAAAAAAACAGTGACACCAAACCAGCCTCCTACCAAAACTATTAATAAGCGTTTTAAAAAGGGCAAAGCGAAACGCCTATAACCGAGCATAATCGATCCCGACCCTCGAAAAGGTGCCTTGCACCCCTTGTGTTTGATGTTTTTGTGTTTGTATTGGTGTCATCCCGATTTCACACGTCCATAGTTATCTGTTTTATAATATTTCGTGTGTCCCATTGTGTCTGGGGCCGCGGTCGTCGCCGCGGCGCCAGCGCACCCGATTATGTTATTGTTAGGAGATTCTTTTATTTGACCTGACGCACGGGGGTAGGGTGGCAGAAGACCAGTTTCTGTGTGATCTATTCTCTATATCTTCTCTTCTTTAGTTAATAACAAAGTTGCTTCCCGCGTCTGTCACACAAGGTACCCCGTTCAAAGCCGGAAGGGGTCGCTATGGCTATAGGTATTAGTTACTACTATTTTCTAAATACCAGAGGTGTATAAAGTTTTCAGGGGCGCCTTTCGTTTTTTTTAGGGATAACATACAAATACTCGTATGTACCATTGTACCTTAAGAGATTTGTTAAGAGTGGACAGTTGAAAAGGTTTGATAAAGACGACATAGCTGCCTGATTCCAGTGGCAAAATCTCAAGTTCTAGCAAGAAAATAGTAATTCAAGTTTGGATGGTTAGTCGATATACACAACTTTGAAGCGCTCACAGCCTAGTTGCACTAGCCGTTCTTAATCGATAGGCAAAGTTAAGCAACAACGGCCGCGGTCAGTCCATGGATGGGTGACCGCTAGTGGCAATAATATCTGAGCGCTTCCGTGCTTCGGAAGGCACGTTAAACCGTTGGTCCCGGTTGTTGTTTATTAATAACAATCGTTAAGCCATGTCAGAGACCCTTTGGGTGGCCTAAAAACTCTGACACCAGGGGTGGCCACTACCTCATACGATTACCTACCATATACGTTTTTAACAATGACATTCCAATATTTTAACTAACTGTAGACAAATAAAGAAGGAGAGCTGTACTGCTCTTCTGGTTATTTTTATTCGATGTCAAAAGCGACATTCTTTGAGTTGAATCGTTTTGCGGCGTTTGGAATTTGACAATAGTTTGGCTTTTTCATTCAGATTGATTTCGATGATAGGGCGGCGGAGTGATTTTGGGATTAACTCGATTGGTTGTGTCGAAACAGTGAGGGTGATTTGTAAATTGATAATCATTTAATGTGCAGCCACTTAATTGATATTTGAGAACGCTTTGCAACTCTCTTCTTTCTTCTTCGCTTTTGAACTCATCTGGAGGGCGCAGTACCTATATAAATGTAACGAATATCCTAGGTCTCCTCCTCTAGTCTGCTATGTAGTGGGTTTTCAGAGTTATTGCAAACAAGTTTTTATTGTACACACCTGCAAATAAAGGCTGTTTTTTGTCGAGTGCGAGGTCAGCGTCAAAAGGACTTAAGTTTTTGTGTGCATAATGAAAACAGTACCTATATTTTATGCAATTTTCATCATAAAGAACAACAAAACAGATTACAGACTAGAGGCCTTGCTGCGAGCGTAGCATAAGGCTGGGTTAGAGCGTAACTATGGAGTCTATCCCGCTCTACGTCTTACAAAAGAGTGAGATACATATGTTATACACCTATAGATACGCTCTTATCCAGCCTTATGCTACACTTGCTGGACAATGGGCGTCTCTCAGAGTGAACGAGTTCAATGATGATAATCGAGTCGGACAAAAATCACGCAGCCAGCAAAACCGATATTTTTTGCCACAATTACAATAAAACACACAAATCGATATTGCGCAACAATTAACTCACGAAAAGGTTACCGACAACATAGAGAGAGCTATCCGAAACACGATACCGGTGGGCTAAGATCATTAAATTGTCGAATTAGGTTGCCGCATACAATAGCTACAGGATTATTATGGTATCGGGTTACCTTCCGGCATTGGTAGGTTTTGGAGGCAGTGTAGTATTTTCGTTAGTTTAGTTTAAACGCTGTTTACAATTTTGCAATGTTATCCACTCGCAAAACCGACCTGTTTCGGTTTCCGAATAATAAGCTTTCCCGATATCAATAATTATACACAAGTAAGAGAAACTTATGACACCCCTTTTTTGCGTCGTTGGGGGCTAAAAACCACATCCACAACCTTATTAAAATCACCTAAAAAAACTTCTCCGACTCAAAACAGGCGAACTTATACTCCGTTTACGAACTCTCAAACCAAAAAGACCGATGTTAACGACTAATAAAACCATACACAAAAGCCTAAACAGTGATGTCACACGTTTTATCTCCCGAGAGTCTTGTTAACAACGTCCGAACAACTCCCTGCCAATTAACAGTATCGTTTCAACCTTTGTTGGATAGGAATAACTGTTAGGGTATCGTAGGTCTTTGTTAAAACCTTAGACTTTTTGCATCTAAGGGATCATAGATTATGCGTACGGCGTCTAGTGGCACCTCTTCTCACACTAGATGGGTGAAGTGTCCACCCAGATCTTAATAAAAGTAGGTCGAGCTAATGAATTTTATGATCCAGACAAACTATTTACTTTTTTATTCTTTCATCGTTACTACGATCGACACTTTAAGCAACGTAAGCTAAGGGGTTAAAATTAATTTAATTGGCCAATTCAAAGTTTGAGCTTATAACAAGGTAACCCTTATTTAAATTGTATCATAGTACAAAACCCTCCACGCACGAGTCTAACTTACACTTGACAACTGATTTTCACTACTTTATTACCTGTCGAACTAATCTTTATCTTGTCTCCTTAATTATTTGAAACTTCACGCAAAACAAGCCCCTATTGCTGCAGAGAAAAGGATCATTAGTAAAAAGGTTATTTGTATTTGTGGTTTAGCGATAAAGAACAATGGCGTTTAGGTGGCATTTTGGCGTCTGCTCAGATTAATTTCAGTTGAAAAAACAGCTCAAGGGTTTGTTTAAGCTCTTCACTTCGAGGATCAATAGATATTGTTGGCGCTTTAGTCTGAGTTTTTTTATGACGATTATCGAGATGTACCGTGAGAGAATGACTAGTTTTGACAAGTTATTGAAGGTCTACGAAGGTTTAGTCACACACAAAATAACGATACTGAAATCAATAATAGATTGGCTTGCAGCTTTGCAAAAAGACGGATAGTTAAACTATTCCAAGTTTAAGTATTTATAAAGCCTTGGTCACAAAATGACCAAAATAATTGCAACTCAATTCCGCGTGAGAATACAAATCTTCCGGTTATCATCTTATCACACCGAGTACGGGTGGTTATGTTTTTGATGATAAAACCGTAATTAATACTGATAATTTGCATCGTATGTATAACCGAAGCTTGAAATAATGATCACATAATGTTCAGCAACACTACTGGACCTATCAATAATCAATGACTACAATAAAAAAAATACCCCCGACATTTTAGCTTCAAATTAGCATACTTATCTCATAAACGGCTGCAACAAATCTAAGAACACTCACTAGAAAACCTGCTTACATTAATAACAAACCGCATCCAAATCAGTTCACACGTTCAAAAGCTACGGTGCCACAGACAGTCAAACAGACCGACAGACAGACACACACACACACACACACACACACACATAGCGGTCAAATTTACTTACTTTTGGGTCGGGCTTTAAAAAATTAAAATCGGTTAATCAAATCAAATCTTACTCTGAACCGCTTGATTGGCGTAAAAAAAATTCCAATACCCTCAGGGCGTCTATGAGCCGAAGTAATACCAATTAGAACATTTTTTTTTTACCAAGCTCTGATGACCACACGATTACGGCATAAAACATTATTCCTGTGCAATGTCTTCTCCATAGGCTGACGATGATGAAAATACAGTTCACAAAATGACAAAAAAAATACTCTCACATACCTCTGAGTCACCTCACACGGATGGGAAGATCGCCACCGGCGGCGTATTTGCGTAACCTTCTATTAAGACCGCTCTATTGCGATCGAATTACTCATATTTTTTGCGACTGGAAGCGAATCGCTGAAACAGCACTCCGATGGTTTTTAGAGCTTGATCATGCGACTTCCACATTTGTCCACAGCTGCGTTGGTATAGCACGAAGTAAGTAAGTAAGATGTATTTTTGATTTAATAGAAATCAGCAATACATTTTTGTTTTTTCTAACGCACTAACCCGTGCTAGGGAATTGGTAGGGCGCATGCACGGTATGCGGAAGGTTGCGGGTTCAAGTCCTGTCCCGAGTGATTTTTTTCAACTTATTAAGTGTTCAAAAATACATTTTGATTTAATAGTGATTTAATAGAAAAATGTTCAGTGCTCACGAAAGATTCAGTTTAAAAAAAAAAAGATGTAGCCTTTACGATTGTACATGTCCCACTAGCTGGGCAGAGGCCTTCTCTCAGAGAGAGAGAGTTCGGGCGGATTGGCGATTTTTGCTATGACGGTATAATGCCGCATACGTTTCCTGACGATATTTTCCTTCAGGCTTAGCGAGTGGCATTGCTGCTACAAATTCACGAATATACGTAACCTTCAGTTTATTTCGATAGCATTTGATATTATATGAATGAATGAATAAATGAATGAATGAATTTAATGAATGAATGCATGAATTTATTAATTATAATTAGTTTTAGGTTTTGCTGTACTAACGTAATTCTTAAGATTATACTAACAAAATATGGATGCAAATCTGAAATAAATTGAATTGAATTGATATCCAGCGCTACAACTTTTAGCAAAGGTGATCCATTCCATTCAGTCGTTCCCTCAATGCTGAGGATCGTGACCATCATTGAAGTTGGCAGAGAGTAGAGTTCTCCATTGCGCTCTATCACTCGCGATGTGGATCAGTTTGTGCAGGTGTTTTTGCGTGGCTTTGGTTATAATATCCGTCCATCTAGCAAAGGTGATAACCGCCTAAAATATGCGTGATTCACTTTCGTTGATTTACTCTGGTCTCGGTCAATGGCGTGGCCTTCGCGACATGAATGGATGAGATGACTGTTTAGTTTGCACCTAAATATTTATTTAGCACTAAATTTAGATTATGCACTTTTTAAGATATACTTACGAGATGGATATACGATTATGACTAGTGGTTCGCCCCGAACTGTGAACTCGCGACCCCATATAAACTTGACAACCCCATATCTCGGCAACCCCTCGACCGATTTGGCTCATGTTCGAACTTAAAAATTCTTTTAATTTCATTTACCCGCCTACCAAATTTCATAACAATCCGACCAAATTTACTCAAGTTATCGTCGAACGAACATTCATACATACATACATACATACATACATACAAACGCCGGATTGTTCCAGTAGACTCGGAGAACTTCGCTCGCTTCGCTCGCTCGTTCAACAAGGATGCGAATGGCCTGAGATCCGGAGAGGTGGCGCGAGGGTAAAAAGCCTATACCAAGCAGTGGACAGTGGGCTAATCCCCCTTGGTGGCGGAACGACAAAATTTGCGTTAGGTTAGGTTTTGTCGTATTATTTAAATTTACGGAGTAACCAAACCGAAAGTTTTTCTGTAAAAGAATACGTACTTACTATTTGCCGAAAAATAAGATTTGTATGTATATTTTCCCGCAAGGAAACCGGTCCTGAGAAGTAGCAACTGTGCGTTTCTTTGCAGAATAAGCAAACATTTCAGTCTACCAACATCGCAAATCTTCCACACAATAATTTATCTGAAATGCAAATGGAATCCAAACCTTAGGTCCTAAAAATAGTTAAGCCTCGCGTTGAGGGATCGCAGGAGCGTTTTTTGCTAAAAATGCATCCAGAAAGAAGATATGATTTTTTTTCATTGGCGGCGCTAGTTGTGAGACCTATTACGTCTTAAGTTATCCATGATTTCTAGTAACAAATTCTAATAGGCAATATTAGGTTGTGAAGAAATCGGCATTTCTGATCAATTATTATGTGGAAGATTTGCGATGTTGGTAGACTGATTATGTCTGCTTATTCTGTAAAAAAAAATTCACAGTTGCTACTTCTCAGGACCGGTTTCCTTGCGGGAAAATATACATATCAATCTTATTTTTAGACATTTTTTCATTACGTTTTTTCATTGGCGGCACTAGTTGTGCGTCGTATTTTATCTTAATACGTCATGCTCACAGTTAATTTATGCAGCATGTACATAACTACATCAACAAACATATTTCACTGCCCTCAACCTACCACATTGTTGACAAAGCCGGGTCACTATAATAAAGGGTTATTTAAGTTAAAAAAAAAAACTTTCAAAAAAGGAACCTCGACGAAATATTTCTACATTCGTTTGACCACGGTACCACATGGCTGGGATTTTTATTCTGAATGGGTGACACTGATCAGTGATAGGTTAAAGCTCCTTTTAAATTTCACTCTCGCTTGTTTGTAATTCTTTATGCAAGGACTCTACATTTATTAGGTAGTCGTTAGATTAAATTGATACATTACCAAACTGTAGTGTTTTTAACTACTTTTTGTATTTTCGAAAGCACTAAGCCGGGTTCAAATCCTGTCCCGAGCGAATTTTTAAGCTTATAAAAATCTTTGTAGTATTTTTTTATAAGATATCATTCTGTATTTTATATTTATGTCGGTGTAGCCGACTACTTTCGGTTCTCATTGAGACAGCCTCAAACTTATTTAGTATCGTTCAATAACTATCAGTTGATAAAACCATAAAATTGTTTGTTTACTGCACCTAACAGCAACTTTAAAAGTGTCACTTTTAAAAGAAAAGACCCAGTGTTCCTACACCATGCGTTTAACGATCCGTCGAGCGACAATGGCGTTTTACTCGCACTCGACTCTTGCGGTCTCTTTATCTCGCTCACGTTCCCTTGTTTTATTTATTAACTAGCGATCCGCCGTGACCTCACACGAGTAGCTTTCGTATCAAATATGTCGGAAAAAATTATGAATATAAGAAAAGTATTAGTGATCCTGATCATACAACCCGCCTCGGCTTCGCACGGGTGCAAAAAAGCACTTTGAACCTTTCGTGAAAAATAGTTCACTTGACGCTGAAAACCGCATTAAGATCCGTTCTGTAGTTTACGAGGAGTTAGCGGATGAACAGACAGACAAACAGACGCGGAAAGTAACTTTAATTTATTATTATGTAGAAATGCACTAAAGCTGGAAATGTTATTTACTGTTTTCCATATGATACAATTTTCAAACTACACCATTTCCCATTTAATCAATCTTAATTCAAATTGAAACATCTTGACATCTTTATCTTTAAGTATAGATTATTTAACTAAAATAACTTAAAATAAAACAGAATATTTTTGCATAATATGATAACCGAGAAATGTGAAGCTGTACAAAAGAATTGGTACTTAGTAGGTATTAAGAAATTAATTTGAAATACATACTTACTTTTTTTCTTTTGATAATATTATTTTGACGTTCAATGTCTTATTGAATAACACCTTTTGAGTTTGAGTTTAATCACCATGCGTGCACACTGCCGGATTTCGATGATGATGATGAAGAAGGTAATTTTGTCGACAGCGTAATCCTTTAGCTGCATTGCCAATATTTGTCACCAATACTCCTCCAACATTATGATCTCGAGAGTCCGCAAAGTACACAGTCAAAGTCAACGCAGTGCGTGTCAGGACTTCTTTGTTTTACGTCTGTTTGTCTGACTGTTTGTGCGTCTACGCAATGCGCTGGTCATGGCAAAGCTGCAGTTGGCTGTAAGGTCATGTGTAATGAGTTGAGTAGGAAGCTTTTTGCATTATTGGTAAGAAAATAAAATGGCAGGTTAGTCTATATTGAATTGTTCCACTTAATTCACCCAAACTATTATAATTGTAGATTAATTCGAACTTCGTATTCGAATTGTAGATTGATCCGAGAGTGGAAGAGATCGGTTGGCAGACCACCAGCCAGATGGTCCGACGACACAGCCAAAGTAGCCGGAAAACCGTGGTTGCGCAGGATCCTGAGAGGTGGCGTGAGCATGAAGAGGCCTTTACTCAGCAGTGGGTGCTAACAGGCTGATGATGATGATGATGAATTCGAACTTAGGGTTAACAACTGAAATGCTGTTTTATTTAACTTGAAATAAAACTTCTTCTACCAACACGCCTCTTCCCTCAATATTGTCTAATTACTAACGATTGTTTTAAAACAAGGTGTTACAAAAGTACCTAACTCTTTTTACAGGGTGTAACCTACTGGTCAACAGGATGTCAAATCTGTAAAAAAAGTTGAAAAAAACAATTTTTATTATTATAACCTCAAAATCGAAAAATTTTCATAACTTTTTTGTTTTTGTTATAACCTCAAATTTAAAAATATGTTTGTGCGTGTAGGTGCATTTACATAGCTTTGAGTTGTTAAAACATTGTGAAAGTCAATGAAAACAATATTTAAAAAATACTTTTCTCCCGCCACATCGTTCACATTTTATTAATTAAAAAATTTACGGAATGTCATAGAGCAAAAAAAATATTTAGGTTGTGATCCCTATCACCGGGTGCTATTAACGTGTAAAAAGAGTTAGGTACTTTTGTAACACCTTGTATATCAGACTTTCTACAATCTACAACGATCAGCTAGGTATAATTAGCCTGTATCCTCTCATCAACAACATTTAACTCTTAGTAATTATTGCATATACCTACCAGACAATCAGATCTGTGACAAATTATCACGGGGTCACGTTTGCCGAAACTCAGTGTGACCTCGAGCTACAAGACTTTCAGTTGGAAAGTAGTCTTTGTTCATTAGGATCTTAGGGCTCGTTGTCGAGTAAGTTCTCTGTAGATTGGTGTACAAAGTGTGCCAGGATATGAGCCGCATAGTTTGGGTCAGGGGATCTCAACCGGTCGCTACTCGTGGGTTCTATTACTATTAATGTGTACCAATTCTATGGTAATATGAGGTCCGGCAATATGATCATCGTACGAGATTTAAAAGTAGAATCTAGAGTATCTACACTGAATAAAACAATGCGTTTTATTTTAATTTATACTTTAGCTTAGCTGAAAGTAGACGTATCGGTAGACAATTTGCAACTTTGTATTAGACAATGATTACGTATGCAGTCCTATGCAATGATATTGATATAGCGGGCCTTAGGGCAAGACAGGACTGCAAACGGGCGCGTAATCTCAGTCAGCAATATTCCCAGCCACGCAATATCCAGTAACATTTAGCAACTAGTTGTTCAATACAACCTGGGGCCTTAGCCTGTAACACAATGGCGATTCAATGGCATCCTAGGTAGAAGGACAAAACCGGGATTTTTTCGTTGTTCTCCTACAACCAGCGAATTAGACTCATAATATTCTTCGCTGTACTACAATAACATTAAAAGGACCTACACTGGACCGACAGCATTAATAAATCGTAATTCGGTACGCAAAGTTTTTTGTTCGAAAGTCCGTTATTGGCTTAATCTTATCTTTAGACAATATTGAGAAACTAATTTAAATATTTTTTATTTTGGTCCAATAGTTTTGTTTTTATGCGCTAAAATGTTTTGTTCCCATGACCGCCAACAGTATGCAGACCGTCGCGTGACGTCATAAAACCGTATCTTTGAAACGTTATAAAATCCAAACTACTGAACCAAAATAAAAAATATTGAAATTAGTTTCTCAATATTGTCTAAAGATAAGATTAAGCCAATAACGGACTTTCGAACAAAAAACTTTGCCTTCCGAATTGAAATCGTCAACCAGAAGCCATTTTGGCACCATTGCGTTACAGACTAAGGGCCCTGCACTGTGAGTTCCGTTCTACGGGTCAAGTACAGTCTCCGGAAGCGTCGGAATTCGACTCAGGCGCCGCCGCCGGATCTCAAGGGTCTTGCCATCCACGCGTGAGATCAATTGCGCAATGACTCAGATGGGTATTGTTAGATTTGTTAGACGTTTTAATTTGGAGGTTGAATCTGTATCTGAACCATGAGATCTACGTGGCTACGGAGCCACACTTTCATGTAAAACACGTTTGCTTTCGTCAACCATTTAAATTCAGAAGGAGATTTAAGGTATTAATAGTCGTCGACTCAAGATCGAACTCAAGTAGGTGATCTCAGAAAAGTCAAATGCCTTGGCTTATGTCAATGTCAATCTCAAGATAGTGTCTATTAATATGCTGACAGCTACTCAAGTTTGACATTAATTAGGCAAGGCTTGATATTAGCATTTGACTTTTCTGAGATCACCTACTTGAGATCGAGCTCAAGGTGATTTCAGACGACTGTTAATACCACCCTTAGGGTGGTATTCTAGAACGATACTTAAACTCAGTTCAAACTAGAACGCTACTTAAACTCTGTTTAAACTCAGTTCAAACTAGAACGCTACTTGAACTCTGTTTAAACTCAGTTTAAGTAGAGTTTAGTCGTGTCGACTGTCGATAAAACAGTGCATGTTTTGATTTGAATATCCCTCCCTTTATATCCAAACATGCACTGTTTTATCGACAGTCTGAACTCTGTTTAAACTGAGTTTAAGTAGCGTTCTAGAATACCACCCCTAGAGACGCTCTCTACGGCGTGCTACGGCAGCTGAATGCTTGTCTCCGTCTCTATATTAAATTTCATTGTTGTTAGATCAAGGATAGCGAATGGTTTTGGTCTCATCATCATTTAAGAGGCTTCTTGTCGGTGCAGCATTCTCCATGCACTTCGATCACAGGCCAGTTCCTTCGCAGCGTAGTAGGTTCACGACATCCTCCAACCTTCTCTTTAATTTGGTCAAAGTAGCTTCTTCGTGGCCTTCCTCTACCTCTCTTTCTTTCTATCTTTCCTTCTCTCTTCCTTCTATTATATTAGTCATGAATTTGATCCTTGATCGAAGTGAATTTGTCTAATATAAATAGACATGTCATGACGTTTAAATAAATAATTGATATGGAAACTTAAAAAAAAAACATTGTGTCGTGACCTTTTTTCCCTCAATTTATTTTAATACGTGACATCCTCAGCGGTGTGAGGGCAAACAGCCGCTGATCTCGTATTAACAATCAGAGCAAACGTCGACTTTCTAACACCTCCACTACCGCCGACGACATCGCATTGTGGCGGCCACTAAAATATTAAATCAATATGGCGGACGCGCGTTTGACACGGCCTTTGAGATCGGTAGCTGAAACACGACCGTTTTCGTTGTCTTTTTTCGTCTACCTCCCGGTCTATTTTGTAGCGCCCGGTCTATAAGAGACTGCTTGACAAAAAATATTGCTAAACTAGCGCCGAGCGCTTGATTTCAGGAACAGACCATCTTATTTATTGACTGCAAATCGATTGATCTAAGGAAACAAATAATTTTCATTTCATGAAAATGTATGTGGTATCAATTGTCCCTAGTGTGACCTATTTTATATTTATTTTATCTACAGAATAACCTAAGGCAAGAAAGTTATTTCTTGTCTCATGTTTAGCAGCCTACGCCGAAAGCCCAGGGTAAACTATATTTTTTTTTTAAAACTCCACTGTAATTTTGTATGTACGAAACGGGTCTTATTTTTGTACTTGTTCATAACTGTAAAATTTTCACCTTAGATCAGAAACAAATCCCCAGTTGTGTTATATGGTAGGGGACATCTAGCGAACAAGCGGGCATTCACAGCAGCACAAAACGAAGCGCTGCAGCGTAAAACGCGCGCCTGAACCCATGCGACCAAGTCACCAATGCAAACAGAGGTCACTCGTGAATATGTTGTGTAAAGCTATGAAATTGTTTCCAGCGCTCCATGGGAACAAACAGGGAGGAATGTTTGGTCGTGGGGTCTCTTTATTGTCGACGACATTATATTTCATGTCGCCGCCGCGCTGCGTGATAATTCGACTAACTATTTGGACCACCTTGTTGGTGAAGTAAGCCGTTTTCCCTCTGTTCCACCTTGTCCTACCGTTTATCCGATGATCAAACTGTTTGGACATTTTTTTTTTCAATTTGTCCGACTTATTATTAAGATGTAACAGTTTCGAAGATTTTTTGCAATTTCTTCGACTGAGTCCGATGGTGTCGTGTCGGCGACTAGTTCCTAATTCTTAATTTTGCAAGTATGTATTTCTGCGGATTATCATCGGGACGAATTCTTTTTCCATCACGAGTCCACAGGGGTCGATCGATCTGTTAGGACGATAGTTATTTTCAATTTTGTTAGATTAGAACTTCGTCATTATAAACTCAACGCAAAAATCGTCAATCCGCATTGAGCAGGCGTGGTGATTAAGCTTGAACTCTCGGCTAAACCTTTCGCGCGAAATCGGGAATATCAATAGTCCCCCCCCCCTTTATTTTCGGAAAATTAGGAAAATTAGTTCGGATCGGTTGCACTCGCTTATTATTGCCCACAAAATTAGAACAACCTATTGATATCGCGCTAAGGACACATGTGTCTCTATTCCGAGCGAGCCGAACGAAAGGTAGGCTTAGTGGCTCTATATGGACGAGCCAACAGGCCGAAAAGATTGCAAGAACCGAACAGATTGTAGGTACAGAAATAACGGATAGATGGATTTAGTAGCTCAGTGCCGACTACAAAGTTCTATTCTAAAAAAATGGAAAAAAAAAATGTCCTAACCATTCAATCATCGGACTCAGTGGAAGAAATTGGAAAAAAAACTCCCAAACTGTTTGATGTCGGACAAAAAAAAAAACCACTTCGATCATTGGACAAACGGTAGGACAGGATGGAACATCTACAGCTTGCTACAGTATTATAGAACTCAGTTTTTTCTCTTGGTGTGTGAACACTACACTAGGTATTGGGTATTTTTTTCTGTGACGAGCTGATTTACCCATGTTTAGTCG
The DNA here is from genome assembly GCA_949319315.1 of Zelleria hepariella. NCBI lineage: Eukaryota > Metazoa > Arthropoda > Insecta > Lepidoptera > Yponomeutidae > Zelleria > Zelleria hepariella. Next base: position 4,660,764 of record OX439392.1, on the reverse strand, counting down.
CGGTGTGATAATAGGTATCTAGTTTTAATAGTGAAGTTTGGTATAATCGATAATAATGATAATCGAATAGTTTTCGAAAGAAAACGTTAGTTTGCTGCTTATGTGCATTTGCAGTTATATTCTTTTAGGATGTAAGGGTTGTAGATGAATAAAAAGTAAAGGATAAATTTAGTAATAATTTATTCAACAAACATGGACATCATGTCTGCCATTATTATAAATACTTTTTGAACTATACAAATAATGATTAATTCATAAATAAACTAGCTCTGTTTTTTTATCTTTACAATAATATTATTAACAGCTCTATTAAAGCTAGTCATCTTTCATTGGATTTCAGTAACAGTAGATAATAATATAAATAGTTAACAAAATTAGAGTCAAGTTTAAAGTAATGTTGTAGGAATTAAACAATGTACAGTTGTAGGAGCCTCAATTCAAGAAGACGCACTTCATAATACAAGTTCTAGATTTAAAGTTCTAGAGAGTAGAGATCAAGCGAACCAAGCCTGTATTTACGCACATCGATTGGAATACAGAACACTACGTAGATATTTAATTAAATTACAATACGCTAAAGACACCAGTTCTAGTGGAATGGTAATTACGAGTATCTACTAAACTTGTGGAGAATAAGCTAAATAATACCGCAGGAAGGAATCGTAACTACACAAAAAGAAATAGCGAATAATTTAAGACCTTGACTAGGATAACGGGGGAATTTAGTTAAACAATACAATACTATTATTGTCGCTGCAATAAATTAATAAAACATTTCATTCAAACTCACCGACCTATTTACAATAATAATACACAAAAAAGGAACTAACACGTTCTAAGACCAAAATGGCAATGTAATGGCAAAGAGATTATAAATACCTAATATTAGCTAATGACAGCCGAAAACTTTGCGAGAGGTCCTTTCAAAACCAAGAGTTAAATTCGATGAAGCTACCAAATAACGTAGCCCACAAAGCAGTACTATACAGCAGTTCTACAAACAGCCTAAATAGGTACCATTGTCATTATAAGCCGATGGAATTAAGACGACAACACATCACGCCTCGTAGGCCTCTTCATTTTGGGGGGTTAATCTTGGAGTCACTCTCGTGCATTTTCTCGAATACTTGGGCTAAGTACTGGACGTAGTTAAGGGAGTCTCGGAAGACCAATAGCACGTCGCGTTCCCGGAAACTGAAGTCTGGAATGTCACTCTGGTTGAAGTCCTCAACCTTGTCTAGCAAGTTTCGCGCGATCATCAGTGTCTGCAAAGGAAGAAAGTGGACGTTAAAACGGAGATAATACACAAAGGTTTCCGAAATCTAAAAAAAATATATAAAAGGGGAAGCATTGCCCATAGATTAAGGAGAAGGTGGTACTACAGGCGATCAAAAACTGTGTGACTGTAGTGCGTGGAGAATTCTGCGCCGACACAGTTTTTAAGAGTTGTTAGGAAACCTTTCTAGAGGACGCTTCCATTCAAAAGAAGTGACTTAACGATGGTTTAACTTTGGATATGACTACCGCTCTAGGGCATATTTAAAGCAGAGGATCTCCCATGATGTGCAGCAGTGTAGCGCCGATGGGGTCCTTTAGGTCGGATATACAGTCAAGATCGTTTGTTCATTTGACTACATCTGCAGGTATGTGTGGTTGTTCTGGATAACAGTTAGATTGTTAATCCTGGTGTCAGAGTTTTTATGCCTCTGGTTGACGTGTCTTTCAAAGCACGGAGGAAAGGTAGCAAAGATGAAAACCGCCAGAAACCCACCTGAAACTGGCACAGCACGTATCGTATGTCGTGCATCGTTTGCGTGAGCTTCCCGTTGAGGCTCGCGAAGCGATCTTCCTTGTAGACCTTGGACATAGCGTTGAACGAGGCCACCACCATCTTAAGGCCCTTGTACAGCTGCGGCAGCAGCCGGTCCAGCTTCTCGGTCGTCTGTTGAAGAGGATAAGGGTTGTTTTAGATTGGCACAATGTAAAATACAGTTTGGGCATATTCAAGACTGTCGGGACACTTTTAGCTCAGAGCTTGACCTATTTTACTATCAGTAGCCAGACCTGTTTTATGACAGTTTGTAAGGGATAAGGGGTGTTTTAGATTGTGCTGATTAGTTGGTGTGAAGCTTTGAGAGGCGATGTGATTGTCTTCTAACGTATTTCGAGATCCAAAAGCAAAGAGTCAAAACTTGATAGAACCATATTATTAGTATTCTGGGTTTATGAATTTTGGGTCATTACTTAAGTCAAAGTCAAATATTATTTTGATTCAAGGTGCAATAAAAAATAAATAACGATCTGTATAAGCAAATTGTATTGCACTTATGTAAGCAATAGAATCAGAATCAGAATCAATTTGTTTTATTCAATATTCCATGAATAAATTATTTACATTGAACGTCAAAATATTATCTAAAGTAAAAAAAAGGTATATAAATCAGTTACTTATTACTATCTAATACTAAGTATCTAGCTACTTTTTTTTCTCCAGCTTCACTAGCTCTGATCGTTCTTGGAGAAGAAGCATGGTAAAGAAACTCCAAGGATCTCGTGCTTAAAAAATAATACATTTGTAATGCAGGTAGGAACTTAAAAAATAACACATTGGTAAGTGTGGTGATCGTGCGCTGAACTGGTTTAGTGCCAGACTTCTTTGTCATTTAGATAATCATCTATTCCGTAATAGGCCTTTTGGCACAACGTGTGCCTTACACATTTTTTGAATCGGGCCTCTGGTAAACTTAGGATATCTGTTGGGATCTTATTATAGAAGCGTATACAGTTGCCGAGAAATGAGCTCCTAAGAGTTGGAATTGTAGGATTGTGCTTATTCCTAGTATTTATATTATGATGGCTACCTAATGTATCGAACTCTGCAATATGTTGCTAATACAGATAGATACATATTGCTAATACAGATAGATTGCAACAACTCTTATCCAGTGCGGGTATCGAACCCGAAACGTGTGGTTCCTAGCGAATTGGCCACGTTACGCAAGCGATAACCGACGGTCAATACTTCTCAATACCACCGCCATAGTGGTCGATTCTCCGAATCGGAGACGCTACTGTGCGCGGATACACGTATTGTGCATCAGCGAATTTGCCGCCCCCAAATCACTGAGTATGTGATGTGAAGAAAGATGTCTCAGTACTCGGTGCATGAGATCATTTCCACACACAAAAAGGATAGGGGTATTAGCGGGCACTGAGTATTTTTGCTACGAAAGAATATGGAAAATAAGAAAAGTCCTGGGTTCACGAGAGCAATTTTTCACTTAGTTTGTTTTTTTTTTAAATTCTTTAAGGGGTTTTTGGGTAGTACCACTGGTTTTTCGATCACAAATAAGCTTAATTATTTTTGTTCTGTTATAATGAATAATGAAAAGAATACAATGTAATGTAGTGGAACAAAAACTGCAGATCAAAAACTTCTCAGTTTAGCTACAAAATAAAAATAAAACTTTTAAAATTTGGACTTTCCAGCAACCCTACATTATTTGAAACACACACACACACACAGAGTTGCACGCCCGATGCAGTTTTTACGAACAATGATGACGTCTTTTTACGAGTAGTAGACTGGTGCTGAGTAGACCATTTGAAGTGAACATTATGTGCCACGATTGTCTTGTGTGGAAACGACGTTACGTTATTGCAATCGTCAATGAGATCGGAGAGTTTAGGCGGTTAGCTTCCGTCTTTAGTAATGCACTTTTATGCACGTTTACTTGAGTAACAATGAGAATTTTAATTTTATGGCTTTCTTGTTTACCATTATTCCAGCATAGTTGACCTATTCCTAGGGCAAAGCTAATCCGTAGGTTTTGCCACGATTAGGTATTTTCCTTCACATTTGATCACTGATCAAAGTAAATGAAAGGTAACTTAAATGACTAGTTATTGAATAACTTTTGACAGCGTTTTTTCATCAGTTGCGCCGTGCGCGCCAAATTTTAGACAATCCACAGATTAAAAATGTTAAACAACTGGCAAACTTTTCTAGCGATTGGAGCATTGTTGTCTGTGAACTCTATTTATCTTTCGGCCATGCGAGGCATGATTATTGTGGTCCTCCCTAAGTGATGGTCTCTGTTATTCGTCGAGGATATCAATACCAAGCGTGTCACGAATATGAATTATTTCTGGTGGGCTGATGATGATGATGATGATGATGCGATAGACGCTTAACTTACCATCAGGCTGTTGACGTAGTCGTCTTGCGCGTTCTGATTAAACGTCTTGTGCTGAGGCAGCATCTCCTCGCGGAACCAGGAGATGTCCCGGAACCAGTTGTACGTCTCCCACTGGCCGAGCAGCGCCTCCAGGCTGCTGTAGCTGTGTGTCTCATTGGCCTGGAGACAAAGGAAGGGGAAATTATAATTGATGCCTTGAAATCTGTATCGTATCTCAACGTTCTTCGGACACATAGCCCGAAAAGGACCTGATAGCCTGGAAAAACAAATTATGATGGGAAAGGTGGAGGACAAGAGAGCTCGAGGCAGACCACCCGCTAGATGGACGGATATTATGACCAAAGCTACCCAAAAACATCTGCATGGACTGATCCACATTGCAAGTGATAGAGCGCAATGGAGAACTCTACTCTCTGTCACTTCAATGATGGTCACGATCCTCTGCATTGGGGAAACGACTGAATGCATTGACTATGGATTTCTGATACAGATAAAGATATAGATACAGATCCATCTGTATCTATATCTGTACCTGTATTTGACATCCATAGCTGACTGATTGAATGCATTGATGCAACATGTTTCACATAAATGGATGAAAAATCGCAAGTGTGTAGGAGGAAGTAACGAACTTCATCAAATCACATACATCGGAAATTATGAATTGCCAAAAATAAGACGGCTGGAATTATGGAACAGGTAGGATTGCGTGTGACAAAATAAACTAAATTAGGAAAACTAAAATTAGGCGAACCGTCCACCGTCCATGTTAGTAAACTTGGTTAAACAATTTTAGGTCTGATGATAGGTACCTAACCTTGTAGAGTTGTAGGACTATACCAACATTACAATGACACCACTCTAAGAACAGCTGTAAAAAAATACTTAAAATTTTAGGCCCTTACATCTCCTGGTATCGCTCAGCAATAAATCCAAGAAGGGGTAAATAAAGACATCAAATAACCTCTTTTTGTTTTTTCTAAAGCACTAACCCGTGCTAGGGAATAATTTAAACATCGCGCCTGCACGGTATGCGAGAGGTTGCGGGTTCAAGTCCTGTCCCGAGTGAATTTTTTCAACTTATTATAAATGTTTAAATCAAATAACCTTTTGTCTCTTTCCGTCCCAACAAATCAAGTGGCGAGCCCTTCCCCGTACTTAGGTCAATTGGAGATGACATGCCAGATATTGATTCACATGACATTTCCCTGAATGTCGCATTCAGGGAAATGTTTTTGTTCCAACCGACCCGTTACACAGAAGCCGGTACTAATAAACGATTATCTGGTATCTGGGAGCCGTTGATCTAGAAATGAGCGTTTTATATGACTCACAGAGTTTTTAATCAAATCAAATGCACTGCGGAGCGGTGCTCGATTCTGCGTAGCGCGAAAATAGATTGAAATTGCTAACGATGGCACTTGAGAGTATTTTTCCATAAAGTTTGGACATTATATTCACGCTTTCGTCTCTGAAAGGGTAAGCTAAGATACTACCTTCAAATTAGGCTTATTTTTTACCAGGTATTCAACCATACACCAGTGAGCAAATGGTAATAACCTATAGGGTTAGCAAGAAAACTTTCCATGCCTTTTGTCCCTATGATGTTGACTGTACGCATAGTGATTGCACATCACAGCTGCAGTGATTTAGCAAGAAACAATAAATCCACGGAACGTTTACAGTACTACTAGACATCGGAAGTGTTCTATAAAAACCAATTACAAGCCACTATATAAAGCGAATCTTTCCTAGACAGTCAGTCAGACAGACTGTGACCTAACTCTTATAGTGACAAACCAGCGTTGATACAAATACGTAAGTAATTTAATTATAACATATCTATCCCTACTTCTTGTTTTTTTCTAAAGCACTAACCAGTGATAGGGAACAATTGTAACATTCATATAATAAGGTGAAAAAATTTGCTCGGGACAGGACTTGAACTTGAATTGAGCTAACTTAAAACCAATTCAACGTATAAAGTAGAAATGATAAAAATATCTATTCCTCCAAGCAAAATGCTAATTATATTTAAGAATCAGACTTTTGTCAGTGTAGCACTCTCCAAACACTGCAGTCACCGACCAAATCTTTCATATACCTAGAAATCCAGTTAAATAAAGACACAGCAATTCAACATAGAATATAGAGTTCTTTGCCCAGTCCCCAAAGCCTGTAATCCTGTTATGAACTGGGTAAAATCGTATCAAGTGAAAAAACCAAAACGGATAAATATAATTATGTTCGTATAAGGTAAGCAAGCAATTAATTATTATTCAATTGGGCTCAAATTTCAGTGGCACGCAACCCCTTTTGAATAGATTGTAAAAAAAATACTTCCCGCTAAATCCCAGGTTTGTACACAAGAGCGATAAAGGTGAGCGTACAACAAGGGTTTAATTGAATCAGATCACCTACGCACCGTCCCCTCTGTTCTGACAACCGTCACAACCTAAATAGAACAGAGGAACTACCCGAGAATGATTTTGATACGAAACATATCCGATTTTACATTTTGTATTTGAAAGTGTTTATTTTTAAACAACAGACTATTGACGAATTAGAAATGAAAACGTTTTACCATAGGCTCTAAAATAGCAATTGTAGACTGTAGATAGAGAGGTGGCATCGATGCTAGAGAGTCTAGGGATATCGTATGGTTGCGTCTGGCACAGATCGTGGCGTTAGCATGAAGAGGCCTTTACTCAGGTTGATGATGATGTAGACAAAAGCAGAGTCTGCGACTGCAATCTTAAGAGTTTGCAGAGTTTGATGGCATTAAAAGATTTCACGGCTTTTTTTTATGTAGATTGTTTTTCCAGTTCTGCGCAAAGGGCAAACGGCTCGCGAGATGGACAGATCGGTCCTCTCCACCATTGTTTATTTGGATAGTCTTCTGTTATATTCTGTCTCATGCACCGTGGCTACCTCGTAAATAGTTCCGCGAATTGACCGCGTGTGACAACTGCAAAATGCACTCACGTGTCGCGTATGGTTTAGGGCCCTTTACGTAGATCGCATTTGTTGGTGCCAAATGAGGATATTTTTGATGGTAAAAATTTGCTTAAAAAGCTACGAAGTGGTTCGCTTTTGAACTATGCACATCAAGATTATAACTAAAAATGTAATCAAGATAATTATGTAAAAAGTAAGTCTTAGCCTGTACATGTCTCGCTACCTGGGAAAATGCTCAGACAGATAGAATTCGGGATTGTATGATCAAGTTTTAATCCCTGGATAGGTCAACAGAATGAGAGACCACGCCTAGTATGATATACTAGGCATAACGTGGTCATACCATGGTGCATGGTGAGAATTGGTTTTCGAGAATGAGCTTTCAGATCAAACAGAACTGTGCACTGTTTCTTTAAATATCATAATTATTACTATCAGCCCACATGTGCCCATTGCTGGGTACAGGCATCTTTCCCTTCGCGCCATCCTATTCAATCTCACTTATTCAAAAATAATTAACTTCACAATCAAGTGTTGTAATGTTGCTATCCAAATTGAATAGTTGTAAAATTTAAACACGTTTAGTGTAAGCTTGCACAGTTTATCAGATAACCACACAATGGTGCTTATCTATTCCGAGGGGTCCGCACAAATTCGCGTTTAATTAGTCATATTGTCAAACTGCAATAATTCTCCCAAAAATTGACGTCCATTACAAAAGGCATTTGAAAACTATCACCTCAATGTTGCATCTGCTACCGGTGATTTTTGACAGCACGTGCTTAGGACAAACTGGGCTTTATTGGGGTGTGTTTATAGGTTATTTTGGTCTGCGTTGGTAGGTCACGTATGCAAGAATTTTTATGTCGAAACAGTCGTAAGTGCGATCGTCGCCGGCGGCTTGTGTCTCGCTATCATCTTTCAGATGGCCCTGGGTGTGCTATCAAAATGTTCAGGTGTTTATGGTTCCACCATAGAATGGATCGATAGCGTGCATTCTGTAGCCCGTTACATCTGACCTTTCTGGATGCGGTAGGTCTTGCCGCCTTAGCTTGTGCTTCGGTACTCTGCGAGTGGATGCATGTTTCCACTTTCCACTACCTTCTCTCCAGGAAGGTGCCGGAGCAGCAAGTCTGCTCACAACTCGCAATCCCCGCTCGGGACACCCCCCGGCACTCGGTTTCGATCGTTTGTTGGACTTAGTGTGCCCTTTTCATGACCTAGGCTGTCGGTAAAAGGGCCACTATAATAAAAAGAGGTAGTCTGGAGAGGGAGTGACCCTTCTGGGTAGATTCTAAGAGGGTGTCGTTCTAAGCATTGAAACTAGCAACTATTACTGTAGGGCCAAAACTGGAGTTGTGTGTATTTTTTTCATCTTTACCCTGTTCTCTTACTTTGATAAAAAACTTAATGATCGGCAATTTTACCCGCGACCCTCTAGCCTTCTTCTTCATTGGAATGGGTAGACTACTATCGATTCTAAACTAGAAAATAATATCCTGTCTAGAAGAGCCAATGAGTAGCAAAAAAGCTTGTGTGAGATAAAACATCCGACAATCACACTATCGGCCGGTGGTTTCCAAGGAATGCACGACGCAGCACTGGCTGGTACGTACCAATGTAGGTATCGTCCCGCGCAGGTGTTGCGTCCGGTCAACTGGCCATATCCGAAACGTTACCTAATCAAATGTCTAATTAGATAATTCGGATGGCTATGGGACGCGATGCATATCCGAGCTTGAGATGAAGGCGCAAAATCGGCCAGATTGGAAAACTGTTTTGAGAGCCCTATGTACTTACCTGATCAAAATTAAAAAAAAACAAGTCGTGTTATTTACACCATTTATAACTCGAGAACGGGTGGACCGATTTTTATGACTTTTGATTTGTTGGATTTCTCTCCGCCCCGAGAAAAAAAAATAAGTCTGCGCGGACGAAGTCGCGGGCAAAAGCTAGTTAGGGATAAAAGGAACTGATGATGATGATGGGACGCGATGCCTCGGGGCTACATGGCGAGATTTTGACAAGACATTTTTGGTATTGATAAGTTTAAATGCCGTTTAGATTGCATTTTCTACTGCAACAATCAACATTATTTTAAGAGATTAAAACTGTCTAGATTTAAACTATTTTAAAAGTTTAGGCTTTCTTTTAGATACAATACAAATCAATCAAACCGACAGGATATTTTTTTTCGGTACGGGCATTATTAGGATTGCAGTCTGTCAGCCTATTCTGAAGTAGTTATGCATCAGAGTAAAACTACCAAAGCGCACATTTTAGACGTGTACTCGAGACTGTTATTTCAATAGTCAGTGAAGTCTATCATCAAATATTTTAGTTACATAATTCGGCTGCCGCGCGATGTGAACAAACTCATATAATATTGGTGTGTGGTATTTGTAAACACGGTGATTCATAACGACCGACGCTGGCTGTATGTGACAATGTCGTGAAATGTGTAACTCAGATGAAAATGCACGGAGCTTGTATTACATTGCCAATGAGTAATCTATAGAAAGTGCAGGTTTTGCCCCCATTTATGGGTTAGCTAATGAATAACTTTGTTCATCAAAAACTCTTTAAGTAAAGTTTTAAAATGTCTGCTTGGGACTCCGATAGTTTTTTGGGGAAAGGATACTTATCAGTTACATTCTGCAAATGCTTGGATATCCCTTTTTGTTCAATTGACGCACTTATGCCGCGCGCAATAAGAGCCACCATGGGGTATCCTAGAGTGTCGCTGTCAGTACTCTACAATAACCAAAACGAACCGTCGTCAGTTCCAACAATCCCAAATCGATTGCGCTTGCACTTCCTCGCGTTGCAATGCAATACGTGGGTGGGCTGTTATTTGACATCTCTCACATCCGTACCTAGAACTAACCACCTGTTAGGTAGTATCCTAGTCATCTAACTCTCATGGGAAGTGTGCGGAGCTAGAGGTCACAAAAAGAAGTGTCAGTTGACCTATCCGTTGAAAACCAGGGGCTTAAGTTTCTAACCCAATGGTGAATCGCTTCCCAGTAGAAGGACAAAAGCGGGTTTTCTTCGTTTTTGTCCTACAACCAGCGAATTAATCCTCTACACCGTGGAATTTTAGTGGTTTTAAAGCCAAAGTTATTTAGTTGCACTCGTGATTCTGAGCCAAATTCCAAATAATTACTTCAAAACAAGCGAAAAAAAAAAAACACTTCCCAATACAAATGGCTATTGCCAATCGACACCATTTATATGAAAGAGTGAATTTTTTTTCGCGCGTTTTGGAATGAAATTTTGTAATTTGGCTCAGAATCACCAGTGCAACAAAACACCTTTGGCTTTAAAACCACTAAAATTGCACGGAGTATACTTAGTTAGAATCAAAATATTCTTTGCTGTACAGTGAACTAGAAAAACATTAAAAGGACAGACAGTATTAGTAAATTTTCATTTTTAAATAACGGTATTTCTATACTTATACTTTCTGGGATACAGACATTTTGACATTAGTAAATATCGACATTTCTATATCTCGGCATAAATAGCCTTCGACAATTAAATTTTATAACTTCGACATTTTTATACCTAGTCGTTTTTCCTGATAGACCTAAGTCGCCAAAAGGTCGTAATTGAAGCCTACAACCGGGAGCCTATCGAGGCACCATTATTTTACATACTCAGGCCCCTAGGCATGACATGACCATTTTGGTCGAGGAAGCGCTTTTCGCCCGGAACCTAAAGTACTTTTTCTCTTGTTTTGCTCTACTTAGAGCAGGATAGACTGCAATGTATTGAATTGTCAAAGCTATCACAAAACCAAGGCTAATTGCTCAATGAATGAATGCTCACATTTTATTAGAACCTAAAAGTGGTAGAGTCAGATAATCGGAAGCTTATCGAGGCATTTCGACACCCACACAAGTCCGATGGCTCGACGGTACCTATGGTGGCTTGCCAGCCGAGTCGGCAGTATGAAACCGGAGTTCATTCAATATACCTACATGGATATAATAAACATACATGCAGCGTCTACCAGACAGCCTGTCGCCGCGTGTGAACGCTTTTGTATATGTCGCAGGGATATTGTCAAACCAGTGATATTGTAATTACCCTAGTGAAATTACAATTACCCAGATTATTGTCAACCGCCACCATTTCTCACAATATCACGGGCTTATTTCAGTGACATTATAATTTCACTAGACTCACGCAGTGATATTGCAAGGCAGCAATAAGTTGACAATTTCACTGCCGTTAGATTGACAGAAGGTCGATGATTGGTCCGTTTTCAAATTGACAATTTTCAAATCATAGAGTTACAAAATAATAGACAGGTTTCTGGAAATCGCAAGCTTTATTGCAAGGATGTCATATATCGCAGTTTTATCTTAATTTAACTCACAATAAGTTAGATTGTTTTTTAGGGTTCCGTACCCGAACTCTCTGTCTGTATTTCCTACACTTATCTTTGGTACCGTAATAGGTAGCCAGTTGTCATTTTGACAGAATATTTTTCATGGGGGACACTACAAATTAGATATTAATAACAAAATAAGGGGTGTCCCCATAGAACAAACGTGATTTTATACTTTATGCTCTATCACAAAAACGGTGATACTACAAGCGTCAAACTTGGTGTAGATCTAGAGCTTTATAGTATAACAACAAATAATAATAAAAAACAGCCAAGTGCGAGTCGGACTTATGCATGAGCGTACACACAACCATATATTTTTAATTGTATGGCGGTACGGAACCCTCACTGCGCGAGTCCGACTAGCATTCGGCCGATTTTTTGTTTTATCAGTCTGGTCACTGTAATATTTTCTTAGCTCTATGTTGAATTCCTAAGCAAATGGCGGTTAAAGAAGAGTTGACCAATCAAAACGTACGAAGGCCCCCACTACAAACTTGACTCATAATATACCTAGGGTTATTATAAAATCACTACAGCGTTCCCGTGAAATTACAATAACACTAAAATAAGTCCGTGAAATTGTAAGAAAAGGAGGCGATTGACAATAATCTGGGTAATTGTAATTTCACTAGGGTAATTATAATATCACTGGTTTGACAATATCCCTGCGACATATATAATATGTACGTACTTAGACCGGCATAGCATGTAATGTTTTATTTTTATTTATAGGGAGAGAGATAAGCTGGTATGCAGCCTGACTCTGGACGGTTACACCACGAAGTGTCGCGTTACAGTTGCGGATGATGTTTGCTATGGGTTGATTCAGGCATAGAACTGGGTATTAGGATTTTTTTTTACATTTTTGGGTAACTTAGTTTCATCATTATCGTTTTCAGTTCCAGTCATCCTTAATCACATATAGGGTTTTTAAAAACAGTTTCGATTCTTGCCAATTTTGCGCCTTCAGCTCGAGCTTGGATACGCTCATCCCAAAACTGTTTATAGCTTTTATTTGCAGCATAATCTTCGGATTGTACGATGTTAGTAAAATTCATACAAAAAACACTGGTATACAACTGATATGCGTTGAGTACTTTGAAAATATACGGTAATTATGTCTTTATTACCCGCATTCTAAACAATGCAAACCGGGGGTGCACGGAATCTACACAATATATGCGTAGGTACTTATGAAATTTTACAAAAGTCATTCGGTAATAGAATTCCTCTTTTAGTGTAGAAACAGCCAACAAGATTTTTATAATTCTTTAAGTTCCTTTTTGTAAGAGAAAAACGAAAGAAAAAACACATGTAAGATGATTACGGTGTCAAAAACATCGGTCATTACAACACGTTCACACGACAGTGACGTTAGTTCTAAGTGCTATTTTAACCAAATTACTAAGCCCAAACGCATACAACAATAGCCCCTATGTCTACAGGTTAAGAGTGACGCAGTAATGATTTCTTGTTCTGTCCTTTTATACGGTAGAGTTCATTGGATTTGTTATGGCGGTCTTAGTAGCTTTTTGGCTGGTTATTATACTCGGTGTCAAAAGATCTGGCCGATAAACGGTCAAGTTTAAAAACATACTTCATTTTGAATTTAGAACACGATCATCACTCAACTGCTACCGCAAATAAGGGTAAATAATATTCATACTATGTTTCGCTCTTTCCGATAAAAAATACGAGTGAACCTATTTTATTTTGTGCGTCTCAACAAAAAAACCTCCGATGCAAGCTATCTAACGCGTTAGTGGCTAAGTTGTTGGATCCACCGGTCTAGGTAAGTCGTAGGATTATTTATTTTCAAAGTAGGTTTTTAGTGGCTCTACCACTCTTTAAAAGTAAACGAAATCATCGGGAGGAAATCAAAGCGTCTGAAGCATTGTTCTTACTGCTGACCGAAAGAAAATATTTTGTCAGTTACCGATACTAATTTTAATAAGTAGCTGATCGTTCCATGCGACTCAATTAATGCTATGATGCAACTTACGACGGATGTAGAGCCAATCCTAGTAATACAAAGTAAAATCAAATGCAATTCAACCTTTTTTGGAACCTTAACTGTAGGCTTAGTAACACATCCTATGAAGAAGACCCACAATAGTCACGCATAGTGAGTCTTACTTAAAACTATCAGTGACAAAAGCAAAGCTACGCAAACACCCACAGTGGGTACCTACGCATAGTGACCAAGCCCGAACTCTTTTACTACAAACTATCAGTGACGTTGCATCTGCCAGCCGAAGCAACCTAGCAAAGGCCGGCACGCACGACGTCCACCATTTAGCAAGCCCACGGGGTCCATCAGTATTCCCTCCGCGCCGCCGCCGTCCTGTGGTCCGTTCCGGCTACTGTGCCACTGTCGATAATATCGGTTTTACGACGACCGACCGAGAGTTGGCAGGACGTTCGCGTCGTAACCACTCAGCCCTACACAATGGTCTACCACCTCATGCATAGACCTGCCCTGTACTATGCGACAGAAACCAATCGAGTGACGCGACAGGCGCTTGCAGCACATTGACTGTTAGGATGGAGAAGATAGGTTAGGTGCGTCGATGGATGAGTGAATTTAAAGATCGATAGGTAGGTGGTACAGGGTAGTGGATAACTAATGCAAGGCGCGACCATGGACAGGGCATTATAGCTCGTCAATCGAGCCTTACTTCCGATTCGGAAATATATTCCAGAGCTCTGCTGCTATTGGAATGATAAATCTATTATTGGAATCGGTGTATTAACATGCCGATGTATTGTTTCTCCTTAGAATAGTTATTTTTTCTCGAAACGGTTTCCGCATTCTGACACGTTTGTTTTTCGTCTAATTTGCAATCGGGTGGCCGGCGGCCGGTTCGACATTTAAATTTTGAAAAGCGCACAGGATATGCGTTTGGGCGCGGGCGCAGGACGTCTCCGTAGACGGCGCTTGCGCGATGCAATCTCCCTTCCATTTCTCACGCCGGGCGAGAAAGATGGCGGCGCGACGTGAATTCGAAATTTCGGCGAGGTGTGGCTTTCGGCTCATTGTAATGCCCAAAGTGACGCTGCATATTATTTTACTTCTGGTGATCTACACCTTCGAAATATCAGTGTGTTGACCAAAATACTCTAGATCGGTCACTAATTGATTGTTCTTACAAGATTTTTTTTTCTGGCGATGCATGGAGGGAGCAGTAAGATAATTTAAGTCACCGGAATCTATTGGACGTAGGCCGAGACGGTTCATTCATTGAAAAAGGCCGCGCCTCCGCACGTCTTTGTGCCGATTTACATTACGTCCGTAGCAACCGAAGTAAGCAGGCATACTTCTCTCAGCTGATTCAATTCTTATTCAGTTGCTTTCTAAAGACATCGCTGATTGTAGATCTAGCCAGAGTATGCATATTCTGTCTGTTATGATCTTCAGACGGAAATCTGTTATCAGTTCTTAGCAGAAGGACCATGTATTTACACTTCATTCATTCATTGAATCATTCTGGCTGGCTCAGCGACCCAAAGTGGATCTTGGCCTCCGCAACCAAAAGACGCCAGCTCTCCCTGTCCTGCACTAACTCCCTTCAACTCCCTCTTCCCTTACTAATACTAGTGTTCAAAATGGCTTATATTGCGGCAAACTTGAGGTAGTGAGAGGGGTTGAATGTAAATGGGGCTGATTGTTTGACGTATAGGCTGCGTTGTGCGGTACGCCAAAATGCAAACCTCGTCCATTCATTTGCGCGACGCGGCGGGCATTTAGATGCGGCCTTAGAACCTTATTATACCAATCGGGTGATAAAATTCAAATGTCGCGAATTCATAGGATATGTAACTAAACGCATAGCTTCTGGAAAAGGTTGGGTTGCATCTGATTTGGTTTTAGTAGAGTTCACTTTACTTGGTTTTAATTGTGCTCTATTTATTTGAATACATTGCTTGCTTACTTACTTACTTACTTATTATACTTGAATCATACATTGACTGTTTTAATTATGTGCCTGCAAAAATAATAAATTAATGCCTTCATAGAAAAAGTAGCTTTTGCTTTCAGCGCTACTTACAAAGGCTTAGCTTCACAGTTAGCAAGTCAGCCTGGTTTAGCACTAGGATCTGAGGTTCAATCCTCCATGTGGCAACATGTCTACTACATTGAGCTGGCCCTGCCTGTCTTAATACCTGGGGCTTAAGTCTGTAACGCAATGGCACACCTATGGCATCCAAGTAGAAGGATAAAACCAGGGTTTCCTCATTTTTCTCCTGCAACAGGCGAACTAATCCTCCAGAATTTGAATCAGAAAGACTCAGGCCCCAGCACAGAAGGAAGTTATGACATAGCTTGGGTAGTAATCGATATCACAGATAACATAATTAAATGTTGCCGGTTTATGGACACGAACAATTTAGCGTGGACTGCATCGAAGTATGCATGTCGAAGTTCTCAGACGTATGCACATCAAAGTAGAACTAGTGCCCACCATCAAGCAGCGAAAGGTTGCCTACTTAGGCCACGTTTTAAGACAAAAACGATACCAACTGCTACACACCATAATGATGGGTAAAATAGAGGGAAAAAGAAGGCCAGGAAGGGGGAAAATGACATGGCTGTGTAACATCAAGGAATGGACCGGCATCAAATCCGTGGAACAATTATTCAGGACAGACATGAACAGAGAGCGGTTCAGAGAGCTGACTCCAGTGATGGAGAGGCACTTCAAGAAGAAGAAGCATCGAAGAGGAAGTGAAGAAAGGGGTAAATAGTACTCACAAATTGGTCGTGGTACCACGCCGTGTTCTTGATGACGTTTCTCGCCTCGAAGGCGACGTTGTTAGCCATCGTCGCATTGTACTCGCCGACGTCTGGTTTTGACTGCAAACAAACATACATTCAAACATCAAACCGAGCCCCAGCAGTTCCCAAGGAGAAAACCATGCAATTTATTTTTCAGGTTTCAGGTTTTAGCCTGAGCATCTGAAATTTTAGCCCACAATGTGGGTTTGGTTTTGATATGGGCCTAGCAGTGTATGGGGTGGGTAATATAAGCTCATGAATTGCCTATGAAATTAAGATAAAAGTACTCAACAGAGTTTTCTTTGGACCTCAAACCAATCAATCTGGCGATGAGCTTCTAAAAAGTTGTGATGGCTTTGCTCTTATGAAAGGAGTATTGACGCAAAATAAAAAAAATCTATAAAGATTTTTGTAAAGTTTAAAAATTCGCTCGGGACAGTATTTGAACTCGCCCGAGCGAATTTTTTAACCTTATAAAATAAAAATCTTTATAAAGTTCCTTAGCACGGGTTAGTGCTTTAGAAAATACGAAAAGTGGTTAAAAAAATCTACTTTACAAAACATTACCCATGAACTCTTTTCAACTAAAATTGCCATCATCTCTATATTTTCATTAATCCATATCACATTGAATTCACAAAGCATTAGATAATGACCAAAGGTACGCAATGACCTGATCCACATTGCAAGTGACAGAACTCACAGGATACTCCTTCTATTCCGTAACATCAAGTGATAGAACTCTATCATATCTAACATGTCCATAAATCTTCCACCATTAAGAGTTAACAGCTGCTTGGCTCATGAGAAGGACAGATCTGTCCTCTCCACCATGGTTTATCTATTCTTTTGATTTTTATTTACGGGTAAAGTAGTTAAGGCGGTGTCACACTCACATCCTCCCCGTAGTCGCAGGGGTTCTCCCACAAGTGTTTCGATGTGTTCGCCGCCATCTTCCTCGTGTCGTCGCCGGTCCGGTGCGGTGCCGCGGCCGCCGGTGGCGGTAGACCGACCAGGAGCAGGAGGCACGCCGCCGCGTAGACGTTGACTTTTCCTGCGGGTTCAAGGTAGGTTGGTTAAGCTGGGGCAAGGAAAAGCTCCTGTCTCCGATCCTAATGCTCGAATGCCAGGCTTTAATCTACCTGGAATATATTGGACTCAAATAAATAAAGAGGTGCCGAACTTCGCAGGGAAGATGTGCCGAGCTGATGTACCGATGGAAATTTGGGACGGACCCGCACTGCTCTTGCGGCGAGGTGCAGAATATTACCATATCACGGACCATTGCTCGCAGTGGTCAATAGAACGAGGGATCAAAAATATCCATGAGGCCGATGCGGAAGTGACAGATTGGATCAATTGCCTCCCCTTTATTCTTTAATATTCGCTGCATAATTGTTTCATACGCAAAATAATAAGGAAAAGATGACCGGGAGCAAGAGCAATACGTACCAAGATAGAAGAGACTTGACAATTTTTTTGTGATGTGTTTGGCATTTTTTCTATTGAGTTTTAACTGTTATATGATTTGATTTTTCCTGGGTGCTGGCTAGGCCGGGTAAAAGTTCGAAGAAATTTTGTTGAGGTCGGTTGTCATTTGTTTTTTGATATTTTTTTCTAAGAAATAGATTAGGTACAATCATAATTGTTAATTTATTAATGTAACCGCACATACGATCCCGTCAGTTTGGTGAGACAGCTTACAGACTGTATTTTATTGTAGTAGTGCGATCAAACTTTGAATGAAAGAATGAACGAAGGAATCGAATGAATCGACTCGTACGCATACGGCACGTGCGTAGCTATCGATTATGGTAATCGATTGACATCCGATGAATAAATATGTATAATCTAGAGGTGGACAGCCTTTACTAATTGTTCAGTGAACCTCCGTGAATCACTAATGGCATTGCAATTTAACGGTATGATTCCGTTCAGCCTATACTACTAGGCCTTTGTATATCCTTTATTCAGCAACGTTCAGTGGTGTACCTACCCTCACACTAGATGGGTGAAGAGACCACTCGGCGCTGCAGTGCCTGGGATATGGTTTTAGATGGCTTGCCCAGCACCTATAACGTCCTAACAACTTGGTCGGCCTATAGATATCACTTAGTATAATCGATTCCGTTTTAATCACAGAAAATAATTACTCACGCAAATCTAGTCCAAGCGCTTTTAAAATAAATAAATGCCTCAACTACCTGTGTGGGAACGGTCGAATAATTCTCAAAGTCAAATTCATCAATGAACTGCCGAGAGTTTTTTTTATTTATTCGAACGTCTCGTTAGTGAGTCTTGTACCGATTTCGCCTCGAGGGAGCTAAGCCGCGCCGCGCGCGGCCAAATAAAACCAAATTATAGGGCGCTTGGCCGCTTATTATTTAACTAGAGCCCCTGTGAACCGATCTTGATTATCACACGCCCCCTGTCCTTAGGCGGAGAGAGAAAACAACATCTCTTGTCTCAAAGTTCTCGGCAACCATCGAAAACTGCACCAGACGTTTTGCATAAACAAATTATCATCATTATAAAAAAGCAGCGGCAATATAAGTTGAGGAGCCGAGTCGATAACTAGGGATGATTTACGTGCGGTATAGAGACGGGCTGATTGACGTGATAATGATGATGTTACGACTTACGACCGGGAAGGGTGAGGGCAATAATCGTGTCAAAGGGTCGCCGCCGTCAACATACGATCGTAAGGTTTTATTGGAGGTCTAAACTGTAAGGCAACCGCGTGACGAGCCCGCCGTCCGTCAAAAGTTCAACGAGAAATAAAAAATACAGGGCCTCAAGTCTTTAATGTGTTCTATACAGGCCAATTTTTAAATAGCTTTATTCCTGAAACCCGTCAACTTTAAAATGTAATTTCCAACAAATTTTCTTCTACGACTTTGGTGAAAGCACCATATTATTCCATACTAAAAACAAATATTTTTTCAATAACATTCATCGAACAAAAGTTGTTGGAAATCGCATTTTAAAGTTGACGTGTTTCAGGAATAAAGGTGTTTAAACATTGCCCTGTAGTTCAATGTAACGAAAGTTATACTAAAAAAAAAGGTTTCATTGAATACCTACAAGCGGTACTTCAGGGCCAATGATATTACAATGTCATTTCTCTTGGTCAGCAAAAATGTATTTATGTCCAAGCGCTGTTATTAACTGAAGGAATCGGTTTAAGTTTTACTGGCTGCGTGAAATTATTAATGCTGATGCTTTTGTTAGCACTAACTAGGTACATGTTTAATTTTTAAATGTTTATAAAACCTTATAAAAGCAAAGTGATTAACAGCTTCAATAAAGCTCTTTCCGATTCCAATTAATAAAATGTAAAGGGTCAACAAGAGAACTTAAAGCGAACAAATGGAGTCCTTACACAACATTACGACCTAACGTAATCTGTTAACATAACACACAATGACTTCCCGAAAAAAGAAAGAAAAACAGAGGGACACAAAAGACGACACTCGATCGAATTCCTCAGCCCATTGACTAACTGGCTCTACCACCATAAACACATAGATACACGTAGCACTAGCCGGCTATAAGGCGGCATAAAAAAAATCTGGTCTGCCACGGAGGTCGGCCTACCCGAGAAACAAAGCTCTCTTTTATTTTTTAACAGCTCGCCCGTACACAAAGGAAGGCAACGCGGCACGAAAAAAGACCCAAACCAGAGCACCTTGTTAACTCTTTTTTTTTTCTTTCGAAAAAAAGAGGAAAAAATCGCGCGCGCCCGCTAACTAGAATTTCGGCTCGAAAACCGAGAAAAGTTTACGATGTATCGACACAAGGCGCCATCTCGAGTAATCGTTATGTTAATTAACGCCTATAAAGTGCGAATTTAAGCCGCTACGCTCATCGCCCGCTTTCGTTCTTTTGCTTCTTTGCTAAATTGACTTTCCGCGCGGAATCTCGGGGCTTATTCCGTACACGCGTCTCGGTAACGGTATTATTAATAACCAACCCGCGTGACATTACATAGAGAATGTCATGTTTAGCGATAATAGAGGGGTTTAATTTCAGATTCATCAATCCACTAGTAGCGGCTAACAACCGGCCGCTCGTAAAATTTGACTGCGCTTAATAAGGGCGATTATCGCGTGAGGAAGCGCGCCGCGGCTCGTATCAGACGCCGTATGCGTTGTTACGGTCTTCATTAACTGAAAATCACTCTAAATGGTAATTTACCGTTGCGGGAACGACACTGCGAGCCATCCGTTCCGATTTATCAAGAATCGACCCCCATCGATCGACCCGTCTTCGTCTACTGAGTTTATTTTGGTTCAGTCTTTTAAATTAAAAAAATGTTTAAAATCAATTACAAAATCACCTGTCAAAATAACCTCGTCACATTTATAAGGACGACTAAATTAGGTTGCTTTCAATAAATAAGTATTCAAAAGAATCAAACAGGTAACTTAACACACCCGAAATCTTAACCCTTCCCCTTTCGTGCAGTTTAAAAGAAACCCCCAACTATTTACACAGCACGACGACAAGTATAATTTTGCACGCGCTAACAAATAATTACATAATGCAACCATGCGGTATGTAGGCGCAACTTACTACATTACTAAATGAGACCTACTAATGTCATTAATTATACTGGACTGGCCGTGAAGTGATACTTGCAGAAGATCCGATCTGGCTTTGCCACCGTGTTTTCTGTAGTACTCGGAAAAAAATCACGGAGTTAAATTTGCAATAATCAATTGTGAAAAAATATTTTTGCTATCAATAAGAGCAATTTTCTAGCTAGATAATTATCTTTTCAGTCAGGACGGGAGTAGATTTTAGGGTTGTAGGTACTGCTGGTTAATGTAATGTTGCAACTTACGGGGAAACTTTAGGAAGCCGAAAGGGTTCTTTTCCTATTAGTTCTTCGCATTATTCCTATTTTGTACTTTTTACATAACATTTAAGTTTAGTGGCATATTGTGTAGTATACTCCAAGACGCTGGTAGAAAATAATAGCCGACCAAAAAAATTACTTGATGCTCCAGTTAAAATTTTCAACTTGGTTTATCAACTTTATTTCGCTCGGCACAGGACTTGAACCCGCTTTGTTAGCAAGTACGGGCTAGTACTTTATAAAATACAAAACGAAAACCTTACTAGTTGCCATACATTTTGCTATAAATTATTATTATTTCAGTCACTAACATTGAGTTGTGCTTCTGTTCAACGCAACAATCTGACGCGGGCCAAAGGAAATAACTATATACGTAGATACATACACAAAGCTAAGTGTAATTGACAACTAGCGCCATTATTTTACGAGAAACCCTTGCTAATGAGCTAAATGACTGATGTAGTGTAATGGAGCCTGGCTGAGGCATTTCCCTCCACCAATTAGAAGAAATTCTAGTCTTTCTCGAACGAAATTATAATGTAACTTTTCTGTCGCTGAGGTAGAATTAAGATACAGTCGGCGAAATGTGAAAGGAGAGCGTTTTGTTCGATATTCGAGCTTATAGCGTAATTCATTGAAGCGATTGACAGCCAAATACCTGTACAGGTTCCGTTTATTGTATCGTAGTAAGCTAATACATTTGGTTTCTTCATTGTTATATTTATTTCTTTTACATTGAGATGTTGCTGATTGTACGTACCTACCGATGCAATTTTCTGTAAAGGTGGGTTGCAAAAATATATCCGTAGAACTCACTAATTAAGGAATATAGATATAATTTACACGAGCGACACGTGAATGAAAGTAAAAAAAAATATTTTTCATACAACTTTATCAACATTTGCCAGAGACCTGTGCGCCTTTTCATAAAACTGACATGGTAACTTACTATAACAATTTGATGTAGTTTACTAACCGGCTACTCAATGTTATCGAATCGTCATAATAATCTATGCATTGATTATTGTAGTTTTATGAAATGGCCCACTGAGGTCCTTTTGGATCGCGTAACCTATTACTTACCTACACATGGGTAAGTCGGAAAAAGATCTGATTCATTATTTTATTATAGGATCTCTAGGTTTGATTCCTAGTTGTGCCTTGTTTCGTTTCTATGCAAAACGCCGTGAGGCACCCAGCCCGTGTATTCTCTAAAATATCCACCGTAAAAATAACGGTTTTTAAATGTCAAAAAAGAGATTGTTAATTTCAATAAGGGCTAATTTCGAGTGTTTTGACGCTCAAAGGTTGAGTGGTTTTTTTACATAATAGACCCGCTGATCCTGACGCGTGAAATGACGCACACACAACACAAAGTCAGACCGACAAACTCACTGCAGCATTAGTGGATGTCTATATCCGGGATATTCTCATCTATTCCGATACCGGATTCAGGCTACGCACTAGAGGCTTATGAGATCTCATTTCTATCAAATTAATATTGAATTGTTTTCTTGATAAGAGGAAAGTGGTATATACGTACAATTAAATTATTTTAATATTCATCACTTGCTCATTATTACATTATTCAGAAGTTAAACCTTTATTATTTATATTGATTCATTTATACACTTGTGTGAGATTAACTATCTAGCCATCTAGCGTTTATATTGCAAAAGATAATTATGTAGGTATTTGGTAGAAGTTCCGAAGGATTTTAATTCCAATCAAATCCATTCAAAATCTTGACAAGATAATAAAATATTAAAGAGTAAGTAGGTCTGTAGTATTTTGAATAAGTTTGTCACAAATATTTACCTTTTTGTGTGCATAGGAAAGAATCTTAGATATCACAAGATGTTGAGTAGATCAGCGCAAAGTATCGCTAAATGAGAAAGCAATTTTCTCAATTAACCATGTCTTTACTCTAATTAATATAAACGAAGGGTACGCGATCGCGCGACAAAACTCTATCAGTGTATTTTTTTCTAATCGGCGCACTTGTTAAGGGGAAGTTCCTTTAGAGCTTTTTTGGAGTACCGTTTTATTACTTTAGATGGTGCTTATTTGATTAAATGATTGGTTTTCATAAAATGTTGCTAGGTAACATTGCGTTCATACCTAAATAATTTTGAGGTGGATAAATAGAACTTTGAATCATTACCAACTTTTGAGCGCAGTATAATGCGTTTTCTGATTTTAGGTATAAGATTACAAATGGGATTATTTTTATGTTGCAGAAAACATATTCTAACGAATATTAAAATACGTTTTTGAGCGATCCTAATATCTAATACAGGGGCCTTAGCCTGTAACACAATGGCGTATCAATGGCGTCCTAGGTAGAAGGACAAAACCGGGATTTTTTCGTTGTTCTCCTATAACCAGCGAACTAATCCTCTAGGATTAGGCTCCTAATATTCTTTGCTGTACTACAAAAACATTAAAAAAACCGACACTGGACAAACAGCATCAATAAATCGTAATTAAAACCGTCAACCGGAAGCCCATTTTGGCACCATTGTGTTACAGGCTAAGGGCCATGGACCCTTCAGTAGTCTCCGCACCATCACCTTAAACGATCACGGGCCCTATATAGCTACTTAGGAGATACAACTAATTGCAAAATGACCGCCCCTGCATAACTGTACGATCACTTTAAAGGATAGAAACGTTTAGTCAGATATGCCGGTCCGGTAAAAGTACGCTAGTTTAATTGCAGACTAGTAGTTAGCGGCCCTTAAGTCGTGTTTGGCATTGTGCTCGGACCCCCAGAGGCGGTTTTTGCCGCAAAACGGTGGTCGGCGTGAAATGAAGCTGTGGGAAGCGTTGCCGCGTGATTTTGCGCTTATACAGGGTGTTTCATTGAGGTACTGTGACACCGAAAGGGGTCGGTTAACTCACCAATACAAGCAACTTTTACTACGGGAACAAGTGCGAAATCTCGAAAAAATATCTTCTCCATACATTTGGTGTAGTAGGTATCGAATTTTAGCATGGAACAGCTGATATTTTAGAAGTTTTTTAGACCCTGTTCAGTGTCACTGGGCCTATCTGGAACATCCTGCACTCCAAGCAGGAGTTAGAGACGAAATCTTGACAGTTTTTTTACACTTTTTGTCTGTGCAATGAACTATGAGGCGCCACAGATATCTAAAATAAACATTTTCAATACCTATTTCCTATCTAATTCCCGCTTGATTCTGAAATCTCATGCTGATGGTCGAAAAGATCAAATTCGAAGAAGATGAGCAGGACATAATATCATGCAAAACGGTGGACTGTGGGAAATGAAATGTGGGAAGCATTGCCACGTAATTCTGCGTTTATTGATGATTTCTAAGGATTTTAATACACATAGTGTCCAAAGAAAGTTAAGGTCTCGGAGGACCTGACAGCAAATAAAAGGGAATTATATCGGTAAAGGAGAGAATTGAGGACTCGAGGCAGACCACCCGCTAGGTGGACTGTTATTATCTTTAAAAAAGCACATGCACGCGCTGATCCGCATGACAATCCGGACTCTATGAAATCATCCTATGTATTGAAGAAATGGATGGAAGGATTTTAAAACCTCACACCGATAAACCAAAAGTTTTCAGATTCAGATTCAATTTTTTTTTTAATTTTTTTTTATTCAATATGGGTTTTTTTTTTTACGCTGTCGGACGTGTTTCATGATAAAATATTCTTATTTTTATATCATAAACGGCTATATTTGATTCTACACTATAAGGGTAGTCATAGATAAGTGGGACACCATGTGATGCAGATAATGCTGCGGTGATCTAACCTCTTTACGCCCGCTATAATGCTCTACACTGAACTTTGCCGCGTGATGGTGCGATTTTTCTTTTTTTTTTTCAATTATATGCTTGTATTGATAATAACATTACAGTAGCGTTAATAATTATAATTAAAATTTTAATTTGGCTTTTAATAAACTGCCAGTCAATGTTGAAATAAATTAATTTAAACATCATCTTTAGCTTAAGACTTTCGGATTTCATAGGCTGGTTTAGCCACAATTTTTTTTTTACTTTACCTTGGCCAAACTTTTATGTCACAAATTGACACAATTTGCCGATTGCATTTGGTTCAATTTATTATGATAGCAATATGAAGAAAAATTAAGAAGAACCCTATCAAAAAGGCAAAAGAATAGAAAGGTTACATTCAGTTTTCTATCATGGCTTCCATAAAATTATAGAGACTCCCAAACTTTATTTAGGTAAAGGTCATTGCATATTACATGCAAGATTAAAACATAAACATTAGCTTATGAAGGACTAATTAGAGTTATGCAGTCGACATGTTACTTATAACTATATCAAATTTAGGTAACTGTAATTTGTTAAACTCCATAATAATTGGTTTATGAACTTTTATTGACAAATGTTTAGCAAGTAGCAATTACGGCTTTACGGCACTTCTAATCGGAAAGGTAACCATCAATATTAATTGGTGATTGTAAACATATTTACTTAAATATTACTATTAAAAGTGTTCAATTAAATTGATAAATTACCTAGACAAATTATTTAAATGAATAATAATCAATGAATTCGTTAATTTGAAGTGCCGTTTTTATTTACCGGATAAACATCTCCCATCAAATATTTCGGCGTTTAACTTAGAGATAGAGCCTTTCAGACGATTGAAAACGAATCTTTCAATACTGAAAATGATCTTCCACTAAAATTTGAGTAGGGAGAGTAGGTAAATTCCAAAAACGACAACTTACTGCTTCTCGCACTGCGGAAGGGTCGACTCCGCCTCCATCTCGCACTATCACAGTCACTGCTTTGGCTATAGGACGTCGTCCTGCTACATAGTTCACAATACGAGACCCTGGTGCCTTCAGCGGAGGCCCAGACACCCTTCTTGTTGCAAAACTCGCACAAATCCATAATCCTAACAATCACTGTCCCCCGGCGCCTCAATACAGCACAACTGGGCAGTTCCATGGCGACGGGACTGTTATTGTTTTTTAACACTTGACAAAACTTGACAGAATTCAGCGGGCGAGCGCAGCACGCGTCATGTTAGTTGAAAGACTACGGACTAAATAAAAGTGTGTACGGTACCGGCAGATAAAGGAGCGTCGTAAGGGAGCACGTGGCTGTAGGAGTGGGGATGCTGTGACGAATGAGTCGGCGGGGTTTTCCCGCGCGGGCCAATGGCGCGCGATGGCGGCAGTGAGGGCCCGCCCAAGGCCCAAGGTGGCCCGGCAGAGCGGTCTCAAAGCACCCTTATACATAGGCTTGGCGGTGAAGGGTTGCGGTGCGCTTTGTGTACAGGGGATGATTGCTTCGCCAGCAGGTGGTTTGCGGGAGGCGTGCTTGTTTCGACTCGACTGGTTGGATGAACTGAAAATATAGAGTCGCTAGCCGCGTTCCCTAGGGTTGGAAAATATTAGGTACAGCTTGTGCAAAAATAAATGCTCTACATTCTTAAGAGTTACTTTAAAAATAAATGAAACGAACCTGAATCAGTCCACTACCGGAAGAGACGTTGTGATCGCCTTTTTTTGTCGAGGCAGGAAAAGTTGGAAGCTATCCAAGAAAGTAAAGAAAGGAAAAAAAAAATTCACTATAATTTCAAGGCTGATGAGGAAAACTGACCTTTTGAACTCTCAATTATTATCTGTGTGCTAACGCTCCAATCACTTCTAAAATCAATCTAAATATTATGAGTCACTGATATTACTAATAGATCTTGTTATGTGCCTGAAACATTCATGCCTAGAAAACGGATATGATTAAACACACCTATGAATGCCGACTACGTCCTTACTAACCTAGATAGAATTAAAAGATAACAAATACAGCCAAATGGTAGAATTTCTACTATAAGAGAAGGCGCACTCTACTAAAATAGTAAAAAATTCAACTTTTTCACAACAAACTTTTTTTTAGCCTCTTTGCCCACTTCAATCCAGACTTTTCATTCGTGTGTGCTTAGGTACCAATTCTGTAAAAAAACGCACAGTTACTAGTACCCAAAACCGGTTTATAACTCTTATCAAAATAAATAGCTTTACTTTAATAATTACCTACTAAACAACCTAAATGTCGATCACCCAGTCATAGGTAATACCTATTAAACTCCATGCACATCTTTGACCCAGTTCTTTGAAGGAGACTTCCAAATCCGGACACCTGCAACGTTGTTATCAACAGGAAACAAAGCTCGTAGGAATAAAATAAACAAGAGCTAAACTGCAAGATACAATAAAAACACACCGAAGTTGCAACTCAGTTTCTTCTTATCGCATCGAGAGCGTCAGGCAGTCTCAATAATATTAAAAGCAGACGATAGAAGGAGGTTCGAGCTAACCAATCATCATCATCAGTAGTAGATAAGATCCCACCAAAACCAAGTCTCGATGGAGCTGCTTGTTTATCTCTAAAAAGTAATGAAATCTAGACAAAGTCGTGCCAAGTCTAAGGTTCCTTACTGCGATTTCTTTATTATTATAGTTAATGTTGTGTGACTTGGCCGTTGAAGGGTACACAAGTGGTTCTGGCGTCAGATTGGTGCAATGGTGTCATGGAGCACCTGGTTTTGTACCCTTGTGTACCCTTCAACGGCCAAGTCACATCTTTTCTGCGTTCTGGTCTTATCCAGAGGTTCTCAAATAGGGGCCTGAAAATGCGGCGAAATGGTTCCAGTAAAGGATGGTACGGCAGTGTTTGCTTCGCACTCGACCTGGCGATACCCAGATACTCGTAGTAAGATGAAGCAAAATGTAGGTAAAGTGCATTGCTTTCTTTCAGAGAGTTTCGGCATAATCACCATGAGTGCCCACTGACTTCGGATTCGCGAATGGTAGTTTTGGTTTTAAAAACTACTAAATTTAAAATTTATAACTCCCCCATCATAAACGTATGATTCGTTTTTGATAAAACAAATTATCTAAGAACGCTCGCTAAAAAACCTGCTTTCAGATAAAAACAAAACACATCCAAATCGGGTCACCCGTTTAAGAGCTACGGCGCCATAGACAGACACACAGACAGACAAACACACACATAGCGGTCAAACTTATAACACCCCTGTTTTTGGATCGGGAAAAACAACTCAAGCTAATTTAGCATCAGCACAATATCTACATGAATACGGTATCTCTATCCCCAATTTTTGTCCACATAGATATAGCATTATTGATACAGGTGTATTCAGCTATAAAGCTCAATATGGCGACTCATACTAAGCCAGCAGATTGTGAAGTCCAAGAAATAAGTAAGAAATAATTTGGTGCTTCTATCGTGATTTATTTTGTTGACCCGAAGAAGATACCTAAGTGACACTATTATTTCCAGAGCTTCATTAAACTAGTTCCACGTGTATTGATTTATGAGAAAGATACATGTAGAAAAAGGCTTCAATAATTTAATTTGAAAATAATAATAAAACGCGATATTTCATCACAGTGGGAGGATCACCACAGAGGAAAAAAAGAAGTATCACTATCATTCATGGTGGTACCTTTTTTACAAAAGAGCCAAATTTTAACATAAATTATTATTAAGCTCGCACTCTCCCTCTGAGAGATGGCCTTTGTCCAGCTAGTGGGACATGTAAGTACAATTGTACAGGCTACATCTTGCTTTTTTTCCGCTCTGTTAATAATAATTGGACCTTTGAAAATCAGCACAAAAAATTATATCCTTTATGGGTAAAATTTTGGTAACGGTAGTAGGTAGCTCAGAAACGGTAGACGGCTTGCAGACAACGGAAAAACTGTTGAAAAATATGAAGAGTTTCTTGGCAAAGTTTTCCTGAATCATCTCGGATTCGGCAACAATAAATCAAAAACACATCGAATTGTAAATCGATTCAAATTACCATGCAGGAAGGTCAATTTCAAACGAAATTGAAAGCGAAAGACTTAATATGATAAACATTGAATGATTATGGTGTTTTGTCATCAGTTTTCGGTTCTAATATTCTAATATCAAAATAAAATTATAACATGTATTTTATACCTCCAATAATATTTTAAACATTTATAATAAGTTGAAAAACTTCCCTAGCACGGGTTAATGCTTTAGAAAAAACAAAAAGAGTCCAATAATATTTGTAGGTTGGACGATAGCAACGTGACTAGAAATTCAAAATTTTCACAGTTTTTTTACATTTTGTGCCTAAATTGAGCTATTTTTGTTCAGCGATTTTTCGTTCGCGGCAATAACAAAGTATTCTTTTCATTATTGTAAACAACAGAACAACAATAATTCAGCCGATTATGTGTTCTGGTCTACGAAGCACACGTTGCTATCGGCCCAGCTTAATACGTCATTCTTCATAAGGTACTTACGTCATTACTCTGGTCTGTTTAAACCTTAAAGGCAACTATGAAGATAAATCTTTGCCTAAAGGCCATAATATCCGTTCGTAGTGACTAGAATAGCAACATATCCCCAACATCCTTAAAACAAAGGAATAAAGAAGAAATTTGTTCGTGGGCTAGCAATGTGTGTAAGCATAGCATCATAGTTGTACGGAATATTGACATTACCTAAAAAAGCATTGAATATGCTCACAGACTGTAGCATTATTTAGTATTTTATGACGCAGAACTACTATTTTCAGACTGGTAGCTGGTATCGTATGAGGTAGAGTCCTAAAAACTGACACCCCTAGTGTCAGTTTTTAGGCCGCCAAAAAAAGGTTCTCTCACATTGTTAAAGTTATTATCAACTGGCTCAGAAATAGTCACCATCATCCATCCATCCATCCATACATCCATCCATCCATCCATCCATCCAATCATCCCTACAAACTTTTGCGTTTTTAGGAATGGATTAAAGCTGGAAAGCTGGTGACCAATCGACTTATTTTGTCGGACAAGGCTGGGAGTTGGTAGGCTGATAGAGTAGACTTCGCTGAGTTTAGGGAAAAAAAATATTTTTGTTGAATAAACATCTAAAATTTCCTACCTAACACGTTTAAAGGAAATAAATATTATATTGTATGGCAATGAGCGAGACAAAATGCAGGCTGGATTTGAATTTTGCAGTCATTGCTTTTTCTACGCTCCAGTGTAAAAGTAGTCGAAATAACCGGGACGCGTCGCCGCGCCGTTTTAGTTTTCGCATAAAACTATGAAACCCAGAAAATGCCCATTTACAATTCGCAAACGGTTTATGACACTGTAAACTATTCGACTTCTGTACAAGGCCATTGTCAAAGCCGCCGCCTTTCCCAGTCCCGTTTAAGACAGGCAAAGCTACGAACAATTATTGCATCCTGTCACATTTAACTTTCACTACATTATTTGTGAGTGATTTTGACGCAATAAATCCTGCTCTATTGTTGGCTGTTAAGGTGTTAGTTTGCGCCTTTGTTGTTACTCAATAACGGTAGTCAACGAGACCGCTCTCAGGAGGTCCAATAAAGCAAACAAATAACAAAAACAAAAGTTAAAACTCCTAACAATGTTCGGACGCGCGCCTGTAGTTTCGCTTGTTTGCCTTTCGGCGGCTTTATTAAGAGACTTTTCGGACAAAAGGCAAGTGTTCCAGAATACCTTTGCACATAACACAATCATCAATAGACAAGAGAAAGAATAGCCGTGAATATTGTCTTTATTACTGTAAATCGGTATTGCAATACGGCAGTTACCCAGTGAATAATACTGGCTAAGGCGGCATTTCATCAGTTGGGCAAAAATTGTGCTGAAAGTATTTAGTTTGCCTGTGCTCACGTTGTAGAAGACTTTTTTTTAAACAGTGAACCTCTGATGTTTAAAAAATTAAATCTTTTAAGTTTGTACAAATAAGCAAGTTATAACCAAATGTTAAAATCGTTTTATTTTTGTACTTTGAGAAAAAAATATTGAATTCATCACAGCAATGCAATAATTAACAAACCCTAGAGTAATATCCGCTTGGATGTACCTAGTTACTATTTAATGATTATATCTGTAAAACTAATCACTCCATTTATTTAAATCCAACCATATTGACTTAATTAACTACGTCGTCGGCGGTGAGTAAATATGCACTGGAAGGGGGAAAACATGAATGAAACCATAATTGACTACCGCTTGATATAAATCCAAAGAACTTTGTCCCTATTACTAATCTAGTGGAAACATTAATTATCGGTGACCATAAACCTTGAATTAGGGGTAATAACATGACTTGCACAACTAGCATACCGTTGTCTTATTCATTAATAATTATGTGTGACAAAAGTAGTAACAACGTCTCCAAGAGCGAAGTCTAAAAAGCTTTATTAGAACTTTGGACTTATGCATAACAATGTCATACAATAGACATAGCCTGTACAGGTAGTTCCACGGTAGGGCAAAGGCTAAAGTTTGTATACTAATTTGTGTAGAGTGTATACAGGGTGTTAAAAGACCGCCAACAGACCCGAAAGCTACGCATACTAGACACCAAAACCAAGTACTTTTTGGATAAAATATTGCTGGGAAATGATTTTGGTTTTTGAGGTTATAATTGTGAAAAATATTTTATCACGCAATGGACGTGTAACGCACAGAAGTCATATCGCGCTAGCGTAGGTATAACTTTATGTTACTTAAGCTTGAAGTGCTGATGTTTAGAATACATTGCGGGTTGCAATTTTAATGTCGTTTTTTGGAAGAAATATTCCTAATTTTGATATGGCTTCTTGAGAAGGTATGTTAAGAACTGGATACTGAATACATTACTGCAAAAAAAAAGTTTTGAAAAGTCCGACTTTGAACATCATTATCTCGGAAACCGTTGATTTCCCAGGCATAGTTCCTTGGGCAAAAATGTTCCTTATGATGAGGACAATACGTGGTTTCCCGCTTTGTTGGCGGTCTTTTAACACCCTGTATATGGTAAATGGATTTAAAAAAAGTTCTGAAGTAGATCATTAAAAACATTACGAAATAATATTCGAAAGTAATTTTGACACAAGATTAGTGTCGCCCACTGTATGTTTCCCTACAGACTCCAATGCAATGCGTTGCATTTTCAATTTGACATGTTCTGAATAAAGCTAGCTACATCCAAATGAAAGGCGTCCGGGCTGAAGAACGCATGTTCCATAGACTCTACGAAAACGATATCTATTCTCTATGGCATAGAGCATATGGTTCCCAATTTGTTTTTTCTACGTACCACTCCAAGAAAGACCTCAAACTCGCGTAGCCCTTATTGTAGGAACGTGAAATAAAAAAACCGGCCAAGTGCGAGCTGGACTCGCACACCGAAGGTTCCGTACAAACTTGTAAGGGGGAAATGGCATATTTTTTTTTATCTTAGTTAAGAGATTGCTGCGCTTATCCCTTGATGCAACCTAACGTACCCCTGGGGTACACGTACCACTAATTGGGAAACACTGGCATAGAGAATAGGTATAGTTTTCCATATTGACGAGCGGATTTTGGAATGCTACCACATGCCATTTGGAGAGTTGGACGCATCGTGAATGGGGGGGCTTAAGAGTTGCATTTTGATGATTCAATTTACTGTAAAAACCTTGTACGGCTTGCAACAGCATTTCCAATTTACTGAAAACAATCTAAAACCTCCCATCCTAAGTAAAATCGTTCAAAATGGAACCATTCACAAATATATCGAGGCCGATTCTCAAAATCACATCGGACAAAGCCAAGCGATGTCTTGCACGAATGAAATATATAAATCCATTGAGTCATACAAGCTAACTCACAGTATGAATGACTGACATTCAATAATCGACACCATTGGCTTCACAGTTTCTCAGTCGGGGTCAGCTCTGAGTCATCGAACACTCGACCAGAATGAGACGATGCCAGTCAATGGATATTACTACAAAATCAACAAAAGCAATAAAACTTTACACTCATAAAGACCCTTATGTCAACTTCAAAGAGACTATTTTCGTCCAGAGCAGGTGCGAGATAACGCTTGTTTCGCATGTTATGTAGACAACCAATACGTAATAGCGTTTCGTTGAATCGGAGGCTGCGTTGTGTGGATTTTCTCAGTCTAAAGGTCGGATATCGGTACAGTCACCTTCGGCAATGTCAGTGATCTTATCTCTATTTTAATATGGTTCAAAACCGGTATTCTATTTTAGTTTTTGACTATAATGTGCATTGCGTGACTACATTTTATTAACAGTAGTTTTTTAATCTGAAATTTTAGTGAACTATACAATTTTATAATATTTTGTTCACAAAATATTAACTTTGCATATATTTTCTGGCATAAAACCGAGAAAAATGTACTAAGTTCCACTTCAAGCAAAGAAAGTAGGTACCTACCTAGTGTGCTGGAATAAACCCGCAAAAATTTTTACTATGATTAGATTTTTGGGTAAAACATACGAAATTTCACTGGACGCTGAATAAAATATCATCTAACATTTAAATTAAGATCTAACTTTTCTATACGACTTTGACGTTTGAAAAAGCCAGTAACTTTACGAGCTTACACAATCACCGCTGCCGCAAAACACAGAAATAACTTTATCCCGACCAGAGCAAAAATGTAATTAATTAATTTGAGGAATGTAAAACACTATGGGGAAAGGGAAAAAAATCGCAGTAGCTCTAGCTTACAGTTTGTTGTCTGGCCATGTTTTTGATGCAGTGTTTAGACTGTGCCCCGAGTGAGCGAGTAAGTCAGAAGTGTGTTTAGACGTCACTCTCGTAATCGCTTCAGCTCTGTCTCTCCTTGATAATTAAGGTCTCCGAATGAGGACCGAAACTAGTCGAATAAGGCCACGGATAATTAACTCTTTAATTCAAAGCTTAGTTCTTACGATCTTAATGCGCTCGGATCGTGACTTCTAAGGTGCTACTCGTATCGTGAATACTGGCTACTTGCACTAGCACTTCTAGCAGTAGGATGCAATGAAAATGTTATTAAGATAGCCGGTACATACAATCGGTCAATATCATGACTTAAAATGACGATGAACAAGGCATACTAGCGCCAATAATGAAAAAAAAAACTTGTTTTCGGATGCGTTTTTTGCTAAAAACGAGCCGTTAAATGAGAATCCCTAGGCTTAACTAGCTTTAGGACCTAAGGCCTAGATTCCAGGCTCTTAAGTCAGCAGAATGCTGCAAAGACAGCAGTACCATACCAGCTAATGACACTAAACGTTAGTCCACAGTTACAATGTTGCATGATTGCTGGAGGGTAAAAAGTAATTAAAGCCATCCACACCACACATCAAGACTTAAAAGAGAAATCACTCCTACCACCACGACAGTCAGAGCCGTACCGCTATTAAAACAAGATATAACAGCATAATTTCTTTGATTTGACATGCCGAAACAATTTTATCATTATCTCCGTCGGGAAATTAAGGGAGAGGGTCTGCGTCACAATTTAGGCCCTAAAGCTTGGCTTCCAAGGTTGTTTCTCGCATGTGGCGCCATCTAGTGATAAGACGTTCAGGCTAGGGATGGTATTGGCGGTGGAATTGGCGGTATTTGCCGAGGACCGCGCCGGTGCAATGTTGTGGAGGGCTCGAATGCTCACTGGGTGGGCAGGCTCTGATTGGTCGAGCGACAGCCTTTTTGCTTTGCAAGATTTCGGGCCTTGAGTTTCGGACTGGAGATTTAGCGATAGGGAAGCATAGTTTGTCGAGGTACTTCATTTTAACCAGCACAGCACAAGTCCACTGCTGGGCATTGGCCTCTTCCTTTTCACACCAACTCCTTCAGTCAGAAGTTAATCCTTTCCATTATCTTGGGCAATATCATGGAACCAAGTTGTCTAAGTAAGCTTTATTACAGTGACCCACTCTAGAATGATGAACAAAACAAAAGGCCTCTCTGTAGTATTTCATACTACTCTCTATCCTGAACCACATCCAGTCATGCCGGTAAGCGACAACAAAGCCAAAATTACTAACTAACAAAAAATCTGGAGTAATTTCCATAAAGCTTTTTGCCATAGGTAATCATCGCACGAGGCAGTTTAAAATAGTAACAATCATCATCAACAACATCATCACTTTTGTCCAATAGTTAGATCACAAAACTAGTGCATCTTGGGTGGCCTTAAAAAACTCTGACAACAAGGGTGACCACTACCTCATACGATTCGATCAATCAAGGTAAAAAACGCAGCAAAACCAATGAAATATCCTCACTTTGCACTCTAGCCGCTTCAGCGAACTAACTGTGCAGTGAACAAGAGCTTTTCCACTCCATAACCAATAATTAATTCGATGCAGGGCTCAATATTTAATGTCGCGCGGCTGACGGAGTTGATTTACCAATTACAGTAACAGGGCAGTCTACGCAGGACGGATACTTTCTTTACGTTCGAAGTTGATTCGCGGACAGCCACCGGGGCAAAAGTTGACGTCGTAACTCGCAACTGGTAGTGGAATTATAGAATCATTTATTTTGTTTATTTTGCGCACATACATTTTAAAACTTCTCAGAGGTTCCTCATTTACAAAAGCTATGTGAAAATAAAAATAAAAGAAGTAAATTAATGTAATAAAAATGTCATACAAACACCACAAATATTTATGGTACACACGACAGCACGTCAGACTGTACTCGTACACTTTTGTTGTAAAGTCGCCCGTAACGCAACCGAGTAGAGTGCTAGCATGTAAGGGTCGACGTGCTGTCGTGTGTACCTATTCCAATAAACCACCTCCGCTTTCAAAGGTCCTATAACATTTGCAAGATTTTCTTGCAATGTTTTTCTGAGTTCACCTCATTTATTATTTAACTTTTTTTCTTTTAACTTATCAGAGATTTTTTAATTTTTTTTAGGTTCTCAGATAGCTAATCTATCATTAAAGAAAATATTAATAGCTATGGACTTTTAGAAGATCGATCCAAAGTCTAAAAAAATTTTGTTTTCGAGAAAACATCACTGAAAAGGTTAGAGTAGAAAAAAAATGAAATGGAGGTTTGAAGGACTTTTTATTGAGTTTAAAAACTTTTCCAAATATGCCAAGTGAAGATACCGTATATAAAGGGTTAAAATCACCAAATGACCATATTATAGTGACTTGTTGTCAACTTTGTTGTTAATTTCCTGAGTACGACCCCAGGCCGCGTTTCAACTGCTCGCATGCCCTCCGGTACAGTCGCGTTCACAATTAAAACATTACTTTGCCGTCTTTAAATTATGTCGTAATTATTAAGGTAATTAAGATCGATGCCCATTAAGGTGGCAAAAACACGAGTGGGAAGAGTTCCTCTTTCAGTCCGAGTACAGGGCAGGTAAAAGTTACAGAAAGAGCTTTGAGCACAAAAATTTTCTAGAGCTTCCCAATTTTGTAGAGCTTCGCAGTTGAAGACTTCGCGTCTTTTCTGAAGCGTGATTACAGGTTCTTCACTTTCTCCCAAGCGGGATCGTTCAACATTTATATTTGTAAGGTAAATAAATTCAGAGATAGATGTAGAAAGATTCAATTTATGAGGAAGATTTTGACCAATCTACAGAAATACTTGTTACCCGAGGCCTTCTTCCGAAAAGCATAAATATCCCGTCATTTCATGAAGCTTTTCTTTCACTTCATTGGAGCATTTTTTGTTAGGTTTGATACCAAATACAGCTTAGGCTATATTAACGCTGCTATAATACAAGGTGTTACAAAAGTACCTAACTCTTTTTACAGGGTAATTGCACCCGGTGATAGGGATCACAACCTAAATCTTTTTTTTGCCCTATGACGTTCCATTGATTTTTAAATTAATAAAATGTGAACGCTGTGGCGGGAGTAAAGTATTCTTTAAATATTGTTTTCATTGACTTTCACAATGTTTTAACAACTCAAAGCTATGTAAATGCACGTACACACAAAAACATAATTAAAAATTTGGGCTAATACCAAAAACTAAAAAGTTATGATTTTTTTTCAATTTTGAGGTTATAAAATAAAAATTGTTTTTTTCAACTTTTTTTTACAGATTTAACATCCTGTTGACCACTAGATTACACCCTGTAAAAAGAGTTAGGATGTTTTGTAACACGTTGTACAAGAACTTCGGTCGAGCAACGGGTGCTTCCGGTATACTTCAAGTAATTCCGGAAACGCTTACAAAATGAAACAATATCAACATATAAAAACATTGCCACGTTCATCCCAGCAACGAAGCAAAAACGCGGAAGACCGGGGGTCACGTGGTTAAAGATAGTCCAGAAGGATCTAAAATTTACAGAACTTGTTAAGGAGGACGCGGAAGATCGCGACCTCTAGAGGAAGAGGACTGGCGACGAGCCGACCCCAACTAAATGAGAACAGCGGCAAAGTTAAGTAAGATGCTGATGATGAATATGAAAACGTTCAATAAAGGCAGTGACGAATTTTTTCGCGTCTGCCGGTGTGGCTTTAGCAAGTTTTATTAATTTAAAAATCAACGGAAAATGTGACATAATCCCTATCACCGGGTGCTATTACTCTTTAAAAAGAGTTAGGACCTTTTGTACCACGTTGCAGATTGTGGTAAATATACCTCTCCAAGCCTTCCATATACTGCGCCGCGATGAAAGCAGGACTGTGTGAAAATCCCCATCCGCGGCCAACGAGCGGAGACAACCTGTGCGGTACTTACTTCGCGATTGCACTAACGGAACCCGCTGGTATGTCTACGGGGAAACTGCGCGCGAGTGTGGCCCTTACGCCCTTTCGAAGGCAACACGGAAGGGTTGTTTTGATCCTTAAGTGGGGCAGGAGAGGTAACTGTGCTGTGACGGTAAAAAAAGTTGATTTTCTAGTTTTATAGCCTTACTAAACGAATACGAAAATTTACTACGAATACGGAACAGTACCGATATTTTTTTGCTGAGCGCGTTTTGCTTAAACATTTAAGATGCAAAGAAACGCTTAGATTATCTCCTCATGTCAGATAATTGTTTTACTTATGCGCAAGCGCAATACATAATCCAAAGCCAGAGCCTTGTAAATGTCTCGAAACGTTGGTCAAATATTATTTTAACGGGGAAAATGGTAAAATCAAAGGTGGAAGGGTTGATGGGAATCTACGGGGAAACTTGCAGGCGAGTGTGGCCCTTACGCCCTTTCGAAGGGAATAGGGTTGTTTTGATCCTTAAGTACGGCAGGAGAGGTAATGGTCTTGTGGTGCTAAAACTTAAACTTCTCTTCACTTTCTGAGAGAAGGTCTATGCCCAGGCAGCGAGACGTATACAGGGTGGCCCGAACTTCGATCGTTTTTCCTTTGATTCGGACACAAAACATTGCAGATAGACTTCAAATCGCATAATTATCAGTGCCACCTGTACTAGAAATTGACTGCATCAGAAATTGGTTGCGGACTTGCGGAGGCCAAGATCCACTTTTGGTCGCTGAGCCAGCCAGAATGAATGAATACTTTGATAAATCCAGCCATAGCTTTTTAAAACCAACCTCTGTAAGATCAAATGTTCTACAAAATACCTGTAGTCTTCCTATGCGAATCTTGTTTCCCCGCTGACACCATTCGTTCAACATGATGCTCTTTCGAAAATTGCCTTCTTCGCTCTCCTATCCAATATAACTCCGTACACGCTTGGAGACGTCAATTTGTAGCACATGATAACAATACCATGACACTATCGCAAATAAACAATTTCATCAAAAATAGACTCTCAACGTAAAATTATTTTTCAAAAAAGCAAATTCGAAATTTGTCACATTTAAACAATACAGTGATGTGAACGCACTGAATTCGACGCGAACTGTCAAAAGTGACGATCACCTGTTCCACTGACAGTTTGCGAAATTAAAAGTAATTTAGTGGCCAGTATGGTGAAGGAAAAAAGTTTTTCGTCTGAAAAGTTCGCGACCTCTTTGCTGTCTCGTAACACTTGCACCACGTTTAAAAACTTTTCAACCGACCTCAGAACTTTTGTCTACGTGATTTTGATGATATTTTTTTGGGTCCCAAAAATTGGTGAAGATCTGATGAACAACTTTGGAGATGGAGAACGGAACTCCTCAACCGATAGCATCAAATCACTCGGAATCAATAGCTTGATAGAGTGCAATAGCTTAATAATAGTGTACCTTTTCACCAGTGAAGGCGTATTTTTTTTTCCTGGTCCATGCGTAGCGTGACCACCATATCGCGGTAGATAGCGTTCGATATTCAATGCTTTTGACCTAACAAGATCGAGCTGTAAACCACCACGGTCATGCTACTGCTCAGGTATGAGGTAGAAATCACAGAAAATAAGCAACTCACCTTACAAAATGATCTTCCCTGGCAACAACGGGGCAGATCTGAAAATAAGAAAAAAAAAACAAAGTTAGAAAAAACTTTTGCATGTGCATCGAAGCAACTTTACTTCACAAACCCAATTTGCCAAAGACTGTTTCGTGTTCATACTCGCTTTTTGCCCGTTTTTGTTCGCTTATGATTAGTGTTTAATAATTTAGGATTGAAGTCGGTCTGGACCTCCGGGCGGTATATCTCGTGACCTAGATGTTTAACAAATTATAGCCTGTCATAATACTATAATCGCAAATCAAGCTGTGATCACCGGCGAACACTTGCGAAGGTCAATACATTTTTTTCCTATTACCGATCCGTCCGACACACCTACCCCGCCAATCCCGCCATAGACTGCATTTACAGGACAGGACCTCATGGCTGTAAGGCTACTTGTCCACCGCACCAACGACATATAATCCGTGCGGGATCAGAATGGGATAATACCTTTTGGAACTGAGAAGCTCGCGGTCCTGTAGCGTCAGCATTTCGGCAAACTCTAGTTGTCTATGGTAAACTCGCGTCGAAACTTGCTTGTGTTTTCTGTGCGCGTGGGTGGTCTGCTCGAGTTTTATCACTTTTATTTAATTAATGCAATAACATTGAATCCTTTTAGATTACAAACATTAAACATTTTTGTGTATTTCCAATTTCATAACCCTATGATAGAACGTAGAACTAACATATTTTTTACTGACGCTACTCGAGAACTGTCATTTTCGATTCAGTTCCAAAAGGTATTATCCCATTCTGATTCCGCACGGATTATAGCACATAACAATAACAGTCTCCAAAGAGACAAAAGTCTCAAAACGTTGGCAAAACAGTAAAAAGAAAATAAAACGAGTGTTAAATCAGTGTACGAATTTTAATGTCTGTGATAGTGCTCGTGCATACCAAAGGAAACATTTAAACAGTGTCACAGATACAAATTATAAACCCACTTTGAAAAGTCATTGATCAAAAGGACAAAACATTGAGTAAGGCTTTGAATGTCATGTTATGATGAATGAATCTCAAGGGAAACCTACACCTTTCTTTGTTCAAAACTATTGGCTTTGTATTGAACGAAATGCGCATTGATCTGGGGGCACGGCAGTGCCCCCACCAAGTCGAGCTAAAAAGCGGCACGGCCGTACCATACTTTTCTCGAAGCAATTCAGGCCATTTTCGACCCCCCTATAACTTCGTTTCGGATAAAACTAGAAGCCTGAATTTTCTGTAACCAAGAAAGCATTGTATAAACACGGAATATTTCAAATTTCATTCAATTTGAACCAGTAGTTAAGGAATTAAAACTAGTCAAAGTTTCGTATTTTGTCACTCACTCACTCACTCACTCACTGACTGATCATCAAAACTCTAAGGCACTTCTAGCATACATAGAAGCCTCAAATTTAGAATACAATTAGTATTTAGTGTATAAATCAAGGAAAAACTAAAATATTTTGCAATTTCAGTACAGGTACCTAGAAACACCAACTGCATATATAACTTTGTATTCCCATATAAATGTATGGGATTACAAAGTTTCATTTGCATACATTTACCATGCAAATGTAATTATGCATTTTGTATTTCGTAAACGGTTATTACGGTGTATTATGTCGGTGTAGCCGACTAGTTTCGTAAAATTTGCAGTGCTTACGAAAGTTTAAGTGTAAAAAGTTATTTATGCAGTTGGTGTATCTAGAAAACTGGACCGAAATTGCAAAATATTTTAGTTTTTCCTTGGTTTATACACTAAATACTTATTCTAAATATAATGGAATAAATCAGTGTATATAGTTACCTACATATAATTATGTTCAAAGGTAACTTGTAAAATGGTCAACTGAATGAAAAAAACAAAATCCGTTGTTGGTATTCAAGAAGTAGAAGGTACTGGAAAGCAAAAAAAGTAGGACTATCTACAAAAAGAAATGAGATGCCATCAAAAACATAACTTGTAAAAAAAACCAAGCCTCGCTGCTCAGTTCTTCTACCGTAAAAAGTTTTGAGATCGATGTAATACCAAGTCGGTTAATTTACGCAGTCCCTACTTAAGGGTCCTTCTGTCTTAAGTTATTTATTACGTAATTATCTAACCTAACAACATCTTATAGTGACGTATATCAATATTAAATATCTTTTATGTTTTAAATAAATAGATTGACTTGGCAATCGCATGAAAACACTAAGTATCTCAAAAGTAATACATATTATATTAAATTTGATTATTTAGTGCGATTGCCAAGTCAATACATTTATTTGAAACATAAAAGATATTTAATATTGATATGCGTCACTATAAGATGTTGTTAGGTTAGATAATTACGTAATAAATAACTTAAGACAGAAGGACCCTTAAGTAGGGACTGCGTAAATTAACCGACTTGGTATTACATCGATCTCAAAACTTTTTACGGTAGAAGAACTGAGCAGCGAGGCTTGGTTTTTTTTACAAGTTATGTTTTTGATGGCATACAATAGTCTTAATAAAAATACAAGAGGTATTTGAATTTCAAGAGTATAGAGAGTCAATAAAAATATTCCTTTTGTACTTCGTTTCTACTACTATTAGACATAAGTCCGCCTTTGGGCAATTGGGCATAAATATTGTCTTACATCTTTGTTAGGCAAGTTTGTCTTGATGTTTTCTGTCTAATTTCCGTGAGGAAATCTGAGCGTCTGAGGCACAATACCTTCGTCCCGAAAATCGCCAAAACTATCTCTCTCTCTTTGAGAGGAGGTCTTTAGCCGGCTAGTGGGACACGTGCATTGTACGGTCGCCCACAGTCTAGAATACCCCATGGTAGCTCTTACCGCGCGCGGCATAAGGGCGCCAATCGTACAAAAAGGGGTATCCTAGCGTGTGGCCAACTGTACAACACATAGATTGTACAGGCTACATCTTACTTACATTTTACGTTTGTGTTATTTTTATACAGGGTGTTAAAAGACCGCCGAAAGACCCGAAAGGTACGCATACTAGACACCAAAGCAAAGTACTTTTTCGATAAATTATTGCTGGGAAATGATTTTGGTTTTTTAGGTTATAATTTTGGAAAATACTTATTTTATCGCGTAATGGAAGTGTAACGCAGAGAAGTCATATTGCGCAAACGTTGACATAAACTTAGGCTACAGCTAGAGGTGCCGATATTTAGAATACATTGCGGGTTGCAAAAAAAAAATGAAAAGTCCAACTTTGAACCTCATTATCTCGGAAACCATTGATTTCCCAGGCATAGTTCCTTGGGCAAAAATGATCCTTATGATGAGGACGAAACGTGGTTTCCCGCTTTGTTGGCGGTCTTTTAATACCTTTTAACACCTTTTAACACCCTGTTTAACATCCTTTTAACATGCTCATTAAAATGGTTCCGTTTTCACCTGAAAATTTCTGGAGTCCTAATGATGGCATAAAATCTAGAAACAATTCCCTTTCTCAGGTCTTGAATGTAAGCTAGAAATACAATTTTGCTGTGTGTGTATTCGTGACCCCTCTTCAATTATTTTATTACAAAGAAAACTAGAGGAAAGACAACATCCGATGCTCACGGATTTCCGTTCTTATACAGGTCAGTGATGTGGACTGATTTATCAATGGCAATTATTTTTTTTACAAAATAGTTGTAGAGATATCACTGGGGGCTATTTACCTTTTAACACCTTGTAATGGTAAAATAGGTCAAGAAGCGCTATATGGTGTTACAGAAATAGTTGTTAAGTAAGTGGTCACTCTATAACAGGACATCTTAAAAGACTTATTCATCGACCGAAATATCAAGTCGGACTGCAAACTGACGTAATTTAGGGCCATTCCCATATCCGTATATCTAGAGCCTAGCTAAACTATGGTTGACTACATAACTGACCTCATACATTCCGCGTCCATACAAGGCAAAGCAAACTCTCTCGCCCGCTTTACGTATGTAGTAAACACACACACATTTGTTTACTAACATTACTGCTTTTAGTTGGGTGATGTCAGTGGTGTGAGGTAGGTAGGTATTATAATTTCCATATCTTCCATATAGGTAGGGTAACGTATCTACCTATCTGGAAGATATGGGGATTCGTCTTAGGAGATATTGAAACATTTTCAAAATCGCTCGATACATACTTCCTTCTTTGGGCACTTTGGACTTCCCTTTTTCGACATGTTTTTTTTCCTATTTGTGGCTATTGAACGATTTTGTATTTCATATTATAGCATTGAAATCTGAAGGCCTTATTTTATTTACTTCGAATATACTCGACAAGGAACCAAATAATCGTATGCATAAAAAAAAAGATATAATCCTAATAAATGCTTTACATAATATGCGCTTAGGTACGGTCGCCCACAATCTCAGATACCCCATGGCAGCTCTTATCGCGCGCGGCATAAGGGCGCAAACAAAAAGGGGTATCTGAGACTGTTGCCGACTGTACCTACCTAAACGAAATCACACCATTTCGCCACGAATTCGCACCGCAACCTATCGGTAATACGAGTAAGTCACGTACAAAAAAGTGAGAATAAATTATGAAAGCATTATTTAATTTCAGGCTTTGCTCGACTAGTTAACTTAAAAGTTTGTAGCTACATTGAGATAATCTTTACTTTAAAACAGTTTGGTTTTCCTCAATTATGCAGGAGTCCGCTTGCGTAGATGCAAAATAATAATGCCTATTTTTAGACCCTGCGCAAATATTATGCACATACACAACTTTTGTCTCAGAGAGTCAATACTATAAACCCATAAAACCTGGCAACTGTTTGTAGGGTCAATTAAAAACACCATTAAAACACAAACAAAGAAGGCTTGCGGATGCTCATACGCACGGTGCCTGTACCATCGTGCATCGGTCCCTATTACGTATACAACGTGTTACAAAAGATACTAACTCTTTTTACAGGGTGTAACCTGCTGGTCAACATAATGACAAATCTGCAAAAAAAAGTTGAAAATCATAACTTTTTTTTTATAACCTCAAAATTGTAAAATTTTCAAAACTTTTTTTTTTTGTTTTTAGCTCCAATTAAAAAATATGGTTGTTTGCTTCGCTGTATTTTAATAGCTTCAGGCTATTAAAACGTAGTGAAATTC
Source organism: Zelleria hepariella (assembly GCA_949319315.1). NCBI lineage: Eukaryota > Metazoa > Arthropoda > Insecta > Lepidoptera > Yponomeutidae > Zelleria > Zelleria hepariella. The sequence continues at coordinate 4,616,305 of OX439392.1, read as the reverse complement.
TATGGAAACAGTATTTTAAAAATACTTTTCTCCCGTCACAGCGCTTATATTTTTATTATTTAAAAATCAACGGATCGTCATAGAGCTAAAAAAATATTTTGGTTGTGATCCCTATCATCAGGTACCATGATCCTGTAAAAAGAGTTTGTAATCATTTGTAACACCTTGTATTGCTGGGCCCTTAGCCTGTAATGCAATGGTGCCAAAATGGGCTCCCGGTTGACGGTTTCAATAGGGATTTTTCCAAGTGTCAAATTTGACAGCGATTCGCGAATTATCGCGCAACTAAATCTGTGGTTTGTATGGAAACCACAGATTAATAGACTGATTTTGACAGTTATTCGGGCTATTTTTGATGCCTGGAAAAAACCCCATTACGATTTATTAATGCTGTCGGTCCAGTGTCGGTCCTTTTAATGTTTTTGTAGTACAGCAAAGAATATTATGAGTCTAATTCTAGAGGATTAGTTCGCTGGTTGTAGGAGAACAACGAAAAAATCCCGGTTTTGTCCTTCTACCTGGGACGCCATGGTTACGCCATTGTGTTACAGGCTAAGGCCCCAGCAATCGCACTGCGATGGCAGGCCGCTGGTCACGAAATATATAAACTTTGGCCTGAGGCCACAGAACTAATCTGATCTGTGGTGATGATTGACAACGATAATCGCTTACTGCTTGCTCACTGCAAGTTATGGAATCAAGGCAGCAATATGAGCATCTGTTAGTAGGTAAGTCAAAATTTTCCAAACTATAGTCATTCAATAAGAGTGAAAAAGAGGAAAGAAAGAAAAAAAAAATGTAGCCGGCATAGCTGATATAATATTGGTTATACTTAAGTAACAAAACATTTGTTTGCGTCGAGTCGGAGCAAGTTCTCAAGAATGCAGATTTTTTAAAAATTAAATTCAAGTTATTATTTTTTTACGACGGCAAAGGTATATCAAGACCTACGAGTAACACAAGGGGTCAGTTGGTCCTCCATTTTTTTACAGTTGCGCGAAGATCTCCAAGAAAAGTCGAACTTTTTTAAATATGTTCGTGAAAAATGCCTGCCCTTTTTCTCTAACGTGACAGTCCAACCTGTAATTTTACTGACTAAGGCCCGTAATATCAATAATTACAGTTTAAACCAAAAAAGCTACTTTACACCCTATCTGTCGATTAATTTTCATTTAATTTTCAAAATGCGAGGTTTAATCTAAGGTCTTAGTTTAAACTGTAATTGATATTACGGGCCTAATGCCCGTTTTCACCAACCACCCCTAATTTTAAAAGACCTTTTAACGAAAATTATGTGCACCTCTGCAAGTCTAGGGGTCTTGGATGAAGGGCCATACGAATTCCACTCACAAGCGTTATGAGTTGAGTTTGTATGGTCCTTCATCCATGACCCCTAGACTTGCAGAGGTGCAGATAACTTTCGTTAAAAGGTCTTTTAAAATTAGGGGTGGTTGGTGAAAACGGGCATAAGATGACTAAGGCTTTAGTACATTAGGGGTGACTTTAAAACACTAAACTGTCCACTGTTCAATTCCGTACCCTGTTTTAAATCACTAATTTACAATGCGGCGCTCGCGTGATCAAAGCGTGCACTCTATTACTAAAGAGTGCGTGTGAACACCTATCTAACAATAGACCACCTCAATTGAATCATCCATCACTCGATCCATATTCTGAGTAAGGGACACGGATCTCTGAAAAATCACGTCTCTGGGACAAGCATAAGCTAAGGCCAAAATATGAAATGAAAATAGTTTATTGGTTAAACAAAGGTTGCAGGTGAATGTCCTGGCTCCCAAACTAGGATTCCCTGTGCCATGGGAAGCCAGGCTACTTCTTATGTGTTTTGTGATATTGTTATAGGTACCTAATAAACTTCACTATTTAATGTTCACAAAACTTAAAAACTAAAAAAATAAAATAACAATAGCAGTTTTAATTAAAGGGCTCTCGTGAGTAAGTGAGTATGTGTGTGTGTGTGTGTGTGTGTGTGTGTGTGAGGGTGGGTGTGAGGGTTTGTGTGTGTGAGGGTGTGTGTTTGTGTGTCTGAGGGAGTGTGTGTATAATGAGTGATATTATGAGAGAACAAGGAAAAATATAATACTAACTTGTAAGTGTTTGAAAAATAAGTAATTACTTGTATTTAGGTAGCTGCCCAGAGTAGAACGCCAATCAGTAGGAACACTAGCAGCCCGATGGTCGGATGACATTGTTGTGTCGGCAGAAGGTCCATTCCATGGATGCGAATGACGAGAGACCGTGAGAGGTGGCGCAAAAGGAAAAAGCCATGTTGGTGCCATGTTGGAAAAATTGGCCAAGGGTAGAGGCATTACGTAGACGCAAAAGGCCTAAGCTTGTCGGTCAGCACGAAATTCCGATGGTCATTAGAAGTCGGAGCTGCGGTCTCAATGACGCACCAAGTGTGGACGTCATCGTCATCAAACAAAAGGCACAGTTTCCGCTAACTGGACCACTCTCGTCCGCGGTTATCCCGTGCCACAGTACATCGTGATCTGCTAATTTTTATCTTGATCGTAAAGCGCTATTACGCTTTAGAGCTAAAGTGGTTGGGTCATAGGATTTAACCGAATGATTTGATGATTTAACCGATGGTTACTGACCGGAACCGGATTAGAATAGAGATGATGTCCCGGAACTTGGAAAACCCGGATGGGTTATAGTACTGTTTATCCAAAGGTTTTCTGGAAGCGATTTATTTCAGCGAAAAGGCCGATGAATAGGGAAACCATGTCTTTTGTATCATGTCTTTAAAATCGCTTTATAAAAAAACGCTAAATAATGAGTGCTCTACAAAACTCTGCATATTATAAAAAGTAAATAAAAACAATACAAAAACAACTCTCAGCCAATTTCGGGCATGCCTTACTTAAGTAGGTAAATATTAAACATTATATTCTGAACCATCCGAAAAGAAAGACAAGTCAATACGTGCGGATACATAAAAATGCAACCAAAAATTAAAATGTGGTGTAATATTATCAAATCGACCTTGGAGAGAGAAATGCAATATAGTCACAGTGAAGTGCGGCCAAAACTGATTCAGATCTCAATTCCGGAATGAATCACCTGGGAGTCTGGGAGCACGATTTGCTCTGTTTCTGATGGAGCTTTCACATCAATGATGATTCAATGCTATGAGTTTCTTAGGGTGGTATTAATAGTCGTCTGAGATCACCTACTTGAGCTCGATCTCAAATAGGTGAACTCAGAAAAGTCAAATGATAATTTTGATACTTTGCAAACAGCTGCCTTGGCTAATATCAAACTTGAGTAGCTGTCAGCATAGACACTATCTTGAGATTGATATTGACATTAGCCAAGGCTTGACATTAGCATTTAACTTTTCTGAGATCACCTACTTGAGTTCGATCTTGAGTCGACGACTATTAATGCCACCCTAAAATGACTTTGATTAAAAATAAAGTAGGTTTTTACATCTACGTTCAGAGTTTCAGACGTTTACCGCTTCTGACGTTCACCGTAACAGATTCATCAATTCATGACAATTTTTCACTTTAATTATGAATAGCTTTTGCTTAGCCAGCGCAATAGATGTTTTCGGGATAAAAAATATCCTTTGTGTTATTTAGTGTTGGTATGAGCTATCTCTGTGCCAAATCAAACTGGACCAGCAGTAGTTTCAGCGTAAAATAATAACAAACACACACACTCACTCATAAACTTGATTTGTCAAAATGTGCGAAACTCTTAAAAACATTTTGTTCATCGAAAATCCCATATTTTTATGAATCTTGTAAAAGGCATTTTTACAGAATTTCGGAAATACCTTGCTGTGGTCAGGGTACGTCATTTCTGTGTAACAAGCACTTTTCAAAATCCAAAGGTGTTATTTCATATCTCCTTCTTACTTTCATATGAGTGATAGAGCAAGCATGAGCGATTCCATAATGATTGTCTTCGAAAGGTGTCGAATACGTTATTTGCAAGAATGCGCGTTTAATATATCCCGTTGTGTTAACAAATTACTCACTAAATACATAAATATTTGTCACCTGCTTGCCTAGTATGATTTCATCTTAAAGGACGTATGATTTGTTAACTCTATTGTAATATTATTTGCTATGCCGATAACTCATTGGAAAATGTTGTATTTCTTTTGTACTATATACTGTGCATTATTTTTATTTTGAATTTTATTGCTGCTAATAATATAATTTTTATTCAGCTATTTTGGGATAAAAGATTTTCTTGTTAAAACATTCTTGCAAAAGAGTTGTGGTGGCTTTGCGGCAGAACATATTAAGCCAAACAAAAAACTATGTAGGTAAGGTTTAAAGTAACATGGGTTCTTGTACGAGCAAAAACACACGAGGAACACATCGTAAGGAAACCTGAAATTGACACTGAAAACGGGAAAATTTACGGTGGATACTGAAATCTCTCTTTGAGAGTCGACCCGTAGAACACATCTAGGCTACATCTTATAAATTCGTAATGTAGAGGCCTTTATCGGTGGATACTGAAATCTCTCTTTGAGAGTCAACTCGTAGACCACATCTAGGCTACATCTCATAAATTCGTAATGTAGAGGCATTTATCAGTGGATACTGAAATCTCTCTTTGAGAGTCAACTCGTAGACCACATCTAGGCTACATCTTATAAATTCGTAATGTAGAGGCATTTATCAGTGGATACTGAAATCTCTCTTTGAGAGTCGACCCGTAGACCACATCTAGGCTACATCTTATAAATTCGTAATGTAGAGGCATTTATCCGTGGATACTGAAATCTCTCTTTGAAAGTCAACTCGTAGACCACATCTAGGCTACATCTTATAAATTCGTAATGTAGAGGCATTTATCCGACTTGATGTTTATGTGTCACCTTTTAACATAATGTAATCGATCAGTTAACATTTTTTTCCATTAAGACACAATCATTAAGAAGCCCTTCACTAAACCTTTCCATATCGAATTATAATAAGAAAAACCCGCTAAGTAATCTGAAAAGATTCCGTTTTCCATTCATCTACGCTACGCACTGGAATCAATGGCGACCATCGTACAAACAGCATTACGCCATGTGAGGTGTGACTCACTCGGATGACTGTGCCGGTATTGTATAAAACACAGTTGAAATGAAAGTTTGACTGAAAAGATAGCCATGGTGTCATGCTATGGTATGGAATGCTGGCCTTAGTCATGCAACCTTGAAAATGCGGAGATCATTCATGGCGGACGCCTAATAACTCTCGAAACGTCATCATTCGAGAGTAGGTAAGCCTAGATAAAAAAAAAAATGCAGATTGAAGTGGACATTTGAGTGCTGTCAAACATTGGTTATTTTAACATGTGCGTGCAAACTAAATAAAACATTAAAAATTCCCTCGACATTTCAGCTTCAGTATATCTCACAAACAGCTGAACCGATTTTGATACAACATAATTATCTAAGAACCCTCGCTAGAAAACCTGCTTTCAAATTAAAAAAAACGCATCCAAATCGGTTTACCCGTTTAAGAGCTACGGTGCCACAGACATACACTACACACACACCCTTTTTGGGTTCGGGGTTCAAAATGTCTCTACTTTTAAAAGCATAGGGACATTTCTCGATACTGAATAACACAAAATTGTTCCTTTTCATCGAGACTATCTACATTTGCATTTTTTACATCCCCGAAAATGTACTCTCTACTTAGTATGAGTCCATCTATACCCGAGTATCTACCCAAAAATAAGTAGGTAATTAGATAAGTGTGTGAATTTCTAGACAGGGGTGCAATGGACACACCCTCTGTTTTTGTCTTAATTTCTCAATTAGAAGTCTTTATGTAGCCTCCCAAAGAAGAAAAACAACCGCCTCAAAACAGCAGGATAAACATAGAGCGGAGTCTTACATAAAATTATGAATAAACACTCGTCAGTTATGTAACGAAATAGATTGCGTTCCATTGACCGCTCGCGTTGACCTTGGCGCGGCGGGCGCGGCGCCTACGTCACCAACAGTGACCGAACCGCGAGCGCAGACGTCACACAATGTCGGTCGGTGACGCACTCACGCCGATACAACGTTCACTCGGTTCGCAGAAGCGAGCTTCGCACAGTGGTCGATTTGTACGATTTAGGCGGCCAAAAGTCCATTTCTCAAAGTTAACTTATAACAAAACTAATTGATTCCCGGAAAAATAGACACCCCGACTGCCCAAACCCCACCCCTCCCCAGTTCCTAGAACTGCGTGCGCGCCCCCACAGGTAGTCGGAACTTGATCGTCGCGCAAGCTGTACGCGTTCGTTCTCGACACTCTTAGCGCAACCGATATTCTAAAGTGAATATTTAATTGGATATTATTCAGTTACAAGTGAAAGTGATGGAAGTCGAAAATTCAGGTAAGCTCCTTCAAATATAATTTAAATTAAGATAAGGAATATCAATATTTAGTGCAGTTACAACGTATCAAAGATCGCCCTTTTTCGTAGAAAATATTATCATTTTTTTATTTTCAATAGTAAAAATGTTGTACTTCCGAGACCGTCCGAGTTAAATTCCTTATGGTTTCTAATAGTATAGCTCTTTGAGCAGATAACCACAAAAAAAATAGCCACCACCTTTGACCACTTCGCGAGAAAAATAATAATTCATTAACTTAGGCAGAAAGTGAGAAAAATTCATTTTTTGTTTCTTTTGCGTTAAAATTCCTTTTCGTTGTTCTAGGTTCATCAAGTTACTCGGGCATGGAGGTAGTAACTCGCAGATATCTTTTTGATAAGATGATTGAGGAAAACTCTCCATCAATAAACGACAAATTGGAATACTTACAAAATTATTTGTTAGTGTCTTACGGGGACTCCGACGAAGACAAAAAGTATATAAATCATAAATTTTCATATTTTAAAACAGAAATAAAAAAGAGATGGTCCAAAGCACGCAACACGCTAGAAAAATTTCTTATAAGCAATGATGCATGGTTAGCAGGAACGTTCGAGATGCCCATAAAAACGCATAATAAGTCAGGACGACCTAGCAAAACATTCAGTGAATGTAGTGAAAGAACTAAAAGGAGGAAAACAGAAGAAGTTCGCTCCTCTGTAGGCAAAGAAGTGATAGTTCACGCAGCGCAAGTAATTTTACAAAAAGAACGAAAAAGAAACGCCTCGCAAGTCCTAAAAGATATTACAAATTCGCCTGCAGCCGCAAACGAATGTAAAAAAAGACATTCCAAATCAAAGGCACAAGATCCCCTTACGCCTCGGGAGGCACTGCGAATGTGCGTGGACGCTGATTTGACACGAAGTCAATATGAAATTGTGCGAGCAACCAACAGAAGCTTTTACCCGTGCTACGAATTAGTGTTGAAGGCTAAACAGGAATGTTACCCACCCAAAGAGACGCTACGAGTGACCGCTTCCTGTGCTGAAAGTGATCTACAATCTTTGTTAGATCACACCGTCACGCGATTATCAATTTTCCTCGAAGAAGTACTAATGACTCTTACAGAAACTGAGAGAAATTCCTTGCAGATTATCTGCAAATGGGGTTGTGATGGTTCACAACAAGCTCAATACAAACAAAAGTTAATGAATGACGCCGACTCGGATGCAAATATATTTTTGAGCTCATTCGTGCCTCTACAAATTGTTTGCGGCGAAGACAAAACAAAAATGGTTTGGCAAAACCCGACTCCTTCTTCACCACGATATTGCCGCCCGATACGATTCAGATTTATAAAAGAGTCTACAGACATTACAAAAGATGAAATAAATTACGTTCGGGACAGTGTGAAGTCCCTAAAAGCCACGGAATTGGAACTGAATGGGCAAAAATTCTCGGTTAGCCATAGTCTTAAAATGACCATGGTGGACGGCAAAGTTTGCAATGCGGCGACTGACACCAAATCAACGAGTAGATGCTACATATGCGGAGCCACTTCAAAAAACTTTAATGACTTAAGTAAAAAAAACGAAATTCACCCAGAATCGCTTGAATTTGGCCTATCAACTTTACATGCCAGAATTCGATTATTCGAGAGTATTTTACATTTAGCTTATAAATTGCCCGTTGGGAAATACCGTGAAAAAAGAACCAAAGCAGAAAAGATGCTAGAACAACAAAAAAAAAAAGAGATTCAGCAAAGATTCAGAGAAGAAGTAGGTATCTTGGTAGATATGCCAAAATGTAATTTTGGTAACACAAATGACGGCAATACTAGTAGAAGATTTTTTGAAAACCCACATCTGGCTGCTGAAATAACGGGAATAGACTTTAATTTTATTTATAGAATTAAAGTTATTTTGGAAGCCATATCAAGCGGTCACAAAATAGATGTCCCGAAATTTGATGAATACGCCATGGAGACAGCAAAACTGTATGTAGAGTTATATGGTTGGCATTCTATGACTCCTACCATGCATAAAATTTTGGTACATGGTGGAAAAGTTATAGAAAATTCTCTAGTGCCTATTGGTCAACTTTCGGAGGAAGCTGCAGAAGCTCGTAATAAGCACTTTCGCTCATACCGTCTAAACTTTGCTCGAAAGTTTTCACGCGAAGACTGTAACCTTGATATTTATCACAGGTTACTCTTGACATCAGATCCACTCATCAGTTCAATGAGAAAAAAAAAGAAGATCCGATCAAAACCATTTTTGCAGGAAACTTTGGAGCTTTTGCTTCCTGCAGAACCAAATACAAAAGGCACTTGTGATAAATGCATGGAAAGTGACGGTGAGGAAGAATTGTCTTTTAAAGAGTAACATAACAATTTGTATGTTAAACTTTCATAAAATATTGTCTTATTGTTTATGATTCGGTACCTAACATTGTAAGTAACATTTAGTATAATAATGTGGTAATAACTGTTGACCATTTAATTTTAGTGTATACTGTATTTTTTTGTCATCCATATTTTATTTTCAATTTAAATAGGCATGCAGACTGTAGAGAATAAACATTTTTTTTTATGTACGGCCGTCTTTTACTTAACAAATTGTGATAATTCTTAACCCAAATATCAAAAACTACTAAGCCGATTTTGATAATTCAAATGAACTCAAAATATATATTTTACACCAAAGGGAGATTTAAAGAAAATTTAACAACATTGGCGCTATTTACAAAAATATTTTCACAGAAATGTTTTTTTGTATATAAAAATACGCTTTCAATGAAACGAATAGGGATAAACATATATATTCACTCTAAAATACCAGATTAGCATTTGTTGTCGTATTTATTACTGAAATAAAGCATAAAATAGTTTTGGCCGCCTAAATCGTACAAATCGACCACTGTGCTTCGTTAGCACAGCGACTTCCAAGCGATAAAGCACTCTACCGACGACGAAACAAGTCGCAGGTTGCGTTGGAAGTTTTCTAGGACTTTTCGCATGGGTTTTTAAGTTCCTTTAATAAGTATAGACGATTTTCTTGTGTGATGTTCTGAGAACGGGGTGCGGGGTCTATTCTGGCTGAGTCATCGCATCCGTGTGCTAAATTTGGAAAAATACTGATTATTTTATGAAAATTCTGCAGCTATGGGGATTTTATGTTTCCATTATTCTTGTATTCAGTATCTTGACAGTTTATTTTATGGTGTTGCTTAGTGACTAATTCAATAATACTACTAATGCCTTTGCATCTACGTAATGAGATGATTTATACAGCGTCCAGTGGCACCTTCACTCACACACACTAGATGGGTGAAGAGACCACTCGGCGCTGCAGTGCCTTAGTTGGCTCCACACGTATTGACTTGTATTTCCTGTGGGCTAGGCCGACTAAGCTGTCAGGATGGTAATTCAATCATATCATTACTTATAATAAAGATAACTAAGTACCTACCGGAAGTGTTTCGCCAGGCCTCTAATTTATTTAACGTCATTCTTGGATCCAATGTCACTCTCCAGGTTTTCTCTCTATAGTAATTTTACTCATATTTTCAAGAACAGAGGGTCCAACATGACAAAACAGAGTCTACTGTTTTTGTATACGCTTTCAGAAATTTCTACCACAATAACAACTAGCCGAAAAGAAGACCTATCGCCAAAACATGACTCCCTAATTTTAAGGAAATCTTAAATCGATTCCTTATCCTTACTCCGTAACCTAACATAACCGAAATTTTGTCGTTCTGCCACCAGACGGGTTATAAAAGTTTTTATTTTATAGCGCGGCAATGTTTATTAGGTTTTGAAGTTAGGTCACAAACTCATAATAGTAATGAAGGACGAACACAATCGTCGTTGACGGGTTGAAAATAACATAGTTTTTTTTTAAATCTAGGTACAGATTTATTATGAAAATGCCTAAAAGGCCTTTGCATCTACGTAATGAGATGATTTATACAGCGTCCTGTGGTACCTTCACTCACACTAGATGGGTGAAGAGACAACTCGGCGCTGCAGTGCCTGGGATAAAAGCGATAGGGTAAATAATAAATTCGTGGAAACATGGAAAATAACTCAAACTACACTGGTGAAAAAATTTCAGTTGATGCTACAAGTAAGCGCACATAGCAACGGAAAATATGATTCACCACCATGTGTGTGTGAACGAACTACGAACTAACTTGCTTTACTATTCTGTAGAATTGCAAATACGGAGCAAGTAGCGACATCTAGTAATCATTAACAAAATGAATGTAGAGCATGAAGTAAGTTTATTTTTATTTGGCCTGGATTTTACAGGAAAATTATGAACACAATACTCTTCGTTATTATTACCAGGGGGGTTACCCTTGACGCTATTGTGATCAAAAAGAAAACGTTTTAAAATTAATTTCTCTTTGAATTCGCATAGTAATGCTTTCATTTTAAATACTTTGTAATGTAAGGCTGTTTTATTCAATAAAAATACAAATGCAATGCGTCTTAATTTGTAAAATATTACATTTTGTAAAATGCGCCATATTGCGATTCGACACCAGTTGAAGTGTACCAAATATACTGTAATGTAACGGTAATGTACTGGGGTTACCCTTGACGCTATTGCGAACCAATTGAAAAAGTTTAAAAATTTATTTCTCTTTGAATTCGCACAGTAATGCTTTGATTTTAAATACTTTGTAATGTTTATTCAAAGGAAAGGCTGTTTTATTCAATAAAAACACAAAATGCGTCTCAATTTGTAAAATATTAAATTTTGTAAATTGCGCCATATTGCGGCCGCATTGGAAACATGCGTCAAGGGTAGAGGGGGTACCTACCTCCGCTCGTACCAAAAATTGCCAGTGACGTATAAGGCATGAGTTTAATTAAAGATTTATAAAATTTAATACACTGAAAATATATTTTTCAATAGAGTACAATGTTAAAATTAAAGTATCCTACAGAGAAAAACTTCTGCTTCTGCCATCTAGCGGCGAGTAGCAAAACTAAATTTAGCAAACAATGTTAGACCTAAATGGTAAAATAGTAGCTTTATAACACACTGTGCGATACCAGAAAGTGCCCCACCTTAGTCAAAGATAGCAGCACTGTCTTGTCCTAGGACCTTTTCAGATAGAGCCAAAATACGACTTCACTGATAAAAAACTGGCCAAGTGCGAGTCGGACTCGCGCACGAAGAGTTCCATACCATTATCTATAAAAACGGCAAGAAAAATCAAGTTTGTTGTATGGGAGTCCCCTTAAATACAAGGTGTTACAAAAGTACCTAACTCTTTTTACAGGGTAATAGCAACCGATATCTCGTTTGGTCACCAGCTCTCCAACTAATAGGGATCACAACGTAATATATTTTTTTGCTCTATGACATTCCGTTAATTTTTAAATTATGGGGTATCTGTGACTGTGGCCAACCGTACTGAAATCGAACAAAAAGGGGTAGGATTCCTAAGGTGTCGTCGCTGCCTGTTCAGTATTTCTAGAAAGAGGACGGCTTGAGTGTTAGGTTGTTGATAAACCGTTTGATCAGCCCACTTATTGCTATGAGACGTAGATAGAGGTACTAAGTGCAGTGTTCTAATACTTCTTAATTATCACCATATGCATAGTGGCAAGCTGGTATCTTACTGAAAAATATGCAATACTGAAGGTCTGGACCGTACCATAGAGGTATAGTTTGTTCATTGAGATCCTTTTTAAGACCGATGTACGGTGGGCCACAGTCACAGATACCCCATGGCAGCTCTTAACGCGCGCGGCATAAGGGCGCCAATCGAACAAAAAGGGGTATCTTTGGGTGAGGCCGGCTGTACCTTATGCGTAGTTGGACTAAGTCACGTTATGACTACGCCTTTTTACATAATGGTATGGTATCGTACAGTCGGCCACAGTCTCAGATACCCCTTTTTGTTCGATTGGCGCCCTTATGCCGCGCGCGATAAGAGCTGCCATGGGGTATCTGAGATTGTGGCCGAATGTACCTAAGGAGAATTTAATAAAAAGTCGAAGGTGCTCTTTTTAGACATCAAAAATACATAAATCTCCAATAAAAATGGACTATAATAGATTTGGCATAACAGAAATTGGTTAGGATTTGTCATGAGGTAGTGTTGCATTACAATTCAATTTTTGGGCGAAATGACAATCAGCCGATGTCGACTATTTCTTCCATATACTCACATTCTACCTCTAGATATCTGTCGTCCATGTCTTGATAGTCACTATAAACTCAGTAAAACGTATAATTTAGGTGGAGTCTGCATTGTATTTCACCAAATTGTATAATTTTGCATGGCTCTATCAGTATACGAGAATGGGCCGAACATAATTATGACGTGTGTTACTTCTCGGCTTACAAAAACAGATCCGCCACATACCTAAACGCGTGGGTACAGAAATGATCGCAAAGGCCTTGGTCTTACCGTCTAGCAAGAGTAGTATGACAGGACATATTGAGTTTAACAGGGCCTCAAGACATTTGTTATTCGATAGGAGATTGAAGATCAAAGTTGTGAGAAAATAAAACTTATTAACAAGTTTTTTAAGTGTATTTACGTGAAACGGCGAAATCAATGCTTCTTCCAATGAAATCAGGATTTTTCATACAACTTCCATCTTCTTCTTGAAGTGCCTCTCTATCACTGGAGGTTTTTTATTTTATTTGGCTCGCGCGCGGTAAATTTTTTCATACTGCCAGTTTCTTGTTCGTACAAAATGTTGTCTGTGATCTCTTTAGTCATTTGAACTTTTACTTACAATATCCAAATTCCAAATTCAATTCCCTTTTTATCCCACGGGATTAAAAAGCTATTTTAGTCCCTGTTTGCGGGGAACGAACTAGGTCTTTTCGAATGGATGTGATAAAAAATCTTTTACTGAGACACCCTAGCAGTTTCAGAGCTATGGGGAGAAAGTGAGGGCATTATTTTCATCGTATTATTGTCCATTGGAATCCCTAATATCAACAATGATATTATGGTCCAAAAATACAAATATGTTGCTAGCCGTATATCCGGCATTCCAAACACGTATTGAATGAAATAATTTACTCTGATCACTTGTACTTTGGAATTAATCTTCACAGAGTTATTATTTGAGCTCAGGTTTACGGAAAGAACCTAAGAACGTAACGTTGTGATTGGTAGTTACGTAGTTGGATGCAGCATAACATGACGTGCCCCAGCAGCAAGATGCATCGGTAAACGTTTTTATCCCTATAATGAGGTAGTATAAAGAAAACATTTAGGATGAACTGCAAAACACGCGCCCTCTCGCTCTAATCATACCTATACAATCAAAGCGAGATGAAGTTTTGAAGTTCATCCTAAATGTTTTCTTTGACACGGGTCAATAAAGAAAATAATTTTACATAGTATTTTCTTTCTAGTGCCGCCGTGGCAGATCTCTGTCTATAAAATGTGTTGTAGCCTGATACAATTAAAGTTGAACGAAAAGTACTGTTTTCATCAATTTGATGACCGTAATGAATCGGCTAAAGCTATGAGGTAACATAATTACTCGTATGCATGTAAATGTTTCTTTTTCAAGATGAATCGAAACAAACTTTTTCAATATCACCATTTCCACAGAAAATATTCCAGTATGATCAGAAGGTGTCCCAAAATGTTTTATTGTGATTGTACTGAAGAAAATCTTTTTTCACCTCGCCGGCTCGGAAACAGCATACATTCTAGCCTCATACAATGCTGGATTTTTTTTGCGCCCTTCGAAATTTGAACGCGATACCCTATGGTGTATAAAATGAAATAATAAATACCATATAACGGCAATGAAAAAAAAAACCTCGCAGATAATCAAATTCACACGTTTACATCGCGCTTCTCCGCGAAAGTCGTTCTTCATTTATCAGGAGAAATGTTAAGAATTTTATTTTGTCCCCAATAAGTACTAATTCTCCAATAAGGTACACACGACAGCACGTCAGACTGTACTTATACGTATGTTGTAAAGTCGCCCCTAACGTAACCGAATAGAGTGCTAGCGTGTAAGCGTTAACGTGCTGTCATGTGTACCAAGTTTGGCTCGATCAACGATCTAAAAACACTCCAATCGTGAGTAAAAGTGCAAACAGCTTACCTTCTGAAAGGAGTTAACGATCCAAAATGTCACAGACACTCCTAGAACTGTTCAAAATCCAAACTGTCCGGCTTCAGCGATTTAATCTCGACACACACGTGTATGCCACATCGGACCACGCCTCTGATTCATCTAAACGTCTGGGTCTAAAACTGTTTTACCAAACTGTATTGAATTAGACCGGCACGCCTGTATGTTGCGTGAAGTGTTCCAATTATAGATACAATTTTCAAACAGAAGTATTTAGAATATCGTGATTATTCAATTGAATATTGACGATGTGGTTCCACTACAATGAAGTTAATTTTTTTTGAACGCACAATAAACTTTTTTTTTCTCGAAAGAAGGCACAAAACATGTGCGCCGTTTTCGACTTTCGTCGCGGCACTATTGTAGTAATATTTGTATGACTCGTGCCGCAGTCGATAAAATATATTGTGGCGTGGCAGGTAAATTACATAGTTCAACCGTAGCGTCATAGTACTTTACAGCTCACTGGAAGAGTTGTTTTATAGATTAGTTATTACATGCACCATCTTGATATATTTCAAATTATGTCCTTGTTTGACTCACACATCGATTATTTATTACTCTCGGCATAGCATCGATGTGGTGTCAGTGCTGTGATTATTTGTTAATATGTTTTATGCTTCATTGATTTTACTTTTTTTTTAAATAATTTACCGGCAACGGTGCTTTTCAATCATGATATTTCCGGTACTTGACTGATTGAATTATTAAAAAATATATATTACTAGCTTTTCGCCCGCGACTTCGTCCGCGAAGACTTATAAGAAGTTGCCTGGGTACATCTTTCACCATTATCAAATTCAGCATGAATAGAGTCATGGGTGTGTATTTTTGTAGCTATCTCTATTCCAAATGTCATCCAAATCCGTCGTGCAGTTTCAGCGTGGAAGTGTATGTGTTGTGTATGTGTGTGACCAAATTGGTAAAGATCAAATGAATACAACAAAAAAAAAACATACTTTGAACCTTTTTGGCCGTTTTAGGTTTATCATTATTATTGTTTTCTTCATGCTTAGTAGATTTGCTATAAAACGCAACTGTAGTTAAATGTTCATTGAATAGTTGTAGCTTTAATGGTTCCGGCATTGTTATTGATACTAAATCACGAAAACTCTTAAAATGTTTCCACCCTTTTTGATGCTGAAACATGTGTTTAATTATTATTTCTGATTTAATACACGTCTACTTAGTTTCAAGTTAATCTGAATCCAATAAAATGATAATTTCATACAAATTTTGAACCCCGTTTTGGCCGTTTTAGAGTTAACATTATTACTTTTTTCTTCATGGTTGGTGGTTTTGCTATAAAACGCAACTGTAGTTTTTCAAAGTTGTAACTTGAATGGGTTGGGCCCAGCATTGCTACTACATCAGGGAAAAATCTTCAACGTTTCCACCCATTTTAACCCTTCATTCGCTGAAATGAGAAAAATGCTGAAACACGTGTTTAATTATTTCTGATTTAGTATACAAATACTAAGTTTCAAGTAAATCGGACAATTAAAAAAAATATTTCATACAAACTTTGAACCCCGGTTTGGGCATTTGAAGGGTTAAAATTATATTCTTTTTTTCATGGTAGGTAGTTTTGCCACAAAACACTACTGCAGTTTCAATTTCATAGTTGTAGCTTTAATGGTTTAGGCCTGGCATTGATACTACATCAGGAAAAATCTTCAAACTTTTCTACCCCTTTTAACCCTTTTATGGACAGAAATTTGAAATACGCTGAAACACGTGTTTAATGGTTTCTTATTTAATATACAAATACTAAGTTTCAAGTAAATCGGACCAAAAAAATTATTTATTTCATACAAACTTTGAACCCCGGTTTGGGCATTTGAAGGGTTAAAATTATATTTTTTTCTTGATGGTGGGTAGTAATGCTATGAAATGCAACTGCACATTCAATTTGAAAGTTGTAGCTTCAATGGTTTGGGCCCAGCATTGCTACTACATCAGGAAAAAAACTTCAACGTTTCCACCCATTTTAACCCTTCATTGGCTGAAATGAGAAAAACGCTGAAACACGTGTTTAATTTTTTCTGATTTAGTATACTAATACTTAATTTCAAGTAAATCGGACCAAAAAAAAATTTTATTTCATACAAACTTTGAACCCTGGTTTGGGCATTTGAAGGGTTAAAATTATATTTTTTTCTTCATGGTAGGTAGTTTTGCCACAAAACACTACTGCAGTTTCAATTTCATAATTGTAGCTTTAATGGTTTAGGCCTGGCATTGATACTAAATCAGGAAAAATCTTCAAACTTTTCTACCCCTTTTAACCCTTTAGTGGGCAGAATTTTGAAAAACGCTGAAACACGTGTTTAATTGTTTCTTATTTAATATACAAATACTAATTTTCAAGTTAATCGGACCAAAAAAAAATTTTATTTCATACAAACTTTGAACCCCGGTTTGGGCATTTGAAGGGTTAAAA
The DNA here is from genome assembly GCA_949319315.1 of Zelleria hepariella. Lineage (NCBI taxonomy): Eukaryota > Metazoa > Arthropoda > Insecta > Lepidoptera > Yponomeutidae > Zelleria > Zelleria hepariella. Next base: position 4,599,370 of record OX439392.1, on the reverse strand, counting down.
TTATATTTTTTTCTTGATGGTGGGTAGTAATGCTATGAAATGCAACTGCACATTCAATTTGAAAGTTGTAGCTTCAATGGTTTGGGCCCAGCATTGCTACTACATCAGGGAAAAAACTTCAACGTTTCCATCAATTTTAACCCTTCATTGGCTGAAATGAGAAAAACGCTGAAACACGTGTTTAATTTTTTCTGATTTAGTATACTAATACTTAATTTCAAGTAAATCGGACCAAAAAAAATTTTTATTTCATACAAATTTTGAACCCTGGTTTGGGCATTTGAAGGGTTAAAATTATATTTTTTTCTTCATGGTAGGTAATTTTGCTACAAAACACTACTGCAGTTTCAATTTCATAATTGTAGCTTTAATGGTTTAGGCCTGGCATTGATACTAAATCAGGAAAAATCTTCAAACTTTTCTACCCCTTTTAACCCTTTAGTGGGCAGAATTTTGAAAAACGCTGAAACACGTGTTTAATTGTTTCTTATTTAATATACAGATACTAAGTTTCAAGTTAATCGGACCAAAAAAAAAATTTATTTCATATCAAAAAATCGCTTCTTAAATGAACCCTCCACCATATAACGCAACTTTTGTCCAAATTTCATACTTATAGGTTCAGCCGTTTGGGCTGTAGCGTGATAAGTCAGTCAACCTAAGCCTTTTATATATATAGATGTGGGAAGGCGGCATTCTTAGCACGATCATAAGAGACATAATATGTCACTTAATATGACATATTATGTAGGTTAAAATATTAATTAAATCTGGTGTTCTACAAATCAAGTCATGGCAAGAATGTTGTTTTTTTACTATGGTGTCTTAAATTTTGATACTCGAAAAAACTATCTAGGTGCATGAAAAATTGTTTTCAAGTATCAAAACTGAACAGTCGGTCTTTAAGGTGATAATTATACAAAGAGGCGAGGCGGAGGCCTTACGAGGCCAAATACAAGGCCGCCCGTACTACGCCTGAAGAAAAAAACTCTCCCATTATGAAACAGCACATTGTTTGTGAATGTAACTGGCGTATTTGCATAACATTTGCATTTTGTGGGTAATACGGATTTGTACTTGCAATCTCGACTTCGATATTAAATAATTGAAGCAATTTTATTAAGGAGAGTCTACACTGCGAGAGCATTCCGAGCATATATCTGAAGAAAATTCTTTTTAGTGAAAGCTCTTAGAAAATTGGCAAGATATTATTTTTATTTATTTATAAATTTTCTAGCCTATTTTTTTTCTCAGTTTACAAGTAACGATGATTTTGATATGATTATGTATACAAAGATACAAATTGATTCAAGTAAGTTCGAATGAGGAAAAGAGGAAATTCACGCAATTTTATCCTTGTTAGATTCAAAGGGTGATTCAATACACCATAATTATAAAACCCTCCGGGCAACCTTGTCCACTTCCTAACTTGACCACTTCCTAATTTATCTTCATCCTTATGATTGACAAAAATACTATATTTAGAATGGATGGCGTGTGTGTGAAATGGGAAAGCTAATAGGTTGGCTGTGTAGATGCTATCGCCCTATTAGCTTTCAAATACTACCTTCCTAGTCCTTGTTTTTACAGCACGGCATTTAAAAATCTAGGTTACTACTTGCATGGTTACTGGGTTAAACTTGGCTCTAGGCTAAGGAAAAAATATTTTTACTAAACTGACCTACTGGTTTCTTAGTAAAGACATTTTCAGGGATATTGGCGTGAAAGTATGTTATAGTACATTACTGCCGCGATCTGTAATGAGTGCGTTTCTGGCGCGCTTTTGATGGCCGACAGAGCGCAGCGTAGCGCAGCTCAAGGCCCTCACAGTGCGGTCAGCATTGCAGCCCTTGATGGACAAGCTGAAATGAAGGCCGAGACCGAAGGTCGAGGCCTTTATAGCGCGGCCAGCAAGGGCTGCAATGATGACCAAACTTGAGGGCCGAGAGCGTAGCTAAGCTAAGCTCGAGGCAATCATAGCGTGGCCAGAAGCGCACTCATTGCAGACCAAGGCTTGTATAGTGCTTTACTCAAACAATGCGAGTAATTAAAATATTAATTAGAATAGTAATTAACATAGTAATTTAATTAGCTTACCATTTGTCGTAGATTAAGTACTTTTTGTCGATTTTCCATTCCGCAAACTTTTTGTTGGTAAGCTTGCTTGTATTTTTCTTTTGACTTCGGTGGCAATAAATTTCCAATAGGGTTTTTTCCTTTAGTTATAATAAAAAATCTAGATGGCGCTGTATTTTAGTAAGAATAAATGTCAAACCAGATCACAGATAACCAAAAAGAACGCCAGATAAGACTGCGCGCGTCGGGCGGCGTACCGTGGCGTCGGGTGGTATTTAAGTTGCGATGGAAAATAATCACCTGACCAACCGCTTGACCTGACCCCTGATAATCCTTATTTTCTTGCCATTTCTGTTGTATTATGTTACCGGTCAAACCCGATTTCATGATAAACTAGTTTCGCCTCGGCCAAACCAGTCTAACCTAAGCTCGCATGAACGAACCAGTATAGCCTAGGCCAAACTAGTCTAGCCGAAGCTCGTATGGATAAACCGGTATTTCCTAGGCCAAACTAGTCTAGCCGAAGCTCGTATGGAGAAACCAGTTTAGCCTAGGCCAACCCAGTCTGGCCTAGCAAGAATATTGTACGCTCCAGGATAAACTAGTATGGCCTAGCCCGAGCTGATATTGACGAATGATAAGATGTGAATGTTACCATATCTCGTAAACTAAGAGGTTTAGCGCAAAAATAACGAAATTTTCGAACCCCTTAAGAACCCCGAAACCAGGCCTTTTACTTTTATAGGTGTTCTAAAAACCGACATAAAGGGTGTTAAACATACAGGGTATTCCTGGAAGTGTGACAGACAGTCGAAAAAGATTTAAAACAAAGGTTAGGTCAGTAGGTTCGGTTGGCGACACACTGACATACCTACCTACCTCTTTTTGTTTTTGAGTGGTTCTTCAAACCGGACAAAATAGGATATACCGTAGACTTTTTGAATGTAGACTTTTTCAAATTCGGCCTTTAAATGCGTCCCCTACTGTTCAGATAATGACGGTGGGTTAGTACTAGGCTAGCATAAATAAGTATAATCTGTATTACCCCTACTCAAATAGGGCTAGACTAGTTTGGCCTAGGCTAAACTGGTTTCTCCATTCGACCCAAAACACAACACTTCCCATACATGACTTGTACATGATGTACAAAAGCACTTATAATTTATAGGTAGGTAGGTATTATTTTAATGAAAATCCGTGGACGGATACACTTTTGAATTTGTGAAACAAAATTTACGAGCAAGAGCAAGCAAGCGGCGCGCGGCGGGGTAGTTATGTGTGAAAAAACCTCGGCACAGACCAATAGACAGTCTGTGGACAGACTTTGACATTTTTTCTGGCTAAACTCCATTTTCTATGGTGAGAAGAATAGCGCCATCTAGAGACGTCTTCATAAACAACAAAAAAAAAATCCGAAAAAAGCCTATTACTAATTTCGCTTGATTTTGAATGTCCGGCGGTGTTAAACACATTAAATCCGAGGATTCGTCGCTTTGAGAGTTCACTTTTTCAACAAAAACACAGAAAAAAATCACTTCGAACAACGCGCGAAAAGTCGAAAACAATATGGCCGCGCTTTTTTTTTCTGTGCAATGTGTCGACTGCCAGTACCCATACAGCCTAATTCTAAATAAATACTTTTTGCACCTGATGTTTGAGTTCTATTTATGAAACAAAACTCGACATTAATGTTTTTCTGGCCGCAAAACACAAGACATTAATGAAATTCCATACAACTTTTCTGGCGCCTAATCCAAGTAGCCCGCAAGTCCGACTTTGCTCAAAGAAGGTTGTCGAATTAATGTCCACATTACGAGCTTTTTTGAGTAAAATATATTGTTTTATTCAGATCGTGTCAATCAGTGTATAAACAAGCCTTTGCATCTACACAATGAGATGATCTAGTGGCATACCTTCACCCTCACTATACACGGGTGATGTGTCCAGTCACCCATCTCAATCAGCGTATATTTCAGTGGTAAAATGTATTTTACCTTTGTATCCAGAAAATGTCGATACCACCAAAATAATGGAAACCCGTTTTAAATAACAAATAAGGATTTGAGACACAGACACAGGTATTTTTTCATTGGGTAAGTGTCGAAGCATATATCAAGACTACTTAGTTGAGGTATTTCTGTCTTCTCATGTCAGTATTATCGTCGTATTCTTCATTTTGTAACTTATTCCGGTACAAGGGTTACTGGACGTCGATTAAATGCTAAAGGGGTTATCGAAAAGAACAATGACGAGGTTTCTGAGAATAGCAACTCACTTTCGTTTGTCAGGCGTCAGCCTGTCTGTTTATATCCTGCCCATGTGGTATACTAGCTTTTAGCCACGGTTCCGTTTACGTTTGCATGAAGATTGGATTATTTTTCGGCTCTATAGTATATTGTTTTCTTTACACGTTGCAGAGTGAAGGCCTTTGCACAGTTAGTGGGACATGGACTTTGGTCATGTATGTATATCTGTAGAGACTACATCTTACTTACCTTACATGTTTATCTGGTGCTTTAATTATTTATGGAGATTCCATTGCATTGCAAAACGCAAGTTGACATTACAAAAACCTACTTTCTAATAAAAAAATAATCAAATCTAAGGGTGGTATTAATGGTCGTCTGAGATCACCTACTTGAGCTCGATCTCAAGTAGGTGAACTCAGAAAAGTCAAATGCTAATGTGAAGGCTTGGCTCATGTCAAACTTGAGTAGCTGTCAGCATATTAATAGACACTATCTTGAGATTGACATTGACACTAGCCAAGGCTTGACATTAGCATTTTACTTTTCTGAGATCACCTACTTGAGTTCGATCTCGAGTCGACGACTATTAATACCACCATAAGTTGCCCAAAACAAACTGATTGACAAGATTTTTCCATTCCTCTATAAACAAAAATAAAAAATCAACGACTTTATAATTAAAAAATCGTGTTTGTAGATCGGGTCTAATCACAACCTCAAGTTCAAAGGAACGTTACTAAAATAGACCTTATGCCTTAGAATACTAAAGTATATTATGATAATGAAGTAGGTACTAAGGGGTCACGATGTATTTAATTAATGGACCACACGAGTATTCCCTTGTTCGCTACTAATGATTAAATTAACCTTGACAATAAGTTTTAGATTGAACTTTATTGTTGACCCGAACGGAACTACTAAACGCATTTTAGGTTGGTTATTGTTAAATGAAACACCAGATGTTTCCCCTCTTGTTTTTATTTTACACCTTTGGCTGGCAGTTCTATTTTATTTTGGTGCATAGGGTACAAACTTATCACATCATTGAATATATGTATATCGTTACAAATGGCAAGTCATAATAGTTTTTGCCTTCTCGTTTATTATTTGCTTTTTGAAACGTCTTTTTTCGTAGGAACGTTTAAATTGGTAATGTTCATATCAAGAAGCATAATTTAAGTAGGTATACGCGTAGGTATCTTTTTTTTTTATCTTGATGGTAATATCGGAGTAAAGCTAAACTTCTTTAAATATTCCATACGTCGATATTTTCGTCTACAATCCAGCGTTAGCCCTGTAGGAAGCCAGGGCGATGCGTGCGGCGGCCTTGTATCCCAGCCAGGTTTCCTGGTTGATCTGATGCATAAACTGAGGTTGCAGCTCAAACTGGTTGCCGAGGCCTGGCAATTCCAGCGTGTAGGAGAGACGCACGTGGGCTTGGGCCCAGTCCTGAAAGGATATATTTTGATACTGTGTATTATTATTTTTCAGATCGCTGGGTGAGCATCGGGTGAGCTTGATGAGCATCGGTGGGAAGGCAAGCAGCTCGATAGTCGGACGTCATCATTCTGTCATGTATGCGGATGGCGAGAGACCGTGAGAGGTGGCGCAAGCGGGTGGGCAGAGGTGGCTGATGATATTTTTGATGACTTATCCCAGAAATATTAAACACTGGCACAACTGGCAAATAAAGTTTAAGGAACTTGGCAGAGAGTGTTCCTTAAACTATGGATGCAATCATCGTGAGCCAAGAATGAGCTTGAGGATCACAGCATTGTTATCAATCATGTAGGTGCTTGAAGTAACTTGGCAGGAAAGTGTTCCTTAAACTTCAAAAGCTATCAAATCTGAGAGCCTGAGCTCGGGGAGAAGATCCTGTTCCCTATACTAAACGGTGAAATTTGCTGGCGCTATGCAGGTTTCGTAGCAATCTAGAGTAGCAGTTTCCTTTGCGCTCTAGAAGGAGCGCTTCACAATCATGATAGGTACCTGAGATGAATCGGGCTGAGATAAACACACCTGGCTCTCAAACCAACTTGTAAGAGAGTGATTCCTAACCTACGGATGCAATCATCCTACCTGAGCTGACCCCGAGCTGGGGTACAGGATCAGAGCACTGTTTCCAACCCTGTAGAAGGGAGCCACAGGGAACTTGACGGCGTCCATAGCGGCACCCATGGCTGCGCCTGCGGCGTGTAGGACAGCGGCGTCGGCTGGCAGGGAGGTGTTTCCCCAACCTGTGGATGCAATCATTATGAAGTCATGGTTATACTAGTAGACATTAGAAAACTCTATGACTTCCAATGTCTCTAATTAGTATGGCTGAGAGACAGACCTATAGGGGTTAGATGAAGGGCATTTTACCAATTTCCTTTAAAAAGGCTTGTGCGTCTTGATAAAAACTGGTGTGATCTTATTATTGCATTTTTGGTATTGTGACTCAACTAATGGACCTGGTCGACTTTCAGTTATACCAGTACCTACTATACCTTTATTTCTTGCCAAGCCAATAAAATCTTCAAAACTAGCTGCTAGTAGTGTTTTTTCTATACCTTTTTTCTAATACTTTTGAGCCACGATTTCCTGCTTCTTTTGGCGATACAAGGCGTTCGTCATGATTATCATCATCATCAGTCCACTCCAGCCAACTCCTGTTTGTGCCTTTTACGCCACCTCTTATGCTCGCTCGCATCTCGCCATCTTTAGAAGGGGTTACTAAAAATCTATCAAAACAGAACCTACCGAACAGGACGTAGTTCCCATGGCTATGCACGTCGACGTACAACGCCGTGCGGTCAGCGTACTCCAACACGATATCCCTCACAGCCCTGGTCTCTGGCTCGGAGAAGGCCTCGACCCCAGGCCAGGTTTGGGCGCAAGGGTTCGTGGACACCCCTAGGGTGTTGAAGTTAAGGTCGAAGTTGCGGTTGGCGTCGACTCCGAAGCAGGTGGTGCTGACGTTTAGGTTAATGGAGCGCGTGCGGCGCCAGAGACGCTCCTGTGGAGACAATTTAACGTTTATAGTAATGCTCATAAGGGTTCTGAGACTCATGATCCGAGCCAGCTGCTGGGCTTAAATGTGGCCAGCATAGTGGGTGGCATGTGCCTTATTATCCTCTACAACTACAACATGATCCATCACATTTATTTTGCCAGTTTTGTGGATGTGGCATTCATTTCAGCTTCAGTTTGTGGAGCAAAAAATATAACAAGGATGTTGTTTAAATACAACTCTGTGTCATCATGTTAATTTTTTAAAGAGTTTTAGGGGCTCCCTAAAAGAGACAGAGATAGCTTTTAGCTATAAGACCGCCGCCGTCTGTACTTTTAGGTCAAGAAAATTATTGTAAATGAATTGCTGGTGTACAATAAAGTGTTCTCTCTCTCTTTCTCTCTCTCTCTCTCTCTCCCCCTACATCTGTCCACTTCCCGTCTACGCTGTTATTTCAATGCGCTGCTGCCTTTCAAACAAATGATAAAAGGCCTGATAATGCTCACATCAGTATGTGTGTACTCGTAGCCATCAGGGTTAAGCAGCGGCATGAAGATCCAGTCCGCTCCATTCAGCAGCTCCAGGTCTTCGCTATCCGGCGCTTTAAGCAGCTGATGCAGCGCATACAGGACCGTCGGGGTTGTGGCCCTCTCTCTAGAGTGCATCATGGCACCCAGCATCACAATGGGCTTGGTGGTGTCAGTGAATACTTACATTAGTATGCGTATACTCGTATCCATCAGGGTTAAGCAGCGGCATGATGATCCAGTCCGCTCCGTTCAGCAACTCCAGGTCTTCGCTATCCGGCGCTTCAAGCAGCCGATGTAGCGCATACAGGACCGTCGGGGTGGTGGCCCACTCTCTAGCATGCAGCATGGCACCCAGCATCACAATGGGCTTGGTAGTGTCGGTGAAGTTGGTGGTGGAGATGCGGAGGATGTTGATGTCGCGGCCTTCGGAGCTGACGCCGGCGGTTTCCAAAGTGGTCAGGTCAGGGTAGGAGGCTGCCAGCTGGTCGAGGTAGGCGTTGACCTGTGAATCATGTGATGTTTAGTTTCCTTTGGATCCCATGGTAACAAATATTTGTGGCCAACTAGCTAGCAGAGCTGGTAAAACACATAAAAACATAGGTAGGTGACACGCATTTTGTGCTGCAAAAGTGCGCTAATTGAATAAAAAGGGGTATCGTAGCGATTCGCTTACTGTAGATCAAAACGAAGGTTCACATCAGAAAGCCTAATCGCTCTCACCTCACTATACCGCGGGAAGTCCTCAAAGGGAATATTCCTATTGTTCCTCCTGCTTCTCCAGACCTTCAACTCTTCTTCTTCTCTCTCGAGCAAATCAGCAACGTCTTCCGTGAACAGCGAGTAATCTACGCCTAGCGCATCCAGCGCTTCAATCAGCGGGGTCTGCTGCTCCGGCGAGGCCATGAGCAGCCCGGTACGGCCGATGGCTGGGGCCTGCCATTCGTCTAACTCAAGAGTGTCAGTCAGCTCGTATAAAGCGCTCGCTTCGCTAGAGTCGCGTGGCTCTACGCTGTATACTTTGAAGCTGTAACATAATGTAGTCATTTTGAACGTTACTTACGCGCTTTAATAGTAACATAATACAAAATTAACTAAATAAATAAAACACTGGTGAAAGGTACACTGTTATATTAAGCTATCGCTCTGATTAATTTGCTGCTATCCGTTGAGGAGTTCCGTTCTCCTTCCCGAAGTTCTTCATCAGATCTTCCTCTTTTTTTTTATGGGACCACATGAAAAGTATATCCTTTCAACAAAAAAGTTTAAAATAAAATCGTTTCACCCAGAAAAAAGTTTTGAGGTAACACAAAAAATACGGGTCGAATTGAGGACCTCCTCCTTTTTTGAAGTCGGTTAAAACACCGGGGTACAGGGAGACGTGTGTATTTGGTGATAATGGGGGTGCACGATACCGTGACAGTGACGTATGTCAAGCTCAAGAGCATCAAGTCTGATAATAGATAGATAGTTCATTATTGATGTTAAAACATTCTTGAGCAGCCCAAGATACCCGGGGGTCTACCGGCTAAAACGAAGCCGATTACCATTGGCGAAAATCGAAGTTCGATTTATGAAAAATGAACTGGGTGGCAGTAAAATGAACTGGGTGCCAGTAAATTTTTCATAAATCGAACTTCGATTTTCGCCAATGGTAATCGGCTTCGTCTTACAAGGTAGACCCCCCAATAAAGACAGAGTTTGTTTTGTCGCGCGCTTCAGCTCATATAATCGTGCCACAGGGCCATAAAAAAAACCGTCAAGCCAAACAACGGATATAAGTGGAGAGGCGATAACTATGTAGGTATTTCCATTCATTTAAGTTCATTTATCACAGCTCTCAGAGTCGAGAGAGGTCGGAAGAGGATCCAAATAGTATGCAGACACATCTTCTATCCACAAATTTCCCTTTTGAACTTAATTCGTCTTACCCGCTGTAAATCTGATGGCGGCTGCCCACACTTGCCGCACTGGCCGCAGCCAGAAGGCCAAGAATCACCAAGAATCGCTTCATGACTCGCAAACTGTTACAGACTGACTCGGTGGAATTTGGTGATTATAGACCAGTTATTGATTGATAAACATTATCAACGGATTTTCCAATTTATCGCATAATGTGAAAGGCACAGAGCAAAGAAGAAGAAAATGTCTTCTTAGGTTTGTTTAATAACTTTAGTTTAAACGGATTTATCCCTTCGTTTTTCGTTTTTTTATTTCGAACGAGATTCGTAAACCTTTGCAGGTCCCGAAATGTTGGCAAAAAACATGTAAAAATTGATATTGTTACCCAAGATGTGAACTCATAATACAGGGTACAAAGAATGTCCACCATATCTCTATCCATATCATAACCTTGATCATGACATCTAGTATTGTCACAACTAGCTAACGTCAATAAAGGCATAGGTGAGTGTTTTTATGAAAGGTCGATTAGTCAAAATAGGGGGAAACTCAGAAAGTGGGCAAAGTTCGAATAAAAAGAAGGGTTTTTAAAAAAGGGGGCAAATCTCTACAAATACTATGAGAACACTAAGGGGGCAAAGGCAGAAAGGGGGCAAGACCCGAACAGACCGTTTTTTTTTGTAGGTACGCTTAGTCAGTCCGTGCTTCTGTATCTATTTAACAATTTTGCGACGGTTATCAATATCTATACGTACAATTGTATCAACGCGTATCAGGTTATCATAGGTACGAGTACATAATCCAGTCGCCTGCTAATCAGACTGTAGGTTTTCGATAATGGCTTTTATTTTTAGGCTAAATTAGTATCATTTTATATTATACTTCACGGAATGACTTGTAGTATGTTTTTAGTTTTACTTATGCCAACAATTTAGTTTTTGCCAACTCCTACTCTAAACTTTTCCGCTACCACTTTTGACACTGCGTAAGAATGAAGCTGTGGTAGCCCAGTGGGGAGAACGTTGAACATGTCGTGGCCAGATCACTAAGACTTCATGATGTAACCAACAAATTTCATGAAATGGTTGTATTTCATAAAATGGAAAAAACCCGCTGCCCACATCATGATAGCCAGATCAATGAATAAATCAGCGTTTGACGATATGAACAGACCTCATTTTCCACCAGCATTCGTCAGAGTATTCGCTTCACCCATCTACAGGGTACACTCTAAGTCGATAGCGGAACTTTAAGTAGGCTATCTACTGATCAATAAAAACAACATGTACTAGGTAACGCAAAAATTGGAGTGAAAAAAATATCAGCTGTTCCATACAAAAGGTCGACTCAGTACTGCGCCAAATGTATGAAACAGCTGATATTTTTGTCGCTCCATTTTTGTCGCCACCTAGTACAAGTTGTTTGTATTGATCAGTAGACAGCCTACTTAAAGTTCTGCTATCGACTTAGAGTGCACCCTGTAGAGTGAGATGCCACTGAACGCTGTATAAATCATTTGTTCTAGATTCCTAGATGCCACTGTTCTTTGAGAGTGCCTATGCGCAAGCGCAGGCGCAGGCAGCATGTCCGGGGCACTCTGTTTCGGCAGGGTGTCGGGAATAGTGTGCCTCTTGCATGACTTCAATGGGCATCGTCAAATCCTATTTTTTATTTATTCTATAAATCGAAAATAAAGACAAATATAAGAAACTAATTTGAATATTTTATTAATTATAGATGTAAATATTTTTTTATTAATTATTTAAAATTTCTAAAAGTTTTGTGTATGACGTCACCACTGGCATTATGTACTAAGTTCATTGCATTCATTCATGCTTTTAAAAAATAAAAATATGTTGACGTTTGACAAATGTCAGTGTCAAGTCAATAAGAAGGTTATTTTCTCAGTTATTTGACACTTTTGACAGTTGTTGTTGACGAATGAATTTTTTTAAATATTTGTAGGCAATGGAACTACCGCATTAGAGGCTATGATGACGTCATCGAAAGAAAAATGAAGTAAACATTTTTGGCGATAAATATTAATAATCCGTTTTAATTTTACTTATTTAAACCCCTAATAGTAATCAGTATCCCTATTCCTCGAAATTGTTTTCAATTTACGACAATCGATGCCCACTGTCGGATTGGGGCTGCTATTACAAAATCTCACAATATACTGGAGGGAGAATATGTCCTAAATGTAAAATCTCAGTCTTAGCTCCAAATTCTTGTGCTATGATGAATCTCTGAGAAAAATCCTTATAGGCCAAACTAAGTTTCACCAGGAGTTGCCGACATTCTTGCCTCGCGTGACCCAACAAATTACCAACGTGCACTCACAACGAACGACCATACCTACGGCATAATTTACCAAATGACATTCCGACTGTCGATACATGTCATTTGTCCACAAATTACGGGGCTAATTGACTTGGAGACAAACTCTATCATTCACTTACTTGAGAACCTCATGAGCCTTATTACAGTGGCGTAAGAACTACAATGCTTCCATGTAGCTGCAAAAGTTTTTGTTTAACAATACGAAGGTAACTTTGCTGGTGGGTCGATCAACTACGACTTATATGGCTTCAGTAACAAGAGTGTGTTAAAGCGTATGGCTTAGTTGGCTGCCGCTAGGGGTAGTTTCTCTCGCGTTCCACTTGGGAGAGATGTCTAATGATGAGAATTCTTGCCTTTGATGATCGCCTTATACTTTGCGTACCTAAGTAATAAGTAAGAGAGGGCTAATTAGGTTAGGTACTGAGGTCCATTCAGTCGTTCCCTCAATGCTGAGGATCGTAACCATCATTGAAGTTGGCAGAGAGTAGAGTTCTCCATTGCTCTCTATCACTCGCGATGTGGATCAGTTTGTGCAGGTGTTTTTGCTTGGCTTTGGTTATAATATCCGTCCATCTAGCGGGTGGTCTGCCTCGAGCTCTCTTTCCCTCCACCTTTCCCGTCATAATTTGTTTTTCCAGGCTATACCTGATAGCTCTACGGGCTATGTGACCGAAGAACGTTGCGATACGTAATTGACATAATTATGATTGAGAGTGGAGTGCGTGTTTTCATCTCTTCGCGTATAGACTCATTTGTTCTCATCGCTGTCCACGGAATCCGTAGTAGTCGCCGCCAACACCACATTTCGATTGCATCTACCTATACGTCTCAACATATTTTTCTTTATGGTCCAAGTCTCGCTGGCATACATATCTATTGAGAACACCAAAGATCTGACAAGTCTCACTTTGGTGTTTCTACGAATGGAACGATCCATGGACGATCCTTCCATGAGGTACTGAGGTAAAGAACTGAAATCTTTAAATTAGAAGCGGCGATTGACCATGTTTGTATGAACAAAATTTAATAATTACCTTTTCACCTCGCAGGCTCGGAAAGAGTATAATTTATAGCCTCATACGATCGACCTAATATGATGGGATACATACATACATACAAACGCCGGATTGTTCCAGTAGACAGGCAATATCGAGGTTTACAGCTCAAAAGATTGTCTGTACCACTTTATGCAGGCCAAAAGAGTAGTAGAGAGATACCATATTATCTGACACAATAAAAATATTTGATTTGATTTGATTTGATTTGATTTGATCTATGTTGATATAATATTGACATACTAGATAGGTAGGTACTATTGTTTGTTTGTCTGTAGTCCACGCGGACGAAGTCGCGGGCAAAAGCTAGTATTGATATAGTATGGCGCTTATTCAAGGCCTGCTGATGGGTAAAGTAGCATACACGGATTCTTAGGACATTCGATATCGTTAATCGGAAATAGTTACTAGTGGTTCGCCCCAAGCTGTGAACTCGCGACCCCATATCTCAGCAACCCCTCGACTGATAGGGCTCATGTACGAACTTAAAAATTATCTTTGTCTCATTTACGCGCCTACCAAATTTCATGAAGATTCGACTAAATTTACTCAAGTTATCGTCGAGCGAACATTCATACATACAAACATACATACCTACATACAAACGCCGGATTGTTCAAGTAGACTCGGAGAACGTCTCTCGCTTTGCTCGCTTGTTCAATTCGTTGCATTGAATGAACGAGTGTGTTGTAGGTAGTTACACCTACAGCTGTACATAAAGCAAAATGAATATAATTTCCTCGGGAGCGAGGTGCTTGTTAGGGGTAATTTTGCATGTCAAGACGACGGTGCACTCGCATTGGTCGGCGCCAGCGCTGATTCAAAATGGCGGCAGTTGTATAATAGGTAATGTACTTGTATCGGTTGGAATTACCTACTTGGAATAGTTGTGTTTAACCCCCCGACCCAAAAAGATGGGTGTTAGGTATAAGTTAGACCGCTATGTGTGTGTGTGTATTTCTGTTTGTCGTTGGCACTGTAGCTTTTAATGGGTAAACCAATTTGGATGCGGTTTTTTTTAATTTGAAAACGAATGCACATTTATGTTTTGTCAAAATAGGTCTATCAGCTTATGAGATACGCTAATTTAAAGCTAAAATGTCGGGGTATTTTAAAATTTTAATTTAGTATTATAAGGTTTTGTCGAAGATACCTGTAGAGATAAAGATTTAGGGCCCTTTCAGGCCTATCTATACTTATAATAAAACTCTAGCGAAGTCAATTCTGTACATTGAATATTTTTAGAAAAAAACTATCAGGGGTTACTAAGTAAACTATTCTGAATACAAAAATGCAAAAAAATCGGTCTATGTCTGTCTGTCTGTCTGTCTGTCTGTCTGTCTGTCTGTCTGTGTGTTACCTCATCACGCGAATACCGCTGAACAGTTTTCAGTCAAATTTAGGACTGTGATAAGTCCTGGTTCTGGAAAAAATCTAGGCTATCCGATGTTCAGTATACATTGCGGGTTGCAATTTTAACTTCGTTTTTTGTAAGAAATATTCATAATTTTGATATAGCTTCTTGAGAAGATATGTTAATAACGTGATACAGAACACATTTGTGAAAAAAAAATTGCATTTCCGAAAAAAAAAATCCGACTGGGAACCTCATTATCTCGGACACCGTTGATTTCCTAGGCATAGTTCCTTGGGCAAAAATGATCATTATGATGAGGACTATACAGGGTGTTAAAAGACCGCCAACAGACCCGAAAGCCACTAGACACCAAAACAAAGTACTTTTTCGATAAATTATTGTTGGGAAATTATTTTGGTTTTTTAGGTTATAATTTTGAAAAATATTTTTTACGCAATGGACGTGTAACGCACAGAAGTCATATTGCGCAAGCGTAGGTATCAGATTATGTTACTTAAGCAATAGAATGTCATTGTACTTAAGCTTGAAGTGCCGATGTTTAGAATACATGGCGGGTTGCAACTTTAACGTCGTTGTTTTTTGTAAGAAATATTCATAATTTTGATATGGCTTCTTGAAAAGGTATGTTAAGAATCCCCTGAAGCTCTGCAGCCCTCTCGCTCGCACTTTTGAACATTTGAATTTATTGTAAGAGAATGATTCAACTTTGGACGATAAAATATAGTTGCAGACATAGATAATAAAGCTATCAACATGTAGACATACTTTAAATTTCACATTTATAGTTTAAAAAATAAATTACTGAACTACTACTTTTAACCGAAGTTCAGTGATATTTTTTTTTATTAGTCAATGAAATCAAAAGTGTGTCCAAATGTCGATAGCTTTATTATCTATGTCTGCAACTATATCTTATCGTCCAAAGTTTAATGATTCTCTTACAATCAATTAAAATGTTGAAAAGTGCGAGCGAGAGGGCTGCAGAGCGTCAGGGGATTCTTAAGAACTAGATACTGAATACATTTCTGCAAAATAAAGTTTTGAAAAATCCGACTTTGACCCTCATTATCTCGGAAACCGTTGATTTCCCAGGCATAGTTCCTTGGGCAAAAATGTTCCTTATGATGAGGAAAATACGTGGTTTCCCGCTTTGTTGGCGGTCTTTTAACACCCTGTATGTGGTCTCCCACTTTGTTGGCGGTCTTTTAACACCGCTCGGTATTCAATACAAGCACTCGCCGCAAACAATAATTTTGCATTCTTGCATAACAAATAACTATTGTTTACTGTTGAGCTGGATAGACAGAGTTATTAGCCGTATGCTTTGCTTGCTGGCTTAGCATGAGAATGAGTAAGACCTTATCTATGGGCTTATAACTTTATCTATCCCACTCTACGTCGAGGGAGATACATATTATAAACCCTTCCTAATCAATTCTTATGCTAAGCTTCCTGGTATCTTATCACGTGGGATACCTTAATGTAAACAATACATATTTATTATTAAATTTTTAAATGTATTGTTCAGATTAGGGTTTTTATTCTATTTTATTCTATTGCTTTCTTTTGAGCCCTGCTACCGCAAGTTAAGAAATAATAACTATTAAAATACCCCCGACATTTTAGCTTCAAATAAGCATATTTAATAAATTGCTGAACCAATTTTGACAAAACATAACTAAGAACATTCGCTAGAAAACCTGCTTTCAAATTTAAAAAAAAAACCTAAAGCTTCAAAATCGTTCACCCATTTAAGAGCTACGGTGCCACAGACAGACACACCCTCATAAACACTAATACAGACACACTCACAAAGCTGTCAAACTTATAACACCCCTCTTTTTTGGTCGGGGGTTAAAAAAAAACCTTCCTTTTGAGTTTTCCTCCACAGTCGAATTTAAATTAAATGTCAAATGTGTAAAAACGCATACGAAGTCGCGGGCACAACTAGTTTATAATAAAGGCGTTCGTAATTTTAATTATTATGATTGTGGAGGGTTTATAGCGCACCGCAAATAACCGTTTCTCAAGTGGGTTCGAAATTTGAATTAGTATGGGTGTGGAACTGTGGAGGGTTCATAGCGCACCTCAAATAAAACGTTTCTCAAGTGCGTTCGAAATTTGAATTAGTATGGGTGAGGAGGGTTTAATAGCGCACCCCAAATCGGGATGTTATTAACTAGTGGTTCGCCCCGAACTGTGAACTCGCGACCCCATATAAACTTAACAACCCGATATCTCGGCAACCCCTCGACCGATTTGGCTCATGTTCCAATTTAAAAATTCTTTTAATTTCATTTACCCGCCTACCAAATTTCATAACGATCGGACCAAAATTACTCAAGTTATCGTCGAACGAACATTCATACATACAAACATACAAACATACATACATACATACATACATACAAACAAACGCCGGATTGTTCCAGTAGACTCGGAGAACTTCGCTCGCTTCGCTCGCTCGTTCAATAATCTAGAGTAATCTATGATAATGCTACTGTGCTTAGACAAAAGCTACGGATACTTAACAAAGGAAAGCTTAACAAGGATCTAATATTTTCTATCGTCTCAGCTTTGTTCAGCTCAGCTAATGGCAAGAGACGGCCGGGCCGCCCCAGTACGTACTCAGTACTACCTGCCCCTCTACCCTTGACGCTATTGCGATCCAATTGAAAAAGTTTAAAAATTAATTTCTCTTTGAATTCGCATAGTAAGGCTTTGATTTTAAATATTTTGTAATGTTTATTCAAAGGTAAGGCGGTTTTATTCAATAAAAATACAAAATGCGTCTTAATTTGTAAAATATTAAATTTTGTAAATTGCGCCATATTGCGGCCGCATTGGAAACATGCGTCAAGGGTAGAGGGGCTGGAGGCGCTTAGTTGACAAAGAGGCTGCATATCGACTGGGGGGTTACCCTTGACGCTATTGCGATCAAATTAAAAAAGTTTTAAAATAATTTCTCTTTGAATTCGCATAGTAATGCTTTGATTTTAAATACTTTGTAATGTTTATTCAAAGGTAAGGCTGGTTTATTTAATAAAAACACTAAATGCGTCTTACTTTGTAAAATATGAAATTTTGTAAATTGCGCCATATCGCGGCCGGATTGGAAAAATGCCTCGGGTAGAGGGGCTCGGCTGGAAGGAGCTAGAGGCTGCCGCACAAGACCGCGAAAAACGGAGATCCCTTCTTCGAGCCCTATGTTCCTGTTAAGGCATAAAGGATAATCATCCGCTTTGTTGGCTATTTCCCAAGTTGGTAACACACAGTAGTACCTAATTCTTCATTCAAGATAGTACACTGACGTTTACGGTGTGACCAGTCTCTGGTGAAAATTAAATAGTGTGGTGATCAAAATTTACGTAAACTGATACTACACTAACTATAAAATCCGTGAAACTGGTAGGTACGTTAAAAAAATGGATGAACGTGGCTAAGCCATCTGCATTCTACTCTTGACTATTGGGATAGATTTATATTACCTACGCAGGCTAAGGATGCACGCTGAAATGATTTTAAGACTCACCCCCTCTACCCTTGACGCATTTTTCCAATACGGCCGCAATATGGCGCAATTTACAAAATTTAATATTTTACAAGTTAAAACGCATTTTGTGTTCTTATTGAATAAAACAGCCTGACCTATGAATAAACATTACAAAGTATTTAAAATCAAAGCATTACTATGCGAATTCAAAGATAAATTAATTTTAAAACTTCTTCAATTTGATCGCAATAGCGTCAAGGGTAACCCCCCTCTGTTTTGAAAATTATACCTTCCTTAGTACCGATTTTCTTAATTTTTTCATAGGTGATGATTTATTTATAAGCAAAGAAAATTCTTCGTTCAAGTTATTCAGATTCAGTATGATGACAAATTCCTGAACGTATATTTTTGTACTGCTACTGCCATCTAGCGTGGAGTAGCGGCACCAATGTCTTTTTATTTATTGTTCACGCCATCTGTGTTTTCAGTTCTGATCTACTTTTATCTCGAAAGTAAGTTTTATTTTAATTACCAAAGATTTGTTTTTGCGTGAAATGCAGAATTTTCGTTTCAGAAAGTGTAATATTTGTTCTCTGCAATTTAGTAACAATTTTGTAAACCTACTACCCGTGCTAGGAATCATTATAAATATTTTTTTATAAGAGTTAAAAAATATACATAAGATGAGGACAATACGTGGTTTCCCGCTTTGTTGGCGGTCTTTTAGCACCCTGTATATTTGAAATTACCCTGCACAAACCTACATGCACCATACTTCGCCGAGTTTAACAACAAGTAGAGTAGAGTAACAACAAATAATAAAAATTGCTATGTGCTAGTCAGACCCGCGCACTTGGGTTCTGTAAAGTTTTTTTTTTCTTTCAATTTTAGCGTCAGTGGTACGGAACCCCCGTTGTGCAAGTCCGACTCTCACTTAACCAGTTTTTAGGGTTCCGTACCCAAAGGACAAAGGACCCTATTAGGTACTAAGACTCCGCTATCCGTCCGTCTGTCTGTCCGTCTGTCACCAGGCTGTATCTCATAAACCGTGATCACAGATGATTTATTTCTGTGGCCACTATAACAACAAATAGGTACTAAAAAACAGAGTAAAATCTCATACAACAAACGTGATTTTTTTGCCGTTTTTATAGATAATGGTACGGAACCCCTAGTGCGCGAGTCCGACTCGCACTTGGCCGGTTTTTTCTTAAACATAACATTGAATGCAATATTTGCAATATTAGATACTTGAATGAGTTAACCATACCTTCAATGACGGAGGTGACTGAAATCGAAACCTTTCACAGATAATGCGTGCAGTTGTGACGTATGATGCCAAATCTAATGTTACAGCCTAACATCATACAATAACTAAATTGGAACATTATGCGTAGCAAATGGGCTGTACCCAACAAATAAACTTACTTGCCAATACTGTTTTTACGTAGATATACCTACTTAATGTTCTTATTTTTAGCATATTCTATAGTAACCGTTGGTTGCATCGTTTTCTGTAAAGCACAACAACATATTAAGTCGTTAAATCAAAACAAAATGTGCAGTGTATAAGTTGTAAAACTGCATAATACCTTAGTTAGTTTTTTAATAATATAAAATGCACTTAAATGACGACCTTGGGCTTTTTGTTTTTTCTAAAGCACTAACCCGTGCTAGGGAACATTATAAAGATTTTCATAAGTTTTAAAAAATTGCTCGGACAGGACGCCAACCCGCAATCTCTTGCGATTTTTTTATTTTTATAGAAATCTTTACGAACACCTTGGGTTTGACGAGCCCTTTCTGTAACGCACTGAATATTATGAATTCAAAAAAATATATACTTGACGCACTATTTGGGAATTACCTTTCCGTAAACGAAAATTAAAATCCTTTACCTACAATTTCAAGGTTACATTTCTACTTCGATCGTTCGGTGCATTTCTATCTCACTTTTTGTACAAATAAGTAAATTACTGCTATCATATAAAATTGTTAAAAATGGTTTTCTAATTAGCAATGGCTTTAATGGTATGAAATAACCTATTGGATAATGTTGTGGTCATAATGCTCTTAAAGGTGCCCATTTTGAAGAAAGAACTCTCGAGAGCAGGTAAATCTCTAAATTTTCGTAGCGAAGTCGCCCGTAACGTAACTGAGTAGAGTGCACGCATGTGTGTGGCCCCGGGTTTTTACCCATGCTAGCAAGAAGCGTTCACAGCACGCGTTCACAAATTCCATAACATGACTCAAGTTTGCATCACAAATCACATTTTATCTGTAAAAACCGAAAAAGTGCACGACAGTCTCTTCCGATGGTTCCGTAACTTCTTAGTCTGCAGCCTGTAAAAGTAGCGTTGTATTCCGTGGCTCGGTTCGGTCCGAGTTCGGTGGGTGTTTAGTTCCGTGGCTGATCGTATTATGCCTCTTAGGCCCGGTTTCTGAATTTAAAATTTCACTAACCAAATGCTTAAGTATCGCTCTGTCACATTCTCTTGTGTGACATTTGCAGAGGCAGGACGATACGTAAGCATTTGGTTAGTGAAATTCTCAATTCAGAAACCGGGCCTCAGACTTTGAAGCTTTGTTGGCTATTGATTTTGATGTACGTCATATGTTTTTTTTTTAAATATTTTTGATTAACATTTTAAAACAAATACCTTGTTATTCAAATGTCTGAAACTGATTCTGTCGAGTAACAAGGAAAGTATGAATAATTTGGTTTTTATTTGTACGTAACCCTCAAACCTAGCTCTTTCGACATTTAAGGCGAAGGGTACCTACCTAAGGAATAATTAATACCACCAATAAAAATACTAATCTTAGATTTGACTATGTTGACTCAATACCGGCGGGAAAACTTTTTACTTTTTTTTTGTCTGGCAAAGGCAATGGCGTACATGCTGTAGAGCCACAATGGCGGTTTTTTTTTTATTTTTCGATTTTCCAATATTCTCTGAAATAACACTGCAGAAAAATCTTCGAGTATTTTTCTTGTATGCCTTGAAGCTCAAACTCGAAACGATTTTTTTATTTCAGCTTCAAATTATTTTGATATATCGTCCATTCCAAAATTTTTAAGTTAAGACCGACAGACAGACAGACAGCGGAGGCAGAGTAATGGGGACCCGTTTGGCACCTTTCATGTACGGAACCATAGAAAACGTGTTAGTACTTGCCAACATAGGCATTTTTGGTGGTTACATATTTTTAGTTTTCGACCCTGTTAAAGATTGTGGCCCGTGTGTTATTTTGGAAAGAAATAATTAAAAAAATTGTTTATTTTTTTTATTTTCATTGATTGCACTAGTCAGCTTCGCCTTCCCTTCGCCTTAAGTTCCCAAAGACCAGAAATCTTTTTATATCGTGCGTAACAGATTCGGGGGTATACCCATCCTCTAGCCAGGATGGTGGCAGATTATTTCAATGACCACATGTGAGATTCCTGGTATGATGTCTTATGAATGATTTGCGATGCTACTTAGAGTGAATTGTTAGACTATCTGCCGGTTTCTGATTTGAGAAATTCGCTAAGTAAGCACTTAAATATCGTTCTGTCTCTGCGGATTTCTCACAAAAGAACGTGACAGAACGATAGTTAAGTATTTACTTAGTAAAATTCTCAATTCAGAAACAGGGCCTTTATGACACTATCTGAATTGATTTCTGAATTGAGAAATTCACTAAGCAAATACGTAAGTATCGTTCTGTCTCTGCAGACTTCTCACAAAAGAGCGTGATTTGATTAGTAAATTCTCGATTAAAAAACCGGGCCTTAATGACTTCTTCATTTGTTCTACTTTTGCCTACATTATGCGCTTCTGTGAATAAGCAATTAAGATTTTGTATGTAATATTTGGGACCGCAGTTTTCCTTAACTAAAGATTGAAAAAAAAAACTTCTTACAACAAAATGGGCGAAAAACATCACTCTACCTTCGTACATTGTCAACCGCCAATTGGCACCGTTTTAACGAAGAAGTGTTTTTATTCGCGCATTCTGAAATAGGACTTTGGAAATGGTTAATCTCAATTATAACTAAATAGCATCTAAAACCGGAAATAAAATCAGTGTACAGGATAATTTTTAAAATTGCTTGTTTCCTGAATAACGTCAACTTTTAAATGAGATCTCCAACAACTTTGATCTACGACTTTTCGAATAGCACTTTTTATTTATCGAACGTTTCTTAAACTTTAAAAGTGTGCATTTAATTTTGTACCGTTTCAGCGCTGCCTGCGCGGTGTGCTTTCATGCCCCTCCACCCTCTATCATCTTTCCTTCCAGTTTATCTTGCTCCTATTAGTAACTACGCTCCGCAAAATTTTGCAAAAAAAAAAATATATTATTCTCATGTATGGATCACTAGCTTTTGCCCACGACTTCGTCCGCGTGAACTACAGAAAAAATATATGTGGTTTACATTGCCCCTAAGTGTAATAGCGTGATAATATGTAGCCTATGTGTTATTCTGATGTCTAAGCTATCTCCATTCCAAATTTCATCCAAATCCGTCAAGCCGTTTCAGCGTGAAAGAGTAACAAACATCCATCCATCCATCCATCCATCTATACTTACAAACTTTCGCGTCTATAATAGTAGTAGGATAGGATAGGATAGGATAGGATAGGATAGGATAGGTTAGGTTAGGATAGGATAGGTTAGGTTAGGATAGGATAGGATAGGATAGGATAGGATAGGATAGGATAGGATAGGATAGGATAGGATAGGATAGTAGGAAGTAGGATAAAGTGTTTCTGTCACCAAAGTCGTAGAACAAAAGTTGTTGGAAATCGCATTTAGAAGTTGACGTGTTTCAGGAATATGGCTATTTAAAAATTACCCTGTATAACATTGTTTCAGAAATACAGTGAGGTGCAATGGTGGCGTGGGGCGTTGAAAATCTTGGGGCTCGTGGTCAGCGGGTAACAGTTGGACTCTTGTCGGTGCAGCACTCTCGACGCACTTCACAGACGAATTCCTTCCCATCCTGGTACGTCACGATATCCACCTTCTCTTTAATTTGGTCTAAATATCTTCTTCGCAGCCTTCCTCTACTCGCCTGTCTGTCCACACCAAAATTCAGAAATATTTCATCATCATAAATTACTATTTTTTAGTCAATCGCATACCGTTTGGTGGCTCTTACCGTGCACGGCTTAGGTAAGTTGCGTCAATCAAACAAAAAGAGTGAAATAATGAATGAAATAATGTCACTGACAGACTAATAAAAAACGATGTCATCTGAACCCAAAAGGAAACCATAAAAAAGCTATTAAACATTTACGGGATCAGTCAGGAATTGCCCATGACGATTGTTCAGTAATAGTTCACGTCACAATCCCCACTCCGGAGGGCCATGTGCTTTTGCTTACTCTCCATAAATACGTGCAGGATGCTGATTAAAATCATTCAATTAGCATTAATTAGCTGGAACACATCTAATTCGGAGCAATTAGTATCATAACTGAGACCCCGAGAGCATTAATTGTTTTTCAAAAGCGAAGACAAGTTCGGAATTTAAAATTTCCCGAAAAACTTTCTAAATTCGAAGGCAAACTTTTTTCTTCTTCGCGGTTTTCTTCTTAAAAATGAAGGTGCCAGCGTGCGCTCTGAACCGACGAAGCAGCACGGTGCTGGTTAGGATAATGGACGTTTGCGATCATTGCAATCGCCGTGGGGTCCGCGCATTGCTATCGGATGAAAGCGAAGAGCCCAGGGTCTCGTTCTGCGAGTTTTGTTCCAAAGTTGCGTCGCTTGGGCAGGACTACGTTCCTGATACCAGGAACGTGAGGCGGGGAGCTAACAGGCGAAGTAAGTTGTAAATTGTTATAAAAATAAGATTTTTCTTACAGCTCTATATTAATGTTTTGATTTTGTAGCTTTATCTATCTGGGCGGTGAGAAAGTGTTTCTAAAAAAAACTGACCAATCCAATACCATCTTGCCAGTTACACCAACATCTCTCTTCGTACATTTGTGAATTTGAAGTAACAAAAAAACACTCGCTAAATTTGAAGGAAAACATCGTGACGAAAAACCCATACAATACTTGAATAAACCACTCTAGCTACCTCCGACTCAAATATTCCTGCATTTCCACGTCCCTGGTAGTTTTCTGATCATTTGCATTATAAATACCCTAGAGCGTATGTGTAAAAATAATCTGCTGGTGTTAAACCTCCTTTTTCTTATTTTTTTCAGAAAAAGCCCGGTTTTTTACGGCATCCTGGTTGCTGCTACTGGTTGGGGGTTTCGCGCCGGTTTCCACCGCGCCTATTCTTGCGAAACCAAGCAGTATATCGTTTGAAGCGGGGAGGGCTGTCAACCACGCTTTGGAGTACGCGGACGAACTTGTGAAGGTGAGGGTTTAAAAAATTTATTAAGTCTTTAGATATTAGATCTTAATCTACGAGATTTTAAGCCTTGCAAGACACTTTTTGGTTTGACCTGTGCTGAATTATGAAGGGTGTATTTACGGGCCTTAGTTCTGAAACTTTTGAAAGTAGGTACCTACATACATGAAGAAAATTTGGTCTAACAGACATCGGTTTTAGTAATTGTTTTAAATATTTCTAGTTCCGACAAAATTATAGGTTACGGTAGTACACAAGGAATTACGTAGACCCTTACACGCGTGCAATCTATTCACGCGTGCAATCATTACGGGCGACTTTGCACGTCTACGTGTTGTCTTGTCTTGTCTTGTATACCACTCTTTTAATACGTGCTGAGTTGGTCTTTTTCACGAAAGCAGCAAATTGTAAATGTTAAACTTTTCTATTCCGACCAATAAACGTTGTCCTATTTATAAAATCCACCCCAAATATGATACATGTAAAATATTTTAAAGAAAATTTTTCCTTTGTTCATAGGCATTCATAAGGAACGACGCAACTATGGAATGGAAGTTTGTCTTGACAACCTTTACCAAGAGCTACAGCAACTTGGAACACCTGTCCTGGTTTCAAAAGGAGATGCTCCCAGCTTGCAAGGAGTTCTCGACCAATGCCAGCGAAGACTGCCTCAACTCTGTGATGGTTCGTATTTTTGATCGAATTCTTCAAAATATAAAAAAAAACACTGTCATTCGTAAATGAAAGCGTCCCAAATGGTTTCGATCAATATTAAAATGTTCCAAATGGTCCCAATTTTCATGATAGAAATATAAAAAAGTCACATACAAGTACCTACAAGTACACACTGGAATACAAACCGCTTGAGGTTCTCACTTTTTACCATTATTCGTAATTTACAACAGTTTTTGTTCATGTTATAAATTGATACTATGACAATGATAAAAGTGGCAACAGTAAAGAAAATTATAATGTTTGCTTGGCCGATGAATATTGAGTGATACTGATAAGTGAAACTCTTCATAATGTAAAAAGTTATTAAAAGATTGTGTTGAATCCGTTTAATTATCTACAGGACTAATAAACTTCTCTTTTATTTCACAGAAGGACATGGATGAGACTAAACTGAAGCACCTTCAGAAACAACTGTACAAGGCCTTGAGTTACGTGGTCGCTTCCTTTGAATCAATGGCAGAAGGCAAACGACAGGAAGCTGACATCCCAGTCGTCAAGAAAATGATGACAACTGTCGAAGAACTGAAATACGTGCGAAATCGTACCAATGTACGTATCTATCTACTTTTTTCCTAGGCCTTTGCACGACTGTATATGATAGCTGTTACCTAATACTAACGTTTTGTTCTCCAAGACCATTTACTCGATTCGTTTAGTGTATTTTCTAAAATCTATTTTGTAATTTTCAGTGTTTGTGTACCTATATTCACAGAAGTGTATACACCGTGGAATTTTAGTGGTTTTAAAGCCGAAGGTATTTAGTTGCACTCGTGATTCTGAGCCAAATCCCAAAATTTTACTTCAAAATGAGCGAAAAAAAAAAACAATTCCCAATACAAAGTAACGGCTATCGCCAATCGACACCATTTGTATGGAGAAGTGAATTTTTTTTCCTCGCGTTTTGGAATGAAATTTTGTAATTTGGCTCAGAATCACCAGTGCAACAAAATACCTTCGGCTTTAAAAACACTAAAATTGCACGGAGTATAATGTATTTATTGAATACTGAATAAAATTTTGAGTTTGAGTTTGTGTTTATAGGAACACTGAATATTAAAAAAATCTTACCGCGTGTTATCCTTTCATGCATCTTAAATCATGGAAAAATTCTGTGGCTGCAAGGAAAAGGGGCATGGGCTTTATATGTTTTTTGTGACTCATGCCCCTTTTCCTTGCAGCCACAGAATTGTCTCCCATCCCGCCCATGAATGGGCATAGGTCTCTTCTTTTAAACAATACTCATGACATTTTTCTTTCTTTACAGGATACCTTGAGGCTGCTTGATATCTACGACTCAAGTTTGGATGCCATCAATGAGGCTGAACTGCCTACACGCAAAGACTTAGTCGACATTAAGGGTAGTACACCAAACTGGAAAGAAGTGGCCGCAGTATATCGTGAGACGCTGAATTTCGTACAGTATTTCGCACAAGTGTATGATAAAATTGCGAAGATCTGTGATGATATGATATTGTAGGTATGCTAAAAAGGGACTAAAGCCTTTTGTCTTAGAAGTACTTAATTGAGTGGTAGACTCTAGGTAGACTCGGAAATACATCATGATGGACCAATCAGTAATACTTGTATTAAAAGCCTCTTTGGTAATACCTACAAACTAGGTAGGTAAGTTAACAGTATTTTTAAGTATTTAATTCAAAGGCAAAGAAAAGGGTTTAGAGAAAAAAATGATAACTTAAAATTATCAATAACTAGTGTAAGGTATTTATAAAATATTCAATTGTTACTAAAAAAAATTTTTAAAAAAAACGACGACTTAATTTTCAATTTAACTTAGGCCCGGTTTCTGAGTTGAGAATTTTACTAAGCACATACTTACGTATCGCTCTGTCACGCTCTTTTGTGAGAAATCTGCAGAGATAGGACGATACTTACCCATTTGCTTAGCAAAATTCTCAACTCAGAAACCGGCCCTGTGTATTTTAAATTTTTAACATCTTTTAAATAGACTTATAAGTGAGTGTTTTTTACAATAATACTAAGTGAAGCAATTTACCTTTTTGTTTTCAATATTTTCCCTTCCCTTGGCCATGCATCCCAAAATAAGATTACCTACACCATATTATTATTGTAGTTTATTTCCTATTAGCGCCATCTGTGAGCAATAGATAACATTGACACTACCGCGTCTCATCGTTCGTTCGTTTTCAAAGCAACGCCCGGGACGTGGAAACTCACTCCTGAAATTTACTTCACAATCTTATAGATGGCGTTGTTTTGACTAAAATAGCCCTAAGGATAATAATTTATCACCATAATTAATACTAGTGGTTCGCCCCGAACTACGAACTCGCGACCCCATATGTCAGCAACCCCTCGACCGATTTGGCTCATGTTCGAACTTAAAATTCTCTTTGCCTCATTTACCCACTTACCAAATTTCATGACGATCCGACTAAATTTACTTAATTTATCGTCGAACGAACAGTCATACATACAACCATACAAACATACATACAAACATACATATATGTATACATACAAACGCCGGATTGTTCAAGTAGACTCGGAGAACTTCGCTCGCTTCGCTCGCTCGTTCAAAAAGCAATTAAAAAAAAACTGTTTTCTAAAATATACAACATTTTTGGCATGCTAGGACATCTCCACCCCCGGCATGTCGGAATACCGAAAATTTTAAAAATACGTACCTATTTAAAAGCGGCGGCAAAAGACGTCTGGTAAACCTATTTAACAAAATCAAGACGGTCCGACATCAAGTACCTACTTTTTGTGATATTAGTGGTGATTTTTTTTTAAGAGAGGGATTGGGAAGAGTGGGGAATACGAAACTTCGATTTTGTATTTTTTTTCAGGTGTTCCCTTTCGCTCAGTATTTACGAGTACACACGCCAGAATGCAAAAGATTTTTCAACAGATTTGTCTGTACCTACTGATATTATCCGCTCCTAAATAAAGAACAGAGAAAATCAAATTTTCTCTGGATATTACATTCGTTCAGACTTCTGGAACTGATATCTCCATTGAATGCATAGCCCGCAGGTATCTTTTAAATCCAGTCGAGCCACATAAGATGCAATCGCACAAAGAAAGCCATATAAACCGGAGCACGTGAACGTATTAGGTAGTACTCCACAGGGTGTCCTAAAAAGAAACAATATCTTAAATATACTTTTGTCGAGATGGTAGCGCGTAGACATCGCAAACGTTTTCATCTCTTTGGGGTTGTATCACTAAAAGCAATGTCTCCCAAGCAACTTTTCATAAGTCAAAGGCAAAGTATTTTTTTTTATTATACGTCAAATTAAAATTCGTGGTCAGATTTAAATGAATGTCACTATCTACTACTAAGTAACTAGCTAATTTCTCCATGGTGGGATGGAATATTCAACAATGGTGTACCTGTTCATTCACAATTTTTGTGCTCTCTACCTATTTTAACACTTTTTTCTGAGCACCTAAAGCTTGATTATGCCAGAACAATATGATTATGCCAGAAAAAAATCAGGACTTCAGCATTTTTTATTATTTCTCAATACTTCTTTGTACACCATTTATATATCTAAGCGAAATCCGCACTCAAGCGACATTGTATGGACTGTGTAACGGACCTACCTGTCCACTCGGCATTTTTCACTGAAAATTCAGGCAAATGGTGGGAAGGGGTAACATCTTAGATTTGGCATAAGAATAAAATATAAACCATGTTTAAAACTTAAAGCTTTAGAGCTAGTATTACATTCAAACATTCACTGCTTTTATAAATATATTATGTATCTATTTACTTCAATCTAACCAAACAATCTATTAAATTATCTTTCTCAAACTAAGGACGCCATCTGTGACCCTTAAATAAGAACTAGTTCGTTCCAAAGTTGTCGCGAGCAAAATCCCATTTCTAAATCAATGAGCGTGAACTGAAAAACATCTGGCTTAATAATTTGGAGATACGACACGGGATGGCGTTAGCAAACTATGGTTTCAGGAAGAGAGGGAGAAGCATACATGTGTGCGTGATTCCATAAAAGACGTGATACGTCATTTTTTAGGAGGCATTTTTTGACTGAAGTCCGTTCAAGTAAGACACGTTCACGCTGCGAGCTCTGATTTTTATCCTTGAAGGGTATTCAGGGATACGAATTGGAGTTAGCAATTTGGTGAATTTTGTTTAGTGAAGGTTCGTTTTCTAACAAGTTTAAAGTCGAATTGTAGGAGTTTTCTGACTGACGGTAAATTCTGGTCATTTAGCGGTGGATGATTTATTATCCAGCTTTCCGCGGTGCCTAGATTTGCTGAAAATTGGAGAATTCTAGCCAGGGAAGTTTAGCTTTTGAAACTGTCAGTGTTAAATTGGTAGGTCGTTCAGCAGATGTCTGCATTTCGGTTAACTAGAAGTGTTTCCGCGTAAAATAGGGTTTTCAGCCTTAGTATTAGGGAAGTTCCGCGTAAAAAGATTCACTAACCCGTTCTCTTTCAGGATACGTTTGTGAGGTAATAATGATTTACAAAAATATACACTCTAGGTGTCAGAATATGCTGGATAATGTGAGGAAGCTATCCTTTGTCTATTCAAGGCTCGGTGAATTGTCTCATATTATAACGTTTATTTCTGTCACAATTATCAGAGATTTTTGTTTAAAGTTATTACCACTAACTGATTCAACTTTTTATTGCAATAATGGCAAATATTGCAGTACTTGGTTTTATTGGGAATTCGTGTGATTTTGTGCAGCGGAATCACTAGAATGTTTCATGAGGATTTTTATCCAAAACTGAAACATTCTAACATAGCTGACCAGACTAACGTACGAAATGATTGAAGTTTTGTCTCGAAGTGTAAAATTTGAAGAATTTTTGTCTCCGAGTTTGTATCCGATTTATTAACTGGCTTTTATAATGTGCTACTGATGTTAGTGCTAAAGATTCAGTTAATATTGTTTTATATTGAAATATTACTATGAAATATTTTGATGATTAAAATTCAATCAGTTGTTATGTGCAACTCAAATCGGAAAGCAGTCTTTGTGATGAAATGTCAGGTTTTCGCTTGTTTGACGTTTGTAGATTGCAAGACATTCCAGCTTGCATTTCTCTGAGTAAACTGAAACATTTCCTCTGCCTCTCTGGACCTATAAAATATTTATTTATATATACCGTTTATAAACCTTTGTAGATGATTCCATCCTATAATTCATCTACGCCGTAGGGACCACACACACCTGCACGGGCAGAAGTTAGAAGAACGCTGTCTGAGACATATTCATACTTTTAATATGTAACAGATTGTTTTCTGTAATTAGAAGTAGGGATTAGCTGTGAATAGGGATACACGTTAGGTACACACACACACAACTATATTAAATGTAAATGGGGCTTGATTTGCACACATCGATGGCTCCTACGTAAACTACCGTATCCCACAAAATGCCGATTTTCATGTTTTTCGTTTTTTGTCATTAGATGATTATTTCGCATCTATCCCAAAAACAAAAACTTAATAATATCCAAAAATGAAGATTTTTTCAGACGTAAATTATCGTATGTTGATCACGGGCGCGCCGTAAACTATCGTATTGACCACTTGCGGTAGTTTACGTGGGACACATTGCATGCTAGGCCTATCGTAAGTATATCTTACCATTCTCTACGTGGGAAGTACGTAGATCTGAGCTTGTGTTTTGTGATGAGGCATGTTCTTACTAAACATGTTAAGTATTCAGTTTTGTTAGTTTTACTGCGTTTTCTATCAATCTTGTTCAAAACTATAGTATGTAACACATACGATTACGTACGTTGATTTTTCGAGGTGGTATGGTATAGTATGTTACACATACCATTTTGTACGACGTCGATAAAAAGTGATGTTGTATCGTATGTAACACGTACGATTATTTACTTGGATTTTATGAACCTGTTAACTATTGTATGTGTCACTTAGATTTATTTACGTTGCAATATTAGGCTGAGCTTATGACAATATCTTACAGATACGATAGTTTGTATGGAAGTTGAACAAAAAAATAGATCGTTTATTAGAATAATTCAAATTGTTTTTACCACTTAAAGGAAATTTTGATTAATATTAACGTCTTTTATATGTTAGAAAAATATTTTCAATTCAAAACCATCACTGAAATCGACTACTTATCAACTACTTACGGATGGAACAAACTAAAAATCAAAACAAAACTATATCATAAAAGTTTCCGCTTTGTTTATCGTATGGTGGAAAACTAATATAGGTACTTACTTCTAATGGTAAATTACACACTTCTGTTTGGGACCTTCATGAAGATAATCTACCCCTGCAAGATAATCTTAAATACTTTCACTGGAGTTATTTTTAACAAGAATTTGAAATTAAACATAGATGTGGTTTCTTACAGACTGACTAACCGTTTTTGCATGCATGCTTGAGATACTCTTTGGTTGACGATGAAATTTCAGTTACCCGAGTTCTAAATATCCGAGACTAACTCGGCGTAGGCAAACAACCTTCCTTGAGGTAGGATTAATCAATACCAATAGAAGCTGAACACCAAACACATAAAGGTAACAAGAAATTAATTTATAAAATATTTTGTTCACTGAAGATATAAACACTCTCCACAAAGGAGCTTCAAAACAAAGATCAAGAGATCCTGATTTGGTCCATCAAATACTCGCAAACTTAGATCCTAAGGATTTAAAAAAGCCCTATCTTGGGGTAGGTTTGCAACAGACTTTTAGACTGAAAATCTGTTCATAGCCTGTAAGTTAATACATTTAAATATTAAAATAATAGATAAATCTGTATTTATTCTGAATAAATTCTTTTGACCAGTTGGATGGACACAAGACTTGTTGAGAACTGTTTCTGTATGCTTGACAAGCTCAGCCGTCACCATGAATTACATTTGGTCTAGTTCCTAGACACGCAATGTTCATGTGCATGGTACTACCGAGAAGATGTTAATGGAGCAGTGGCCTATAGATAAACAGTATATGAATGCTTCTATGAACACAATAGTAAGCCAAACTGAAACTCCGATCTGCTTGATGTATTGCATATTCCAAAACTTTCATTGGTGCGTAAGGTACAGGTTTGGCTTGGCTTCTTTTACTAATAATAAGTTAAGTCTGTATAATAATAAGTTAAGTTTCTGACTTATCTTTGGATCACAACGTAACCAACAACCACCACAACCAAAGAGTATATGCTATCTGTCAATCTACGCCAGAGAAAATACACGTCTGAGTCTGAGTGACTGCTGCAGTCTTCTTGGGATAACTATCATGGACTCCTAAGCTTGAATAAAGTTTAGCTCTTAGCCTTTTTTATGTCCTGAGTAAGAATAGGAAAATGGCTGATACAAGTTATCCAGAAACCCGACACTGAAGAATAACTATGGGACACCATCATCCTAAATTACTATTTGCTAGGGTGATAAACCATATAAAAGTAGCACAAAGGTCTATGAAGCGAGCCATGCTAGGCCTCAGACTCGTTGATCGAGTACCAAATGCCGTCATCCGACGTCGAGCGAAGGTTGACGATATCGGCGATTGAATCTCGAGTCTCAAGTGGAAATGAGCAGGACCCCTGGCGAGGAGGGAAGATGGCCGGTGGACAAAGGCAGTGACAGAGTGGCGGCCGAGAACTGGACGACGATCAGTCGGAAGACCAGCAGCCCGATTGTCGGACGACATTGTCTCAGCGGCGGAGGGGCCATGGATGCGGATGGTTAAGGACCGTGAGAGGTGGCGCAAGGGGAAAAAGGCCTATACCCAACAGTGAGCAGAGGTGGGCTGATGATGATGATGCTGATGATGATAAGGGTGGTAAACTCCACTAATTTTATCCAAGTTTTCACCCCGGTGGCAGTTTCGAAGGGGACAGTTGTGAAAACAGGAAAACTATTTATACAAATCTATTGGTGGGATGGAAGTATGAAAAGTTATTTCTTAAAAAAATCTCTTTAAAATTTAGGTTTAGGTTCTACTAAATATCATGAATGAAGTAAATATTAATTATCGCTTAGATATACCTCTAATCCCATTTTAAAAAATTGATTTTCCCTATGCATTTACTGAATTAATGTTACATACCATACTATTTTTCATATGATTTACAAAGTAAAAAACTGTAAGTGCTACATACATGTAATTTTACCTGCGATTTATCCATGTAAAACATGGTATGTGAAACATACGATATTTTCAGTCACCTCATCCACGCCGTAAAAAATGGTAAGATTAACATACGATATTTTCTTACTGCGTTACCCCGTCGTAAATAATCGTAACAACAATATCTCCAAAAGCATTCAAAATACAGCTTTTACTTTAGCACATAAAAATCGAACCTAAAATAACCTAATTATGGTAAAAATTTCAAACCAAAAGCTTTAAAATCAAAAGAACGGTTAAAGAAAACATCTTTAAATGGCTCTCCTGGAAAGTTAGCTTTTTGAACATACGGCAGTTTACGTAGGAGCCATCGACATATTTTGTTGGGAGGTTAAATGATTAGCTTACGGGGATGGGAAAAAGTCAGGCAGGCTCCCCTTTTTCTTTCAGGAAAATGTATGACAAGCGTAAGTATTTCTCTTGCCCCCCCTAGGTAGGCTAAAATGAAATTAGGGACAAGTTCAATAAACTCAAATCTAAACTATTAAATTATTCAAACCATAATTACTTTCTCTGCGTCGTAAACTAATGCGTTTTAGTCAAACTTAACAGACAGCAGCAGAATGCGAATTAGGGCGAAATGTAAATAAAATTTAATAAAACCAAAAATAATTATAAACCGTTATGGAAATTTTTGCGTTAAAAAAAATATATATAATATTTATCGTAGTGATACATTATTTATTGCTTTATTTATATTTATAATCCATCGAATTACAAATTACTCAAAGCCTTGCTTTGTTTTATCTAATGAAAATTTACGCCGAACTATTTCTTCGGAGGTTTATGGATGTCGTGGAGTTTAGTCCATTGTTGATGTCTCGATGAGACTTTGTCAACGACATGTGCGGATTACCTTTTAAGGGAGTTAACTCCTAAGGTATTTTTATGTTATCCGTTGATATTCATGTCTAATGGCTAAATTTCCGATATGCATTTAACAAACTGAATTACTAGATAAATGGAACTTGTTATTTTCATTGGTTAAAGCTAATCTGTTTTGTTTGTAATCGAAAGTTATACTTTCTAGCTTTTCTAATCTTTTGTGAGGTTGATTATTTATCACACACCTACTGAGCGTAAAGCTCTGTGCTGAATTCGGTGAACAGTTCAGGTATTTTATACCTTGGCACTACTGATCTCTCTATATTTTTGACTGTTCATTCGTTGAAAGTACACACAACTACCAATCTATGGTCAATCCTCACAAGATTACAAGCATTGATTACATTTCAATACAGCGCTTATTTCCTTGAAATATCTTACATATGTTCATTTATCTTGCACTAACCATATTTTGGCCAATCCCCATCCGGAGCGGAAAGCTCGTACTCGATTTCATAAGAGACTTAGCTGTTTCAGCTATTCTATACTCAATTGTATCTTATGAAGAGTATAAGTTGTCTCGCTGTACCCGGCCAATCTAGTCCGGTAGGGGATATTACTAACAAAGACAAAAATGTTTGTATTATACGATTTAATTTATCATATTTATTATATTATTATTTATTCTATTTCACCCCTTTATGAAACATAATTTATTTGAACTCTATTTCTATCTATCTAACTATCTAAGTGATTGAAACTCTATTAATCCATGAACATACTATAATTATTATGATTAACTTATGCAATTTTCCATTTTTGATTGAACTTTCACAACTATTTCCATAACGGTTTAACTAAATAACACTCTATACCTTCGTTCTGAATCAATTACATTTTCATGCTCTACTTTCAATCTCACCTTAAAAGAACTAGGGTTACATACACGAAAACAACGAAGGGTTCTGCTTATTACTAGACGATCACATTTGGCCATTACAATATTCTGTTTATTACATGTATTAATCTTAGGTTTTAATTTGCGTGTAGCGTTGTATGCGTTTCTTTTCTTACGCATGTAGTCCGTTAGGTTTAGGGTTGAAAAGGTTAGTTAGTCTTAGTTGGCTTTAGTTTGGGCATTAGGTTTGCGTTTTAATTTAGCGCTTATTTATTAGGCCCAATTTTTTTTGAAGAAGTAGGAAAAGTTACAACTGCATTATACTGATCAATACGATAGCTCTATCCGAATCTTAAATGCAGGAACGGAAAGAACAGTGTCTTGCACAATCATTCCTTTACTCGGTATTTTTAATTGGTCTCGTTCGTATGATAATGGTTTAATCCACTTTTAGTTACTATCATTTGGCAAGTCAAGTTCTCAAAAAACTAAGGCCATTGCATCTTCATAGTGAGAGTTTGAGTGATCCCTTATAGTGAAGGAGTCTGTGGCACCTTCACTCAAACGCTGCAGTGCCCGGAACATGAAGGTTTACCCAGCAGTGCCCAGCACTTATACCATCCGGATAGCTTAGTCAGCCTAGCCCACAGGAAAGACAAGGTAAATATTTGTGTGTTTGTAGAAGCAAATACCATTTGCTAACCGTAAAGGAAAACATCGTGAGAAAACCCACGGATTAGTTGCCTCCACACGGACTATTAATAATCGGGCGGTCCAAAGTACTTTGTCATATGACTGCCCGTTATGGGCATCTCAGAATAAAAAGTCGCTGGTCCACATAAAAATAAACTATTTTTGACGATAATGGTTTGTCTAAAATAACTTCCATTTTGTTATCAATACATTCTCGTTGATTCCATTTTCAAAGCTTACGGCAGGTCTCCGGTGCGCAACATCACATAGTTACTTTATAGGCTCTATGTCGTAGACTTCAAGGACTATTTTTTACGGTTTGGAAGATACATGGAAAACCACTTTTGTTTTTCAAAACAACGAATACCTGGAGAGCATGACCATTCGACTTATTTTATCGCACAAGGCTGGGAGTTTGTAGGCTGATAGAGTAGACTTTGTAGAGTCTGGGGAAAGTAAAATAATCAACCCAAAATGCAAAGTAAAAAAAAAACACTTTGATCAACCGCGACCGGCATAAACAAATACCCTATTGTTCAGAGGCTCAGCAAAGTCTACTCTATCAGCCTATCAATCCCAGCCTTGTGCGATAAAATAAGTCGAATGGTCACCAGCTCTCCAGCTAGAAACAACTTCTTGGAATGGTTGTTCCTACTATGGAGGGTAGTGTCTCACATGTTTGGGTTTCCTCACGATGTGTTTCCACTTAGAATCAGAATCAGAATCAATTTGTTTTATTCAATAAGCCATAAATAAATTATTTACATTGAACGTCAAAATATTATCTAAAGTAAAAAAAAGGTATATAAATCAGATACTTATTACTATCTAGCTACTTTTTTTTCTCCAGCTTCTCTAGCTCTGATCGTTCTTGGAGAAGAAGCATGGTAAAGAAACTCCAAGGATCACGTGCTTAAAAAATAATACATTTTGTAAAGATCTTACCAACTTCGTTTCTTAGACGAGCTTCAATTTAATTTTTCAAAAGCAGAAGGATCTCGCGCCATCACAAGAGAATTGCTTGGTTTGTAAACATTTGTTCCCCTGATGTGAGTTTCCAAAACAACCCTGTGCAGGAAATAAGGCTGCCACTCCGCCCACTTATCTTTGCTGGCAACTTCAGACGCAATCACCTGTATCCCTTTGAGACAAAGTCCATTATGGACCACACGGGTGGCGTAGGTAAGTTGGTCCTTTCAAAGTCTAGGAAACGAAGCGTTTTGTAACTAAGTTGCTCGTTCATAATCATAGTGCCTAGGATATGCGGTCCTACCCTTCGTAGTGTAGTATCTCATAAAAGAAAATGTTCCGTGAAATTATTTGAACGCAACGTTGTGTGTGAGTTTCGGAGTTTTGCGACCGTGATAAAGAAGCTGTTTTACACAGGATTCTGAAAAAAAAAGAACTTAAAAACTAAAACCCGACTACTAAAAGGCTTAAAACAAGACCTGCTTATCCTTAAAATAGACTCATAGATAATTAATCGTAGTCGGAGGCCACCGGTATATCAAATGCGAATGTGGTGTCCTCCGACTACGATTAATTATCTATGAGTCTATTTTAAGGATAAGCAGGTCTTGTTTTAAAAATAGAAGTTAAAAACTAAAACCCGACTACTAAAAGGCTTAAAACAAGACCTGCTTGGTCTTGTTTTAAGCCTTTTAGTAGTCGGGTTTTAGTTTTTAACTTCTATTTTTTTTTTGAGCTTTTTAGTAAATCATTTTGGACGATCATCCAGAATAGAACCAAGTACGGCAAAAAAAAAACATTTTGGTATTTTTTGTTCTATTTGTTATGTTGACGCTACATCTGTTATACATTTTTGAAAAGGTCTTTTAAAGCCCTTTCATTTGATATCCACGACGATGGTATTCGATAATTTTTATTATTAGGTCCACCACTTTAGGGCGCAGCACAGCGGCCATCTTGGTTTTTTTCAAAATTAAACTATCCTATGTTACCTGGGCAATTAAGACGAATCCAACAACACCTCATTTGTTGAAATCGTCCTAGTAGCTTAGGCTCTGCGAGGGAACAGATGAACACACAAACATACCCACATACATACCCACATACATACACACATACATACATACTTACATACGCTGTTAAAATCATAACCCTCCTTTTTGCTTCGCGTAGTCGGGTAAAAGGCATGAAACTGAGAAATAGTCCTAAAGTGGGCGGGTGTAAACTTTCAAGAAAAATGTGTGATCAGGATTGCAGGAAAATTTTGTTGCGACACCGTTCTTCGTTATTTTGTGTCCGCCAAATTTTCATCACGAATCTGTCAAAAAATCAAAAGTTGAAAACTTTGAGACAAACATAGCAAAAAAACTGTTAGAGAAGCTTACAATGTCTCTACAACCAAATAGGTAAGCTTCTCTAACAGTTCATGAAATAACGGTTTATAACGGTAAAAATACTAAAAAGATTTTTTGTTTTTTCAAAAGCCAAAGGCATTTTATTGCAAAGAAAAACGCATGTCTCAACGACCAAATGCATTTTTCTTTGCAAAAAAATGCCTTTGGCTTTTGAAAAAACAAAAATCTTTTTAGTATTTTTACCCGGCTGCTCAAAAAGAGAATTAAGTTTTTTTTTATTTATCCGTTCGACAAGTTAGGTCCCTGTGTATGTCTAAACCAGCCAAACCAAGCCCAATTATCTGTCACTTACAGATCAATAAGCACCGTAACTCAGCCTGTCTTGTTGCCTAAGCTCGAACTATCTCTGAGGGACTTGCAGCAAGATCCGAAGAACCCTAATACATTAAATGAACTCTGCCGTAATTGAAATGTTTTACTAAAAAATATCACAAATGGTAGATAACTAGTCTAGAGTTGCTTATAATCTTGGGGCAGGTAAATTGCAAACGCCCCAGGGGATAGTATAGGCAAGCACTGATGCTATAAAGGCAGTCACAGGGCAGTTCATACAACGTGTAACAAAACATCCTAACTCTTTTTACAGGGTGTAACCTAGTGGTCAACAGGATGTCAAATGTGTAAAAAAAGTTGAAAAAAACAATTTTTATTTTATAACCACAAAATTTAAAAAAAAATTATTTTGGTATTTACTCTTTTAAAATATGTTTGTGTGTGTAGGCGCATTTACATAGCTTTGAGTTGTTAAAACATTGTGAATGTCAATGAAAACTATATTTAAAAAATACTTTCCTCCCGCCACAGCGTTCACATTTTAATTTAAAAATCAACGGAACATCATAGAGCTAAATAAATATTTAGGTTGTGATCCCTAACACCGGGTGCTATTACCCTTTAAAAAGAGTTAGGTAGGTACTTTTGTAACACCTTGTATAACGGAATATTGTTCCCAATGGAAGCGAGTACGACATGGTCCTCAGCCACGAGGAATCGATGAAGAAGAAGAAAGTACGTGAGCTCGATATAGACTAGCATCTACTAGCCTCTACCTACAAAGTAAGTGGGTATATGGACCACTATAATTATAGCTCCGCAAAAGCCTTCTCTCAGAGACAGCGCGTGCCGACTTCGGATTGGCGATATTCGCGTGGAGGGTATTTTGTTCTCTGTTGAGATATTTTTTTTAGTAATAGGACTAATATAAACGGAATTATTCATATTTATTGTAGATAGATAGATAGATAGAGAACACTTTATTGTACACCAGAAATTAAATGTTAACAGGATTTATCTTAACCTAATAGTACAGGCGGCGGTCTTATCGCTAAAAGCGATCTCTTCCAGAAAACCTCCCCTACCCTGTAGATATGACGTCCATCTAAAACAATGTCCCAGGCACTGCAGCGCCGCGTGGTCTCTTCACCTATCTAGTGTGAGTGAAGGTGCCAATGGACGCTGTATAAATCATCTTATTACGTAGATGCAAAGAAAGGATAAATCATCTCATTACGTAGATGCAAAGGCCTTAGTTTTTTAGATATGACGTCGTTGTTCGTTCAGGTTTTTGATAGAACAGGAAAAAGTAACAAGTGTATATTATTATGTTGCCATAACATATTATGCCTCACACGTTCACGTTTCCTTATGATGCTTTCTCCAGTTAAGTGCTAATTTTCATACATCAAGGTTCAACTAATGTACCGTGGCAGGAAAGCCCAAACATTCATAGTTTTTATTTTTCAATTTAGTAGCTAAGCTAAAATATTTTTTGTTCAGCAATTATTATGGTTTCACTTCAATGAAATTGCATTCTTTTTATTATTCTAAACAACAGAACAAACTATAATTAAGCTGATCTGTTTTTTGTTCGAAAAATCTGTGTTACCTACTGCCCAAAAAACTAGTAATTTGTCGTCATGTTTAAAAATGTAGTCATGTTTAATTATAATTAAATTAAGCTTGCAGAAATCAGTGCTGTCAACGTTAACGTGGCCCTACTCTAAACCCCTCCAACAAAAACAACAGCCACCTTGGGCCTTTACATCTAGAACCGATGCTTTATTCAGCGTCCAGAGTGCCATCCCCACTCACTAGATTGGTGAAGCGACCACTCGAACGCTGCAGTGCTTGGGATATTTGAACGTGCGAGCGAATTGAGAGAACTTCTCCGAGTCTACTGGAACAATCCGGCGTTTGTATGTACCTATGCATGAATGTTTTTTCGACGATAACATAATTAAATTTAGTCAGATCGATCGTCAATCGTCATAGATTGAAATAATTTTTAAGTTCGAACATGAGCCAAATCGGTCGAGGGTAACCGATATTATGGGATTGTAAAGTTTATATGCAATGCGAGCTCGCCCGCGCGAATGGTGTTAGCAGCATATCAAAGTGACATAGTGTCCCAGAGAGAGGATTCGGCCCATTGCGATTTGGCGAGTTTCACTGAGTGTATTCTGCCTCAGATCCTCAGGTTTAGTCACGATGTTTCCCTTCACTTTTAGGGTAGCATTAATAGTCATCGAATCAAGATCGAACTCAAGTAGGTGATCTCAGAAAAGTCAAATGCCTTGGCTAATGTCAATGTCAATCTTAAGATTGTGATTATGCTGACAGCTACTCATGACATTAGCATATGACTTTTCTGAATTCACCTACTTGAGATCGAGCCCAAGTAGGTTGTTAGTGATTAAGTTTTGTATTAGTGGGTACATCGTCGAGACCGGCTCTGTGGTAGGCGCGATTGTCAGTGAGAAGAATAGCCCGTTGTAAGTCACCTGTTTGCGTTTCATTTATCACTAATAATCCTCCAAAATAACAGTGGCGACGTTCGGACCAATATTGCGTGTGTGTTTATACAATGGCGAAGATTTCCGTGGGTTCGTTAAATGTTTTCAACCACGAAACACAGGATTGGCTGTTGTACAAAGGGCGATTGGAGCAGTGGTTTTTTGCAAACGACATCAACGATGACGTGGATAAGTCCGGTGCAAAACGGCGAGCTATTTTGTTAAGTAGCTTAGCAGAGCCTACTTACAGACTCATCAGAGACTTGGCGCTGCCCAAGGATGTGGGTTCCTTGGAGTTTGTGGAAGTGACTACTTTGTTGGATGGCCACTTCAAAACAAAGAAGTGTAGTTTTGCAGAACGTTACAAGTTTCATAGCGCCGTTCAAAGGTCAGAAGAAACCTTGCAGGAATGGGCGGCGCGTCTGCGAGGCTTGGCTATTGATTGTGGATTTTCCTCAAACACTCTGGAGGAAACGCTTCGGGACCGTTTCGTGCTTGGGATGGCGGGCAGCGCGGAGCGCGACCGTCTGTTCAGCGAGCCTCTGGAGGGACTCACGCTGACTAAAGCGTTGCAGCTGGCTGAGAGCGTGCGCTGCGCTAGAGAAGGCGCGCGCCAGGCTTCAGTCGCGGGCGCAACAGCTGCCGCGTTATCACCGGCGGTGATGGACGTGCATAAGGTGACGGCGCGCACGGGGGCGGTGGCATCCACCAGCGGCCCGCGTCGTCGGTTCGAGTCGGGTTCGTCGGGTGCAAGTGCAACGCCTACAAGGTCTACGGAACAATGTTTCGTCTGTGGTTATTTCGGTCATGCAAGTAAATTGTGTAGATTTAAGAATGCGGTTTGTAGGAAGTGCGGGGCCAAAGGTCACTTGGGCAAAGTGTGTAAAAGACAAGTTAATTATAACCAACACTTCCTGGAGTGTTGTTCGGATGATGGCGATGACGGTAAGTACTTTATATTCAATATTCGCAGTTATCAGGGAGAACCAATGCAGGAGTCGGTTACTGTGGGTGATATCTCGTTACGTTTTGAAGTAGACACCGGGTCAGCTGTAACGGCAATTTCTGATAAGCTATATTTTAAGTATTTCCGAGACCATCCGCTTATGAAAACAAACAAAATTCTACAAAGTTACAACGGTAATCAAATCGAGATGTTGGGGGTTATTTCGCTTCCGTTTATTTACAAGAGCAAAACAAAGCCTGTGGACGTTTTTGTTGTAAAAGAAGGGGGCCCACCTCTACTGGGTCGCGATTTTATGGCCAAATTTAATTTGCATATGTGCTCAGTCAAAGCTTGTAATTTTGTGAAGGATTTTGATAATTTTACAGAAAAGTACCCTCGTTTATTTTCCGATAAATTGGGTTGTTGTAGAGGGGTTGAAGTAAAGCTGAACCTAAAGCCCGACACATCACCGATTTATATAAAGGCACGCTCCGTACCATTTGCGCTGCGCCCCAAGCTGGAACACGAAATTGACCGGTTAGAAAAGTTAGGTATAATTGAACCTGTCACTTTTTCAGACTATGCTAGCCCCATAGTGCCCGTGTTACGGCACGACGGCAATATTCGTTTATGCGCTGATTATTCGGCTACACTGAATAAACAGTTAGTTATAGAGAAATACCCGCTGCCTCGTATAGACGAGTTGTTTACCAAACTTCATGGGGGTCAACAGTTCACAAAGTTGGATCTGTCAAGTGCCTATAATCAGCTGAGATTATGTAGTGAGTCACAAAGTCTGACATGTATTAATACACATAAAGGGCTTTACAAATATACGCGTTTGGTATTTGGCTTATCTAGCGCGCCAGCCATTTTCCAACGAACACTAGAAAGTATACTCTCGGGGCTTGATGGGGTGCTTCAATTCCTGGATGACATATTAATCACCGGAAAGACAAGAGAAGAGCATGTAGAAAGGCTACAGGAAGTTTTCAAGAGACTTGAAGCTGCCGGGTTAGTGCTTCGGAAAGAAAAGTGCAATTTTTTCCAAGACTCTGTAACATACTTGGGTTTTG
The DNA here is from genome assembly GCA_949319315.1 of Zelleria hepariella. Classification (NCBI taxonomy): domain Eukaryota; kingdom Metazoa; phylum Arthropoda; class Insecta; order Lepidoptera; family Yponomeutidae; genus Zelleria; species Zelleria hepariella. The sequence goes on along the minus strand of OX439392.1, from coordinate 4,556,506 downwards.
TAATTGATAAAAACGGATTGCATAAATCGCCGGATAAGGTGAAAGCAATATTAGACGCAAAAAGACCGGAAAATCAATCGGAGCTCAAGTCTTTTCTAGGGATGGTTAATTATTATAGAGTTTTCATTATGAACGCATCTAGTATTCTTGCTCCATTGCATAGTTTACTACAAAAAAATATTAAATGGCAATGGACCAAGGAAATGGAAGATGCCTTCATAAAAATAAAGCGGGAACTTGCATCGGATAAAACGCTAGCACATTTTAATCAGGATGCAATGGTATACCTCACCGTGGATGCATCACCCCGAGGTGTGGCGGCCATTTTGTCCCAGGTGGATAAAGATGGAGTGGAGAGGCCAGTGTCTTACATGTCCCGTTCTTTAAATTCGGCAGAAAAACAATATAGCCAAATTCAAAAGGAGGCTACGGCAATCGTATTTGGAGTTCGGAAATTCCATCAATATCTCTATGGAAGGGCCATTCCGTTTGTGCTGCGGACAGACCATAAGCCGCTTTTGTCAATCTTCCGGCCAGATAAAGGCATTCCAGAAGTTTCCGCGAATAGGTTGCAACGATATGCGCTATTTTTATCGGCCTATAATTATACGATCGAATTTGTAAGCAGTGCCAACAACTCCGCTGATTTCCTTAGTCGCTCCATGGCAGTCACCGCGTCAGCGCAATGTAGTGATAGCGAACCGGTTTTGTCATCAGATGTTTTAGACGGGGCGAGCTATGTAAACTTTGTTTGGGATTCCGAGGCAGCTCTCGTATCATTAAGTGACGTCAGAGATGCATCCCAATTAGATAGGGTTGTATCACAGGCAATCCACTACACGTTGGTGGGTTGGCCCAATAAGGTAACTGATAAAGAACTGAAGCCTTATTTTGCTTGCCGAATTGAGTTATCGGTCGAAAGAGATTGTTTAATGCGAGGGTCTAAGTTAGTTATTCCGCAAGCACTAAGGCAAAACGTTTTAGTTGAACTTCACAAGGGTCATCTAGGAATCACGAAAATGAAAGCCGAAGCACGCACTCGGTTTTGGTGGCCGGGCATGTCGTCTGCGCTGGAGCGGGCAGCGGCCACTTGTGACGTGTGCAATCAGCTGCGGCCGTCGCCGGCGCGTGCGCCGCTCACGCCGTGGCCATACCCACCGGAGCCGTGGTATCGTGTCCACTTGGATTTTTTAGGGCCGATTAATAATATGATGTTTTTGGTAGCAGTAGACGCTTACTCTAAATGGGTGGAGGTCTTTGATGTTAGCACGGGATACGGCTCAAAAGTAGTTATTGAGAAGTTAAGCGAGTTAATGTCAAGATTTGGCTTAATAAATACCATATGTAGTGACAATGGCCCATCTTTTGTATCGGAGTTATTTGAAACTTTTTGTTCACGAAACGGAATAACTCATATAACGTCTCCTCCTTATCATCCTGCTAGCAATGGACAGGCGGAGAGTTACGTCAAGATAGTTAAGAGAGCAATTAAATCTATTCTTCTGTCAGGCACAAAATGCAGTGAGCTAAAAATAAAATTAAATGAATTTCTCTTTAATTATAGGAATTCTGTGCATTCATCCACTAACCGATCTCCTGCCGAGGTGCTTTTTGGGGTAAAATTACGCAACCGGTTAGATTTATTAAATCCTTTGACACCGCCATCATCGGACACAACACTCTCGGAGGCTGTAAAGGATAGTCAGTGTTCGCAGATTAGACATTTCCGTGGCAAGAGAAATATTGACTTCAAAATAGGAGATTTAGTATTAGTAAAAGTGCATAAAAATCAAAAGACATTTTGGGAAAAAGGAGTCGTTCACAAGAAACTGGGGAAGACTGCGTATTTAGTAAAATTACGTGAACTAGATCGTATCATTAAACGTCATACAAACCAGATTTACGAGCTAAAGGGGGAGGAGAGTGTTAATGTGGCGATAGCCGCTCCCCTGCCAGCAGTAAGCCGTGTGCTGGATGGAGGGAGTCCTCGCTCTTCTTGGTCAGAAGACATGAACGACAGTTTGCCACCGATACTCATAACGAGAAGCGAACGTCCTACTGAGGTTGTGGACACGACAGCTCCTTCGCTCGAAATTATGCAAGCTGCAACTTCGGCGACCGATACGACTCTGCCCCATGAAGAAGAGTTTGTGGACTGCCAGGAGGCAGGGCCGTCTGCAGTGTCGGATGAAGTGACAAGCGAGGGCGCCGCTGCTTCGGCGCCTGATAGCTCTCCAGCGTCGGACAGCGCAGCCACAGTAGGGAGATCGCTAAGGCCTCGCAAGCCAGTTAATTATAAGTCTTTCTTTTAGTTTAATTATTTTCAAAATATTGGTGGAGGGATGTTAGTGATTAAGTTTTGTATTAGTGGGTACATCGTCGAGACCGGCTCTGTGGTAGGCGCGATTGTCAGTGAGAAGAATAGCCCGTTGTAAGTCACCTGTTTGCGTTTCATTTATCACTAATAATCCTCCAAAATAACATAGGTGATCTCAGATGACTATATTAATACCATCCTTTGAGAGTGGTATTGCTAATAAAAAAGTATTTTCAAGAATATAATAATCAGTGTGTCGTGTAGCCTCCCGGAGGCTTAATTATCCCATCTCGTGTGACCATCCTCAAATTTGCACAACGAAACGAGTTGATTCACGGCGAATCAGTCTTCGTTTAACTACCGGCCATTATTCGAAAATCGACTACGGGGTTACTGAATAATTTGTCGCCTTTTCTACCTGCCTGTGACAATTTGGGCGCAAATTATAGGCTGCTCGGTGGTAGCTAGTTGATGGCCCAGGAATTTTCTGTGTTGTCTAATGAGAGGCTTTCAGATAAAAAAAAACTACTTAGTTTTCTCCTTTTAAGTACCTAGGTAGTGCACGGTATGCGGAAGGTTGCGGGTTCAAGTCCTGTCCCGAGTGAATTTTTTCAACTTATTATAAATGTTTAAAATACCTAGGTAGTATTTATAAATAAATATAAATTTATCAATAAATAAATACAGGCCATCTAAATTATGTTCGACAGATTTCATTCTAAATTTGATTTATGGTTAAGACAAAATACGAGGCAATACTAGCGCGGCCAATGAAAAAAAAATCATATCTTCTTTTTGGATGCGTTTTTAGCAAAAAACGCTCCTGCGTTTTCTCAACGCGAGGCTTAGCTATTTTTAGGGCCTAAGGTTTAGATTCCAGGCCACGTTTTTTGCTAAAAACGCACCCAAAAAGGAGATATGATTTTTTTTCATTGGCGGCGCTAGTTGTGAGACTTATTGCATCTTAAAAAACATTTAAATTTTTTATTGATAGATGGATTTAGATAATCATTTAAAAAAAACCGGCCAAGTGTGAGTCGGACTCGCACATTGAGGAATTCGTACCGCCATAAAATAAAATAAAATCTGGCTGTGCGGACCCTTGGTGCGTGAGTCTGACTCTGAATCTGTATGAAAGGTTCAAGTAAGTAGGTAGGGTAGGATTATGTACAGGGTGCACTCTAAGTCGATAGCGGAACTTTAAGTAGGCTATCTACTGATCACTACAAACAACTTGTACAGTCGGCCACAGTCTCAGATACCCCTTTTTGTTCGATTGGCGCCCTTATGCCGCGCGCGATAAGAGCTGCCATGGGGTATCTGAGATTGTGGCCGACCGTACTAGGTGGCGAAAAAAATAGAGCAAAAAAAAATCTGCTGTTTCATACATTTGGCGCAGAACTGAGTCGACCTTTTGTATGGAACAGCAGATTTTTTTTTCGCCACCTGGTACAAGTTGTTTGTAGTGATCGTATTGTCCCGCCGTATTCTTTCCAGCTCGGTAAGGCTGAGTGGCACTCGAAAATTCTGTCAAAGTCTGTTGTTTAAACACTTCGTCTTCGTCTTCGTCTTCTCTATTGGACGTGCTTCATCGATACACCCAATATTTCTGAATACCTCTTGAAATACAGCATAGCCATTACTCAAAACGATATCTATGTCGGATGTCGTGAAAGGTTCTCTATCTTTAATCATGGAAGAAGCCACGGCGCACGCTGGGATGGCGCCACAAGACACATTACTGATTCTAGGAAACAAGATGGGGACGCGAGGCTACACAAACAATTCCAATTAAAGCGTTAAACAGGCCGTTCAATGATCTCAGACACTACTTCCATCTCCTTCGTTGCTCTAACCTTTGCATCTGCTGGAAGACGCCCACCACGTCGTTTTACCTTTGCAGGTCGACCGAGCTTGGTGCCACCAGTCGATGTCCGCTTAGGAGGCATTCTGAAATGGATACACAAACAATTCCAATTCTAAGTCGTAGTCCGAGGCCATCAGTTCAACAAATGCGAATGTAGGATCCTTACTACCTACGACAGTCGTAGTACACACGACAGCACGTCAGAGTATACACTTTTGGTGTAAAATCGCATGTAACGTAACCGAGTAGAGTGCTAGCGTGAAAAGGGCGCCAGTATGACGGGGTAGCCCACCACACGATATTTAAGTGTTGCATCTGAAATAAATAACATTGTATTCATAGACTAGGTCAAGAAATTGATTTATGATATTCAGTAGCAGGTGTTTTGTATACGAAAGCAGAAAATTGGAATGAATTTGATAGATTAATTTAAAAATGAAAGGTCGAGAGTAAAATGTATGAAGAATGAAATGAAATGAGGTGTGATGTGAACGGTTGAGTGCATCGTCGTTACAAAAATGAACATACAACCTCTGTTTCTTAGTATTTTGTGTCATTAGTGTGAATTATGAATTAATGACTGGAGGCGACGCCGCGGCGTCTTTGCTGGGCGGAATGGCTGTGAATAGAGAAAGGGTTGGAGTAGGTCGGTTAGATTAGTAAAGAAATAGAATAGAAAAACGTGTATTATTATTGAACAACAATATACAAAGTATGCAATAAGATATTCGATTATTTAGATTAAGATCTAAGCAACCTTTCGACCGATTTGGCTCATGTTCGAACTTTAAAATTATATTTGCCTCATTTAGGTACCTGCCTACCAAATTTCATGACGATCCGAATACATTTACTCTATCAAGTTATCGTTGAACGAACATACAAACGCCGCGCGCTGGATGGTTCAAGTTATCGTCGAACAAACATACATACATACAAATACTAGTGGTTCGCCCCGACCTCTCAGCAACCCCTCGACCGATTTGCCTCATGTTCGAACTTAAAAATTGTCTTTTCCTCATTTACCCACCTACCAAATTTCATGACGATCCGATAAAATGTACTCAAGTTATCGTCGAACGAACATTCATACATACAAACATACATACAAACATACATACAAACATACATACAAACATACATACAAACATACATACAAACATACATACAAACATACATACATACAAACGCCGGATTGTTCAAGTAGACTCGGAGAACTTCGCTCGCTTCGCTCGCTCGTTCAATAAATAGCTACAAACATACAAACAAACACCGGATTGTTCAAGTAGACTCGGAGAACTTCGCTGATCAAAACTCGACTCCACAGCAACCCAGCAACAAATGCGCATAACCAAGTAAGCTGAGACGGGGCGGGTTGTATGATTGATTGTGCCGTATTTTGTTGGTGCCTTCACTCCGCGCCCCGTTGCCCCACTGAGCACATCGCGAGCGTGACTATCGAGAAATTGCCCCATTGCCCCAAATCTCAGCCGGAACAATGCACGAGAAAGACTCCCAGAATAGATTTAGGGTGTACAACCCTAATCAAAACGAGGAGATCCGAAAGCGGGACATGTTTGGAAAGGTCGACGGTAATGAAATGAAAGGTAACGCAGCGGGTAGAGTTAGGGTGGTATTAATAGTCGTCCGAGATCACCTACTTGAGATCGATCTCAAGTAGTTGAACTCAGAAAAGTCAAATGCTAATGTCAAGCCTTGGCTAATGTCTAACTTGAGAAGCTTTCCGCATATTACTAGTGGTTCACCTCGAACTATGAACTCGCGACCCCATATCTCGGCAACCCCTCGACCAATTTGGCTCATGTTCGAACTTTAAAATTATCTTAGCCTCATTTACCCGCCTGCCAAATTTCATGACGATCCGACAAAATTAACTCAAGTTATCGTCGAACGAACATTCATACATACAAACAAACATACCTACATACAAACGCCGGATTGTTCAAGTAGACTCGGAGAACTTCTCTCGTTTCGCTCGCTCGTTCAAATAGTCGTCCGAGATCACCTACTTGAGATCGATCTCAAGTAGTTGAACTCAGAAAAGTCAAATGCTAATGTCAAGCCTTGGCTAATGGCAAATTTGAGTAGCGGTCTGCATATTAATAGACACTATCTTGAGATTGAGATTGACATTAGCCAAGGCTTGACATTAGCATTTGACTTTCCTGAGATCACCTACTTGAGTTCGATCTTGAGTCAACGACTATTAATGCCACCCTTTAGTTAAGCCTTGCCTTTTAAGTTCGCAACTTTAGGGTCTTTCAGCTCATTAAAACGACCCTGTGGTTCCATTATATCACATTTACCTCTGAGTCTTTAAGTAAAGTGCGTTGTAATACTACTGCACAATTTATTATGATTTATGTAACTAGTAGTTCGCCCCGAACTGTGAACTCGCGACCCTATATCTCGGTTACTCCTCGACCGATTTGGCCCATGTTTGAACTTCATGACGATCGGACCAAATTTACTCAAGTCATCGTCGAACATACATACATACATACCTAGATACAAACAAAGATACATACAAACTTACACATACGTACAAACATACATGCATATACATACATAATACATACACTCTTACATAGATATACACCTAGATACAAACAAACATACAAACGCCGGATTGTTAATAGGTGGGATAGAGACCATCAGATATTCAGGGTCCACTGCTCTATTACGCCAACACTTTTAGCGAAATGAAATGAGATACTTGCATGCGAACAAAAATTTGCTCTTTTCAACGAGAAATGTGCACCAGATTGAAACTAATCTAAAGCACTGAGTGTAACTCCCTGCCCCTGGCATGTTGCCAGAGCATGTTTTCTGACACAGCCCCTATTTTAGCGCACCAATATCCGCTTTTAAACGACCTTCTATCAATGCAAAAAGATTGAAAATCAATTTCTGAAAATTACGCCAGATAAGCAAGGAGGAGTTAGAAATATGTAGCTCTAGATTTTGCCCGCGACTTAGTCCGCGCAGACTTGGATAAAAAGTTGCCTATACATACACGGCAATTTATAAATAGCTTTTTTCCTGAAACACTTCAACTTCTAAATGTGATTTCCAACAACTTTTGTTCTACGACTTTTTGAAAAGCTCGATTTATTTTTATTTTATTAAAGTTTCTTATCCCTTAAACGTGCCAATCCTAACGTTGTTCACAGAATACCAAGCGAAAGACCTCTACGGACCACAGATAACGGACAAGGATGGTACCTTGTTGGATGAGCATGACAGCTTCTATCTCACCACGAAGAGTCTACTTGTGCTGTTTCAGATCATGGGAGTGATGCCTTTAATGAGGGTTCCTAGAGGTACGACACATTTTTTTTTTAAACCTGCCAAGTATATTGGAATTTAAATTGTTTTTTTTCCGGCCAAAATGTATTGTTGGCACAGAAAAATAAACAAAAGAAAAACAACATAGAACACTTCAAAATTACAATATTTACTAAACATGGATTTAGCTCAGCTGCCGTCTGAAGCCATCTTCAGTCGGCGCTGATTTTCAGCTAACCCCATGCCACCTGCATGCCACTGATTAACTTTTACATTATCTAATATTAAGGACATTTTAAAACATATTTTGTCAGATTTACCCAGTATAGGTAAATTGGACTCGCGCATTGAAGGTTCTGTACCAGCAAACAATTTAAAGAAATCTTGTTAAACGGCCTCCAGTGCCTAAGTCCGATATATGCTTGGCGCCCCTGACGCAAAATGAGGGGTGTTATAAGTTTGACTGCTGTGTGTGTATCTGTCTGAGGCACCGTACGTTGCTCTTAAATGGGTGAACCGATTTGCATGCGGTTTTTATTATTTGAAAGCAGGTTTCCTAGCGATGGTTCTTAGACTTGTTTTATCTGTTCAGCCGTTATGAGATATTCTAATAATTTGAAATTAAATTGTCTGGGGTTTTTAGTACTTTTTTTTTGCACTCATTCTACAATCGTGCCTAGTCATTCCGAAATGCGGAGTAATTACAATCTGCCAAGATCCATTGGTAGCACAAAGCGTAGGTAACTAAACTGACATTTTAACTACCTATAGGTACATACTTTGAGTGCTCACACCAACTCGCTAACTAATTTCACTCTCAGGAAAATTTTGGTGACCTTTTCCCTTTAGGTAAGTAAATACTCGCACATAAAAATATTGTTTTTGTGATGATAACGTAGTATAAGTGGGTGCTTGGTTATACCTACTTAACCCTTAATTTGATTTTGTACGGTGGGGCGGACACGAAAAGAAAAAAAATCCCGTGTGATTACATGAATGATTTACTATAATTTTTCTACCAAGATTTATTCAGCCATAGATAAACAATATGGTAGAAAATAATTGATTGTAGTGGCAAGACTGAAAATGTCACTTGTCAAACAAAATGTCTAAAGAGCGGCGATCATCTGTTTTTGATAAGGTAATTAATTTTTATTTTAATGTTTTAATTACTTTTTTGGGTATATTTTTCGATTTAGTGTTGCATTATACAACGTGTTACAAAACATCCTAACTCTTTTTACAGGGTGTAACCTACTAGTCAACAGGATGTCAATTCTGTAAAAAAAAGTGGAAAAAAACTATTTTTTTTTGATAACCTCAAAATTGAAAATTTTTCATTTTTTTTTTGTTTTTGGTATGAGCTCAAATTTAAAAATATGTTTGTCTGTGTAGGTGCATTTGCATAGCTTTAAGTTGTTAAAACATTGTGAAAGTCAATGAAAACAATATTTAAAAAATACTTTTCTCCCGCCACAGCGTTCACATTTTATTAATTTAAAAATCAACGGTACGTCATAGAGCGAAAAAAATATTTAGGTTGTGATCCCTATCACCGGGTGCTATTATCCTGTAAAAAGAGTTAGGTACTTTTGTAACACCTTGTATATCTGTGATTGTGTTTACATCTATTTTAGGCAATAAAAATACAATTTCAGTATCTTTTTCGTAACTAAAATACTTTGTCCGTTGCACCGGACATCACCAGTTACTTAGAAATGTTGCTTTGTCCGCTGTGACGGACATCGTCAAATAGTGTGCCATTCTACTCTGGTTGGCAGTTTTGAGTTATTATGCTTATTTCTGTTATTTTCGCTTGTTAATAGTACGCACGTGCATCAAGAATATTAGCTTTGATCCCAAAAGTTAATGCAACTTCAGATAGTAGTGGAAACTCAGATACTGAATCTGAATTACATGACGTGGCTTCTACTGATAGTGACAATTCTTCTCCTGCACCATTTATTGCATCCTCGCTTTATAATCTGCGCATAAGTTCATCTGAAGATGAACTATTTGGTCAACAACCTGAAAATGCAGCAGTACCGTTGCCTGATTCAACCCCAATCCTTCAACAAATTATCACTTTTAGTTATGAAGACATACCCTCATTATCAGAGATTAGTAGAAGTAGAGTAGTCAAAAGCCATTCCTAGCATTTATACGTTTATTTTAACAATAACTTCGTTTATAAGTACTAATATCTTTCAATAGTACATATTTTCCCTATAAGCAGTTTTAGTTTACATTATTTACCCTTATTTGGCAATGTCCGTTGGGGTGGACATGTTTTTTTCCATATAAATACTTATAGCAGATTTTTTTAAATATTTTTTTCAATATATTTAAATTTGTATCTAAGCGTAGAAGTACGCAAAATGGATATTTTTTTTAAAAAAGTACCGTGCCAAATTAAGGGTTAGCAATAATCCGAAACATAATATAATTAGCCCTAATTTTAATGGTATCAAAACTATAGGCAATTCAACGATTTTACTACCTCAAAGAAAATTCAAAATAAAGTTTAATATCGAAGTACAACATGATCCACAACTTAATACCGTAATGTCAAGAAAGTTTCCATCGAAAGTCCTAAAGTAACAAACTTCTTTCCAAGTCATATTCCTTTACTTGCCTTTTCTCGAGGCCATTATGGCGATATAAAAGTGTGCTTCCCATCATAAGTTAAGACAATCTGCCTTTGTTCGGCAAGTCATCTTTGCAGACGCCATTTGGTGCCAAAGGTTCCATTTATAGTCTAAGTAACTATTCTTTTGAGGTTTCACTGTCACTTCTTACTGTTTCATATTAACCCCCGACACAAAAAGAGGGGCAAGTACTTAAGTAAGTAAATCTTTATTAAGGCCAAAAAACGTATTATAATAGGTACAGTAATTCCGCCAAACTAAGTTTGTTGGCAGATTTCATGCTCTTATTACTAGCTTATTATTCTAATAATATTAATTTGTATTTATTTTGACTTTTCATCTTAATTTACTCGAGAACTCTACATACTAATTGGGATGTTGACTGCAATAAATTTTAAAAATGCTTTATGAAAAGTAATATCGCCAAACAGTTGACAAACTCAGATGTTTTCCAGTTCGCTGGGTGTTACCTATAAGTTTGACCGCTGTGTGTGTGTGTGTGAGGGTATCAAGAAGAGGAATCAAGGAAGCGGTATTTTTTTAGAAGCAGCGAAAGGTTTTTCCGTATGTATGGATACATTTAATTATGTTACATACAATTACTAGGTACCTAATTAATTTCAAAATTCAATTTTCTGTTAACAGGCGCCCAGACAACTCAGCGAACGACTTACAATTGGATATCAAAGGCCACCCTCTGGGCATATCTGGTTTGGAGCTTAGAATGTATAGTTGTTATACAAGGTAAGGAGCGTTACCTATAGGGTACGTACAGACTGACTGACCGAGCTCTCGCTTAGGCTGGAATGCGAGGCAAATGCTAGGTCTGTGTGCTTATTCTGTAAAAATAAGCCGCATAGTTGCTAGTATTGTTTATTTCAATAAGAGCAAATATACCGCTTTTAAGGACGAAGCTATTACTGTTATTGATACAGAATTACTAGTGGTTCGCCCCAAACTACGAACTCGCGACCCATATCTCAGCAACCCCTCGACCGATTTGGCTCATGTTCGAACTTAAAAATTCTCTTCGCCTCATTTACCCGCCTACCAAATTTCATGACGATCCGACTAAATTTACTCAAGTTATCGTCGAACGAACATTCATACATATAAACACACATACATACAAACGCCGGATTGTTCAAGTAGACTCGAAGAATTTCGCTAGCTTCGCTCGATCGTTCAATTAACTAGTTGTTCGCCCCGAACTTTGAACTCGCGACCCCATATATCAGCAACCCCTCGACCGATTTGGCTTATGTTCGAATTTAAAAATTCTCTTTACCTCACTTACCTGCCTACCAAATTTCATGACGATCCGACTAAATTTACTCAAGTTATCGTCGAACGAACATTCATACATACATACATACATACAACGCCGGATTGTTCCAGTAGACTCGGAGAACTTCGCTCGCTTCGCTCGCTCGTTCAAATAGTCTGCTAAACTAGTGGTTCTCCCCGAACCATGAACTCGCGATCCCATATCTCAGCAACCCCACGACCGATTTAGCTCATATTCGAACTTAAAAATTATCTTTGCCTCATTTACCTGCCTAACCCCTCGACCGATTTAGCTCATATTCGAACTTAAAAATTCTCTTTGCCTCATTTACCTGCCTACCAAATTTCATGACGATCCGACTTATTTTACTCAAGTTATCGTCGAACGAACATTCATACACACATACATACATACATACATACAAACATACAAACACCGGATTGTTCCAGTAGACTCGGAGAACTTCGCTTGCTTCGCTCGCTCGTTCCATAAAATTCAAATGTTTCTTTCAGTGGGCAAAGAGCGCCTAGGCAACTTTCAGAAGAGCTCCAACAAGCGTTTCGACGAGGTTATCTACAACATTATATTCCTGAGCATTCTGATACCACACTTCTTGCTGCCCATCGCATCCTGGCGCCACGGGCATCAAGTGGCCATCTTCAAGAACATGTGGACGCATTATCAGGTTGTTACAGTAACGTAACCGACTAAGCGTATCTTGCGTGATTCATTTTACGTATCATACATAGAAATTCTCCTACGCTGCCTCGACGCGACGCATTTGGCACCAGACGACGCATGTTTAAAAAAAAAGGAAGAGTTTGCATCTATGTAATGAGATGCTTTATACAGCGTCCAGTGGCACTTTCACACCACACTAGATGGGTGAAGAGGCCACTCAGACTCTGCAGTGCCTAGGACAGGCTTTGGATCCATAACAATTAATTAAATGTGAATACCCCCCCCGTCTCTACTTTAGTCGTAATATTCACGCACCCAAGTCTTCGACTTTGGTCTTCTGCCGAATGTTCCAGTCAAGGTTTATTATTTTTCCAGCTCAAGTATCTAAAGATAACGGGTACCCCGATAGTGTTCCCGAACCTCTACTCTCTCACCTGGGGGCTGTGCATCTTCTCCTGGGCCCTGAGCTTTGCCGTCATCCTGTCGCAACACTATTTGCAGGACGACTTTGAACTGTGGCACTCGTTCGCTTACTACCACATTATCGCAATGCTGGACGGGTTCTGCTCATTATGGTGGGTAGTATTTTGTGTTCTTTATCATCATCATCATCATCAACCTGTTAACACCCACTACTGAGTAAAGGCCTCTGCATCTGCCGTCATAAGGAAGCTTAAACTAAAGCTTAAATTTGTAAGCCTAATATAAAAAAAAAACTCTGTTTTTGCTACCTTTATTGCATTATACCAAGCTGGAATCAAAAACACAGTAAGTGGGATACTTACAGTGTTTTTGCTTCTGATTTTTGCTGGTTTACTGAATACTGAAGCAAAAACACAGTAAGGTCATTCAAAGATTTTGAACATTATGTACCTAGCTCAAGAAGAACTTTAGCTATGCTAAAATAAGAAACATAAAAAGCATGTTTTATGTATTCGAGAACAAATTAAAATTTGAAAAATTGTGTGTTTTCATGCAATGTATAATTATGATTTGGTCCAGACAGTTACTTTTTTGCCAAAACAAAAAAAAGTGAACAGACAAACAAAACTTAGTAGCCCGCTTCGCTCGCTCATTAAATAAAGAGTTTGATGATATAATGTAGATACAGTTCTCACCGGGGTATCTCACTTAAAACTCTATTGTTGTCGCCCAGGTACATAAACTGCAACGCGTTCGGCACAGCCTCCAAGGGTCTGGCCCAGAACCTCCACAAGGCCTTGGAAGCTGAACACCCAGCACTGAAGCTAGCCCAGTATCGACACTTGTGGGTTGACCTGTCTCACATGATGCAACAACTAGGTAAAGAGTGATCTTCTTCTTCTTCATGACATTATCATCATCATTATCATCAGCCCACCTCTGCCCACTGCTGGGTATAGGCCTTATTCCCCTCGCGCCACCTCTCGCGGTCCCTCACTATCCGCATCCATGGACCCTCTGCCGCCGAAACGATGTCGTCCGACCATCGAGCTGCAGGTCTTCCTACCAACCGCCGTCCAACTCTTGGCCGCCACTCTGTCAATGCCACTCTTGTCCACCGGCCATCCTCCTGCCTCACCAGGTGTCCTGCCCATGTCCACTTGAGACCCGCGATTCGATCACCAACATCATGGCGTGCTTCTCCACTAATGGACGTTAGCCGTCAGCTCTTCATAAAATTTGGTTTTATATTCCTTGCCAAGCGAAAACGATGTTTTACGATGGCTATCTCCATTCATTCCCTGAGTCACAACTTTCTTCTCCAAGGAGACAAGGAGTTGATGTAGAGTTAATTTATACAACGTGTTACAAAACATCCTAACTCTTTTTACAGGATGTAACCTACCGGTCAACAGGATGTTAATTCTGTAAAAAAAGTTGAAAATATCATTTTTTATTTTATAACCTCAAAATTGAAAATTTTTCATAACTTTTTTGTTTTTGGTATTAGCTCAAATTTAGAAATATGTGTGTGGGTGTAGGTGCATTTGCAGAGCTTAAAACATTGTGAAATTCAACGGAAACAATATTTTAAAAATACTTTTCTGTCGCCACAGCGTTCACATTTTATTAATTTAAAAGTCAACGGAACATCATAAAGCAAAAAAAAAATTTTGGTTGAGATCCCTATCACCGGGTGCTATTATCCTGTAAAAAGAGTTAGTATCTTTTGTAACACCTTGTAGAATCAATGTGCACTGACTCTACATCGACTCTACGACTCTACATAGAACTTACACATAGATCATTAGTTTCTGTGAGATGAGCAAAGCCGAGTTTTCACTGTCAACTAAAATTACACTGATACTTTTGGTTGCTCGTTTTTTATCACAGTGTACACGATCCAAGTAACATCATAGTAGTCATTATATTTATTCGGTTCAAGTGTACTAAGACGTAATAACACCTTCTGAGATTTTCTGCAGTATGGTAAAACAGGGAAAGCAGGAAAAAGCTCTATAATGAATTTTATAAGGTTAAAAAATTCGTTCGGGACAGGATTTGAACCCGCAACATCTTGCATTCCGTGCAGGCGCTTTACCAATGGGTATTATTGATCTGTGAGGCATCGATTGCCGTAAATTGAAAACCATTTCGAGGAATTACTATTAGGAATACTGATTACTATTAGGGGTTTAAATAAGTAAAATTAAAACGGATTATTAATATTTATCGCCAAAAATTTTTACTTCAATTTTCTTCCGATGACGTCATCATAGCCTCTAATGTGGTAGTTCCATTGCCTACAAATATTTAAAAAACAACTGTCAAACGTGTCAAATAACTGAGAAAATAACCTTCTTGTTGACTTGACACTGACATTTGTCAAACGTCAACATATTTGCAATGAACTTAGTACATAATGCCAGTGGTGACGTCATACACAAAACTTTTAGAAATCCTACTTATATTATAAAGGCGAAAGTTTGTGAGTGAGTGAGTAAGTGAGTGAGTGTGTTTGTTACCTTATAACGCTGAAACCGCTGGATGGATTTGGATGAAATTTGGAATGTAGATAGCTGAGACATCAGAATAACATATAGGCTACATATTATCACGCTTTGGCACTAAGGAGCAAAGCAAATACACAAAGATTATAGTATAGTGGCCATTTGTATAAAAGTGAACGACAAAACCATTTAACATAGACCCTCTGTCATTACGTAGCGTTGAGCTATTTACTTTCCTAAATCCATCGAAAACTAAATAACGGTGAATTTTGATCTACCAAAAAGTCCGAAATGTGCCGCAACTATGCATTACAATAAAACGATGGGCAACAATGAAGAAGTTGTTTTGAATTATTGCTGTCATCCGTCACTGTCACAAAAATGGTATCAAGAAAGCAATACAGCAGAAATCAACATTGTGTAATCATAAAAAACAGGCAAAAAATATTGTTTTAGTGATAGCTACTTACAAACTGAAAGAGCCAATAAGTAAATCCTTACTTTAAAAACTTTGCATCCAGCAGTCCGACGATCGTCCTGAGATCTCTTGGCCAGACGAGATGGAATGTCCGTTCAGTGCATTGCTGATTGCTGGTTATTCAGGGAAGAATAAGCATGCACCAGACCTCGAAGAAAACTAAAGATACTATGTTCTGACCAAACAATGCCGCTGAGAGTACTGTGCAAGTATGGAAAACATTGTAGAGTCTTGAGCGACCAAAGGCGCATAAAATCAGCCAGTGATGGTGTAACATGAGCAACATGACCGCTTTATTTCCACTAAGTACCTATTGAGTACCTAGAAGGACTAGATAGGGGCACTTTTACATAATATCATAGTCGCCTGTTCATTGTTGACAACTCTCATAGGCTTTCCACATACTTCAGAAGTTCAGACTGTCGAGAAGATTGGAGCATGTGAAAATCCCCGAACCGCCTGCGTGGTGGTGTTGCCCGCATGAAAGATGTGTGAGGAATAGAGCCAGAAGAGGTGTTTCGTGCCAATCTTAAGCTGTACCGACAAGGTCGCATCGTCATAACTGTCCTGATGCTCCACAGTGCAGCTGATAGGATCTCCTGGAGGCGACCCCAGCGCGCTCAAGTTAGCGCGTTTCTGGGACGGTAAAGTGTGACTCTTTCAACATGGAAGAAGAATAAGACCGACGATTTAAAACCGTTGTTTCAGACTATGGTATCGTAGATGCTAAGAAGACGCGTTTGGTGTTTCCGAAGGGCAGCTCATAGAAAAAAAAAACTATTCAATGTGATAGACATAATATGGATAAGTTTTTCTGATACTATGATCGTTGTCTTTGATATAGCATGATGCAAAATAAAATATATAAATAAACTACACGAATTTTCATATAGTTTTCTCTGTTAAGTAACTTCGTGCCTGTAATACGAGTAGGTAACGCTAACTAGCTCTGTTGGAGATCTTTTATAGTTTTATAGAATGCCAGTCAGATGTTGAGACCTGTGACGTACCTACTGCATCGAATGCTGAATGCTGATATATTCATTCACACAACTGTGCAAGCAAACGAGATGTACCTACTTGGGTTTCAAACTACGCATTAGGAGTCTCTAACATCGGCAGAGGCAGTGTCCATATAGGCCACAAAGGCACGAAGACTTGAGGCAAAACCAACTAAACACAGACAACCCAGACTGAAAGTTTGCAGAAAGCAGTAGCAGATTAGCGGACTCAAAATAAGAGTCGAAATATTCGAGTGTGTCTTGAAATGTAGGTAACCCATGTTCAATCAGTTAGATGCCGATAACAGTAGGTATCTGCATCTTTACTCCGTTGAGTTTGGAAGAAGCAGATACAACGCATGGTCCACGGGAGCGAAGTCTGATAGCGCTGGGGGTCGGTTATAAGTACATTTAACCTAGGTAGTAAAAAATGCTAGGTACAATTGCTAAATCACCACAAACTTTTATCATTTTTCTTTTATCCACGTGAATGAAGTCGTGGGCACTAGCTATAAATTGCTAAGTAGCTTTTCCCCTGACTGACTTCGATGGCGGGGGAAAAATAGAGCTGCAACAGTTAATCTTAGTCAGCGCGGACGAAGTCGCGGGCAAAAGCTAGTTTTACATAATTAATAAAAAAATATTTACATTAAAAAAAATCGAGTCAATTAAGTAACTGTCGATGCGAATTTTCTAACCTTATAAATTAAAAATCTTTATAAAGTTCCCTAGCACGAGTTAGTGCTATAGGTAGAAAATACAAAAAGTAGGCAAAAGCTGTTATTATAAAAAGTTATGGTTATCCTAGCCCGATAAGTTACTACTTTGCATAACAAGTACCTAAGTTGTAAAGTTCACTTTTATCGCTATTATCAGTTCAGGATGCCCGCTTTCCTGTGTCATTTTGCAACTTTGTTTTTATTGAAATCTTTCCTTTATGACCTACTAAACACGACCTTTAGTATCGCTATAAATACAAGCTCTCAACGACTTTATACCTTAGGAAATAGAAGGATACGAAAGCTTAGCCCGTAACGTACTTTGAATAAGTAGTTTTATAAAGTCGATCTATTAATAATTGTATCAAATTGCATTTATGAAACCCGAAAACATGTTTTCTTACAGGTGGCAAGCCTATTAACGACTGAATGATGAATTAATGTTGTTTTGTCGTTTAGAATAATGAAAAAAATACAATGTTATTGTCGTGAACCAAAATCGCTGAACAAAAATATCCCAGCTTAGCTTCAAAATAAAATAAAAAAGTGAAACCGTACGGTTCCGGCCACGCTACTTTTATTGACCCTTAACTACTGACATTTTACTGAAGATTTTTTATCCTAACATAAAATATAATTTTTAGTGTGCATCGGCTGCTATATTCAGCTCTCAGCCCTGTCCAACCTAAGATTGTCTGGAACTTTCGCTTATAGCGATAAGACCGCCATTTGTACTTTTATTTTTAAGATTTTATCTGTAAAATACTTTCTATTGTACACTAAAGAGTTGCTCACTTTACTGACAATCTGTTACTCACAAAAACAACGCCTCTTCCAGGGCGCGCCTATTCAAACATGTACGGCATTTATTGCATGGTCATTTTCTTCACGACGACGATCTCTCTCTACGGGGTGCTGTCCGAGATATTGGAGAGAGGGCTGAGCTACAAGGAGATGGGGCTGTTCGTCATTGTGGGCTATTGCATGACGCTGCTCTTCATTATATGCAACGAGGCCTACCACGCTTCTAGGAAGGTAAGATATATTTACGTATAGATACTATAATGTATAATATATATGAGGTGAGAACTCTAGGGGTGCTGTCCGAGATATTGGAGAGAGGGCTGAGCTACAAGGAGATGGGTCTGTTCGTCATTGTGGGCTATTGCATGACGCTTCTCTTCATTATATGCAACGAGGCCTACCACGCTTCTAGGAAGGTAAGATATATTTACATTTAGGTATTATAATGTATATGTATGAGGTGAGAACTCTAGGGGTGCTGTCCGAGATATTGGAGAGAGGGCTGAGCTACAAGGAGATGGGTCTGTTCGTCATTGTGGGCTATTGCATGACGCTGCTCTTCATTATATGCAACGAGGCCTACCACGCTTCTAGGAAGGTAAGATATATTTTCATATAGGTGCTATAATGTATAATATGTATGAGGTGAGAACTCTAGGGGTGCCGTCCGAGATATTGGAGAGAGGGCTGAGCTACAAGGAGATGGGTCTATTCGTCATTGTAAGCTATTGCATGACGCTGCTCTTCATTATATGCAACGAGGCCTACCACGCTTCTAGGAAGGTGAGATATAATTACATAAAATATACTTCAGCTTGCATCCCGAAAAATGTATAGACAGAGACGATAGTTTCTTCTTTCCACGATCCTGAAGCAGTTTGTCCTTAGGTATGTTTTTTTTAACATCGGTTCAACCGTTTGAGATAATATGCTTATTTGAAGCTAAAATTTAATGTCGGGGGTATTTTTTTTTAATTTGGTAGTCATCTAGGGAGAACCCATGGCGCTCTCAACCTAATATGATGATCCGTGGATCCCTAAAATACACAAACATACAATTGCATTTTGTCTGTGTGCATTTTAGGAGTCCGCGGTCGATTAAGTTAATTTTGTTCTCAAAATCTCAATAAAATCGACTGAATGTATTTTGAGGGTGAAAAGTTAGCCACCTATCACCTATCTACCACTAATATTTAAGGTATGGAACTCTAAAAAGACTAACTGTTAGCTAATTGCCAAAACCTACAAAACCTGCGCGAATGGTTCTAGCAAATCTTCTATATTTTTAAAGTTACTGCGAAAAAAAAGAAGGACTATCGCCTCTCTCTTTATTAATCTATCTATTTTTCGATTAAGGCCTATGCCCAGCTAGTATGACATATAGCAATGTATATGCTTATTCGGGGTATTGCGGTATCGAGAAACATGAAACTGGGCCAACTGAATTTCTAACTTTGCAAACAATGCTCTATGTTTGACGTTTATTAGGAAATTCTCGGCTACGCGGGAATGAAGGCCACCTTTGAGTTCATTACCCCAAAAAACTCAACGAATTCGGCTTGTTGCACATTGGGAAATACAACTGGGTTTTAAAAGTATGATAGCGTTTAATATGTCTGACTAGCAAGGCCCAGATCTTCTCTCAGTAAGAGAGGGATAGAGAGAGAGTAAGAGAAATACCTACTTAATAAACAAAACTAGTAGTACAACTCAGTCACTTCAGCGTTCGAGTGGTTCCTTGATTCATCTAGTGACTAGTGAATTTAAGTGCAATTGAAGATGCCAAAGAACGCTGTATAAATCATTTCATTACGAAGTTAAGAATAAGAATAAGAAAATTTATTTACCATATAAGTTGGAATTTAGTTTACAATTTTGTACCAATTAAATGTGACAGTACGAATAGTAAGGTTAGCATCCGTTGCTGTACTATGCTTATAGGCCTGTATTAAAGCATCCAGCGCTAGATGCAAAGGCCTTAGTATTAGTATTAGTGCAACTACTTAGTATTTTACAGTGACAGTATTTTGTTTTACTACTTAAGTTGTAGGGTGTACCACTGATTGATAAGACCTCCTGCTTTTCTGAAGTCTCTGACCTCTCCGGCAGACGTTGGTGAATATTGTCTTTTTAGCAGTTGACTTTTGATAGTACTGGCCCCCAATTTTATAAACTTAGAGACTCTCAAAATCATTCGGGTTTCTAGTAATCTTTCGAATAAAAACTATATTTTATCTTCTACCCAGTGAATGAAAAAACCACTTCTACCACATAAAGTGAAGTGGAATCTCGATACTTATGTCATTCATTTAAAAGAGGTCGAACACCGACTGAGAGACAGTAAAAAGTAGGTCTAATACGTCATCGTTGGAGACCAATCTATCGTAAGTGGACTTTGCAGCAGGCTATCTTCAGCTTGTTTAATAAGGTTACCCAGACCATAAAATAATGTTTATTCACTTTTATTACACGAGGAAAAAGAAGCTAGATAACTTTACTGGCAAGAAAAACACTAACTAAGGCCATACAGAGGTAGACTTGCTTCTAAAGAAATATCTTCAAGCCAACTCTGAGCGTGATAAGATAAAACATAATATTATGTTGAGAGAGAGGACAACTAAAAATACTAATAAAAAATACATATTAAACAGGATATTACTTAATTAACGCAAAACTGAGCTAGGAGCTTGGTTTGAATCGGTAGACAAATCATTTATCTACAAAAATAACCGCGATAATAATTTGACTACCCCTAGTTAAAAAACTATATCCCGACGTGATGTTTCGAATCAAAGTTACTTAAAATCTACTTATTTCAAAATTGAGACTCTCGTATCACTATTTATAACATAGTACAGTATACAGTAATGTTGACACACAACTCAGCCCTTTCATAAATAGTACCAGTGCAATGCGTAGTGAGACTAGACAAGCGTAAGTGCGGTCTGAAAGCCCTTTTTCATAGTGAAGAAAATAAATAAAACAGGGTAATTCTATAGTAGACCCAGAGCTTTTGGTAGCCGATCGAGCATTGATCCACAACCATTCTGAGCCACAACTTAGTGACTGCTAAGTCTACCATTTGCCTCTCTACCTGCCTTGAAAAAAATCCCCTATGCAATCTCTACTTTAGTCGATATGACGATAGGAATTTATCCGTCTTCGAAAAAAAAAAACCGCATTGAGAATCGCAACTTCCTAACAATCTCACTATAAAACACTTACTGCCGGTTTCTGAATTGAGAAATTCGCTAAGAAAATGGGTAAGTATCCTTCTGTCTCTGCAGATTTTTCACAAAAGAGTGTGACAGAACGATAGTTAAGTATTTACTTTGTAAAATTCTCAATTCAGAAACCGGGCCTTACTGCCGGTTTGTGATGTTCGCTAAGCAAGATAGATAGATAGATAGAATACACTTTATTGTACATCAAGAAAATCAGGTATTTACATAGAATTTTCTTACAACTACTTAATGGATATACAATGGGCGGCCTTATTGCTAAAAGCAATTTCTTCCAGACCTGAGAAAACCAACAAGTACTTAAATATCGTTCTGCCTCTGCGTATTTACCACAAATGAACGTGACAGAACGATAGTTAAGTATTTACTTAGTAAAATTCTCAATTCAGAAACCGGGCCTTAGGTTATGAATGTCGAGCTGTTCAGGAAGAGGATACCTACTACCTTTCTACCATGCACGTTACAGTCTGCGGGTTCCACTCGATGTGCTCCTCTGAGATGGGTAGCTCTTCCGTCCGACGGAAAAGTAAGGAATTTCCGTTCCGCCGCGCTATCCGTGACGGGCGTACTTATGTGGGTGTCGGGAAAATACCAAATGAACGATGCAGAATGCCAGCGTAAACAAAGCTCCATACTGGAATCGCATTTTATACAAGGCAATTTTTAAATAGCTTTTTTCCTGTAACGCCTCAACATCTAAATTTAATGTGATTTCCAACAACTTTTGTTCTACAGATTTTCAAATAGGTAGCGCAATACCTTTTTTTCTTAGGCCCGTTATATCAATAATAGTTTAAACCAAAAAGGCTAGTTTAAACCCTATCTGTCGATTAATTGTCATACAAAATTCGAAATTTAAGGAAATTTA
The DNA here is from genome assembly GCA_949319315.1 of Zelleria hepariella. Classification (NCBI taxonomy): domain Eukaryota; kingdom Metazoa; phylum Arthropoda; class Insecta; order Lepidoptera; family Yponomeutidae; genus Zelleria; species Zelleria hepariella. The sequence goes on along the minus strand of OX439392.1, from coordinate 4,534,351 downwards.
ATCTAAGGTCTGAGTTTAAAAGTTGATATTACGGCACTTAGGCCCGGTTTCTGAATTGAGAAATTCACTAAGCAACTACTTAAATATCGCTCTGCCTCTGCAGTTTTCTCACAAAAGAGCGTGACACAACGATAGTTAAGCATTTACTTAGTGAAATTCTCAATTCAGAAACCGGGCCTTAGGCCGTCTTGCACGACTTCTTAAATGTTACTTAAGTCGCCATTTAAATCGACTTTTATAGGAAGATTTTAGTGAAATGCTGTTTAAACCACATTTAAAAAAGTGGTGCAAGACGGCCTAAGTCTTTAAAAGTTTGCATTTGTACCTCTTCATTTGTTTCACAGGTGGGTCATGAATTTCAAGAGCGTCTACTGAACGTGAACCTCGGCTCCATAGACCGGAGTACGCAGCGGGAGGTCGAGATGTTTCTGGTCGCCATCGCCAAGAACCCACCAATCATGAACCTCGACGGGTTTTCCAATATCAACAGGGAACTATTTACCGCGGTGAGGGATGACCGGAGTCAAGTTTATTCACTTTATATTGCAAAGTTGTAGTCGCCTACGGAAACATCTTAAGAAAACCCGCGGCTTAGTTGGCTATTATTGTCTTGTCTTTCCTGTGGGCTAGGCCGACTAAGTATATCTGGGCAAGCCTACTCTAAAACATTGTTCCAGGCACTGCAGCGCCGAGTGGTATCTTCACTCATCTAGTGTGAGTGAAGGTACCACTCGACGCTGGTATAAATCATCTCATTGCGTAAATGCAAAAAATGTAGTAGTCACCTATTCAATTTTGCTTTATCTTTATCAAGCCGCAGATCGTATGTGTCTACTCGTATGTATGTAAAGAAAAATGTTCTTAGTTTTTTCTACTCTAACCACCAGTTTCTCACACAAAAATAGTCTTTTTATGCCAAATGACAAAACTTACTGTCCTTACAGCCCTGTTTTAAAAACCCACCCTTATTTCATAGGCAAAATCTTTCGTATGTCAGATTTAGCTACTCACTTTAGATTTCGATCCTTTAGATAGATAGATAGATAGAGAACACTTTATTGTACACGAGAAAATAATTATTTACAAGAATTTTCTTAACCTAATAGTACAGAAGGCGGTCTTATCGCTAAGAGCGATCTCTTCCAGACAACCTTCGGATGGACTGGAAAAGTAAAAATAGAGAAGGTAGTAGATGTACATAAACAACAATAATTAAATTACATAAACACAGGACATAAAATAATGTAATACTTATTTGTGCATACAACTTATGAATAAGTAAAATAAAATAAACAAGTACCTAGGTAGTATAAATAAATATATCAATAAATAAATCCAGTGCTGTAGGTAGGGGTATGAAGACGAAGATTGAAGGATGAGCTTTTGATTTTACAGGTGATTTTAGATTTTTGGTTTTTAACCCTTTGGATCTTTTCAGAACATAAGCTTCATGTCCACGTACCTGATAGTCCTCATGCAGTTCAAACTGACTCTCCTGAGGCAAGGGGCCAGGAAGATTTTGAAGACCATTGTGAAGACCATCTTTAACACTTCTACTACGGTCGCTGATGACGATGATGACGAGTATGAAGAAGATGATAACTGATGATGGGAAGTGTTTCCTTCCAAGTGTGGAACTTCCGTTCCAGGGGGTCTACCGGCTAAGACAAAGCCGATTACCATTGGCGATAACGAAGTTCGATTATTGAAAAATGAACTAGGTGGCAGTAAAATGAACTGGGTGGCAGTACATTTTTCAAAAATCGAACTTCCATTTTCGCCAATGGTAATCGGCTTCGTCTTAGCCGGTAGACCCCCAGTTGTATTTTTAATGCTAGTGCTTAAGGCACAGTAGGACAAATAAGTGGCCAATTTTGGCGAGAATCAATTGCATTCTTAAGTACTAGGATCTGGAATCCAAACCTTAGGTCCTAAAGCTGTTAAGCCTCGCGTTGAGAAATCGCAGGAGAGTTTTTAGCAAAAAACGCAACCAAAAAGAAGATATATATTTTTTTTTATTGGCGGCGCTAGTTGTACGTCCTACTGGGCCTTAAATGTAATTTATTTGGTGATAAAAGTAGTTTTATTTGTAAAGATTTTGTTGAGTGCTAGATTATTTAAAAAAAAAACATAATCTGTGTAAGTAAATTTATAAATTTGTATAGTACAGTCAACGGTACGTAGAGCACGTAGCACGTACACGCGTGCACTCTATTCAGTTACGTTACGGGTGACTTTGCAATGAAAGTGTCTACGTGCTGTACCACTCATAGATTTTGCATTTGTCTACACATAATATAAAATATGTCAAGTAAACACGTATTATATCAGATTAATTTCAATAAATTAATATAATTTTCTAATACATAAATTTTGTCACGTCTTATGTAATTTTACTAGGTGCTGGATTTGTATAACAAAGTAGTAACTGCGTAGTAGGCTTTGTAAATACCCCAATTAAATCAAACAAACTTGTTCACTAATCTGGATTGACAAATCCGAACCTCGTTATTTGCTTTTTTTTTCTTTCCTGCGAAACAATGAAACTCGATGTCCAAACAGAATGAAGACAAACACTCAAACAGTTAGAGTAAAGCTTCGCCAAGCGCTTATGAATACAACCTCCCGCGTAGGGGATAAAACATACGTGAGGGGAAAGTTAAGGAAAAAACCCGCCAAAACACTCATGACACAGCAGTCTCTTGACAGAGTATAATACTGGCACAGAGAGATCTTGTATCCTCTTTGCGATACTTTTACAATAAATATCTGCATCTCTGAGTCTCCTCGAACAATCTGGCGTTTCTATGTATGTGTGTATGTATGTATGTATGTTTGTTCGACGATAACTTGAGTATCGTTGATCAGATCGTCATGAAATTTGGTAGGCGGGTAAATGACACAAAAATAATTAAGTTCGAACATGAGCCAAATCGGTCGGGGGGCTGCCGAGATATGGGGTCGCGAGATCACAGTTCGGGGTGAACCACCAATCTTATGTCAGTTAATTAAGATAGGTACAACATTTTGACCAGTCTGACATCATCATCATGATAATTTTTTTTATTGCGACGATAATATTTAAAAAAAAATTATGCCCTGCCTGTGTTTTATTTTTGATCCTGTTAAACTAGTTTGAGAGACGAACGTGGGATAAATTGTATAAAAAAATATCCCAAATGAGTTCACTCAATGGTAGTGAAACCTGTATGAAACACTCTATGTGTGTACCTGAGCTTTCAAAGAGCCAACAATTTAATCATCAAAAGAAAACGTCCTCATTCCGCAACGAAACAGACGTACACACGACATCACGTTGACCCTTACTCGCTAGCACTCTACTCGGTTACGTTATGGGTGACTTTACAACAAAAGTGTTCACTCTGACGTGCTGTCGTGTGTACCAAAGCTAAGTATTTGTCTCAAACGGACTGCAATGCTTTCCCCAATTTGCTTGGCTAGCTTCGTGACATGTATCCCTGATTTCACTGCACACATTCACTTGTTTTGTCACTACCACGAGTTGCTAGCCGCTTTACCTGTCTGGAATTATTGAACCTGGCTGAAAACCCGACCTTTTTAACCCCCGATGCAAAAAGAGGAGTGTTATAATTTTCACCTGTGTGTAATGTGTATGTGTGTTTTTGTGTGTGTGTGTCTGTGTGTCTGTCTGCAGCACTATAGCTTCAAAACGGTTAAATTGATTTGGATGCGTTTTTTATATTTGAAAGTCGGTTTGCTATACTTCAGATATATTTTATCAAAATCTGTTGAGTCGTTTATGAGATAAATACTATAAATTAAAATGTCAGGTATTTTTTTTTATATTTCGTAGTGTATATGCTAATAACACCCTTAGTAATAATTATTTTATTTATTGAATAAGCATTGAATAAGAAAAGGGTTAGTAATAATGCCTGAATCGTCAAATCGACAGCTGTCACAACAAAAAGGTTCGTTTCCATGAAAACTTACACCGTGGGTAAGGATTCATTATTAGTGAGGCTGTAAATGTTTGAGAGCGAAAGATAGATACATAGATAGATGAATGGATAGATAGACGAGGGAATAGTCAGCTAGCTAGCTCAGCAGTTTATTTTGAAGAAAAAAAAGCCGCAAAATTGCTAGTCCGGTTTATTTGCGAGAAAATACCTCTTATCGAAATAAATAATCATTTTTTTTAATTTCCCGTAAAAAAAACGATTTTGAGGTCTATATAGCAACTGTGTTTTTTTACAGAATAAGCACACAGGTGTGGGAAGTCATGGTTGTCTCCTTGTTTGTTAGTGGCTTTCGCAATCACGATGTCGTCTCGGGTGCACTGTGACGTCATATTTGGGGGAAATATGTCGCACAATAGACTCTGGCGCACCGTCGGGCTAATTGTTTGAGGTAACAGAGCTTACAAAGGTAAGCGTTTGGGTGGAAATCTTTTGAGACAGTACATACGTTGACACTGTGACTACAGGTTCTTAATTTATTTTGTACGTTTGGTGGTAGTTAAGACTCCACCACACAGGCGCGTTTTTATCGGTCGATAATATCGCATGCGTTATTGCGATATGTTATTATGTTGTCAGAAAATTTTATATTGGGATGGCCATGGAGTTACACACTGCTACGATAATAACGCTATGGCCTACCTCATTCAAAATGTACTGAAAACAGATATCGCAATAACGCATCCGATAGTCGTGCCTTTATTTGTGTCTCTTTTGCTTCTGCAATATAAAGTCATAGATTACTGGACTATTGTAAATGCAACACTCGTGACATAGATTAAAACTTTGCATTTTTCGCTTGCAGAGTAATAATCATTCTGCCCTTTAATGTTTGAACCCAAACTTGTAATGATCACCTTGAAAACGTCGTATTTCCATTTTTTTCAATAATTTCACGAGCAAGTGAAGCGAGAGGAAAGGCAGACATTGTGGGCTGATGATGTTGATGATGCTGCTTTGTATCAACATCCACGTAAACAAAAAAGCTCGATAGCTAATGATAGCATTTTCTCACTCTGTTGGTTTTTATTAAGTGGAACATAGACAATCATACATAAAGATGAAAATAGCCCTACCTATAGTCCATCATTCTAGATACATACGTAGCTAGCTAGAAGGCTGGTTAATATTGTAGGTATTGACTTTCAGCGTCTTTGAGGGAATTTTCCCGCCAAAAAAAGAGAACCCTTCATTTGACTGAGAAAGTTAATTTCCATTATTCATGACATCAGCTCGTCTTCTAACGAGCTACAGGCAGCCGCCATGTTTAAACTGTAATTATTTCAGACGCGATCGCTTCCATTGAAAGTGGCTTCGATCGTTATTCATTAGCTTGTAGCTTGTATTTCATCAAAATACTGGTAGTTTACCTATTCTGCGAGCATGTACGAACTTTTTTCGAAAAAATATTAATTAGTGGATATGAACACGAAAAAGTTAGCAAATTGTTAGAAAAACTAACAATTTGCTAGAGGTTCATCCTTGCTGATTAACATTTTTAAAAATTACGTTATTGCTTTAGTTTATTTTTGCATTCCATAACTTTTCTAATACGAGTAGTGCCATGTAAGGGTATGTTCTTTTCCCTGATCTGGTTAAAAGACAGAACGTAAGTAGCATAGACTTTTTCACCCGTAAAACAAATATTTTCCTCAGCAGCAAATCAACACCATACCATCTAAACATAACGGAATAGAATTCATTTTACACCGTTTCAATGAAGGCTTTAAAACTTGGCAATCGGCCGTATGTGACGTGTAGCTTGAGAGAAATGTTCGTCTGTGTGGAATATATTTTGTTTGATTTGAAAATATTAATAGAATGCAATGATTTTACACCGTACGGATTTCAGAGAAAAAACCTTGGGTTTGTTTCAATAAATCATAAATGTACGGATACATTTATGATTTATTTGTAGAAATATCACTCGCTAGCGGTGAAGGAAGAGTCTGAAGCACAATAACCTTAACGAAAAAATACTACCTATCTCTCTCTGAGAGAAGGTCTATACCCAGCTAGATGAGACATGTATAGCGTCTTACTTAGTTGTGAATCTGAGATTTGTAATGAATTCATTTCACTTCGTTTTCTTCTCTTAATTCTTCGCAATGCTTTTTTGCGCCAGACTTAAGTCTCACTAATCAATCTTACAGTTTTTTTCTCCACTGATGAATGCAGTGATTTATACTTAAGTTAGGAGTAACTTTGGTATGAAAAACGTGGTATTCTCTTTGTCTTTGAAGACTAGAGATAAACTTTATAAGAAACCGCTCATGGAGAGTTTTGCCCTAATAACCAAGCTAAACGTAGGTTCTTCTTTGGACAAGACATCTCCTTACAAAATTGCTATGTAAGCATGAACGTCATATCTACAGATTAATATCTTGATTGACGCCAGCTGAATGAGGTCAAGAAATTGAAATAGAAATTGAAAAAGTATTTATTTCGGTCTGTTTACACCGTTGGCACAAAAAATTTACAACAGAAAGTAAACATAGAACACTATAGTGGGTATGGATCAGCTTACTCTATGACGTGACATCACTTACTTTAGGTTTGTTAATCGAAAATATCTACGTTTAAGAATTTAAACTTAAAAAAATCCGAATGCAGCAACTCTATACTTTAAACCACTCACATACGTACTATAGAGTAGTTTTCCATATTTTTTTCGAATATAATGAAATGCATAAATCTCGAATCGATATACCGAAGCGGATTTACGAAACGGAATTTCAACTGAATGTGGCCGGCCTCAAACCCTTTAAAGTGTCAACCACCATTATTTCTCTCCTGTGACGTATCTGGCTGTAGATGGTCATTTCATCGAGACCGTAAGAGCTACGGAGGGAGGGGTGGCCTGAATGCTTCGACAAATTAAAGGGATTTGTCAACTTGTCCGCGAACGAACGCAAATAAGACCTGAGAAATTGGATCTCTACCTTATCAGGAGGTAACTGCGCCAATGGAGGTTAAGTGCTAACATAGTTGTCCTAACATAGTAGTAACCTAGTACAAGTTCCACTAGCTGGGCAAAGGCCTTCTCTCAGAGAGAGAGAGAGAGAGAGAGAGAGAGAGAGAGCGTTCGGGCTCAGGCGTACCCACGAATCCGCAATTGAAGCTCGAAAAACGGAAGCTCGAATAACGGAAGCTCGAATGAACTGAAGCTCGAATAACGCTAGCCGAGTCCACTGCGTACCTATTGGTTTAATAAAATTCAATTCGATTCAATTAAAAAACGCCCAGTTGTTTTAATTGCTGTCTGAATAGATTGGGATTATAAATGAACGTATGACGTCACAGGTATTTTGGGCAGTATGTAAAATACCCGAAATGGTATTTAAATTCACTCGAATATCGCCGTACTGTTGGCTCTATTCGTTAAAGCAATTTCGGATTCAGAACTCAATTTAAAAAAAATTGAAGTTATAAACTAAAACCCGACTACTAAAAGGCTTGAAACAAGACCTGTTTATCCTTAAAATTGACTCAGAGATAATTAATTCCTTGGTTCTTATAACAGTTTTCCATTCCAGCCGATTTTGCTCTTCAGCTCAGGCACATATAGAGACTGATTGCGCCTTGTTGCATTGATCCATGCCAGGTACCTAAATATAGGCTGTAAAAGCAGTAGTTTGGGAGCTGGTGACCAATCGAGATATTTTTTCGTACAAGGCTGGGAGTTGGTAGGCTGATAGAATAGACTTCGCTGCTTTGGAAAAAAATATTTTTTTGGCGCGGTCGCGGCTGACAGTTAGATTTTTCGACTTTGAAAGTTTCAAATGTATGGGTTCAGTTTTTTTTTGTCGTAGCCTTGTATAAAAAAATATCTGGATTGGTGACCAGCCCTCAACCTACAGTTTTCATGTTGCAGTTGGACACGAAAATATACGTGTATTTTCTAAAAATAAAACAATCTAAAACAATACTTAGAAATAAATCTCATCATCGCATACAAAGAAATTCTCAGAAGAGACGTGGGAAAAAGACGCGGCACGGACGTGACGTTTTGTATTAAGGCCCAAACCGAGGCACAACAAGAGCCGCCACTGGTAAAAAAACATAATTATCATCTTTTTGGATGCGTTTTTTGCTAAAAACTCTTCATTAAAGTATCAACGCGAGGCCTTACTATTTCTAGGACTTAAGCTTTAGATTCCAGATCCTAGAACATACGAATAAAATCTTTTATCGCCAAAAGTGGCCACAAAAGGCGATAAAAGATTTTATCCGTAGGTTCTAGGATCTGGAATTTTAAACCTTAGGTCCTAAAAAAAATTGTTAAGCCTCGCGTTGACACTCTAATGAGTATTTAGCAAAAAACGCATCAAAAAGAAGATATGTTTTTTTTCCATTGGCGGTGCTAGCTGTGCCTCGGTATTCACCTTTTTACTTTGTTGGCCGTTTTGCTTTGTTCTCGCCCCATCTCTACTGTGTGGCTTGCACCGCGTCACTTCTATAAATGTTGTATGACAGTGACATCAAACTAACGATGACGTGGCGTCTGCGGGCGATGAGTTTGATGTCACTGTCATACAACATTTATAGAAGCGACGCGGCTCTAACCACACAGAAGAGACGATTGTTTGTTACACTTTATTGCACAAAAAGAAAAAGATACAAGTAACTACAGAGATGTGAGACATTATGTACAGTCGACCACACGCTAGGATACCCCTTTTTGTTCGATTGACGCCCTTATGCCGCGCGCGGTAAGAGCTGACATGGGGTATCGGCGGACGGACTAATTTCTATAGAGATTTCTTCCAGCTAGCCCAGAATATAGTGGAAGTTAAAGTGATAGCGGACAAGGGCAAATAAGGGCCAGGCCCCATTGGTGCGTTGCGCTGCGTTGCGTCGTCCATCGTATCTGTCCACTGCGAAGGCTGAACTGAGACGCAGATGCGACAGCGTGTATACCCTCTTGCGTCACGACGTCGTGCGTCGTCGCAACGCAGATGTCGCATACATTTCGTCGATCTGATGCGACGACGCAACGCAACGCAGCGCAACGCACCAATGGGGCCTCGCCCTAAAGAGTCCGTGCCGCGTCTTCGTCCCACGTCCCTTCTGTGTGGCTAGCGCCTAAAACGTCTTTCCCTCGGCAGTGATCTAAAAAAAAACTAAGGCCTTTGCATCTACGTAATGAGATGATTTATACAGCGTCCAGTGGCACCTTCACTCACACTAGATAGGTGAAGTGACCACTCGGCGCTGCAGTGCCTGGGACATTGTTTTGGATGGAGTAGGCTTGCACAGCACCTATACCATCCTGACAGCTTAGTCGACCAAGCCCACAGGAAAGACAGGTCAATACGTGTGGAGCCAACTGAGCCGCGGGTTTCCTCACGATGTTTTCCTTCACAGTTAGCGAGTGGTATTGCTACTACAAATTCACAAATGTACGTAACTTTGCAATTAAACAAAGTCATAGATACATGCCCGCACTGGGAATCGAACCGGGTACCTCTTGCTTCAGAGTCCACTGTTCTACCCACTAGACCACCACCGCTCCGTGATGTGATCACAGCCGTACATTTGAGAACCGCAGTGCGGCACTGCACTGGCCCGCGTCACGTATCACATAATAGCAAACGGACTGCCGCGGAATTTGTAAGCCTCACTCAAACTTAGCCTCGCTACGTACACTCAGGTACAAAACGTGTCTTTCGCAAACGATTTAGATTCTTCTACAGGGTGTTAAAAGGCGGACGACAGACCCGACAGTCACGCGTACTACTTAGATACCAAAACAAAAGTACTTTTTTCACAAATTATTGCTGGGAAATGATTTTGGTTTTTGGAAAATATTCTATCACGTAATGGACGTGTCACGCAGAAAAGTCGTATTGCGCAAGCGTTGACATGTAAACTTATGGTACTTACGCTCGAGGTGCCGATGTTTGGAATACATTGAGGTTTGCAATTTTAACGTCACTTTTTTTAAGAAATAATAAAAAAGAAAACTTCGTACTCTATACTAAACACTTTTTAGGAAAAAAAAACTAAAACTGAAAAAAACATATCAAACCCAGTTAATTAGGTGAGACCTATCTAACACAGCCAGTTTCATGTTGATATCCCTAAAAGATTGCAAGATATTTTGCTTGAAAAAAAGTCCGCCGCCTATTTTTTTTCAAGCAAAATATCTTCAAAACGATATGAATGTCAACACAAAACTGGCTGTTTTAGATAGGTCTCCCCTAATTCTAGGGTTTGATATGTGAACATTTTCAATTTGTTTAGTGTACTTGATACAGGAATCGATTTTGTGCATTTTTCTTTGCGCGCGGGCTATTCACTATGCACGGTGCCTTAAAAATGTTGCAGTACCTTTTTGCATTGACTGTGCACTGATAGAATCTGCAGACGTCTTAAATTCCCTAAGCTAAGTAATAAGGCCTTAATCGCAGTAAACTTACAACTACTCGATAGGTTAAAATTTTAAAGGAAACAAGTTTATTTCCGCAGCTTCACTTGTGTGTTTTAGGAGTTTTCTCGATGGAGTGACGTAATAATAGGAAAAATAGTGCCCCCGTCACATAAAATCCGTCACACGTCCTTTACAAAAATGTAGGACTTTCATGCATTAACCGCTTGATTAGAGTAAAAAAAAATCCAGTACCCTCAGGGCGTCTATGAGCCGAAGTAATACCAATTGGTTCATGCATTCATGCAAATAATGTACTTATTTATTATTCATGCTTATTTATGCATTATTTCTACAATGTAAAAAAAATAAGTAAGTACAAATACACTTCGATATTTATTAAGTTAGGACAAGTTCAAGGTTATGACAAATGGCAACCTACTAAATAGAAATTTTATTGTTACTATACACCGTGGAATTTTTGTGGTTTTATAGCCGAAGGTATTTAGTTGCACTCGTGATTTTTAGCCAAATTCCAAAATTTTTGTTCAAAACGAGCGAAAAAAAAAACACTTCCCAATACAAACTATCGGCTATCGCCAATCGACACCATTTGTATGGAGAAGTGAATATTTTTTTCGCGCGTTTTGGAATGAAATTTTGTAATTTGGCTCAGAATCACCAGTGCAACAAAATAACTTCGGCTTTAAAACCACTAAAATTCCACGGTGTATACAAGGTGCTGTTTCGTAAAGTGACACACGACTCGCGGGAGATTATTTACACAATACTGAAGCAAAAAAAAAACTGTGATAAATACACAAAAATCATAAAATTGTGGACTTCTTTACTATTATACTATCGCTTGCAGCCGCACTCACAATATCGGGCGCCACATGCCTAGCATGTCCGCACGTCGCGGTTATTATAGAATAAATAAAACAAGGTAATTTGTGAATAAAAAGAAATACATAATAATTAAAGTTATTTTTAGTTTCAAGCGTTACTTAAACTATATCGTCTTTGAGTCGTGTGTCACTGATCAAAACTACACCCTGTATATAGGTAACATTAAAACCTTGTAGCCTTGTAGCTCCGTAGCACTTCGTAGCACTTTGTAGAAGCTGCGGCGTAGCAATGACGTCACTGCTACGATTTACTCTTCTAATATCCGCATGTCTCGTAGTCGTGAGCTATTTATTGATGCGTTATTTCATATTTTTTTGTGCTTTCTGTTGTTTGAGATATTTCATTTATTTATTTTTAACCAAAATTTGCATTTATTGTAGTGGTATATTATTGGAAGCAAAGTTGATGTCTGTGAAAATTTAAAAGTTTTTTGTAGCTGTCTTTTGTATCTACAGATTTAAAACATGAAAAAATAAAAATAAACTTTTTCATTTCAATGCTAGTTCTTAAATTTAAATGATTTGCTATATTTTTATATCGCTTTAACGGTTTCACTTACTTTTATTTTTTCGGAATAGCCGACATGTTTCGACTTCGTCCGGAAGTCTTAGTCATGGAGGAGGGATGGACGACGCGTTCGTCTTGGCGTTCATCCGCTCACTGCGGGCTCGTTGACCGACAAAATAAAAGTAAGTGAAACCGTTAAAGCGATATAAAAATGTGCAGTGCTTACGAAAGTTTAAGTTTTAAGATTTGCTATATTCATGAATTTGTGTGATATATCAACATGATAAAGAGAAATATATCACCGCGAGTCAATAGCCTCCAAGTAAAGTTGGCGAACGAGCCGCGCATGCCAATAAGACTGGTAAATATCCCTCATATAAAGCATTCTAGGCAATAAGTCAGCCTGAAGTCTAGAGGGGAGGTGATGTCTCTGTGAGAACAGACCACCTGTTGCTATGGCAACCGAATGGATAAGCAACCAATCTTATTACCAAGGTAGTGAGGGCGTTTTCGGAAAAGCGGAGGTTATGGAGAATCAAATTATGTCCAATATTGCCATATTTTGGCACGCAGCTTTTTGTATCTTGTTGCGATTTGTGCGATAAGTTCTTTATTGGTTTAAGTTCACATCGTACATATTGTATTACATTTTCTTGTTCTTCCATCTATAAAACTTACGACTTTGGATCTTTAAGTAGGTGATTTATATAGGGTCCAGGCAGTAGCACCTCCACTCAGACTAGATGGGTGAAGTTTCCACTTGGACACTGCAATGTGGTTTTAGGTTTTAGGACATGGTTTTAGGTGGAGTAGGCTTTTCCAGCGCCTTTACAATCCTCTCAGCATAGTCAGCCTAGCCCACAGGAAAGACAAGTAAAACGTGAATCAATACTTGAAAACGTGTATAAACTGCAAAAATAATTGCCTGCCCCAGTACAGTTGGCAGGACCTTTTCTCGTGGAGCAACTAGACAACCGTTGCTGCAAGACCTTTTATAAGAAAAAAAAGTTAAATTTATAATACCACCGACAATTCAGCTTCAAATTAGCATATCTCATAAACGGCTTTACCGATTTTGACAAAACATCTGAGAAGACTCGCCAGAAAACCTGCTTTTAAATAATAAAAAACCGCATCCAAATCAGTCCACCTTGACAAAACACCTGAGAAGACTCGCCAGTAAACCTGCTTTTAAATAATAAAAAACCGCATCCAAATCGTCCACCCGTTTAAGAGCTACACAGTGCCACAGGCAGACACACACGCACACACACGTAGCGGTCAAACTTACTACATCCCTCTTTTTTGGTCAGGGGTTAAAAACATATTATATCCCTAGAATACACTATTTATAAACACGCCAATATCACCCTTCGGTACTAAGTAAGTGGGATTAATCACATGACATTAATTTAACTTTGCTCCGTCACTTATTATAGAAATACAGAAGGTAACAATGATGGGTATTATATGGTAATTTACATCCTAAATGTGTATTAAAACTTTTCACTTTTGAGGAGCTACTACACGTTGATTGAAAGGCCAGTTATAATAGATTACAGAAGGAGAATCCGAAAAGAATGAAAAATTACTTTTTTAAACTTTTGTGGTCTTCAGATATAATTATTGCAATAAAACGGGATTCTTACCACGATTTATTTCGTTTGGAGTTGGCTGCAACTTTGTCGAAATATCGGGAACTCCAAAAAACATAATTATCGTGGTAAATATCCAGTTTTGTTGCAATAATTATGAAAAAAAAAATTAACATAAAAAGTAAACAAATCAAAAATGTTCATCTAACCTATCGGTCGAAGAGTGGCTGTGCATCAACTTAGTTCAGTTTGTCTGTAAATTAAGTAATGAATTTAGTCAGCCCCAGACTCCATGGAGGAGTAAAAGGATAAAAGAAGAAGAAGAAGAAGAATGAATTTACACTCATTATCTCGTGTCGTTGGCCTTACTTTAGATGAGAACCAAGTTTTTTAGAGACAGTCAGGGGTCTGCCGGCTAAGACGAAGCCGATTACCATTTGCGAAAATCGAAGTTCCATTTATGAAAAATTTACTGGGTGGCAGTAAAATAAACTGGGTGAGGTTGGGGTGTCTGAGGAATAAAGCGATTTAAAAATTGGTTTGTAGTTAATTAGTAAGAGTAAGACAAGGTTTGTGTGCAGCTAGTGGGACATGTACATTGTACACTTGTACAGGCTACCATACTTGCGTCTTTAAACAGACAAAAAACTCACAAACAGGGGGTCTACCGGCTAAGACGAAACCTATTACCATTGGCGAAAATTCGATTTTTGAAAAATGTACTGCCACCCAGTTCATTTTACTGCCAACCAGTACATTTTTCAAAAATCGAACTTCGATTTTCGCCAATGGTAATCGGCTTCGTCTTAGCCGGTAGACCCCCAGTGCTACCCACTTTACTTTTTAATCATAAAACAATTTCGATGCAAACAGATCGTAAGGTCTAGACCTTGTGTTGTAAACCATTCTGAGTCGTGGGTTCATCCAAAAGTTCGACGCTTGCTTAGGATGATAATGTTCACACGCTCCAAACTTAGGCGATCTTAAAAGTTATACACTTAATCCGGGTCTAGAACAACAATGAAAAGGTTTCCCTCAGGGGAAATAAAATAAATGGGTACTATTACTGTCTTAAGTATTGGGCAAGGCAGCTTGATCTTCAACGCGAAATAAAATACTGGGGGTCTACCGGCTAAAACGAAGCCGATTACCATTGGCGAAAATCGAAGATCGATTTATGAAAAATTTACTGGTTGGCAGTAAAATGAACTGGGTGGCAGTACATTTTTCAAAAATCGAATTTTCGCCAATGGTAATAGGTTTCGTCTTAGCCGGTAGACCCCCTGTTTGTGAGTTTTTTGTCTGTTTAAAGACGCAAGTATGGTAGCCTGTACAAGTGTACAATGTACATGTCCCACTAGCTGCACACAAACCTTGTCTTACTCTTACTAATTAACTACAAACCAATTTTTAAATCGCTTTATTCCTCAGACACCCCAACCTCTAAATGTGATTTCAAACAACTTTTGTTCAACGACTTTGGTGAAAACGCAATGGGCATAGTAAAATCCTATTTTTTATTCTATAAATCGAAAATATAGACAAATATAAGAAACTAATTTCAATATTTTCTTAATTTTTAATGTAACAATTTTTTAAATTAATTATTTAAATTTCTAAAAGTATTGTGTATGACGTCACCACTGGCATTATGTACCAAGTTTATTGCATTCATTCATGCTTTTTAAAAATAAAAATATATTGACGTTTGACAAAATTAAATGTCAGTATCAAGTCAACAAGAGCTGTGTGTTTTGACAGTTGTTGTTGTTGACGAATGTATTTTTTTATATATTTGTAGGCAATGCAACTACCGCATTAGAGCCAATGATGACGTCATCGAAAGAAAAATTAAGTAAACGTTTTTGGCGATAAATATTAATAATCCGTTTTAATTTTACTTATTTAAACCCCTAATAGTAATCAGTATCCCTATTCCTCGAAATGGTTTCCAATTTACGACAATCGATGCCTCCCTGATCAATGCCCATTCTATTTTTTTTAGCGCTGAGGAGCGCTGCACGAGAGGCTAGAAAGGTGGTAGAGTGGAGGGGCACAAAAGCGCGTCGGGCAGGCAGTGCAACGGTGACATCGCACAAATAAAGTCTGAAATAGATTAATATTTTTTTGTGTTCACTGGACTCCTAAAATACAGGGCAACCTAGTTTAGGAGACAGGGTATCATCTATTAATGTACTTACCAATCGTCAGCCACCGAATTTGTATCAAATATGTTTGTTATTGTATTATTGTTATTGTATATGTTTGTTATTATACCTTTGATTGTGTTTTTTGTGTCAATAAATGAATTTCAATTTAAAAAAAAAAACAACTTTTTTTGCATAAGAAACGTTGTAAGATCTATAGCTGGAGAGCTGGTGACCAACTGACTTATTTTGTCGTACAAGGCTGGGAGCTTCTAGACTGGTTGTTTAGACTCCGTTAATCACGAAATCCGTTTTATTTGGCCGGTTGTGGTTGAAAGTTTGATTTTTTTTTTACTTTGAAAGTGTTGAGTTTTGTTTTTTCTACAAGGCTGGTAGTTTCTAGGCTTATAAAAAAACGAAGTTTCAACCGCGCTCGGCCAATAATGATATGGATTTCGTGATCAACGGAGTCTAAATAAGCAGCCTAGAAGTTCGCAGCCTTGTACGACAAAAATAAGTCGATTGGTAACCGCTCTCCAGCTATAAGTAGAGTCTCCACTAAACGCTGTAGTAATCGTCTGCAATTAGATGTAGATATATTCATATGTATACAAGGTGTTACAAAAGATGCTAACTCTTTTTACAGGGTAATAGCACCCGGTGATAGGGATCACAACCTAAATATTTTTTTAGCTCTGTGACGTTCCGTTGATTTTTAAATTAATAAAATGTAAACGCTGTGGCGGGAGAAAAGTATTTTTTAAATATTGTTTTCATTGACTTTCACAATGTTTTAACTACTCAAAGCTATGCAAATGCACCTACACCCACAAACATATTTTTAAATTTGAGCTAATACCAAAAACTAAAAAGTTATGAAAATTTTTCAATTTTGAGGTTATAAAATAAAAATTGTTTTTTTCAACTTTTTTTTACAGAATTGACATCTCGTTGACCAGTAGGTTACAATCTGTAAAAAGAGTTAGGATGTTTTGAAACACGTTGTATTATTTTCTTCATTAAAAATGCCAAACACCTAACATTGTTATCTTTCATCAGGTTACCTACTTTTAGGGGAAAATTACAAAGACAATGTCCCAACCGAGCAGTTTGGTCGGTAGATATACGAAACTCCACTCTGTATACATAACCAAAGGCTGATATACACTACTAGTGTACATTAGCACATAAGTAATATTTATGTAAGGTAAGTAACCTTTTTTTTTTTTTCAGTGACAGCGAAAATAAATCATTATTTTCGCTGTCCTATACAGAAACACGTCCACTTCTAAATACTTTTTTTTTGTTTTCCTTTGTTTTCCGACCATCTACTATTTGTCTTTATATAATCTTTACATTCGCCGTGTACACAACCACTTTTTATTATGTAATGTATGTTATAATTTTTCATGTGTGCAATAAAGTATACAGTAAAGTAATGCTGGCCCCATTGCGAGTGACGAATGTCAATAGCATTGAGGTAAAAAACAATAGTTATTAGCCTCACGTGTGTACGAGCCTTAAGCTGAGGGCAACAGTGTTGTCATCACCCGGGGCAACAATTTGCCTCGCACCCGGTTGAAATTACAAACCCACGATTATAGGACTTGTTGCAAGTGCCGTAAGTATACGGTCGGTTACACTATGTATTAGGTCAGCAACATGTTAGATACCCCATAGTGTAGCGCTTGTTAATGCGCGCGTTGTAAGTAAATCAATCGATATGAAAGGGGTATGGTGTCATGGACTATATTATACAGTACATACATGCAAACTCACGCCGGTAAACTTGAAACATCGTTAGGGATTGTATATACATACGTAGTACATAGTTAAGGATTGTATCACCAAACTTAATAAACCATTATCTGGGGGCACGGCAGTGCCCCCGCCAGGTCGAGCGCGAAGCAAACACTGCCGTACCATCCTTTACTGGAACCATTTCGCCGCATTTTCAGGCCCCTATTTGAGAACCTCAGGATAAGACCAGAACGCAGAAATTTTCGTCATCTAGTAAGCTATAATCACATACTTAAAATCCAAAATTTCAAGTCTGTAGGTCATTTAGTTCCGAAGTTAAGCGAAAGCAAAGTTTCGCATTTATGACACACACTCACTCACTCACTCACTCATGATCATCATAATAGAACTAGTACTTCCCATAAACTCAGAGAGCTGAAATTTGGTACAGAGTTAGGGTTTAATGGGCACATAAAGGGAAAACTATAAAAACTAGGATAATCGAAGATCTGGAGTACCTGGTGAACCTGATTAGAAAACACAAGAGCCCTAATAGAACTAGTACTTCCCATAAACTCAGAGAGCTGAAATTTGGTACAGTGTTAGGGTTTAATGGGCACATAAAGGGAAAACTATAAAAACTAGGATAATCGAAGATCTGGAGTACCTGGTGACCCTGATTAGAAAACACAAGAGCCCTAATAGAACTAGTACTTCCCATAAACTCAGAGAGCTGAAATTTGGTACAGAGTTAGGGTTTAATAGCCACGTAAAGGGAAAACTATAAAAACTAGGATAATCGAAGATCTGGAGTACCTGGTGACCCTGATTAGAAAACACAAGAGCCCTAATAGAACTAGTACTTTCCATAAACTCAGAGAGCTGAAATTTGGTACAGAGTTAGGGTTTAATGGCCACATAAAGGGAAAACTATAAAAACTAGGATAATCGAAGATCTGGAGTACCTGGTGACCCTGATTAGAAAACACAAGAGCCCTAATAGAACTAGTACTTCCCATAAACTCAGAGAGGTGAAATTTGGTACAGAGTTAGGGTTTAATGGCCACATAAAGGGAAAACTATAAAAACTAGGATAATCGAAGATTTGGAGTACCTGGTGACCCTGATTAGAAAACACAAGAGCCCTAATAGAACTAGTACTTCCCATTAACTCAGAGAGCTGAAATTTGGTACAGAGTTAGGGTTTAATGGGCACATAAAGGGAAAACTATAAAAACTAGGATAATCGAAGATCTGGAGTACCTGGTGACCCTGATTAGAAAACACAAGAGCCCTAATAGAACTAGTACTTCCCATAAACTCAGAGAGCTGAAATTTGGTACAGAGTTAGGGTTTAATGGCCACATAAAGAGAAAACTATAAAAACTAGGATAATCGAAGATCTGGTGACCCTGATTAGAAAACTCAAGAGCCCAACCAAACTATTATAGATCGAAATATACCGCCCTTACAAAAAATATTCAACTTGGTGGGCCGCTTCATTTGATGTCAAAAATAGAAGGTCTGAAGTATCTGATGAAGAACCCTCAGCTGGTCTCAGCTGTATTAGAGCCCCCTTCTACTATTGGTACATAAAAATATCGACTGTCATTGCAGAAATCCAGCGTAGTGGGACACATCTTCTAATTTAATCTAGCCTATAGCGTCCTACTGCTGGGTGAATGCCTCCCCTTCTGCTTTTAATACGCATATAAATAAAATTAAAGGAAAACTCTGGATAAGACCAGACTGGCTTTTATACTTATACTTACAATTTAACAAAAAGAAATAGTTGAACGATTAACTTTATTCTACTCGAACATTACACAAATTAAAAAACTGTTTCCAATAAGAAAATCTAATGAAATAAATCAATGTGCCCACGTTTCTACAAAAAGAAGTGAAATCCCACCAAAAACATTCTGTAAAAAACTAGCCAGGTCTCGATGTTTATCTCTAAAAAGTAATGAAATCTATGAAATCTAGACAAAGTCGTGCCAAGTCTAAGGTTCCTTACTGCGATTTATTTATTATTATAGTTAATGTTGTGTGACTTGGCCGTTGAAGGGTATACAAGGGTACAAAACCAGGTGCTCCATGACACCATTGCACCAATCTGACGCCAGAACCGCTTGTACCCTTCAACGGCCAAGTCACACAACATTAACTATAATAATAAATAAATCGCAGTAAGGAACCTTAGACTTGGCACGACTTTGTCTAGATTTCATTACTTTTTAGAGATAAACATCGAGACCTGGCTAGTTTTTTACAGAATGTTTTTGGTGGGATTTAGGTTTTCTTTTTAGACCTAAACCTACGTATACATATTATTGTATACTAGTTGTGCCCGCGACTTCGTATGCGTTTTTACACATTTGAAATTTAATTTTAATTCGACTGTGGAGGAAAACTCAAAAGGAAGGTTTTTTTTTAACCCCCGACCAAAAAAGAGGGGTGTTATAAGTTTGACAGCTTTGTGAGTGTGTCTGTATAAGTGTTTATGAGGATGTGTCTGTCTGTGGCACCGTAGCTCTTAAATGGGTGAACTATTTGGAAGTTTTTTTTTTTATTTGAAAGCAGGTTTTCTAGCGAATGTTCTTAGTTATGTTTTGGCAAAATTGGTTCAGCTATTTATAAAATATGCTTATTCGAAGCTAAAATGTCGGGGGTATTTTAATAGTTATTATTTCTTAACTTGCGGTAGCAGGTCTCAAAAGAAAGCAATAGAATAAAATAGAATAAAAACCCTAATCTAAACAATACATTTATAAATTTAATAATAAATATGTATTGTTTACATTAAGGTATCGCCCGTGATAAGATACCAGGAAACTTGGCATAAGAATTGCTTAGGAAGTAAAAGGGTTTATATGTATCTCCCTCGGCGTAGAGTGGGATAGATAAAGTTATAAGCCCATAGATAAGGTTTTACTCATTCGCATGCTAAGCCAGCAAGCAAAGCATACGGCTAATAACTCTGTCTATCCAGCTCAACGGTAAACAATAGTTATTTGTTATGCAAGAATGCAAAATTATTGTTTGCGGCGAGTGCTTGTATTGAATACCGAGCGGTGTTAAAAGACCGCCAACAAAGTGGGAGACCACATACAGGGTGTTAAAAGACCGCCAACAAAGCGGGAAACCACGTATTGTCCTCATCATAAGGAACATTTTTGCCCAAGGAACTATGCCTGGGAAATCAACGGTTTCCGAGATAATGAGGTTCAAAGTCGGATTTTTCAAAACTTTTCTTTTGCAGATTTTATTCAGTATCTAGTTCTTAAGAATCCCCTGAAGCTCTGCAGCCCTCTCGCTCGCACTTTTCAACATTTTAATTGATTGTAAGAGAATGATTAAACTTTGGACGATAAAATATAGTTGCAGACATAGATAATAAAGCTATCGACATGTGGACACACTTTTGATTTCATATTCCTACTAATAAAAAAAATATCACAGAACTTCGGTTAAAAGTAGTAGTTCAGTAATATTTATTTTTTAAACTATGAATGTGAAATTTAAAGTATGTCTACATGTCGATAGCTTTATTATCTATGTCCGCAACTATATTTTATCGTCCAAAGTTGAATCATTCTCTTACAATAAATTAAAATGTTAAAAAGTGCGAGCGAGAGGGCTGCAGAGCTTCAGGGGATTCTTAACATACATTTTCAAGAAGCCATATCAAAATTATGAATATTTCTTACAAAAAACAACGTTAAAGTTGCAACCCGCAATGTATTCTTAACATCGACACTTCAAGCTTAAGTAACATAACCTGATACCTACGCTTGCGCAATATGACTTCTGTGCGTTAGGTTATCTATTATCGTTAGGCACGTCCATTGCGTGAAAAAATATTTTTCAAAATTATAACCTAAAAAACCAAAATCATTTCCCAACAATAATTTATCGAAAAAGTACTTTGTTTTGGTGTCTAGTGGTTTTCGGGTGTTGGCGGTCTTTTAACACCCTGTATAGTCCTCATCATAACAAACATTTTTGCCCAAGAAACTATG
Organism: Zelleria hepariella; assembly: GCA_949319315.1. Taxonomy (NCBI): domain Eukaryota; kingdom Metazoa; phylum Arthropoda; class Insecta; order Lepidoptera; family Yponomeutidae; genus Zelleria; species Zelleria hepariella. The sequence continues at coordinate 4,513,060 of OX439392.1, read as the reverse complement.
CCGAGGAAATCAACGGTTTCCGAGATAATGAGGTTCCAAGTCAATTTTTTTTTCCGGAAATTCAATTTTTTTTTTCGGAAATGTGTTTAGTATCACGTTATTAACATATCTTCTCAAGAAGCTATATCAAAATTATGAATATTTCTTACAAAAAACGAAGTTAAAATTGCAACCCGCAATGTATTCTGAACATCGGATAGCCTAGATTGTTCCCAGAACCAGGACTTATCACGGTCCTAAATTTGACTGAAAACTATTCAGCGGTATTCGCGTGATGAGGTAACACACAGACAGACAGACAGACAGACAGACAGACAGACAGACAGACAGACAGACAGACATAGACCGATTTTTTTGCATTTTTGTATTCAGTATAGTTTACTTAGTAACCCCTGCTAGTTTTTTTCTAAAAATATTCAATGTACAGAATTGACTTCGCTAGAGTTTTATTATAAGTATAGATAGTGACAACTAAAAAGTAAACTGCCAAAAACAGAACGCTATCGCAAGTGAAACCCATTCATATCGGGGCTATCACGTATTTATTATCGCATTTCGGCTATCAGTGAAGCCTCTAAAACCTGGCGGAAGCCCAAATCAGATTAACTCTGTAATTTCTCTTGATGGAAATAAATGGCGCTTTTGATACAAGCGTAGGCTTTTACCTTTCTTTCGTATGATTTTCATGATGTTTCATGTAATTTTCATGACATAGGCTTTCACCTTTCTTTCGTATGAGTTTCATGATGTTTCTTGACTTCTCTGCTGATTTGTAAGATTGTTAAGACGAGCTATCTAAAAATACAACAGGAATACAACACATTAATAAGAATCGTTCAAATGCTATCAGTTTAGTCGGCCAATTCGGCAGGAAATATAAAAAAAAACTAAAACACGTTTATATTAGTATTTTCCAAATGCCGAATTTAATTTTGAAACAAACATACAATTTAAGGAATTATTTCCTTTCGATTTGGTGGCCATTCAGTTCAAATCTTTGTATGGTAAAGTTTAAGCTGGTAGGTACTGTTATTAGGTCTTCCAAGTATATTTTTTCTTTTTTTATTCTGGCCCTAAAACAAAGATGATCGGTCATTAGCTAATAACGAGGGTACTTTTAAGGGCGAACGCTTAGCGGGACTAAGGGCGCGACCACGCGGCTGCCACAAACTAGCGATTGTGTAGAAGATCAGCTTCCATTCAAGAAATCATCTTTTTCATGTAGAGATCAAAAGACTTTAAGGAGCCAACTAAGGTTTGAGTACTAGAAATGTCATAAATTTACAAAAACTTTTCCCATACATTTTCTATGGAAAAAAAACTTTTTTTATTATAATGCCATTCTTTCGTGTAGGGATCAAAAGTCTTTGAGTAGCCAACTGAGGTTTGAGTGCTAGAAATGATAGAAATCGGCAAAAACTTTCCCCCGTACAAAATGTACCTACGTGGAGAAGTTTTTCGCGATTTATAACATTTCTTGTACTCAAACCTAAGTTGGCTCCTTTTTTTTCGCTGACCGTAAATTTTTTCAAAAATCTGTGAATGCAGTTCATAATATCTCAAAAAGTTATGGAAGGTCTTCTAAGAACGTTTTCCTGTAACTATAACAGTTAAAGGTACCTGCCCTTACTGCCCCGTCTCAAAAATCCACCCTGTATAAAGCAAGTTTCATTTTTTTTGTTGTAATCCGTTAAAGTGTTGTTAGTGGTTCAGTAGGTAACAAAATATTATACTTTCCGTTATTTCATAAAGGACCAATCTTCTGTTTTTCGCAACTTTTGCGGTTCAAGTGAAGAGGGCCGATTCGGTGATCAATCAAAATCTCATTTGAGCACGTCACTTCCCCGGATACGCGTATCCATCTTGTCTAATTTCGCCATACATAACCGCCGGAGTCAAGAGAACTTTGGTCACCTTGCTACTTAAAGAACATCAAAGATCTACCAAAATTTGCCTGCAAAAAAATCTAAACCAAAATGTTTCTTGCTTATAATTGATATTCTTGTAATCAAAATGCTTGTGTAAGAATTGAGATTTTTACCAACCGAAGTAGCCTGTACAAGATGTACAATTGTACACGTCCCAATAGCCTCTTCCAGAGAGAGAAATAGAGAGAGAAAGAGAGAGAGATATTACTTTAGTCAGTTGTACAGGAAACTATTAGGTACATACCCCACGTATCGACTCTTACAAACGTGACTTCAGGATAGCAGACTAGTTTTGACCTTATGTGGAAGTTTTACTTATATGAGCAATCTCGTCGAGCTCCGTTTGATTTTTGAGTTTCTCCAAGAGCCTTCAGCTAAGTGAGCCATTGAATACAATTTCCTGCTAAGAAAATTGAGGTTTTTTCCAATTTGTCCCTGCACGCGAAAACGAGATTGCGCTATGATTATTTTTATGTAAATAAGCGGCCTAAGATGAGATAAGAGGATTAAAGGCCGAAAAAAAAACTCCATTTCGTCCGCGGCATTCAATCACGATTTCATCAAGCTCCAAAATGTGTAATCGGGGCATAGTTCAGGAAATTTCTGAGGAGATACCATGCGTAGCGTAGAGTAGCTCGTAGCTGCCTCTGTGTATAGAATTAGGTTGCGCCGCTAGCTACGGGCCATGGCAGTGGGGTGGAGGGTGGGGCAGGGTGGTTGGTATCGTAGCAACCGACAGCATCCGTACCCTGACTGACAGTCCGGAGCGACCGCCGCGCGAAACGCCCGTCGCGCTCGCCGCGCCCCCCCGACGTACCGTTCGAAATTCAAAAAAATAAAAACAAGTGACGTTCTAGAAACATGTTTATTCTATTCATACTGCTGACCGTGTATCTCATCACCCTGTGCCATGGTTGAGGAGCCGCTTGGGTACGAGAGTGTGTCCTGAGAGTGTGTGTTCGCTGCAATTTGTACGGCCCAGTTTTTCAGTTGTTTTTTTCTCCCCGTGGTGGTTCCAAGGAGGTGGACTAGAAAGGTAAGCCTCAATTGTCTCTTAATAGGGCGTTTTTCATTTATTTTTCTGCTGCCGTTCAAATGTTTGTTTTTGTTTTTAAGTAATTAGAACTAAGGAGGGAAAGGGAGGGAAGACAATCCTGGCAATGGATTGGAAAATTAAAATTATACATTTTCGCGGGAAAGGTTGTAATTTTCAGACTTTATTTTAGTGAATAATTTTCCGCCAATAACTTAGAAGAAGACTCACGTGATAGGCACCTTAACAGTAGATTATTCTCAATGGATTATAACATATTTTTTTCCTGATTTACAATTTCAAGATTTATTCATTGCAGATTTAGTTCGTAAAGGGTAAAACGTGGTAAATCGTAAAGACCCGTTAAGCCTCATAATAATTTAATACCGTCTATTTGCACACTGAAATTAGACTATAGTACAGTAACCAGGCCCTTATTAAACCCCCTTCATTCATCAGGGACCCGTTCAAATAACAATTTCCCTTCTCAACCAATAATGATTCACGCAATTACTCAAAATTCCTTTGTGAAATACCGGGCCCCAGCCCGCAAGTTTTTTCCCACGAACCTTTGAAGGCCTTTATCTAGGTCGGTAACGATTCAGCTGAAATTAATAATTCACCAATTGCGATTATTCTTGCAGATTCTCTCGAGTTTTCAATTGCATTCTTTTCCCGAAAACATGGGGTCCTTGTTGAGCCATTGAGAGTGGTGCTATTTAGCTGAATGATTTTGTTATTAATGGCAATTTTGATGTCAAATGAATATGAATATTTGCAAACATAATAAAAATAAATAGAGTTAATAGTTTGTCACATTTTATTTACTGTATTCGTAATTTGATGCGTTTAAAGAAATGCTTGAATACAGAATATACAACGTGTTCCAAATGGTCCTTACTCTTTTTGCAGATTATAACTACTAGGCAATAGCATGTTTCTGTAAAAAAAGTTTAAAATATCAATTGTTATTTTATAACCTCGAAATTGAAAATATTTACAAAGGTTTTTGATTTGGTTGATTTAGTTCTAATTAAAACGCATGATTGTGTGCGTACGTGAATTTTTGTAGTTATAAGTTAATTGTAAAAATCAATGAAAACCATATTTAAGAAATACTTTTCTCACTCCATAGCGCCCACATTTTATTAATTAAAAAATCAATACAACAATATAGAGCAATAAAAAATATGTTGTGATCGCAGTAAAAAAAGTGCAATTACCTACCTACTGTGAGGACCTAAAGTGAGGACATTTTATAACACCTTGTATTTCAAGTTTACACCTTTATCACAGATAACTATCCCTATACATATCCTTAGGGACAGTAATAGTGTATTATATGCTCTTTGGTAACAGTATGATTATTTTAAAACCTATTTAAATATATTAGTAAAGTCTAACATCCGAGGACCCAAAGAGTTCAGGGATTTAATTTTCTTGAAAGGATTTTTATTCGCAATTTGTTGCGTTTAAAGAAACGCTTGAATATAGAAAAAAACTTACATCTTTATCAATGATAGTAGTATCTTTGTTTCAAACGCAGATTTGCCATTTCAACCATAATCATGGTGTGTGTGGTTAACATTCTGATACAAAACATCAGTCGAACAAGAGGTTCTACCACGAGTTACGTCCGACAGACCTACGCCACCAGCCACTATGGCACTATTTCACTCTGGGAAAACCTGTTTTAACGAAGCCGTAGGTCTGCCAAACGTCGTATCTCGTGGTAGAGCCTCAGACAAAAAACCGAAACAAACCAAATTGTGGGACACTGTGTTTTTTAATTGTCTTTAGTAATCAAAAACATTCACAAATATCCAAGATTTCGATCTAAACCCGTCAAAAAAGCCTACCTTTCACTACCAACTGGTTTCACCGAGTACTTGGTGGTTAGAAGTATGTCGTTGAGTTAAAGAAACGGACCCTTCCCCCATACAATCGCGACCGCTTTCATTGTCCCAATGTTCCTTAATAGCTTTTATATCGTCTCGGGTTAGCGATACTTTTGCATCAGATTTTGTAGGACCCACAGCACTTCACTTTCTCCCGAATTCTCTCGACTGAATACTTTCAGCATTCGTTTCCATGTTCAATCTTTCAACCTACTTCGACTCGCATAATAATATTCGATGCAAAGAATTAGAGAAACAGAGAGAAAATAATTTTGTCAATAAAAGCTCGATACTCGTAGCGCACGATACAGAGATATATCTCACTCTGATAGACAGATAAATAGAAAGTAACACTTTATTGTACACCAAAAATGGAATGGATAGTGATAATTATGTCGATTATGTGGATTATGTACCTGGGTGGTATTAATAGTCGTGTGAGATCACCTACTTGAGCTCGATCTCAAGTAGGTGAACTCAGAAAAGTCAAATGCTAATGTCAAGCCTTGGCTAATGTCAAACTTGAGTAGCTGTCAGCATATTAATAGACACTATCTTGAGATTGACATTGACATTAGCCAAGGCTGGACTTTTCTGAGATCACCTACTTGAGTTCGATCTTGAGTCGACGACTATTAATGCCACCCTAAAAGATGGATGTGGTGTATGGTTAACCTGCTAAAGGTATTAGATGTTCCAAGCCATTTCAATCCGTTGCAAGCCCCATAAAATATTGCATTACGTGCAACAGATTTTATGCGAACCAAATACGTAATCTCTCTACAGGGTGCACTCTAAGTCGATAGTGGAACTTTAAGTGGGCTATCTACTGATCAATACTAACAACTTGTTCTAGGTGGCGAAAAAAATATCAGCTGTTCCATACAAAAGGTCGACTCAGTACTGCGCCAAATGTATGAAACAGCTGATATTTTTTTCGCTCCATTTTTGTCGCCACCTAGTACAAGTTGTTTGTATCGATCAGTAGACAGCCTACTTAAAGTTCCGCTATAGACTTAAAGTGCACCCTGTAGATTCCTTTTCATCGAATATCAATTTACAGTCCTTCAAGGTTCGCATTGGGAGAAAAAAGTTGGAAGATCCTATTATTGGTCCCAAGGGTCAAGTAAGCGTCGATATACGACGCATCTTCACGATGAGTTATCTTTCAGACGAAACTTTTGGCTCTCCTAATTTCGTAGATAAAGCCAAACCATTCACCATTGCATGAACACTGCGCACAGGCTAGATATTTAAGGTGATTGAGACTAGCGCCGTCAAAGATATTGCTCTATATTGTTTTTGTTTATGAGAAGGGTACCCCGTGTGGACGCCACCAATAAAAAAAAATCATATCTTCTAGTAAGTAGGATGCGTTTTTTGCAACAAAAAAATTTGCCGTCAAATGAGAATCTGGACCTAAGGCCTAGATTCCAGATCCTAGAACCTACTAATAAATCCCGCACAAAAAAAAAACGCCCACTTTTTATCCTCATTTTATGTATGTGTGACTGTGTGCCTTAAGGACATCCACCTACTCTATATTTTGATCGAAATAGCTTCTCCGTGGCCTTCCTTTACCTTCATTTCCTTTTCCGTTTCATTTCCTTCAATTATGTTTTTATTTATAAATTCTTCAACATGCAGCCTAACCAACATAAAACTTTTCTTCTAAACTCAATCATTGGGTACCTACATCGAGTGAAAGTTAATTCATAAATTTTACTGGGAGAAACATGATCGCCCAAAGCAGTTAAGTATCGTTCATCTCCCTTTGACACTTTCTAAGCCTTGCAAGGGCTAAAAATACGTTTGGTTTAGAATAGCAGCGAAATGAGGTTCTTAGTCTTAAATGAAAAGCCTTTTCAAAACGCTGTCTTCAAGAACTTACCCCACTGACCTAGACACCCAACTTGGACTATAAAGGCCGAATCTGCCAAAGAAGAGGAAGCTCATAGCTATGAATCACGCTTCAAATTGCACTAATATTATAAACGAAAGTTGTATGGATGTATTTGTTGCTCTTTCACGCTGCAACGGCTACACAGATTTGGATGAAAATTTGAACTAATATAGCTACACGCTAGAATTACACATACTTAGGCTTGGAGACATAAACTACTAGCTCATCCCAGCGACGTTATTCGCATCGATAACGGATAAAAATACAGGGTAATTTTTAAATAGCTTTTTATTCCTGAAACAGAACGTCTTCTTAATGAGATTTCCAACTACTTTTGTTCTATGACTTTTCTACTAACTCGATACTTATTTTAATTTATTTAATTTCTTATTATTACTTTGGCTCATAGGCGCTCTGAGGGTATTGGAAAAAAAAGTATACCTACTAACCGAGTGGTTTAAAAGCGTGCATATTGTACTATTTTAGCGCAGTCCGCGCGGCACGCGTTCGTGCCCCTCCACTCTCTACCACTTTTCCAGCATCTCCTGTTTCTATTAGATATTCCGCGGCGCGAATTTTGCAAAAAAAACTAGGCAAACCTATTCAGTCTAAAATGTCTCAGGCACTGCAGCTAATGCATGTGTATAGTATAATGAAGTGTAAGTGTCTTTAACAAATCATAAAATGGAATGTTGTTAGTTTGACTACCAGTAAAGTAACGTTTCTTGTAGGTACTCAGACGTAGAGGTTCTTTTTTGGCAAAAGACCTATACATACAATGAGAGACCTAATGGAAGAACCAAGTCCAGAGTCTATCAAAGTTGCGGCTAATCTCCATTAAGAAGGTTTTTATTTCTTTTGTGGCTGAAACTTTTCGTATTCTGCTCCGAAGTGAAATAGAAAGAAAATAGATAGCATACAACTCTTGAAGCTGAGAACTACCAATTTCCCTAACTAACCGGACGGGCAATATTTTTCGGTAATAAGTGGCTGCAATATAATGGCCGGTAACATTGACAGCAACACCTGTCAGCCTATGCAATACTGCAGATTGCAATTATGGCCCGGCTATAATAATATATTATCGCCACACATATTTGGTAGGTATGGCCGATGCATTTTCGAAGGTGGCCGTTATATTGTTGTTTCAGCCTCTCAATACAGAGTGATAGTGTGACATAAAGTTCGCCGTGAAGTTGCTATAGGTACTCTGTGTCTTGTTGTAGTTTTGACAGGTTGATACAATGAAAATATTGTCGATTTTTATACATTGCCGAACACTTAAAATGTTTACTCTAGCCGGACTATGATTGCCAATATTGTAGCCAAAGCAAATATGGCTGTTGATTTCGATTTAATTGCCAGTTTACGCAGGGTTGTTTTTGTTTGTTTATGATTTATGTTTGTTGCGTATACAAGCTCTTTATCAATTTATTTTATGTTTAAAAGACATATTCATAACCAAGACTGACAAAAATAATAATTACTACGTCTACACTAAGTGGAAATGTTGTTTAACAAAATCTATTTCCTAAGAGAGGGTCTGACCTTTGCGTCGTTAATCTTATATGGTCTTTAATGCCACACGAATAGGGGTCAAAATTGCTGTCTCACTGGATGGTATTGCGTAGGTATAATAACATTTTCTCATCCATCATGAGTAAATTACATGCGATGCGATATTAAAACAAAATAAATAAGGAAATCTTGTTGACACGGTTAACATTTTAACGCAAAATAGATGAATAATGAATAATAAGGGTACGGCTAGGGGATTCTATTTCAAACAAGGACTTTCAATGGGTATAATTTATTAAAACTCCATCTAAATTCTAAATCTACTGTAAAACTAGTGCTTTGAAACTAAATGAGGTCTACACGGTAAAATTATAACTAAATTATGTACTTAGCTTAGTAGGCCTAACACACGAAATATTTTTTTAAGTTTTAAGTTTTACGCTCATATTGAAACTGTCACAATATCACCCGGGAAATTCAGACGAATTTGACGGCACCTTACTCCTCAACATTAGAATTTATATGAATTTACATTCTGTTCATTAGAAGCACATTAAATTAGTTTTAGTTTTTTTATTGCAAATTATAAAGTCTGCTTGTCAATTGATTATTTTTGTTTTTACCTGAAAAAAATATTAACCATCGAAAAAAACAAACTTTTACGTTTACGTTTATAATGTCAGTGTGATATAATAATCGATAACAATGGTATGGTCCTTTGACACTGACAAGCAACTTTGTCTATGTATGCAAGTGCGAAATCTATACTTATAATAAAACTCTAGCGAAGTCAATTCTGTACATTGAATATTTTTAGAAAAAAACTAGCAGGGGTTACTAAGTAAACTATACTGAATACAAAAATGCAAAAAAATCGGTCTATGTCTGTCTGTCTGTCTGTCTGTCTGTCTGTCTGTGTGTTACCTCATCACGCGAATACCGCTGAATAGTTTTCAGTCAAATTTAGGACTGTGATAAGTCCTGGTTCTGGGAACAATCTAGGCTATCCGATGTTCAGAATACATTGCGGGTTGCAATTTTAACTTCGTTTTTTGTAAGAAATATTCATAATTTTGATATAGCTTCTTGAGAAGATATGTTAATAACGTGATACTGAACACATTTCCGAAAAAAAAAATAATTTCCGGAAAAAAAAATCCGACTTGGAACCTCATTATCTCGGAAACCGTTAATTTCATAGGCAAAAATGTTCGTTATGATGAGGATTATACAGGGTGTTAAAAGACCGCCAACAGACCCGAAAGCCACTAGACACCAAAACAAAGTACTTTTTCGATAAATTATTGTTGGGAAATGATTTTGGTTTTTTAGGTTATAATTTTGAAAAATATTTTTTTACGCAATGGACGTGTAACGCACAGAAGTCATATTGCGCAAGCGTAGGTATCAGATTATGTTACTTAAGCTTGAAGTGCCGATGTTTAGAATACATTGCGGGTTGCAACTTTAACGTCGTTTTTTGTAAGAAATATTCATAATTTTCATATGGCTTCTTTAAAATGTATGTTAAGAATCCCCTGAAGCTCTGCAGCCCTCTCGGTCGCACTTTTCAACATTTTAATTTATTGTAAGATAATGATTCAACTTTGGACGATAAAATATAGTTGCAGACATAGATAATAAAGCTATCGACATGTAGACATACTTTAAATTTCACATTTCTAGTTAAAAAAATAAATATTACTGAACTACTTCTTTTAACCGAAGTTCTGTGATATTTTTTTATTAGTAGGAATACGAAATCAAAAGTGTGTCCACATGTCGATAGCTTTATTATCTATATCTGCAACTATATTTTATCGTCCAAAGTTTAATCATTCTCTTACAATCAATTAAAATGTTGAAAAGTGCGAGCGAAAGGGCTGCAGAGCTTCAGGGGATTCTTAAAAACTAGGTAGATACTGAATAAATTTCTGCAAAAAAAAAAGTTTTGAAAAATCTAACTTTGAACCTCATTATCTCGGAAACCGTTGATTTCCCAGGCATAGTTCCTTGGGCAAAAATGTTCCTTATGATGAGGACAATACGTGGTTTTCCGCTTTGTTGGCGGTCTTTTATCACCCTGTATGTGGTCTCCCACTTTGTTGGCGGTCTTTTGACACCGCTCGGTATTCAATACAAGCACTCGCCGCAAACAATAATTGGGCATTCTTGCATAGCAAATAACTATTGTTTACCGTTGAGCTGGATAGATAGAGTTATTAGCCGTATGCTTTGCTTGCTGGCTTAGCATGAGAATGAGTAAGACCTTATCTATGGGCTTATAACTTTATCTATCCCACTCTACGTCGAGGGAGATACATATAAACCCTTTTACTTCCAAAGCAATTCTTATGCTAAGCTTCCTGGTATCTTATCACGGGCGATACCTTAATGTAAACAAAACATATTTATTATTAAATTTATAAATGTATTGTTTAGATTTGGGTTTTAATTCTATTTTATTATATTGCGTTCTTTTGAGCCCTGCTACCGCAAGTTAAGAAATAATAATTATTAAAATACCCCCGACATTTTAGCTTCGAATAAGCATATTTAATAAATGGCTGAACCAATTTTGACAAAACATAAGTAAGAACATTCGCTAGAAAAGCTGCTTCCAAATTAAAAAAAAAAACCTTAAGCTTCCAAATCGTTCACCAATTTAAGAGCTACGGTGCCACAGACAGACACACCCTCATAAACACTTATACAGACACACTCACAAAGCTGTCAAACTTATAACACCCCTCTTTTTTGGTCGGGGGTTAAAAAAAACCTTCCTTTTGAGTTTTCCTCCACAGTCGAATTTAAATTAAATGTCAAATGTGTAAAAACGCATACGAAGTCGCGGGCACAACTAGTCTCGAATAAAATATCAGCGGCTCCATACGTTTGGTACAGTAGGCATCGAATTGTAGTATGGAACAGCTTATATTTATTTCGAGATTTCGCACCTAGTCTCAAAGTAAAAGGTGCTTGTATTGATGAGTGAAGCAGCCCTTTTCAGTATCACAGGACCTTTATGTAACACTATGTATAATCGAGCGTCTCCGAATCACCCCAAGACACGCGTTCGCTTTCCCAGGACCAATTTTCCCTCCACCGAGAAAGGATGTAATTATTAATTATCCAAAGGCCTCCCCACACACGCGTGTCGACGGCCTGATATAGGTCTAATTACTCAAACCATTGGCTGTCGACTGGCCTCCGCCATAATCGAGATAAAATATCCCATGATGGGGATATTATCAAGATATTTTGCAAAAGAGGGCTAGATTCGTTTAGCCACATGCTGTTTTAACTATAAGTACAATGTCCTGTCAAAAAATTCGTGTATACAACGTGTTACACAACATCCTCTTTTTACAGGGTGTAACCTACTGGTCAACAGGATGTCAATTCTGTAAAAAAAGTTGAAACAAACAAATTTTGTTTTATGACCTCAAAATTTAAAAAAAATTATAACTTTTATGTTTTTGGTAGTAGCTCAAATTTAAAAATATGTTTGTGGTTGTAGGTGCATTTGCATAGCTTAAAGTTGTTAAGACATTGTGAAAGTCAATGAAAACAATATTTATAAAATACTTTTCTCCCGCCACAGCGTTCACATTTTATTAATTTAAAAATCAACGGAACGTCATAGAGCGAAAAAAATATTTAGGTTGTGATCCCTATTACCGGGTGCTATTACCCTGTAAAATGAGTTAGGTACTTTTGTAACACCTTGTATGCCTTGAAAATGTTTTATAGTAATAGATAGATAATCTAGATAAGTTATTAGTGGAAGAAATTTATTAAAAGAAAATGAAATGAACTTAAACTAATATTTGTGAAATAAAAAGGAAACTATCCTAATTTTATCTAGACTAAATTTAGCCACCGTTGCTCGGCCTACCGAGCAACATCCTAATGTCCGAAGGCTTGCCGCGTTAACCCGCTGGATGGCGTGGAGTCTAAACAACCAGCCTTGTGCGACAAAATTAGTCGATTGGTCACCAGCTCTCCAGCTAACAATGGAAATTGGGTGGGAAGTTGCTAATTGTTCGCAAATCATCCTACACATTCGGCTGTGTAGAAATCGGGTGGAGTCCAATTGACCATACACGAATGGACGCACCGTAATAATCGTATAATGGCGGACAAGCGTACGCAATTAATCGGCGAATTATATTGCGTATGCAAATGCTAATTGGCGCCAAGGTTGGACAAAAGGAATGGGATCGAATTGCGTGTCAAGTAATTGGATTTTCCAAGCGCTTTGTTTAGGTGGCCTACTCTATTTGCATTGTGGGCGAGGGCTGCGTAGCGCACATGCTAATGTTAGATGTCTGTATTTAGCCTCCGACTTCTTGTACACTGCTACTGAGGCTGTCAATCAAATTTTAACGTCTATATTTTGGTCCATGTGCGAGTCGGACTCGCACATGGAGGGTTCCGTACCATTATCTATAAAAACGGCAAAAAATCACGTTTGTTGTATGGGAGCCCAATTAAATATTCATTTTATTCTGTTTTTTAGTATAATATGTTGTTATAGCGGCAACAGAAAGACATCATTAACGAAAATTTTAACGGTCTAACTATCACGGTTCATGTGATACAGCCTGGTGACAGACGGACAGACCGACATACGGACGGACAGCGGAGTCTTAATAATAGGGTCCCATTTTACCCCATGGTACCGAACCCTAAAAAGCACTCCTATGACAGTATTTGATGCTGCGAGACAGTTTTTAGTGCTACGAGAGATTATTTGGCGCTGCGAGACAGAGTTGTTAGTGCTACGAGCATAATTGGAGCTACGAGCGAGGGTGCTACGACAGCGTAGCACTCGAGCTACGGATTCTTCTATAGCTCGAGTCGGAAGTTGATAGAGGTCATTCAACTTCAGATTCTTTATTTCTTCACGTATCATACAAGGGTACCTAGCACAATATCATTCAGAACTGTCTTTCAGTACTTGAGTCCAACTCGCATTTTGTCGGTTTTTTAGTATCATTCACAGTCAAGTGTTAGATTGTGACTGTATGATAATATGTAATTACTTTTTTTTTAAACTTGCTTTACCGCCCGTTAGAAAAACCATCAATCATTTTAATTGGATTATCAGATCCGAAGTAGATCTTTTCAGGTCATTCCCAGGTTTGTAAATTATGGCTTAGTTACTAATTAAAATAAGTTAACAGTTTTCTTGCTCACGTTTCGTTAAATGAATTTAAGGGCTAATTAAATGCTTTTAGGAGACTCGAAAGTCACCTTTTGAGTAAATCGGCTTTTGGCTGTGACTTTGCCTGCACCACTTTATGTTAAAAAAGTAAGTAATTTAAAAGTTTATGTGGTACCTACCAAATTGTTCTTACAACTGGCAAGCACCAAAATGGCCTCCGCTCAGCATTATGCCATGGTCAGTAGAAACTTTACTGAACTGATTATAATAGTATGGAATCGTCTTGTATTCATGCTCTATGCTATCTGCACACATAATTTCTTTTCCTTCTGGTAGTCACTCATCGGAGGTTGGCAATCAGTTCGGCTATTTCTTTCACTGGCAATCAATTCGGCCCTCTGAGGCTGCAAATAGGAACATACCTTCTAATAAAGTTTTATTCGTAACGATTTAGTGGCTTCGTAAAGAAAATATACAGAAAAACCAGTGGATCTTTTGTGAAGCGGATTTTTGTCACAAATAGCTTTTGCCCGCGACTTCGTCCGCGCTGTCTATGATAAAAAGTTGCAGATCTATTTTTCCCCCACTATCAACGTCAGTCAGGGGAAAAGCCAGCAATTAATAAATCGAGTAAAATAATTTATTTCCCTGTACAAACTTTGGTGGCCCTACCCTATTTACGGACTTGGGGGAGAAATTTCAAAAAAAAAAAAATTATTATGTGCCCAATTGATTTTGTTGTGGATTATTCTAACTAAATTTCCAATCAGTTTCGCAAAAATATTTTTCTCTTGTACAAACTTTGTCATTTTTAAGGGAAGGTTTTCGAAAATGTCTTTCTTAGTGGATATTCTTTATAAAGAACACACCCTGAAAAATGTATGTCTCTACCAGACATCTTTTGTCAGCTGATTTTGTTAGCCATGCGGGAAAAGCTCTATAGAAAACTATTTACAGGCAAAACAGGTGAGTCAAATAAGTTCCTTTTAAAAGCATATTTTACTGTAGTTACGGCCGCAATAAAGTTGCGGCTGTGCGTTGATATCTCAATCAGTCAGTGTAAAATTATTTATAACAAGTAGTAAAAAGAAAAATCTTGTTAAGCAAAAATTGCGACTGCGAAAAACTTAAAACCAGAATAAAATATCTCTTCATAAATTCACCTCTTGCTCAAAATGTATGCCACTCAATAAAGATTCTTATTATCTCTCCCGTACGTTACAGCGCAGGTTATACGAAGTGTTCGCTACGTGCTAATTACCGCAAGGGCTATTATCGCGTGCGCTATCGTACTGCATCACTGGATGAGCCAACGCTCTCACCACGGATTCATGATGCTCTCTTTTGAAAAATATTTAAAAGGGCATTATTTATTAGCGCATAAAGTGTATAGTATACAATACAGGGCGTCCCACGGCTATGCCACATGGAGGGAAAGTATCTTGAATATTGTAGATGGAACATTTTACTGAAAGAAGACATTATTTGAATTTAAAAAAACAATTTAAACTGCATTCATAGATATCTAAATAATTACATGGTTGAACCGGGAATCGAACCCGTTACATGAGAAAAATAATTACCCTGTAGTTTTATCATACCGATCGAAAGGCTTCATCATAAGGATTGTACGAACAAAACTCATAACGTTTGTGAGTTGACTTCGTATGGTCCCTCATCCTCGACCACTAGACTTGCAGAGGCGCAGATAATTAGCGGTAAAAGGTCCCCCAAAGTTAGGGGTGTATTGCTTAAATTTGTATGAAAGACTACAAACACAAGTAAGAGTGGTGGCGACGCCATGCATCGAAACCATCGATATGTAATGTCAAAACTGACAACCACCTACGGCTACATCCCGGTACCGCCACCGCCTTCGCGTTCCGTGTACAACGAGCTTAAGTGCGACATTCGTGATTTTTTTGTCATTGGTTCTGTTAGTGTTTGTAAAGCCAATTTGTTGTAATACTCAATAATGTCTTGTATTTAAGTGGAAAGTGTCTAAACACTAAGCCTAAGCCTATTGCCTAAGCAACGCTCCATTGTATAAGGTATTTTGAGAACCATCAAGTCTGTTATTTTAAATATACCTAGTATTTTAGTTTGGGGTTCAGAGTTGACTATAGCTATTGTTATATTTTTTCTGACACAATAAACAATATTTGATATTTGATTTATTTCATGCCACCGTAGCGTGTCTACAATTTGTAAAGTTAGTTAGTCGATTATGTTGATCTATCCATAGACGCATGTAGTTTCAAACCTATATTTGTACTTAAAAACTGACAGAAGATCATCATCAATTCAGACTATTTCATATGCGTCCCTAACCACCAGTTTCCTGTACAATAACAAGCTGTTCATCAGAATCTGATAAATATCTGATGACGGTTAACATTAGATGTTGTCCATTGCGTTTTGTATGCCAGATGTCAAACTGACGACCGTCATAAGCTGATTATTTAAAAAAATAATATTTATTCATACTAAAAATTATCAGCGATTAAAATTATTATAAATATTATCAGCTAGTTATGTACGGGAAACCGGATATAATGTCCTTGTTCTATGCGGCGGTAGCCTATTGGGTAGAACAATGAACTCGTAAGCAAAAGATCCAGGTTCGATTCCCATGTTTATTTTCAAAGTTACGTACTTTTGAAAATTCATAGTAGCAATACCTACCACTCGCTAACGCGAAGGAAACTATCGTGAAGAAACTCGCTGCTTAGTTGACTCTGCAAGTATTGACTTGTCTTTCCTGTGGGCTAGACTGACCAAGCTGTCAGGATGATATAAGTGCCGGGCAAGCCTGCCTCATATAAAAAAAAATTCAGGCTCTCAGTGTCCAAAATTAAATAGTCAAGGCGTTGTATCATCTCATTACGTAGGCAAAGCCTAAGTTTTTTCTATGCAAAATTAAACTCTAACTTCACGACTTTACTGTATGGTATGTATTTTGTGCCAGTGGGCATTAATAAGGGTACGTTCAGAGTCCATAAACAACACAAGTGAAGCGGAACGCCTGTCCGACCTAACATCTGTTACCAGCCCCTGAATCCTAAAAGTGGGCAATACAGAAACTGGGAGGCGCACATTTGCATACTCTACGCAACTAAGTGTGTATATGGTTTAGCGATTGAGATGTATGTTTGTTCATCATAGATTCTTGGTGATTTTGCAGATAAAATAAAAAGTGTTACCAAAATTAGGTAATAATTTCTCAGAAGAAAATGATCCTTTTGTAATTTTAAATTTTAACGCTACATATAATCGTGGTCAAAGTTTTACACATTTAGCAAAGAAAATTAGAGCTAAGAGAATAATTAGTAACAACGAAGAATTTAATTTTGTCACACAAAAGAATGAGTGAAGCCACGCGCTATGGCTAGCAAACGATAAGTTTCATAAACTCCCGGGTGAAATCCCTACGTAATGATACTGGCTTTTTGTTTCGGAGTTTAAATGCGGTTGTTTTTCACTACCGGTCTGTTGTTAGGACTTGCTCTGTTCGAAACTTGGGCAAAATATTTCTGTAATAAGCAGTTTCGTGTTATCAAAAATTTTTTCTGCATTTCAATAATGTTTTGTTAGAAAATTTCCTAAAGGTTAGCTGCGGCGGCGTAAACAAATAAATCACAAATAGGCTCTCTCTCTTTTTTTCACGCTGTACAGACCTTTGCCTTCAGATTTGACACTGTAAAAGGCTGTTACCTTCGGTACTTACGGTATAATATTTTTTAACTATGTAATGATAATCACGTCTTCTATTTTGCTCCTATATATTTATTATGTGCCTATGTAATGGTCTATGAACCTTCCGTCTTTTTAATTATGTCCTCGATCTCCATCCAAAGGTTGTCTGGAAGAGATTTCTTTTAGCAATAAGGTCGCCAATTGTATATCCACTTATTAGTTGTAAGAAACTTCTGTGTGCATAAATAATTATGTAGTTGGATTTACAATAAAGATTATTCTATCTATCTAAACAAAATTCTCCCTAAGTCCAAGAAAAATCCAATAAATGCCAGTTACTAAAACGTTAAAGTCAAATTTCAAAAGCAAATCCGAGTCCGGTAACTTTAACTGCGCACTGCAAGTCTAACCGGTTCTAAACTCGGGTTTAAGTAGAGCTAAACTGGCGCTAAAATGTGCACCACTCTAAGGGGTCGTCCTTACTGGTTAATACTTCTTCAATGCACTATCATAAACAAATAATGGGCATTTATATTCAAGTAAATAGTCCCAAGATTGCGCAAGATAATTATAATCGCTTGAGAACTTACGCCAACGGTTCCAACAATCCACAAGCTCCTTGTTCCATTTGGCAGCCTCAAAAGAAGAAATAGCCAAGATGATTGCCAACCTTCGATAGGAGACGGCACTACAAGAAGAAGAAGTAAATACGAATAGTACAGATGATTTATACAGCGGCACAAAAATGTTTCGACAGTTTATTTTTATTTTTTTTAGTTATAAGGTTAATAATTCGCTCGAGACAGGACTTGAACCCGCAACCTCATGCATACCGTGCAGGCGCTCTAACCATTGAACTACCGAGCCACGTAACTGTCGAAGAGAGCTCCTGGGTTTGTTGTAATGATGCGAGTGGACTGTATTGGTTTAAGACTGGAAGATAGTAGTGTGGCGGGAAATTCAAAATTTTCACAGTTTTTTACATTTTGTAGCTAAACTGAGCTACGATTTTTGTTCAGCGATTTTTCGTCCGCGAGAATAAAACCGTATTCTTTTCATTATTGTAAACAACAGAACAACAATAATTCAGCCGATTATGTGTTCTGGTCTACGACAAGTTTTTTGGGCACTACCACTGCTTCGTAGACCAGAACACACAATCGGCTGAATTATTGTTGTTCTGTTGTTTACAATAATGAAAAGAATACGGTTTTATTCTCGCGAACGAAAAATCGCTGAACAAAAATAGTTCAGTTTAGCTACAAAATGTAAAAGTCTGTGAAAATTTTAAATTTCCCGCCACCTTGCTGTCGTCTACCCTTAAATTAATTATATTATATCAAAATTTGAAAATAGGTGTCGACACGTCAGTTAGTCGAAGGTGAAGTGAAGTTGCGCCGGCTCCGATAGGTGGCGGGGCCAGCGCGACCGGTTTAGGTACCGCGGCGCCTGCGCCCGCGCTCTGCAGCATGACGTAGGGCTCCAACAACTACCGAGCCACGTAACTGTCGTAGCAAATTTTTCAACATTATTGATAGGTTCTCGTGTTACGGACGGCGGGCGCCATTTTCGATAGATTACCACAGCACCGATGCCATCCTCTTACCGAACTCAGTGTCTTTTTCTGTGTGACCCTCACTATAGCATCTGAAGTGATGATGATGATGATGCAGCGTCCGAGTGAACGCATCCGAGTGGATATCATCGGAAATACCATTGGACGCTGTATAAAATAATCTAATTGTACCAAAAGCCTAGGTTCCTTTTTGTTAAATGTTTTGTTGGTTCCATTTGGACCGACATGCGCGCAAGAGCTTACATCTACGTCTTCGCTTACAAGAGAGTGTTTAAGGTTCCAAAAAACGTCCAGTTTTTGAGCAAGCTCGGATTGCATCCTGAGTGGTGCACGAGTAGCAACTCGTTTTGAATCTGGATATGGAACCGGCGTTTAAAAGAGGACGCTAAGGTTTTACATTTGAGATTGTAGTACTTTGAAGCCCGCAAATCGGAATGACGGCACCTGCAACGAAGAGTTAGAGAGATAGACAGATAACTCTTCATTGTACACCAAAGATAAATTAAATTGTTTATTTTAAACTAATTAGAATGTATACAATTGGCGGTCTTATCGCTAAGAGCAATCTTTGCCAGACAACTGTTCAAGATTTTCTTAAGTGTCCATTGGAATGATTGAAGGGTTTGACGAATAAATTAAAAATTTCCCTGTCAGAGCGTGTGGTTATTAAGTTTCATTTTACCGTTTCCGTAAAGCCAAGGGTAGATTAGTTGATAAAAAATATCATCTAATGGACATCAAATTACAAAGGAAAAACAGGCACGGTTTCATTAGGGTCGAAAAATAAATAAAAACAAATAAAGTCGGTCGTATTTCGACAAAACTAAGCGGTCAAATCAGATTGTGTGGTTCTACATTGTGACTTATCGCTAATCGGTCGGTAAACCAAATTTCAGTCCACGTTCAGAATTACTCGCTGAAAACGCTATGCAGTCAACCATTCATCCTCAGTATCCGGTACAGTCGAGAGCGGATTCACTTTTTTTTAATGAGAGAGCGAAGTGTACTTAAAAAATCTGACGTTTGTATATTACGTGTGTTAGTTTTGAGGATAACCTGAGTATCGTTAATTGGAACGTCATGAAATTTAATTAAGCAAGTAAATAAGACAAACATATTTTATCAAATTATGAGGTGGGACTTTATAACTTTTAATCACCGAACTAAATCCCATAGAATCCGCAGTTTAAAATCACAATTAAACTTGTCCCCACAGAAACAAAAGATATCAGCAATAGAACAATACGAAACATCATTTCGACCATACGTCTAATATTCGAATGTCAACCATATTGCATTAGTGTACAATTTTACTTTAATTGCAGGGACTACGAGCAAATAAGCTCCCAAAGGCAATTTGGGCATCTATTTTTCCAGACACATTTCAGAGTTCTATATTGTATGTAATTTTATCCTTGATCGAAGCTTTTAATACGATAATACTAAATCAAACAAAAGAATGTACCTCATAAATAATTTTAAATTTCGAACATGAGCCAAATCGGTCAAGTGGTTGCCGAGATAATTATGGGGTTGTAAAGTACACCACGAGTTAATAGTTCGGGGCGAAAAACTAGTGATACTTGTTCCAAAATTGGCTGTAACGTAAGCGGACAGGGGTGTAACACAGATATAGATTTTCCACCGTTTGTATTAGGATAGAGCACATGCGGCTACTCATTGGCCGCTAACTCTTATTGCCCGCACTGTGAGTGCTAAAATCAAACAAAAGTGAAAATATTCACGCCACCTAAATCTTCGTGAAATGTATGGAGTGGAGGGTGATGATAACAAACGTACCTGCTGATTTATCACGCGGTCTGGTGCTAATCGTTTTTGTCTGAAAATGGATTAAGGCTGGAAGATAGCAGCGTGGCGGGAAATTCAAAATTTTCACAGTTTTTTACATTTTGTAGCTAAACTTAGCTATTTTTGTGTAGCGATTTTTCGTTTGCGGCAATAACATAACATTATTTTCATTATTGTAAACAACAGAACAACAATAATTCAGCCGATTATGTGTTCTGGTCTAAGACAAGTTTTTTTTGGTCAGTGCCACTGCTTCGTAGATCAGAACACATAATCGGCTGAATTATTTTATTGCTTTCAAAAATAATATCAGTTTACCTCTATTTATTTTCAGTTCAGAAAAAGCAGTTTCGATTTTTTTTATTGCTTTTCTCCACTTTTGGTCCTATCAAAAAACAAACGCCTCATAGTTTTGAGTCCCTGAAACCGCACAATGGACCATTTTAAAATCGACTTTCTCTCTCGCTCCTGTTTATTTACTTACAGCGGGGTAGGCAGCTGTGTTTTCAGCTGATAGACGTTGTGCTCGGTTTTGGAACGCAGCACAGTCAATCACAATAAATTAGCATATCGTCCCCATTTCAGCGCTCTGATGCATTATTTGAATAATTGTTTAATTTCATTCGGTACCGCCGCGCTGCCGTGTTGAATGTAGGAATCGTGAACGTTATGCGCCATTTTATGGCTGTTTTAGATTTTTATTGCAAGTAAGGCAAGAGAAACATTCTAAAGTCAGTCAGCACAACAGGAAGCAAAAATCTCGGGATGAGCTATTTTTATACTCGAGCTGAAGGCAGAAAATTGGCTGTAATAAGAAAATACTGAAATGTGTGCTATTTTGAACTTATGATAAAGAGGATTGAAAGTAGTATTTAATTATAAATTCTAGTACATTATTAAGGCTTTACAACCACTTGATTTAAGTTGGGATAGATTTAGAGAGTAGTCTAACATTTTACATTAGATATAACCTGTCAAATACCTACCTGCGTAGGAATTTTGCCATGGAGGCCATAATGGCATAAGTAATTAATGGTAGATTCCGAATATGAAAAAAAAAAAAAAAAAATTGGACAAATCACATAAAACAGAATACATCCCCAGAAATGTGCTACCCAATTGACGATTATGCTCACAATCTGCTTTCAAATGTATGGTCGAATAGACTCGAACGATTCAAGTTTTCCACTGAGCAAAAATGTTTAGAAGGTTAGCTCTTTTTGGCTCCACAAAAGTAAAAATGACAAATACCTCCCATAACACGCATGCAACGCACACGGTGCTTCTAGTTCCTTCGAGTTTAATCGCACTAAGGACTTGAGACTTGCACGATTACTCAAACTCATATTATAATAGAAACTAGTTTATACTTTGCTTTTAAACTTTTAATTGCACACAAAAAATATTAAATCTTTGATAACAATAAAAAAGGAATAGTGTACATGGCGAACTTATTTCTGCGCGATTTTTTTTTTCTTTCTTATAAATTATGCAGTAGAACAAAGCACGATTATACAGGGCAATTTTTTAATCGCTTTTTCATGTCTATGGTCACATGTTAAATATGTAGCTTGAACTAAGCCTAGCTTCTGTTTTTGCTACACTTCGCTTTATTATTATCGTACACGACTTCGAGTCGTAAATCTTGTCCGGCTTGACGCATGCGCTTTTCGAGATAGCCTACTTTGTGGGCGAATATTTTATGGGTAACATTTTTCCATTATTATATGGAGAGTATTTCTACATGAAGTTAATTGGATGTGGTCTTATTTTGTCAATAAATATTTTATACTCGGCTTCTCCGATGTCCGTCGAATATTTATTACAATTCCATTGTAGGGCTTGATTTGATCTTAGATGCCGTAGAATAAAATAAAAATAACATTACTGCTGGACGATCGATGTAATGTTGGCTAAAATGGGTCCAAGTCTCATATAGGAGCAAGAGAGGCTGGAAAGGTAGTGGAAAAGTGGAAAGTGAAAGTGAAAAAAGTGAAAAAAGAGCGCTGACATGTCACAAACATCGATTTAAATCGATGGGCACAAATGAAAACTTTTTAAGAATATGAAACGTTCAATGAACGTAAGTATCGAGCTATTCGAAAAGTCGTAGAACAAAGGTTGTTGGAAATCACATTTAAAAGTTGACGTATTTCCGGAATACATCTATTTAAAAATTGCCCTGTATTGACACGTCATCATGAAATATACGAAACTTCTCTAACAGAATAGTTTTCGTCTACAAGATTACGGCCGACTGCTTCTAAAACCGCACAGTTTGTCAATAATTACGGCACGGTTAAAGTACCATTTGGAACCATCAGAGAAACAAATAACATAAATTGTAGACCGTACAGTCAGGCACAAAATTTTTGAGCCAGTCAATGTTCTTACTGAATACATTTGTTTCGATTTGGTGATAAAATTAGATTTTAAAGCGGCTCACTCGACTCTGTAAATAAAAATAAAAACGTAATTTGCGTAAAATGACGACTCTCATTTTAACCTGTCCGTTGTGTTAAAACTTTAAGTACCTAACGACACTATGCGGAAAATACGCGGCCGAAGTTCCGCGGCTGATTTTACGTTCCGACGTATTCGAAAAGTGCTGATATGACACACCATAAGGGTGGAAATTACACGAAATTCGGTCCGAACTTACATTACTAAAGAAATTGAACCGAACTTCGGCCGCGTATAATGTGTTGTTAGAATACGTTAGCGCCGAATTTACGCCCGACCGAAGTACAAAATGCGACAGAATTTCAGCATGGGGTAGGCAGGTAATCGTATGAGGTAGAGGCCACCCCTGGTGTCAGAGTTTTAGGCCGCCTAAAGGGCCTCTGACATGGCTTAACGATTGTTATTAAGCAACAACAACCGGGACCAACTGTTTAACGTGCCTTTAAAGGTACAGAAGCGCTCAGATATTATAATAATAATATAATTTCGGAATAATGTGCTTAGACGAAAACAATTGCATTTTCAACTCACGGCGACGACATTTTTTATAAATATTGCGGTAGATGATGAAGTTAGACACTGAGTGTGGTGTCGCCCATAGTACGTACGGTTGCCAACACACTAAGCAACCCCATGGTAGCTCTTACCGCGCACGACATAAGAGCTTCAATCAAATAAAATGTGTATCCCGCTGTGTCGCTGACTGTACGTACAAACATACGGCAGTCAAAGTGGGTGATCTCCGGGGGTCTCATAAACACTTGCGGCCTAATGGAGTGCTAGAGTAATTTATTTACTAACATCTATCTCCTGCCCTGGACGACATATGGATGACCTTAGTGGATTTGCTAGACTAGACTTTTGGTCCAGATGCAATCCCATCCCGCTAACTAATGGGTCATTTTCAGCAGAGAAATACATACCTAATTTTGGTGGAACTTTTTATTTATGGTTTTGGCTAAGTTGAGGTTCGTACTGTTTACAGGTTATTTATTGGAGTAATTAACACTTAACTGTATAACACTTAAGAACATAATTTTCTCTAAAAATCCACTAATAAAAACTGCCACCAAAATTAGTTAAGTGTTTCTCTACTGAAAATTACCCTAATATTTTTGTGAATAAGTGAGTGTGAGTGTTTATAACTCTTTCACGCTAAAACGGCTGAACTAATTTGGAGGGAATTTGGAAAAGAGACTGCTTTTAAAGGGTGGATTTTTGAAACGGGGTAGTAAGGGCAGGTACCTTAACCGTTATAGTTACAGGAAAACGTTCCTAGGAAACGATACATAACTTTTGAGATATTATGAACTGCATTCCCAGATTTTGGAGAAAAATACAGTCTGCGCAAAACAAATGCTAAAATACTTTTTTTTATGCCAATCGATACTATTTCTTGTAGGAATCAAAAGACTTAAACTGAGGTTTGAGTACCTACTATTCGCGAAAAACTTTCCTCATATAATTTTGTTCGGAAAATCGATCATCAGTTGTTTTTCTCATTCCAAGACCTTTAGGTAGGTCTATGAGGTAGTGAATGAATCGTATAAAGTAGTGGCCGGCCACACCTGGTGTCAGAGTTTTTACGCCGCCCAAAGGGCCTCTGACAATTGGCTTAACGATTGTTATTAATCATCAACAACAACCGGGACCAACGGTTTAACGTGCCTTCCAAAGCACGGAGACCTTTAAAATGGAGGGATACTTTACGAGACGCGTCAAGAGATGTATGCGTGAGCGGTGACGTAAAACTGAAGTGACGTCACGATGGACCCTCTCATAGAGCTCTTTATCCTTTCAGGAGACGTCAAAGAAAGTTATCTTAAGGCTTCTTAACACGCTTAATAATAATCCTTCAAATTAAGAACAAAAGGACGAAGGGTCGGAGCAACAATAGAGTCTGCAAAAGTTTAGAGCCGCTTAGCGAAGCGTTAGCTTTTGCTTGTGGTTTTGTTCGACCAGCCTCTTAACTTATTTTTTTATCAACTGCATAATCATGTTACCTAAGTAGTTTGTCACGCGTATGTACCATAATATTGAACTATACCACCGATTATAAAAGAACATTATTTCGTAAATTCATTGAGCAGGAACAAACACACACAGTATAAAGCCTCGTTGACATTTGACGAGTACTCGGCCGAGTTTTCTGACGAGTAATCGGGCAAGGGAGGAGTATACTCATTCATTCACTTGCCTTATGTAAACAGTCGAGACAGTGTATTACAGATTTAAACTACAAATGAGAACAAATTAAACTGGGGCTGTGGATGCCACTTTTGACAGGATTTTTATCTGTAGCCCTTACATATTTTATGTGCCAAAGATTTAAAATATTAACCCCTTCTCTCGTCAATTAGGACCTCTAGCAGGGTTTTATCAATCATCAGCAATCTGTAAGAAAAGTTTTGCGGCAGTTACGAGCGCAACGGAAAATTCTACTGAGATTCAGGATCTCAAACGTTAAACGTATGCGTTCGACAGGTGGTATCGGAGTTTCACTGATCTCGTAACGGAACATTTTTTTTCTTTCATCACTGCTTGCAGTATGGTAACGTGACTCGGCCAAGCAGTCGTTAAATGTAAACGAGGCTTAACCGCGAAGACAAAGGCATGTCATGTACACTGCAAGTGACTCTGCGTCGGGGCTAGTGACTGCGTCTATTGTGTTCGCTCGCCACTGCTCGCTAGATTTTGTGGAATATTATTTTCCTTATGGTAGAGTCGCCAGGCTAATAAATAATTGATTTGTTTACATTTAAAGGATGACGGGAAAAAATGTGGGTATGGGACACGGACACGTACCCACGACCAATAACGATGTATGTCGTTAGAAAGCTCTTTTCATTGTTATTACAGGGGCTAGTCTCAATTCATTGTGGGGGAAATGATATAGTTACTACATATCTATTAAAATAAAAGTTGTTTGTTCCAGATATTAAAAAAATTGTGTTTAAAAGTTAAAAATGCCTACGTAGAAACTATTAATGCAAGTACTAACTGCCGAAATGCTTATTGCGAGTGAAAAAACCACACAGCATCTCACTACATTCGTGTACATTTGGCTGTCATCGGTTGGCATCGGGTGGGTGAAATACGCCGTTCGGTACAAACAAAGGCGTCTCACAACTAGCGCCGCCAATGGAAAAAAAAAACATATCTTTTTTTTTGGATGCGTTTTTAGCAAAAAACGCTCCTGCGATTCCTCAACGCGAGGCTTAACTATTTTTAGGACCTAAGGTTTGGATTCGAGATCCTAGAACTTAAGAATGCAATCGATTCTCGCCAAAAGTGGCCACTTTTGGCGAGAATCGATTGCATTCGTAGGAAATCCAATCCTGGAACCCAAACTTAGGTCCTAAAAATAGTTAAGCCTCGCGTTGAGGAATCGCAGGAGCGTTTTTTTGCTAAAAACGCATCCAAAAAAAAGATATGATTTTTTTTCCATTGGCGGCGCTAGTTGTGAGACGTATGGCGTCTTAAGTAACTATAAATTTTTCCTCACAACGAGTTGAGATTAGTCCCAATAATAACAAATGATGGTCATGAAAAGAGCTTTCTAACGACATACGTCTGGTCGTGATTGGTCGGTAGGTACATTCCGCCCGTCATCGGTTTAAACAAAGGCTTTTTGGCATTAATTTCTTTCATCCCAGCATCTGGTGCATGCTAAAGGTTACAATTTCACCTTTATTTCGCTTGAGCTGACGTACGAATCGAGATTAGCACGGAAGAGGGAATGTCACACGAAGAATCGAAGTGATAAATAATCAACAATAACATCTAAGTGTATTAACCCATGTTCTGACACAATAAACTTCATTTCATCATCGATATAATACTCGTAGCGTGGCGGTTACGAGTTACGACGCTCTTGTTGGAAATTCGATAATATTAATTCAAACAGGAAAACTTGCACCAATTATTTTTTTCTTCACAACGATATTTTCATTGCCAAAATTGTATATTTGTAGCATCATAAGAGCTGAGATGAACTTCTCAAGTAGATGAATCGTCAAAAAAATTCGTTCCTTGATAGAGAGTATCTTATACAGCATAAAGCCAATGTTTCAGGCTTGGTTGGTGATACTGTTATACAGTTGTAGGCTTGTCTAACTTAACTAGTACCTATTCTACCCTACGATTTTATTTCAGACTTTTCCACAAAACCAATTAATATATTCGATCACCCTTCTTCGAATTTTTACGCACCTGCTAGACATGACCTTTTTTGTCTTTTGTAAAGAAATAAAGTAAAACAATAGTTCATAAAGGGTATAAAACAGCTGTCTTTTCTTTGCGTTGTATAACAAAGGTAGTTTCAAATAACTTTTGTGTTTAGTTTTCACAAGTTTCTCTTTATTTTCTGTTACATTCTTTGCGCTCTATCTTTTGAAAAGCCGGCAACACTCCATTTTCAAACTTATTCGACATACAATAAAGAGCTATTTAGTTTACAGATTTAAAAACACACTATTTCGTTTGGATCAAAGCCGGTTCCGTTAACTTTTAATTTTTATACGTAACATCACCTGTTTTTGTAATAAACTACTAGCCACAAATTAAACATTCGTGTATAAAAAATTGATGATAGGTACTTTGCCGTACCTTACCTTTTGATTTTGTACGTGGCGCCCGCCGCTCATTTTAATATACTTATTTTTGTAAAAAAAAAACGAAACTTTTAGCAATAAGCTCCCGATGCTCCGGCAATAAATCAGTGTTCGAGCCAAATCTGTGTCAACTTTTCAAACAAAGCTCAATGGCTGAACGAAGATCGATCAGGGTTGTCACTCTGAAAATTACGCCGCAAAGACTGCAGTATTTGACATTGGTAAGTCGATTTTTTTGTTGTTGCAGGTTGTTGTTGATAAGAGTAGTACTCTGCGATGCTGCCCTAGTGGATTAATGTTGGACACACAATAGTCAGGTCCCAGGTTCAAATCCCGGTGCGGGCATGTACGTTGACTTTGTTTATTTTTGACCCCCGACCCAAAAAGATGGGTGTTATAAGTGTCACCGCTATGTGTGTGTGTGTGTGTGTGTGTGTCTGTTTGTGTGACCGTAGTAGCTCTTAAACGGGTGGACCGATTTGTATGCGGTTTTTTTAAATTTGAAAGCAGGTTTTCTAGCGACTGTATTTAGATACGTTTTATCATCTATTCATTCAGCCGTTTATGCTTGATATGCAGGGGAATTCAAAATTTTAAATTTAGTTGTTATTAATGAAAATTTCAATACAACGAATTAATAGATTTTTCCTCCCGAAGTTTATTATCGAGCTATTATGAGAGGTAAAACACAACTAACCACGCCACTTTAATAAGGACGGCGCCAAGGAAGGAAAAGGAAAACAACTTATTAAATTCTCAGGGTCCGCCCAGTCTTATTCAGCCATAAAAAGTACACCGAAAAAGAAGTAAGCCTCTAACAAATTGAAGTTCGTTCAACTCTTGACATTTATGTTTTCCCGCTACAATTACGTTGTTAATCCGACAAATCGTCGTGGCTCGCTTTTTCCGCCCTTCTATGAGCGTCCTCTAACCCAAGGAGAGTATATTAAAAAAACTTTTTGTATTAAACAAGTGTTTCGCTTCGAACTATGAACTCGCGACCCCATATATCTCAACAAACCTGCGACCGATTTGGCTCATGTTCTTTAAAAATTATCTTTGCCTCATTTACCCGCCTACCAAATTTCATGATGATGAGACAAAATTTACAAGTTATCGTCGAACGAACATTCATACATACAAACATACATACATACAAACGCCGGATTATTCAAGTAGATTCGGAGAACTTCGCTCGTTCAAAAAGATATTTTTTAGCATTCCATAGAGTTACCGTGCGGGTGCCGGGTCCATCGCGTTTCAGTCAGGGAAGTCCGGTGCAGCATCCGGAACTAGCGATCCAGCTAAAGAAACACAATATCTCGATAAACAGTTCTATCCCACTATCGGCTAGCGCCATTTTGCTTTTTTTCACTGCGTAAAGCGAGATGTTTTCCTTCACCGTTAGCGGGCTTAGTTGGCTCCACACGTATTGACGCCGAGAGAATGGCAGGTGGAGCCGAAAATTCCTGTCGTGGAGGCCGCGTACAGGACCGCGAAGTGTGGGTAGGCCAGCTGCACGATGGTCCGACGACATCAAGGCCGTAGCAGGCTCAACCTGGACCACAATAGCTGCAGACCGGCTGAAATGGAAGAAGAGTGAAGAGGCATACTTCCAGCAGTGGACACATAAATGCTGAAGAAGAAGTATTGACTTGTCTTTCCTGTGGGCTAGGCCGACTAAGCTGTCAGGATGGTATAGGTGCTGGGCAAGCCTACTCCATCTAAAACAGTGTCCCAGGCACTGGTCTCTTCACCCATCTATTGTGTGAGTGAAGGTGCCACTGGACGCTGTGTAAATCATCTCATTACGTAGATGCAATGGGCCTTAGTAAAGCGAGATGCCGCTCCAGATAGCGGGATAAAACTGTTCATTGTGACCTGGTAAATACCTGCACCTATACGGCATCTATCACACAAATGGCAAAAGGAGTTTTTAGGAGCACTCGTAAGATTTGCATCTCAGACTCTCTACTCGCACATTCTAACATTTTCAAAGATTATGTTGATTACAAGACAGCTGTCACCTCAGTTTACCGCGACCACGAGCCCTGCAAAGGTCTCGAAACGTTGGAAAATGTAAAAAGTTAATAAAACGAGTGTTAAATCCGTTAAAATCTGTGTTTAAATTAGGTACATTTTGTTAAACTTGGGTCTCAAACTCCGCATACTTTCTAACTAATTACTGATATTTTCAGCATAATTGTATTAAAAAACTGGCTGGGAAAATATCTATTTTAGAAGGTTAAATAGACCCCAAAGAAGTCCAAAACATTTTTCGTTATTATTAGGGAAATCGAAAAATATATTTACCCTCATACACTGGGAACTTTACCCTAAGGACTCTCAGGTAAACAGCTAAGTTTTCGGTCTATTCCTCTGTAGGCCAACTTTTAGTATACACCTGCCTTAAGAAATACTCGTAGAAGTAAAAATTCACCCTTTTACGGAGCATCATATTGATACAATTGCTGCAAACTTTGTGGGAGAGGGGGACCTATTTGTATTATGGGTTAGTGAAAGCTTTGTCTGAAAACCAGCAACCGATTGCACCTACAGTGTGTTCGAGTTTACTATAAGGTGTGAAAATGTAAAAATTTAATTGTGGAGACAAACAAAAATATTCTATTCTATTCTCTTCTATTATACCAACAATGTCCTAGGCACTGCAGCGCCGAGTGGTCTCTTCACCCATCTAGTGTGAGTGTAGGTGCCACTGGACGCTGTTATGCAAAGGCCTTAGTATTTTTTTATTATACCAAATCAACTTTACATAATAGTACCAGTATAATATTATGAGAATACGCAATGCGATAAGCTTTAAGGTGCTTCCCTTTTTAGATCGTATCTTAATATGCATTTTCCGTAAAAAATCGTTTCATAATAAGGGTTTTATGCCCATTTTCAACAACCATCCCTAATTTTGAAAGACTTTTTAACGCAAATTAGGGGCCTCATAAATCGATAACGGTTTTCACCAAGCTTGGTGCTAGATAAACATTGGTGAAAACCGTTATTGTTTTATGGGATAATTTGCGTTAGAACTGTGTTAGAACTGCGGCATTAGAACAACAAATTGAGCGAACGAGGAACGTGCCAAGTCAAGTTTGGGCCAGGCGCTGTTAGCAAGGTTATCTAAGTAATTGTGTATTTGGGAAAAGTTAAATAACTTTACCTCTCTCTCTCTCTTGCTGGATCTTGAATTTATTTATCGATCCCAGGCGAAGTTTTGAAGCCCTTTGTTTGCTGCCGTTACTTTTAATGTCGGCGTCTGTTTGACGTTGGGTTATATTGTTTCAATTTTTAGATTAATTGCTTAATCATACAATACAGCTGCTGGACATCTAACGTTAGATGCCTTGAAAATCTACAGAATAACATAAGAAAGAATTTGCTACGAAAACAGGGAGATTAGCAAGTTTTACCGACGTATAACAGTAATTCCTACATAGATTTTTTGCGATTTCGATTCATGTGAAACTCCTGTAATCGTTTCCCCTGAAACTGTTTTCAGGATATTATTTAAGAAACAGCAGTTTTTTTTTTCATTAACGACTGGTACACTTTTTGGCAAGCAGCGGAAAACCTCAAAATTTTACAATTTATACTCTGCAGAGCCCTTTTACGAGTTTAATTTAAGAGCGACTGTATACAATTTTAATTAAATGAATATAATTATATTTCCCGCGGCACACAGTTTGAAAAACCATCGTTTTTAATTAACGAGGTTCGAAATTCAAATTTAATTAAGGCACAGCGCTAGCTAGTAGTCGTATCTCGTTCGCGTGCTAGAATAAGGCGCAGTTGCATCCCGCGGGAGCATAAAGTGACACTTAATGGCCTCCTCACGTGTTAAGCTTTTGCTTTTATTAATTTCAAGTTTAAACACAGATTATGTTGAGTAATTAACTTTTACTTTCAAATACTACTTTCTACTACTATTACAAACGCGAAAGTTTGTAAGTATGGATGGATGGATGGATGGATGGATCCCTGCTACTATTATAAACGCGAAAGTTTGTAAGTATGGATGGATGAATGGATGGATGGATGGATGTTTGTTACTCTTTCACGCTGAAACGGCTTGACGGATTTGGATGAAATTTGGAATGGAGATAGCTTAGACATCAGAAAAACACATAGGCTACATATTATCACGCTATTACACTTAGGGGCAATGAAAACCACATTTATTTTTCCTGTAGTTCACGCGGACGAAGTCGCGGGCAAAAGCTAGTACATTATAGATTGACTTCATTATTATTGATATTCATATCTCTTACGAAATGTTGGCCTTGGAGCGAGCAACGAGCGGCGCATTGTACGCCGGTTTCCCCGTAACACACCGGACTGAATGCACGAATGCTCGCTGTGTAACATGTTACATTCCCTTCGGCCATGCGGCCGATAACTACCGGTCAGTCTCCACCTTTAGCTCTTGGCAACAATGTCTGACTTAAAAAAGTAGTTGATGGACTGCATTTTACACTAACTTTATCTTCTAAAACTTCTGCTCTGCGAGGACAAAGTATTTCTTTGTAAATTTACAAAATTACAAAGTATTCCATCAAAAGCAACAAACTAGATGGAGATCGTCAACCTGCAAAACTGCATAATACAAAAACTTTTGCAGACCAAATTTTAGTCCATGTGATCAATTTTATTATAAGTTGATTCATGTCGAAATTTTTGTAAGAAATATATTCTAGACCCGATCTCTAATAATAAGAATGCAAGTGACGTGTTATACAAGGTGTTACAAAAGATCCTAACTCTTTTTACAGGGTAATAGCACCCGGTGGTAAAGATCACAAAAAAATTATTTTTTTTTGCTTTATGACGTTTCGTTGATTTTTAAATTAATAAAATGTGAGCGCTGTGGCGGAAGAAAAGTATTTTTTAAATATTGTTTTCATTGACTTCCACAATTTTTTAACATCTCAAAGCTATGCAAATTCACATACACACACAAACATACTTTTAAATTTGAGCTAATAGCAAAAACAAAAAAGTTATGATTTTATTTTCAATTTTGAGGTTATAAAATGAAAATTGTTTTTTTTTCAACTTTTTTTCCAGAATTGACATCCTGTTGGCCAGTAGGCCATCCTGTTAAAAGAGTTAGGATGTTTTGTAACACGTTGTATTGACAGTTGATTTACAAAATGTTTATTTTCCACTATTCTTTATGATCGCACTGTATTATAAATTCGTAGCATAGTTTCAGTGCTATTCTTAAAGTGTAGCTTGAGCTTAGGATCTCCTGAAAGATTTTAAGTTTTGACACTTTCATTATAAAAACATTTCATTATAAACGATGAGTAAACAATGACGATGAGTCGTATTTTGACGCTAAAAACGGAGACAACCTACAGGTGGCCCTGTAGACAAATCCCAAACTTATTCCGTAAAATTAAGGTGCAAACTGGCTGTCCGTAATTCAGTGGAATTAACTAAATTAAATGAGACATTACACCTGCTAGCTTTTGCCTAGGTTCGCATAGATAACTCCAGCCATAACTCAGGCCAAAATGGCATCTATTCCCATCAACTTATGGTCTTCGCTATCTGCAAATTTATGTGTGTGAGGTTGTAGAGACCTGCGGGCTCAGACATGGTGGGTTAGACGTCGAGGTAAACTGAGACTTAATGTTATTAGTGGAGGGTCCATGTTATCTGGAAGCGTGTTCGCAACTGGTATGGCTTGGAAGATAATTGGAAGTATTTCTCAGGCACCTACTTAGCAAGGTTGACCCCTTAATGAGGTAGGTGGTGGGGGGTGAATTAACTTGCTCGTTATTACTGCTTTGACTTAAGGCACACTATGAAGTTAACTTTACTATCTGGGGGGTCTACCGGCTAAAACGAAGCCGATTACCATTGGCGAAAATCGAAGTTCGATTTATGAAAAATTAACTTGTTGGCAGTACATTTTTCAAAAATGTAACTTCGATTTTCGCCAATGGTAATCGGCTTCGTCTTAGTCGGTAGACCCCCTGTTTACTACCGTTATTATATTTTTGTCTAGGGATGATTTCCAACCGCTAAATAGCGAAAAAGACTGTGTTTCTCTTTGTATATGAAGGTAACGTGACATGAGCTGAGCTGATTAAAAATTCCAACAATATGCCTTAATTCGGAAGGCAAAGTTTTTTGTTCGAAAGTCCGTTATTGGCTTAATCTTATCTTTAGACAATATTGAGAAACTAATTTCAATATTTTTTATTTTGCTTCAGTAGTTTTGTTTTTATGCGCTAAAATGTTTTGTTCCTATGACCGCCAACAGTATGCAGACCGTCGCGTGAAGGTCATAAAACCATATCTTTGAAACGTTGTAAAATCCAAACTACTGAACCAAAAACAAAAATATTGAAATTAGTTTCTCAATATTGTCTAAAGATAAGATTAAGCCAATAACGGACTTTCGAACAAAAAACTTTGCGTACCGAATTGAACGAGCGAGCAAAGCGAGAGAAGTTCTTCGAGTCTTGAACAATCCGGCGTTTGTATGTTTGTATTTTTGTATAACTAGAGTATTGTTGGTCAGATCGTCACGACTTATGGTATAATCCGTGCGGAATCAGAATGGGATAATACCTTTTGGAACTGAATCGAAAATGACAGTTCTTGAGTAGCGTCAGTATAAAATAATTTAGTTCTACGTTCTATCATAGGGTTATGAAATTGGAAATACACAAAAATGTTTAATGTTTGTAATCTAAAAGGATTCAATGTTATTGTATTAATTGAATAAAACGTGATAAAACTCGAGCATACACCCACGCGCACAGAAAACACAAGCAAGTTTCGACGCGAGTTTGCCTTAGACAACTAGAGTTTGCCGAAATGCTGACGCTACAGGACCGCGAGCTTCTCAGTTCCAAAAGGTATTATCCCATTCTGATCCCGCACGGATTATAAGCGGGTAAATGGGACAAAAATATTTTTTAAGTCGAATGTGTGCCAAATCGGTCAAAGGGTTGTCAACATATGGGGTTGCGAAGTTCGGGGCGGACCACTTAGGTCAACTTGCGTCAACCATGGTTAGCGAGGTAACTCTGAGTTAATCAATAATTGTATGGAAATATCAGATTGAGTCAGAGTTAGTTACCTAACCCTGACTGACGCAAGTCCGCCTTAGTAGATAAGCCTTATCTAAAGACGTTGTAACCAGAGAATTTGTTAATATAACCCATTAATATAACCCACCTAGAACGCTACTTAGGTTTCACCTAAATACATAACTAAGATAAAACGGCTGGCTGCAGCCTTAAATACCTAGTTAATCACACAAGCAAACCTGCGGGCTAAAGCTAATAGTTGGTACATTATTTATGTCGTATAAGGAAGGAGTGTATCAAATGTGCGATAGCGTTTATTTATTACGGCTATTTAGCTGGCCGTTACGTCGGTTTTGTTCTGGGAAAGCGAACTCTACCCAAACGAAAGTTGTCAGAAATCACATTTAGATGTTGACGCGTTTCAGAAAAAAAAAATTGCCCTGTATAGCGATACATCACCGTCACCTTTCCCGCATTGTAGCTGGCTGCCAGTCCCACCATCAATAAACAGGACGTGAAAAAAAATATCAGGACTTAAGTCAGTAGCCAAATGGATGCGAAAAAAGCATTGATGAAGTTTTGAAAACTGTGACTTAACTTCTATCGATGTTTACGTTTGGTTTGGTGGCACTGTAGCCTTTGTCGATTAGTTACCTACCTCCAAGAAGAACCACAAAGTGTAAGAGAGTCCTATGAATCCAGATACCACTAGAAAGTGGTCAGTATCAGTGGTCTGCAACTAAATAAGAATAAAGTACGTACAGAAGGTCTATTTAAAGAAGGGATAAGTAATTTAATATCTTGCGTTTTGGGAGCCTACTAAATATAAAGATCTTCTGTGTAACCAATTTTCTGTAGCATGAGGTGTCATATGCTCAATGCTCATATCGATCTCAAAAGCGCCCCAGACTTCTCACTCGCTCGGTTGGTCTACCTCACCTCCCTAACTGATAAAAGTCATGATTCTTCCTAAAATATTTAATTTTTTCTTCGCAGCAAATCCGTATACTTTGCATACTCTAGTCCTCGCCTCGTTGCATAGTGATGAAACGAGGCGAGTTGTAGTGACAACACCACGCCAAAACACAGATTAAGCAACGAAGACATTGAAATAATTCTAATTAAAAGTGACACACTTCTTTCACTTCATTCACATTTATTGATATTATGCTCGCTGGTTGCGAGTATTTTTTATAGCTAAGGAGATCTTACTCGGCCGGCCTTGAGGGAAAATGACTTATCCTATATTATACTCGTATTCTAGAAGAAAAAATGTATTGTTTTCCGCAACTATTAACTCCCCTACCGCGGGACACCGATCTGGGGCAAGTGTTTTATTTGTAAATAGTAGGTAAGTTTTTAGATTATTTATTAGGTTAGTCTTATTTCTATTTGATTTAAATTGTCATGTAAATCTTGTAAATATCCAAATAAAAATTCTAACTCCCTCATTAGCTGTTTACATCAATGCAAAGGTATTGATAAATTAAGTTGATCGCTGCTGCCTATTTAATTGTATTACCTGAAGTGATGATGATGATGATGATTGAGTGCAGTGACCGTGATACACTGACTGTCATACGCAGCCGAAACTACTAAAGAATAATCGTATTAGAGGTCAATCCAATACACCTCTAATACGAAAAGATTCCCCCAAATTCTTGCCTAAAAGGGGGATGAAACGAGCTTGCAAGTTTTTTAAAGCTGCAGGGTTTTTGAAAAAGTGAAATACAGGCCCTGTTTGTTCTCAAAAGAACATTCTCTTGTTGGATGCTGTAGGTATACATTTTACGCCATGTCCAATATCTCTTATTGTATTTGATACTACCTAGAGTGGTGATTTCCCAACTGACCCTTTTCTCTGGTAACAAATAGGCAAGGTACGTTCCGCATTAGACCCAAACTGGAGGTTATCATCGGCCTCGATATAGCAAATTGGTGTCGGCCGCCTCTGTAGGTACAGGCGCTCACAAAAGTAAATAAAATGTAGTAAAAGAGCTGATTGTTAACTGCCGCAAAAGGTGTCATATCTGAAATTAAATTGAAAACAAAATAGTATTACATAAAATTTCCAAACTATGTGATAACATATTATGTTTAAATTACTATCAAATTTAACATTCATTTGGTGCAAAACAGGTCTAATAATTTGTTATAAATGTTTGCGGGCTTTTTCAAATCGAGTCATGTCTTTACTCGACATGTTTATCACAAAACTCGGAAAGTTTCAGAAGCAAGAATAGGGTTAATTCCAAGAAAAAAACATTTTACACACAATTTCCTAGGCACAACATCCGAGGAGTGTTAAATTCACTCATATTATATGAGTGGAAGGTTTCCCAAGTTATTCTTTAGTAACGTTTCTCATCGACGGTACTTTGTAAAGTAATTTATTGGGCAACCAATAAAACTGTCGCTATTTTCGATTTATTGTCTTTGCAAAAGGTGCGATGAGGAAGGGTAGTTGAAGGTAAACTAATTTGATTACATAGGTATGTGTAGAACCGAGGGTAGTTCAAATAACAAAATGTCATTTAAGACACCAGTCATCTCTGTCTACTGCAACCACAAGCCCTGCAAAGATATCGAAACGTTGGTAAAGTAATAAACATATTATCAAATTTTGATTACGTTTTTGTTAATTTAAAAAAAATCGACTCTTTGGCTTGTCAAGGTCACGAGAACAATATAGCGAACCATGGCGGAAAGAGATCTGGGGCCTGAGTCTGTAATAAAATGGACTGTAACGAGACTTAAGGCGGACTTAAGACCTGTACTTGACCTGAGCCGAGAACTTTTTAAATTACTGTTTTCTTTTTGTTACAGGTAAAATGGTGTGATAACATGGCTAGAAGAATGTATAGCAAAATGACCGCAGAGTTTGGCGTGACGGGAAAAGCCCTTTGCCCAACAGTGGGCATCATCCATGGGCTGGATATGTAGATTGATAGGTAAATAATTTTGTATGTGTTTATTTTTTACACACCGATGTTTTCTTATTGTTTATCCAATATCATGTCGTTTACTTAAATTTTTCTGTCATACGCTACAACGGGCGCAACATGGCCGCTTCCTCCATTTCGAATTTACCCAAAAAGTTGGACAGCGACTGTTAGGTGCCGATAAAACTGTAATTCCCTAAGCTTTTTGGGTCTGTTATGCAGGGTTTCCCCACCTGAGCTAACCCGGGGCTCCGCGGACGATATACACCAACCAACTATTTGGAAATTTACTCACCGTCAGCTTTTTAAAGTTTCAGGACATGATGTAATACCTAAGTGGCGATTGGTAGCAGGGGGTCTACAGGCTAAGACGAAGCCGATTACTTTTGGCGAAAATCGAAGTTCGATTTATGAAAAATGAACTGAGTGGCAGTAAAATGAACTGGGTGGCAGTACATTTTTCATAAATCGAACTTCGATTTTTGCCAATTAGTGACCAACGGTAGACCCCCTGGCTAGGTGGCGCTTGTGCATCCACAAAGAAATTTTTTTTTTTTCAGATAAAATACACTTATTGAGTACCTAAAAAATACATCAAACTTGACCTAGAGTACTCTGAACACAATACATCACCTATTTTTTTTTCCCGAGCGCAGTGATGTTGAATACTTTTATACGTCCCCCGTCCCAATATCCCACGGAGAGATATCTCGCTAGGTAGTACTAGGCTGATTTGAATCAGGTTGGCCTGCTTAACTACCCTGCCATGGTAGCCAAGCTTCACGCCGAGCGGTTTAAGGTCTCCATACAACGCTACCCAATAGCAAACGGACTGAGGTGTCACCAGGTGCCAGTTTCATAAAACTACAATTCATAGTTTATTATGACAATTGTACATTGAGTACATTAAGTAGTCGGATAGTAAGTTAACCTTGTTGTCACCTCTTTTATGTCTAATCGGCTATTTAATGTCGAATTGTCATAATAAACTATGAATTGTACATTTCGATGGCTCCTACGTAAACTACCGTATGTTGAAAAAGCTAACTTTCCAGGAGAGCCATTTAAAGATGTTTTCTTTAACCGTTCTTCTGATTTTAAAGCTTTTGGTTTGAAATTTTTACCATAAGTAGGTTATTTTGGGTTTGATTTTTATGTGCTAAAGTAAAAGCTGTATTTTGAATGCTTTTGGAGATATTGTTGTTACGATTCTTTACGACGGGGTAGCGAAGTAAGAAAATATCGTATGTTAATCTTACCATTTTTTACGGCGTGGATGAGGTGACTGAAAATATCGTATGTTTCACATACCATGTTTTACATGGATAAATCGCAGGTAAAATTACATGTATGTGGCACTTACAGTTTTTTACTTTGTAAATCATATGAAAAATAGTATGGTATGTAACATTAATTCAGTAAATACATGGGGAAATATTAAAATTTTAAATGGGACCAGAGAGTTATCTAAGTGATAGTTAATATTTACTTCATTCGTTATATTTAGTAGAACCTAAACCTAATTTTTAAAGAAACATTTATATGAAATAACTTTTCATATTTTCTTATGTTCCATTCCACTAATCAATTTTTATACCTAATAGTTTTCCTATTTTCAAAACTGTCTCCTTCGAAACTGCCACTGGGGTGGGGACTTGGGTAAAATTAGTGGCGTTTACCACCCTGGCAAATAGTAATTTAAATTTCCCTTGAAGCTCACGAGCGAATCAACTATTTATTCTTTCCAATTACTTCAAGATATTTAATGAAAAAGTACTAGACTTACATAAAGTAGTAGTACCCAATGGTAGACTCTCTGCCTCAGTGCTTTTCTCATTACTTGGGTTTTTTTTAAAGGCTTGCATAAACTCTAAAGAGGCCTTCTTTAGGCTAACCAACCCTGATTATTATCCGTTGATGAGCTCGAAAAGGAAGGTTGGGAAATAAAATTCATATTTGCCACTGGTGTGGTAAACGCAGCATTTTTTTCCCAAACACCATGGCGGTTACAGTTTTGAAGAGGACAGTTGGAAATAAAGACTGTAAATTAGTAAGATATTAACAATCTTAAGAATTCCTGTAAATACCGTTAAAGCGATATAAAAATGTGCAGTGCTTACGAAAGTTTAAGTTTTAAAATTCCTGTAAATTTTAACGAATCTGTATTGGAAAATTGTATTTGGAAATTTAGGATGATGTTGTCACATAGTTATTCTTCAGTGCCGTGTTTCGGGATAACTTGTATCAGTAATTTTTCTATTCTTACTCAGGACATGCAAAAGGCAAAAAGCTAAACTTTACCTAAACTTTCAAGCTTAGGAGTCCATGATAGTTATCCCAAGAAGACTACAGCAGTCACTCAGACTCAGACGTGTATTTTCTCTGGCGTAGATTGACAGATAGAATACTCTTTGGTTGTGGTGGTTGTTGGTTACTTTGTGATCCAAAGATGAGTCAGACATTTCACCTATTATTATCCAGACTTAGTAAAAGAAGCCAAGCCAAACCTGTAGGTACCTTACGCACCAATGAAAGTTTTGGAATATACAATACACCATGCAGATCGTAGTTTCAGTTTGGCTTACTATTGTGTACATACTTAGAAGCGTTCATATACTGTCTATATAAAGGCCACTGATCCATTAACATCTTCTCGTTACCATGCATATGAACACTGCGTGTCTAGGAACTAGGCTAAATGAAATTCATGGTGATGACTGAGCTTGTCAAGCATACAGGCACAGTTCTTAACGAGTCTTGAGTCCATCCAACTGGCCAAAAGAATTCATTCAGAATAAATACAGATTTATCTATGATTTTAATAATTTCATTTATTTACTTACAGGCTATGAACAGATTTTCAGTTTAAAAGTTTGTTGCAAAATACCCCAAGATTGGGCCTTTTTAAAACCTTAGGATCTAAGTTTGTGAGTATTTGATGAACCAAATTAGGATCTCTTAATCTTTGTTTTGAAGCTTCTTTGTGGAGAGTGTTTGTATCTTTAGTAAAAAATATATTTTATAAATGAATTTCTTGTTACCTTCATGTGTTTGGTGATCAGCTTCTATTGGTATTGATTTGCCTACGCCGAGTTGAGTCTCGGAAATTTAGAACCCAGGTAATTGAAATTTCATCGTCAACCAAGGCGTATCTCAAGCATGCATGTAAAAACGGTTGGTCAGTCTATAAGAAACCGCATCCGTGTTTCATTTCAAATCCTTGTTAAAAATAACTCTAGTGAAAGTGAAGGTCCCAAACAGTAGCGTGTAATTTACCATCATGAAGTAAGTATATTAGTTTTTACCATACCATACACAAAGCGGAAACTTTTATGTTATGGTTTGATCCGTTTAATAAGTAGTAAATTTCAATGATGGTTTTGTACTAAAAATATTTTTCTAACATAAAAAAGACGTTATTATTAATCAAATTTGCTTTATGTGGTATAAACAATTTGAATTATTTGAATATTTGAATAAATGATCTAATTTTTTTGTTCAACCTCCATGCAAACTATCGTATCTGTAAGATATTTTCATAAGCTCAGCCTAATATTGCAACGTAAATAAATCTAAGTGACACATACAATAGTTAACAGGTTTATATAAACCAAGTAAATAATCGTACGTGTTACATACGATACAACATCACTTTTTATCGACGTCGTACAAAATGGTATGTGTAACATACCATAGCATACCCCCTCGAAAAATCAACGTACATAATCGTATGTTTTACATACTATAGTTTTGAACAAGACTGATAGAAAACGCAGTGAAACTAACAAAACTGAATACTTAACATGTTTACTAAGAACATGCCTCATCACAAAACACAAGCTCAGATCTACGTACTTCCCACGTAGAGTATGGTAAGATATACTTACGATAGGCGTAGCATGCAATGTGTCCCACGTAAACTACCGCAAGAGGTCAATACGACAGTTTACGGCGCGCCCGTGATCAACATACGATAATTTACGTCTGAAAAAATCTTCATTTTTGAATATTATTAAGTTTTTGTTTTTGGGATACATGCGGAATAATCATCTAATGACAAAACACGAAAAACATGAAAATCGCCATTTTGTGGGATACGGTAGTTTACGTAGGAGCCATCGATTTATGAAACGCGCACCAGGGTCCGTCTTGGAAAAAGGTTGGGAAAAGCTGTGTTATAGGTTGGATTTATTTACGTCACTCAAAACTCGGCTGACACATTTTAGTGGCCCCAAAGGGAACGGGCGTCCATGGAATTTCGCGGGGGACGATTAAAAGTAATTCCTCAGGGCGTTTGGACGTAATTTGACATTGATTAATGCCCACAGTTTTCACCGCAGCATATGGTCTGTGAATTTAATAAAGGAAGCTAGGAAACATAACTGTTTCCTTAACATTTCTCGCATGAATTTGGCAAATAAATGGCACTTGTTTTATACCCATTCTTATTAGACTCGCTGAATGTTGAATACGATAATCTAAACGGATCAACATAGCTAAGAAGATAGATAAATCTTTATTTAA
Organism: Zelleria hepariella; assembly: GCA_949319315.1. Classification (NCBI taxonomy): domain Eukaryota; kingdom Metazoa; phylum Arthropoda; class Insecta; order Lepidoptera; family Yponomeutidae; genus Zelleria; species Zelleria hepariella. The sequence goes on along the minus strand of OX439392.1, from coordinate 4,470,926 downwards.
AAATACACTAGGGGTGGCCAATACCTCATATACGATTATCTGCCTCACCCAACTCTTTATTACATACCACTTTTATTTTTACAGATAAGTTCTTCAATTCGGAAGGCAAAGTTTTTTGTTCGAAAGTCCGTTATTGGCTTAATCTTATCTTTAGACAATATTGAGAAACTAATTTCAATATTTTTTATTTTGGTTCAGTAGTTTGGATTTACAACGTTTCAAAGATGCGGTTTTATGACCTTCACGCGACGGTCTGCATACTGTTGGCGGTCATAGGAACAAAACATTTTAGCGCATAAAAACAAAACTACTGGACCAAAATAAAAAATATTCAAATTAGTTTCTCAATATTGTCTAAAGATAAGATTAAGCAAATAACGGACTTTCGAACAAAAAACTTAAATGGTGGTCTGGTTGCCAAAATCGATTACTTCCGGTTTTTTTTTTAAACATTTTATACACAAAATTTAATACGTTTTACTTTGACAAAATAGGTACTTCTCGTGTAAGTACAATGAAGATCGATAAGCTCTTCTAGGCTGCCGTTACCAGGATCGGATCTTGTGCGCATTGCAGCTACCGTCTAGGTCTAGATCTAGGCTGCTCCTTGTTTTATCGCAGAACCTGTCGGGTTCGGTGTCTCTGGATTAATAGGAGGATCCACTGGCGTCGCCAATGAAAAAAAAAACATATTTTCTTTGTTTAACACATTGAATGCCAACATTTGTATGGAGTCCAATCCCCGTTCCCACCATACAAACAAGTCAATACGAGTATACTCGTAGTCGGCAACCATTAAATACACTTTTAAACAGGATGCCGATCCTACGAGTATACTCGTATACGAGTTAACTCGTATCTTAGCGTCTTGTACAAAAATTCAATCTACCCTTCATTTTATAAATAAAATAATAACTTTCCTAGACTGTTTATCCTATAAGTATTGCCCTTACCTCATCGCGGAATACATACTTTGATAACGTACATAACTAAAATGTCTTATTTAAGTCCTCGTCGTACTTTATCGCGCTCAGTACCTAATCATAGAAAAGCTAGAGAACACATCATCAAGTTCTGGTGAGGATTTTTCCGCTGGTTCAGGAGATGACTATGACACAAGTGGGTGACGATTTTATTAGTTCTCGTTCGTCTATTGTTTCGGATGGCACCGATGCAGATGAAGATATTCTACCTCAAGAAGGCCCATCTTGTGAGCAGAAACGATTTGAAACTATCAATCTGCTGCGCCTCAAAAGTTCAGCTTCACTGAAAACTTTGGCTTGAAAGTGAATGTTTCTACGAAACAGCCTACTGTTGTGAAGTTTGCCCTAGTAATCCAGCTTTGTGCGTTGTCCACAGTTTCAAAGTATATCACACTAATCCTGTGTATAATTTAATTTTTATTTATGTAGGTATATTTTTTCTTTCAATAAAGAATCCTACTCATATTGTTGGTTTTATTTGTTCTAAGGTGCCAATCTATCATCGAAAACCATTGATAGGACGCCAACGAGCGTAGTTTCAATACAATATCCCAGTGAACACCTACGACCATACTCGTAGTTGGCACCTGTGCTATTCCTCCCCTACGAGTTAACTCGTAGTTGGCAGTCAATGTGTTAAAGCGTTTTGTTTTTTACAAAAAACGAGCCGTCAAATGAGAATCAAGGCTGACAGTCACCTTAAAGGCTAACAATGCGCGATTGATGAAAGCAGAAAATAAACCTGCACTCATCTCAATTATTATAGGGTTTTTTAGTTTCCCGCCAAAAATACATGCTTTATGATATCCAAAAGGGCGGATCGTCTTTGCAGAAGAAATTTATCCGTAGCTAGTAAAATGTATGCAGAAATGTTTGACTTGAACTTTGAAGTTAAATCAATATATTTTGTAATAAGTACTTGAGGTTTTTACAGTTTCCCTCTCCATCATTGCACTTGCAGATCTATCCCATGTGCACGGGCCTTAAGATACGGATCGCAGTCGCTCCTCCACATAAATCTCGTGCCTCCCTAGAGACGACGCGACGGTGACCCAACGTCAAAGACAGTTTGCCAGCCGCGGTTGAGCGGCCAATACACCCACTCGATCTAATAGATTCGTCCCTAGAAATAAAAGTCAAGGCCTTCAATAATGGTAGCTGAAGGACGACTGAAAACTGAATATTGATACGTTTCCTGTGAATTATGCCATCAAACTTGATGGCTCCTGACGTCACATTGGATACGAGTATACGAATAGCAAGGGACCAAATAAAAAAAAAAAAGTTTCATTTGTTTTTCCTTTGATTGAATTAGTTAAGAGGAGAGTAGGTGTGCCCATCCTGCACAAGAAAAAACTTTTGACTTGTGCGGGATTTATTCGTAGGTTCTAGGATCTGGAATTTAGACATAAATAAGGTCCTAAAAGTAGTTAAGCCTAGAGATTCTTATTTGACGGTTCGTTTTTAGCAAAAAACGCATCCAAAAAGAAGATATTTTTTTTTGTTTTCATTGGTAGTGCTAGTATGCTTTGACCATCACCTTAATGGGTAAAAATCTGCGGGTAGCACGGGTCTCAGTCAAGAGTCTTATCTCTAGATAAAGTTTTTCAGCTCCACGAAATGAACTGGATTGAACGTGCTAGGAGCTTGCCTTAAGGGTGGACGATAGCAACGTGGCGGGAAATTCAAAATGTTCGCAGTTTTATACATTTTGTATCGCTGAACATAAATAGCTCAGTTTAGCTACAAAATGTAAAAAACTGTGAAAATTTTCATTTTGTAGCTAAATTGAGCTATTTTTGTTCAGCGATTTTTCGTTTGCGGCAATAAAACAGTTTTTTTTCATTACTGTAAACAACAGAACAACAATAATTCAGCCGATTATGTGTTCTAGTCTACGAAGCAGTGGCACTGCCCAAAAAACTTGTCGTAGACCAGAACACATAATCGGCCAAAAAAACCAAAAAAACTGTGATACCAGGGGTGGCCACTGGCCGTTGCCTACCTCATAGCATTGAACAAAAATGCGAGCAGTCCAAAAGCTTCACTAATTATATTTAAAAATATTATTGCATCTTAGGTATCTAGAACTTTCAAAGTTCGGCGTGGAAAAGATACACGACCGTTGAAGTTGGATCTTTTCAACTTTTAACGACTTCAACATAAAGTAAGGTCTATAGTCCGCTATTCAATCTGTGCCTAAAACCGCGCTTTTACGGTCTTATTACACTAAAATCAATTGAACCCTCATAGAAAGCTAAGGCTTCTGATTGGCCATTTTAATGATGTGACTTAGCGCTGTAATGAAAACAACCAATCAGAAGCCTTAGCTTACTTTAACGACGCGCTCCGTCATAGTAGGTATACTATGACTGTCATAGTTTGATAGTTAATTTTTTTTTGCCTCATTTCTTTGACTTCAAGGTAAGGTTGTTGGTATCGATGCTTTTTTCCACCGGGCAAAGCCAGACAAATAGGTACCTAGTGTAATAATGTAAGGCATATGAAAGCTTCTGATATTATGGGTCATTTCAATATACCACACCATTCATCATTCTGTCATAGACAATGCATATCAGCTGTCAAGTTAGGAGGCCTTTCTAGTTTTATAACACCGTTCCCATGAGGTGTGTCTTTGCGACGCCCTGTATTACGTCAGCAAATTACTTAAATACCTAACCCTTATTTTAGCGTTCGCCGCAGTAGGGTAAAATAGTTAGTTGTTATGCAAAAATGCAAAATTATTGTTTTCAGCGAGTGCTTGTATTGAATACCGAGCTAGCGGAGGTTTCTATAATGGAGCCACGAGCGTAGCGAGTGGTTCAAAAAAGAAACCCGAGCGTAGCGAGGTATTCAGAAGCACGAGACGTAAATAATATTGCATTGGTGCAAAACTCAAAACTTTTCATCTCACAGAAGCGAGAAAATGATTTTGTTAGCTATGCGAGAAAAACAATAGACATACCTACACAGAGGTTAGTGAAATGAGTTTCCTTCTTCTTTGCTTCTTCACAAAGGAGTCTGTGGCGTCACCTAGCGGGTTGTTGATTAGCAAATCGTGTCTTCTTGAAGTGTCATAAAATCAACAACCCGTTGCTAGGCAACGCTACAAGTTAAAGGAGTTCCATAAATTATTTTATTAGGGCGTCGTGTTCACGAAGCGCACAAAAATGCAGATAGTCTAAAACAGGATTTTCTACCATAGCATGTTTAAAGTAACAGCGTACTTTCCGAGCTTGGGAGATGAAAATGTACATTATATTATTTCGTGTTCGTGATACATTATTATCTTCTTATATATAAAAATGAATCGCCGTGCATTAGTCTCGCTAAAACTAAGAAACAGCTTGACCGATTTGCATATTTACTGTTTTGTTTAGTTCACCATAGTTCAGGGTAGGTTTAAAAGCAAAGAAATATGGGAAAACTTAAAGGATTAGCTGAAAAACGGAAGAAATAAAAATTGGTAATTTTGTATTGGAATCACCATTTTTGACGCGGAGAGTCAAACTATTTCAGGTGATACGAAGTTCACCGGGTCAGCTAGTAAAAATATATAAATATAATATCCTTGCATCGTTTCGTGGCACTTCCATGCAATATAGGTAAAGCTGTAACATATAGAAGCCTGATTGAGAGGCTTGCCCAGAATGTCCAGCATCTCAGAGATAAGATGGGTGAAAAATATCTATATTATTATAAAAATATCTTCAGGGCAAGGCGAGGCGAAGCCGGACAAATGCAAGCCTATTATGGGTGCAGGTGAAGCGATATTTATATAAATATTTCTAATAATCAGATACACCAGACTTACGGCCACATTTTCTATTTTCTGCTTTACAATTTGGGTGCGCAATGTGTTGTGTCAAACAGAACCCGTCAATGAATGTTTTGCTAACCGGTCTCGCGGCCAAACGCAATAAACAGACCGAACCGGCCCAAACGATACATGTCGATTTTATTTCTATTCTTCCAGTCGACTCGATAAACTTTCGCGTAAAGGCGCATGCAGAATGAATGATGATACAAACAAAACATTTCAAAACAATGAATGATATAAACAGCCGTTCTCTGCTATACACCTACAAGATCTGTCTTAACTTTTTAACGTAGATATTTAAATAAATAAATAAATTGGATTTTATTCATCACATTTAAAACAAAACAGTCTTGTAGGTACCTACTAGTTCTTATGAAATTAGTTATTATTTCATGTTTTATTTGTGTTTACTACTTAATGATAATGAAATCCTTTATTGGCTCCATTAGTAATTTATATTTATAAGAAGGATTGCAATAACTACAGGTATTGCTGTTGATTTTTGTTCATTAATAAAATAAAATGTCATATTTAGCCAGCCTGACTCAACTTTTATCTACGCCAGCCTGCGAGATACACTTCTTTCTACGGGAAGTCATGTTGCTGTCCTATCTTCTCCCGAATCGTGTTTAAATCTACAGTACGTGTCACTTATTAATAGACTTGCTTTGGACACGCCAAAATCACCTTTGACACATAAAAAAAAGGTTCATCCGCAAGAGGAGGAGGCGGGTACAGCCTTGTCAGCCGTGTCACCGTATGCAATATACATGTAGGATAGGAACGTTAAGTTATGAGTGAAATGGAACGGAATGAAAGAGAAAAATAACTATAGGTGTGAAAGGGATGCAAGAGTGGATAGAGATAAGTTTATTGTGTTGGTGGGACCGTTTCCGGGAAAAAAGCTAATGGTGATATTGAGTTGTATGGTGTGAAAAAGGAAGAAAAATAAAAGAAAGTCTGATCATTGAAGAAAAGGTTTTAAGGCTCCATATAAGGCTAACTAGCGCCACCAATGTTGAAAAAATCATATCTTCCTTCAGAAGAAATTTCTGAAAAAATCCTAAGATGAGCCTATGCGCCATGCTTTTCTAGATTTTTAAGTGTAGATACCCTCTTCGAAATTTACTTTTAAGCTAAAAAATTATCGATATCCGCCAAAAACAGCCGTTTTTGGCGGTTATCGATATTTTTTTAGCTTAAGACTAGAAATTGAGTTGGGCACCTACACTCAAAAATCTAGACAAGCATGGCGCATGGGCTCATCTTAGGATTTTTTCAGAAATTTCTTCTGAAGGAAGATATGATTTTTTCAACATTGGTGGCGCTAGTTAGCCTTATACGGAGCTTTAATTGCTGGCCCCGCACTCCCTCATACATATTTCGCATCAGTCTTTACTCATCTTGAATGAAATTGCGTTGTGCATCCTTGAGGGCTTAGATAGTTTATTATTTTAAAGGTAATAAACAAACACTTTAAATGTTTGTACATGTTAGCAACTGGACGAGGAGAAGCATGTTTTTATTGTTGTAAAAGAGGATGCGGATTGCCCGCGCAAGACCGTAAAAAATTGAGATCTCTTCTTCAAGCCCATCATCATCTATTCATCACCTTTAATTTAACATTACTCTATTTACACAGTGTGGCAAGGTCTTTACAACCCAATCGCCAATCGTGTATTGGCATCCGTCAGTTAGTAGCGCGAACGCTCCAACTCTATTCGGGTCATCTAACAATTTTCTGTTCCGTTTTTTGTTTGTCAAATAAGTTGCAGTGATGTTAGTTGGTTAGAGGTGAAACATTCCTTGTGTGCATTGCATACTTACGTTGGGCTTTATAAAGACGGATGTTTGCGAAAGTTAGGTTTGACTACCTGGCTGCTGGACAATTTATTGTAGTGAAAAATATTAAATCTAAGACTTGAGGTAGGTACAGTGTGGTCCATTTCATAAAACTGATAATGACAATTTTACCTGCTAAGACAATTTGATGTACACACGACAGCACGTCGACGCTTACATGCTAGCACTCTACTCGGTTACGTTACGGGCGACTTTACAACAAAAGTGTACAGTCTGACGTGCTTTCGTGTGTCCATTGAGTGGTCGGTTCGTAACTTACCTTTTTGTGACCTTTCTAATGCGTCATCGGCTCCGCAATGCACATCGAATTGTCATTGTCAGGTTTATGAAATGGCCCACAGGAGGTAAAAGCTTGAGTGTATTTCTAAAGGCAGTCGATTAAAAGCGAAAATGCATTGAAAACACACAGTCTCATTACTGGCGTTCGTTTATTTTCACGCCTTTTCGCACAGAAATAACGAAGGCTATATTGAATGGAATCGTATCGAAGATTGGGCCTTTCTTTCCACGTGCCAAACCGATATATCGTTTCATTTAATCACGTGCTAAGGACCGATAATATCTTCGTCGAGTCTTCTGTCTGTTTATCAAAACTCAGTTATACAAAGCAATTCAACTCCTAAATGTGATTTCCAACAACTTTTGCTCTACGAGTTTTCGAAAAACTCTGTACTTTTAAAACTAAAACTTTTGTAAGCACTGCGCAATTTTTATATCAATTTAACGGATTTAACGAACGATTTTTTTAAACCGTTAAATTGATATAAAAACTCTGTACCTACTTTTATTTAAAACGTTTCTTATTCTTTAAAAGTGTGCATTTCTACCATTCCAGTGCTGCCTGCGCGGCGCGCTTTCTTGCCCCTCCACTCTCTACCAACTTTCCAGCTTTTCTTGCTCCTATTTGTTACTCTGCGCAAAAAATATTGCAAAACAATATTTTAAATAATTGCCCTTTCGACAAAGTTGTAGAACAAAAGTTGTTGTAAATCTCATTTAGAAGTTGAGTTGAGTCAGTCGCCCCTCAACTCACGTGTTTCAGGAATAGATCTATTTAAAAATTATCCTTTATAACATAGACTCCATATTTTTTCCTGGACCTCCCGTTATGGACGAAGTCGCGAGCAAAAGCTAGTTGTTTTATAGAAACTTTATAATGGATTTAACATGGTGTTTTCATTGACTTTTAAAATATAAAAAGACAGACATAGTACATTTGCGACCGTGTGGCTAATAGCAATTCGTTCCAGGCAACCACTAAAGGAGAAATAGCAGAGAGATTTTCGTGTTTTGTTGCGATTTCGATAATAATTTTCCTACCCAGTGTGTGTATATTGCAAATATGAACCGAATTTGTATTGTATGCAGAGCAGTTAGTTCTAGCTTAGAAATTAGACAGGGCATAATCTCTAAGCACTACATGTCATGAGCTGCTAACTACAAAACAACCGGTCTATTTGTTAGACATTACTGAAACCTTAACTCTAAGGGTGCACACAAGTCGATACCGGAACTTTAAGTAGGCTGTCTACTGATCAATACAAACAAATTGTACTAGGGGGCTTAAAAAATTAGCGAAAAAAATATCAGCTGATCCATGCAAAAGCCGGTTTCTCGTCGACGTTGACGGTGCAGTACCTACATAAACACCCAAACAATGTGAAACGACTTTAGGTGATACGGTTCGATACGTTACTATAGGTTTTCGAGTTGATATGTATCTGTGCAAAGACTTTTTGAAGCGAGAGGGGCAACAAAAAGAACACAATAGGGGCAAAATCAACGGTCAGCTCAAACCACGCTAGCCACATAGACATTAGCGCGGACAGCCCGATCGCGCATTAGTATATCTTTTGGCGATAAATTCTCGCCTACAAAAGGAAGTCGCGCCATTGTACTATTTGTACAGTCAGCGAAATGAAGAAGTAGTTTTTTTACACACTGCTCAAAATGGGAACTCTGCCTCTATTGTCATATTGATATAAGGGTTCTTAGGGTGGCATTAATAGTCGTCGACTCAAGATCGAACTCAAGTAGGTGATCTCAGAAAAGTCAAATGCTAATGTCAAGCCTTGGGTAATGTCAATGTCAATCTCAAGATAGTGTCTATTATTACGCTGACAGCTACTCAAGTTTGACATTAGCCAAGGTTTGACATTAGCATTTGAATTTTCTGAGTTCACCTACTTGAGATCGAGCTCAAGTAGGTAATCGCAGACGACTATTAATACCACCTTTAGACTGGCTTGGAGATTCTAGACACAAAATAGGAAGTAAAAGGATTGAAGGTAGAAAAAACTAAGGCCTTTGCATCTACGTAATGAGATGATTTATGCAGCGTCCAGTGGCACCTTCACTCACACTAGATGGGTGAATAGATGTAGTAGGCTTGCCTAGTACCTATACCATCCTGACAGCTTAGTCAACCTAGCCCACAGGAAAGACAGGTCAATACGTGTGGAGCCAATTACATTTTTGAAGGAAGAGATCAATTACTTTTTTTTTGTGTTGACATTTTTTATTTTCATTTCAAGCAGGTAGGGAGTAGGTCACGAGAGGGGGCGCTAGGGAAAATGCCTACCCAGCAGTGGGGAGAGGTGAGCTGATGATGATGATGATGAGGTAGTTCAGAGCCTAGGACTTGACTAGAAATCCGGTAGAATGAATTTAGCATACGACAAAATTGTAATAATTGAATAAAATTGCTTCCATTCCAAAGTAACTAACTGTACTTACAAAGTGCACCATTGAACATGGATGCAACGTGGACTCACCTACATAGTGCGATTTATGTGAACACCGCTTACTAAAGTGCCTTACACATCTACACTAATAATATTATAAAGAGGAAACATTTGATTGTTTGTATTAAATAGGCTCCGAAACTACTGGACCGATTTGAAAAATTCTTTTACCATTAGAAGCCGACATTATCCCTGATGGACATAGGCTATTTTTACCGCTGGAAAATGCTCTATTCCTACGGGAAAACTTTTATCTTAGTTACCGCGGACGAAGTTGCGGGCGAAAAGCTAGTATTATTATATTCTAGTACCTAGGTGCTGGGCAAGCTTACTCCATTTTACAAAATATCACAGGCACTGCAGCGTCCGAGCGGTCACTTCACATATCTAGTGTGAGTGAAGGTGCCACTAGACGCTGGATAAATCATCTCATTGCATAGAGGCCTTAGTATCTGATTAGATGATATTTTTTTCTAAGCATTAGAACTCTCTCTGGGAGAAGGCCTTTGCCCAGCTAGTGGGACATGTACACGTGTACGAGCTACATCTTCTTATATCTTATCACCACGCGTGGGTACGGTTCTTTACTCACGGTCAGAATACTGCTAGTGTCGCTTTAGTGTAATGTGTTTTGTTGTTGACCAATCGACTGAGCTTGGAAAAACGATAATATTTATTTATGTTTATGACTCTATCCATACAATCGTAAAGGTAATTTGGTGAGATGTGGCCTGTACATTTGTACAAAGCTAAGTAAAGGCCTTTTTTCAAAGAGAGAAAGATAGTTGTTCGCCTTTACAGTTAGCGAGTGTTATTGCTACTTATAAGATACATTTTACTGATACTTTTTAACTCTTTTGCCGGATTTCCGATCGACTCAACAGATATCTAAGCACTATGTGTGAGATTCTAATTAGAACAAATGTTGTGTCACGTTTTCTTATGCCAGATAAGATAATGAAAATTGTATGTAAAGTGTTGCACATTATTTAATTTTAACTTTTGAACCAAATGCGATTTTACGGATGCTCTTGAACTTACACGCGTTAGGTAGGTACTAGAAGAAATAAATAAAATGTAACAAGGTAGAGTCATTCATATTTTAATGGGCGCTTTCGTGCAAAATATTAACGATCAAAGAATATCAAGAAACAGAACGTTTCTGAACCTAATTTTGTTTTTTTTACTGCCTATTTTTTAATGTAAAAACAGCGCGAGCAGCGTAACTCATAAGTCATGACTGGGAGATGTCCGATTCCTGATAACAGTGATTTCAGTAATTTAGGCCTATACATCTAGTACAGATGATCAGCGTCCAGTGGCATCTCCATTATTCTCCATTCTCACTAGATTTATTTCAGTATTCAACTTATGTTTGGCACGTTTTGCAGTGATGCAATCGACGTATCATTTCACTGGCTCAATATTCGCTCGCGCGTGTCGAAAGCACCGAACTAAATTCCATAGAATCCGCATTACGTATAAAATCACAATAAAAGCTTGTCCCCACAGAAACAAATGATATCAGCAATAGAACAATACGAAACATGATTTCGACCATACGTCTAATATTCGAATGTCAACTTTATTGCATTAGTGTACAGTTTTACTTTAATTGCATAGACTACGAGCAAATAAGCTCCCAATGGCAGTTTGGGCATCTATTTTTCCAGACACATTTCAGAGTTCTATGTTGTATCTAGTTTTATCCTGGATCGAAAGTCGAAAGCATCAAACTTGTCGCGTTCCCAGAAACGCACCAACTGGTCTTGCTGGGTTCGCCTCCAGCAAGCGTAGCATAAGGCTTGTTTCGAGCGTATCTATGGGTTTATAACAATAAGTATCTCAGTATTTTGTTTGACGAAGAGCGGGATAGACAGAGTCATAAACCCTAGATACACTCTATCCCTGCCATAATATTATTATGCTACGCTTGCAGGAAGTCCTGCCATCAGATCTTCTCTTCTTATTCGTGTGAGAGTGTCTAAATTATTGAACGAGTGAGCGAAGCGAGCGAAGTTTTCCTAGTCTACTGGAACAATCCGGCGTTTGTATGTTTGTATGTATGTATGTATGTTTGTATGTATGAATGTTCGTTCGACGATAACTTGAGTAAATTTAGTCTGATCGTCATGAAATTTGGTAGGCAAGTAAATGAGACAAAGATAATTTTTAAGTTCAAACATGAGCCAAATCGGTCGAGGGGTTGCTGAGATATGGGGTCGCGGGTTCATAGTTCGGGGCGAACCACTACAGGGTGCACTCTAAGTCGATAGCGGAACTTTAAGTAGGCTGTCTACTGATCAATACAAACAACTTGTACTAGGTGGCGAAAAAAATGGAGCAAAAAAAAAATCTGCTGTTTCATACATTTGGCGCGGTACTGAGTCGACTTTTTGTATGGAAGAGCTGATATTGTTTTCGCTTAATTTTTTTCGCCACCTCGTACAAGTTGTTTGTTTTGATCAGTAGACAGCCTACTCAGAGTTTCGCTATCGTCTACGAGTGCACCCTGTAGTTATAAGGCCTGCAGCCAGTGCTTCTCGACCACTATGGCTTTGGGTGTCGCTTTCAGCAGGTCTTCGGTGGTGCACGTGAATGGAGAGTCTGGGCACTGTAGGAGGTGTTGGTTGCTATGGGTCTGGCCGCAGGCAGACGCAGTTGGGCAGACCAGGTACTAGTGGTTCGACCCGAACTGTGAACTCACGACCTCATATAAACTTAACAACCCGATATCTCGGCAACCCCCCGACCGATTTGGCTCATGTTCGAACTTAAAAATTATTTTAATTTCACTTACCCGCCTACCAAATTTCATAACGATCCGACCTAATTTACTCAAGTTGTCGTCGAACGAACATTCATACATACAAACATACAAACATACATACAAACATACATACATACATACAAACGCCGGATTGTTCCAGTAGACTCGGAGAACTCGTTCAATAAAGATGCAACGTTGTCTGTGCGGTTCCACATTGGCAAGAAATTTGAATGAATTTAAAATTTGAATCTTCCAGCAGTAACCACTGGGTCAATGTGAAATGATTCATCATGTTTTAAGCAATTTTTAGTCCGTTTTTGCTTTTAACCTTTCGTGTGTTATTATTGAACGAGCGAGCGAAGCGAGCGAAGTTCTCCGAGTCTACTGGAACAATCCGGCGTTTGTATGTATGTATGTATGTATGTATGTTTGTATGTTTGTATGTTTGTATGTTTGTATGTTTGTATGTTTGTATGTATGAATGTTCGTTCGACGATAACTTGAGTAAATTTGATCGGATCGTTATGAAATTTGGTAGGCGGGTAAATGAAATTAAAAGAATTTTTAAGTTCGAACATGAGCCAAATCGGTCGAGGGGTTGCAGAGATATCGGGTTGTTAAGTTTATATGGGGTCGCGAGTTCACAGTTCGGGGCGAACCACTAGTTATTTGAAGCTCAACCCGGAGAACCGTCGGACAAAGCAACAATTTAATGTGGACAATAAAACGTATCTAGTGCGAAAAAGGTTATCGCCATTTTATGTTTAACGGTTCCTGTGTTAATAAAACTCGGAGGACGTTATGGACTGGGCGTTACGCTCTTATGTGAACTTAGGGGCGGATGAAATATTATGAAAGATGGAGTATTTTCAAAAACAACAGTACCACGATTGGAACCAAATTAAGGCCTTTTGCATCTACGTAATGAGATGATTTATACAGCGTCCAGTGGCACCATCACTCACACTAGATGGGTGAAGAGACCACTCGGCGCTGCAGTGCCTGGGACATTGTTTTTTAGATGGAGTAGGCTTGCCCAGCACCTATACCATCCTGACAGCTTAGTCGGCCTAGCCCACAGGAAAGAAATCAATACGTGTGGAGCCAACTAAGCCGCGGGTTTCCTCACGATGTTTTTCTTCACAGTTAGCGTTAAGAGGTACCCGGTTCGATTCCCAGTGCGGGCATGTATCTATGACTTTGTTTAATTTCAAAAAGTTACGTACATTTTTGAATTTGTAGTAGCACGATTGGTAATACTTATAATAAACTAGCTTTTGCCGGCGACTTCGTCCGCGTCGACTGCAGAAAAAGGATGTATGCTTTACTTTACTCCTAAGTGTAAAAGCGTGATAATAATATGTAGCCTATGTGTTATTTTGAGTCTAAGCTATCTCTATTCCAAATTTCATCCAAATCCGTTCAGCCGTTTCAGCGTGAAAGAGTAACAAACATCAATCCATCCATCCATCCTCACAAACTTTCGCAATTATGATATTAGTAGGAGTAGGAAGTAGGATAGTAGGAAGTAGGATAGGATACTCGTATGTCCAATCCATTCACATCGCTGTCTCAGAGCCTGTACAAGTTTATCTAGGCAAATGCTTTCTCTCAAGGAAAGAGAGAGTTTAGACGTAACCACCACGCGTGCCCACTTGCCTGTGGAAAAGACTCCATGCCTCGGCCACATCGAAAGAATCGGGATGCGAAGAGAGCATATGGAAGACGTTCCGTAGGGCATCACCCGGTTGGGCGTCACAAAATATGGGTTGACGCGGTAGAAAGGGACCTGGGGCATTGGTGTGTCGATAGATTCCCAGTAGAAGGACGATACCGTGTTTTCCTCGTTTTTCTCCTACAACCAGCGAACTAATCCTCTAGAATTAGAATCAGGATATTCTTTGCTGTGCCTACTAGAAAAACAGTAACAAAAAAGACAGCATTAAGAGCCTGGTATCTCGTCGTGAAAAAGCCACTTTTGGCAGTGGCAGATTAATTCGTAGGATCTGAAATCTAGACCTTAGGTCCTAAAAAACGCATTAAAAAAGAAGATAATCATGGTTTTGTTTTCATTGGTTTTCAGTGCCTTGATTATCACCTTAAGGCTGGAAGATAGCAGCGTGGCAGAAAATTCAAAATTTTTACAGATTTTTAAATTTTGTAGCTAAACTGAGCTATTTTTGTTCAGCGATTTTTCGTTCCCGGCAATAACATAGTATTCTTTTCATTATTGTAAACAACAAAACAACAATAATTCAGCCGATTATGTGTTCTGGTCTACGAAGCAGTGGCACTGCCCAAAAAACTTGTTGTTCTGTTATTAACAATAATGAAAAGAATACCGTTTTATTGCCACGAACGAAAAATCGCTGAAGAAAAATAGCTTAGTTTAGCTACAAAATGTAAAAAACTGTGAACATTTTGAATTTCCCGCCACGTTGCTATCATCCACCCTTAACACTTTGTGATTGAAACCTACAACTAGGAGCCTATCGAGGTACCATTGCGTTACAGGCTGAGACCCCTGCATATACACAAGTTCAAGATGGGTGATTGGATAGTGCTATCGTCGGACACGGAAACCTAGCCTCTTTTGATTGCGGGGACCACGATGCACTTTGGGTCGCCGAGCCAGCCAGCATGAATGAATGAATTAAGTTTTATTCTACGAAATATTCATTAAATATGCACCGCATGGTTACGCTAGGGGGCGCGGGGGCTGTAAGTAGACATGCGCGAAACAGTGCACTTCGAAGTCATGATATATTTCATGACATTTCATACCGCGTGATATTACCTTATATCATGGCACCAAACATGACACATGACATCATGGTATTTCTTCATTGCAGACATGAAACATGACATCATGGTATTTCTTCATTGCAGACATGAAACATGACATCATGGTATTTCTTCATTGCAGACATGAAACATGACATCATGGTATTTCTTCATTGCAGACATGAAACATGAAATCATGGTATTTCTTCATTGCAGACATGAAACATGACATCATGGTATTTCAGCACACTTACATTGCAGTACGTGCAGTGTGCTGAAATGCCATGTGTCATGTTTCATGTCATCTAGTGTAATGAAATGCTATGTGCCATGCTTTATTCTCTCGTGTAATGTGTAATATTTCATGACACCGTTGTGTAATATGTCTTTTGTAATATTACAAGCATTACCTACACATGTCTAGCTGTAAGCCAGTAACAAAGGCCGCTTGTCAGTAGTTCCGCACCGCTGCCTGTCAAAGCGTGGGGAGACCCGAATTGTTCACTGTTCAACTGGGCGGCAGTGGAACTGAAAATAAAATTCCTTTCATATTTTATTGGTTACACGAAATTACTGACCTATTCGCAAACAATCACTGAATCTAGATAGTAAAAGGAATAATTGGTACACCTACATGTCCCACTATCTGGGCACAGGCCTTTTTGCAGAAAGAGTTTTCCTATTACAGCTGTCAAATAGTTATTTGTTTTGCGAGGATGCAAAATTATTGTTTGCAGCGAGTGCTTAAATCGAATACCGAGCGAGCGAAGGTTTTTATAATTGAGCCACGGGCGTAGCGAGTGGTTCAAAATAAGGAACCTGAGCGTAGCGAGACGCAAATAATATTGCATCCGTGCGAAACACACAACTGTTTATCTCACAGAGCGAGGAAATTATAATGTTAGATGCAAGAAAAACAATAGACAACTAGGTAGGTTTATGTAATAAAGGTTAGTGAAATGGGTTTCCTTCTTCTTTGCTTTGACACTGATAAGTCTGAGGCGTTTCCTAGCAACGGGTTGTTGATTTCATGATGACACAAGAAGACACGATGTGTAACAATATTTAGCACCGCGGTTATTTTTACATTATTATTGTATTCCCAGTGAAGTAGGTTTTTCTTAATTTTTGTTAAGTTACTATTATTATCGTCATCGTCTCATTAAACTTGAGGCAAACCCTCGGCAATCAATTTCTGATTGACTTATAATTTCAAATACTGTTACGATCAATTTGCGGTTATGGCCGCTACGGGATTTTTCACGGGCCGCCTCACTTGAGGTAATTTAGGACGTAAAGCTTTTTAGAAGAAGAAAGGTCGATTGATTACTAAGGGAATAGGAGTGAGCGAGAAAACATTAAACATTAAACGGTTCATTAGGTTCTCTCTTTTTTTCCTAAAAATAAAGTAAGTAAATATAGTAGGTAGGTAATCGTATGAGGTAGTGGCCACCCCTGGTGTCAGAGTTTTTAGGCCGCCCAAACTCATGGTTTTAACGTGCCTTCCGAAGCACGGAAGCGGTCAGATATTTTTGCTTTGGGGGCCACCCATGGCGGACTGACTGGGCACGATATTGCTTAACTTTGCCAATCGATTAAGAACGGCAAGTCCAACTAGGCTGTGAGAGTAAATACAGGGTGTTAAAAGACCGCTAACACAGTGGGAAACCACGTATTGTCCTCATAATAAGGAACATTTTGGTCCAAGAAACTATGCCTGGGAAATCAACGGTTTCCGAGATAATGAGGTTCAAAGTCGGACTTTTCAAAACTTTTTTTTTTGCAGAAATGTTTTCAGTATCTAGTTCCTAACATGTCTTTTTAAGAAGCCATATCAAAATTATGAATATTTCTTACAAAAAATTACGTTAAAATTGCAACCCGCAATTTATTCTAAGCATCGGCACTTCAAGCTTAAGTAACTGATACCTATGCTTGCGCAATGTGACTTTTGTGCGTTACACGTCCATTTCGTGTTAAAATATTTTTCTAATTTTAACCTAAAAAAACAAAATTTTTACCCAGCAATATTTTTTCGAAAAAGTACGTTGTTTTTGTGTCTAGTATGCGTGGCTTTCGGGTCTGTTGGCGGTCTTTTAACACCCTGTATAGTAAGCTACAGCCAGTACAGTTTGTGTCCAAGTCGTCCTAAATTACTTAAAGATCAGTAAAAGTAATTGCCAATTGTACTTACAAAAAAGAACTTATAATAATCTCTCTAAGAAATACAAAAGAAAACAGTAGCAACAACGTGAAAGATAATTTCCCGCGAAATAATGGCATTAGGCTGACGACTTGGCTGCCACTTCTAATATTCGTATGCAACTGCATCTGACGCCCTAAGAGTACGCTTTATCGTCAGAGCTCTAAGGGAGCTATTTGTTTGAAGTTATAGTGGTACATTCGACAAAAGGGGCTGTAGTGCGAAAGTATTTGACGAGCTTTTAGAGATAACTGCCTTAAAACGTTTTCCTTTGTCCCAGTCATCGTTTCGCTGAAGAAACTGCGAATAATACTCGCCGACTATTACGCTGTTATGAAAGGCTGGCTTTTCTTGGAGAGGGTCTATTTTTAGATTTGTCTAGCAATGACACTTACTACCGTTGTTATTTATTAGGTACCTACCTGCATTACAAAATGTAGGTATTATTTTTAAGCACGAGATCCTTGGAGTTTCTTTACCATGCTTCTTCTCCAAGAACGATCAGCGCCTCTATTATCTAAAAATTCCACTCAACCTACGAG
Source organism: Zelleria hepariella (assembly GCA_949319315.1). NCBI lineage: Eukaryota > Metazoa > Arthropoda > Insecta > Lepidoptera > Yponomeutidae > Zelleria > Zelleria hepariella. The sequence goes on along the minus strand of OX439392.1, from coordinate 4,453,217 downwards.
CGACAAAACATTTGAAAATAGCCCTTACTGAAATGAACAATCCTTTTTTTGACATTTAAAAACCGTTATTTTTACGGTGGATATTTTAGATAATCCAGGGGCAGAACTAGTGAAGCTGGACAAAAAAGTAGCTAGATACTTAGTATTGGATAGTAATAAGTATTTGATATAAATACTTTTTTACTTTTGATAATATTTTGACGTTCAATGTAAATAATTTATTTATGGCATATTGAATAAACTTTGACTTTGACTATCACAGGTCTAGTGGGTTCTAATGGTGCACTAAAATAAAATTCGCTAAATAATAATAAATATTGTTATTAAGCTGCTGCACTGATTCTGAGTCCGTTCTCCGATCACCGAGGAACTTCGGAATCGGATCTTCACCATTTTATTAGACCACACGGGCACTTTACCCTTAAAAAAAAGAATTATTAAAATTGGTCCACCTAGAAAAAAGTTCTGAGGTGAGAAACATTTAAAATAAAAAATACATGACCTCCTTTTTTTAAGTCGGTTAATAAATGGGCAACAAAGGGGCTTTGGGGTGTAGTGGGGTGTCTAGTAGTAGGACCTTTACAGGACTGCCGGTCGGCTTGCTTTGCTTCGCTTGCTTTATGTCTGCTTTGCTTTGTAAGTGGTGGTTGCTGCCTGGGCTACAGGCACTCCATGAACTCTTCACTAGTGGCTCCAAGTAGCTGTTATGTACGCAGCGGCCACACCCCGGTAAACCGCATCGACCTGCGGGCTAAACCTAGTGAAGGGGGACTGTGCACACACGTATGTGGACGCAGTTCTTAAAGTCGAGTGATCCCTCGCACAGTACATGAAGACTGGACCGGTGTAGGAGGTGGACCCCGTCAATACGACAAACACTCCGGTTTCTACGGCGGTGTAGCGAAGCAACGTGATATGCTCAGGGCGTGTCCGGATCTGTACAAGGACCACGGCCAATCACTGCATCTCCTTCTTCTGTCCGATCGTATCGGCTCCCCGATCCATCGGCACCAAGAGGTTGAAGACGAGAGAGGGGGTTAATAACCGCGCAACTATCTACCCACTAAAAATACTCACGCGCTGATGACCTTTGCTGTTTCTCCTGGACTAACGAGACTCTACAAGCCCTGCGGCGATCGGGTGACGGTGGTGGGGTCACGGCCTCGGTGAGACCGGGCTCTAGCTGGCACTCGGCACGTAGGCGATCAGACGAGAGTGGTCGCTCCTGAAATCGATTGAGGCGGGATGACGGGTTCGGCAGCACGTCTGGTGACAAAGCAGCCCTATTCAGGACCGCTCTGCTTTCCCCAATTTGGGGAGAGGCCTAGAAAAGGTGGCCTAAACATAGTCCGCCTCACCTTCAATCAGACGTCAAACCGCGGGCGTCTGACACCAACTTCTTGCGGTCGAAATAACAAAGAGAAAAATAGAAAAATCCAACGTAATCTTATTATAGGAGCGTGGAATGTCCGAACTTTGCTAGACAATCCAAACAACCTGTGTCCGGAACGAAAAACTGCTCTTATAGCGAGAGAGCTATCACGATACAACATCGATATAGCAGCAATAAGTGAAACCCACTTAAACGACAGCGGAGAGCTACGCGAACAACTTGGTGGCTACACATATTACTGGATGGGGAAGCCTATTGGGGAAAAAGCTGCCAGTGGAGTAGGGTTTGCAATACGAAATACTAGAGTAAACTCCTTAAAAGAGCTCCCAAAGGGAATTAATGATCGTCTAATGACTTTGCGCCTTCAGCTCACACCAACTAAGCATGCCCATCTCATTAGCGTCTACGCGCCTACTCTACAATCTCCTGACGAAGACAAGTCGAGATTTTATCAAGATCTGCGCGAAGTTCTCCTTCAAATTCCCCAACATGACAAAATAATTTTGCTGGGCGATTTTAATGCTCGTGTTGGCCGGGAGTATACGGCTTGGGAGGGGGTACTTGGACGTCACGGAGTCGGGAACTGCAACGCCAATGGCCACGATCTCCTGACCCTCTGTGCAGAGTTCGATCTGTGCCTCACCAATACGTTCTTCCGTTTGCCAGATAAAAAGAAGACCTCGTGGATGCATCCCAGATCTAAACATTGGCACCTGCTGGACTACGTGATTGTACGTAAAAGAGACCTCCAAGATGTTCTCATTACCAGGGCCATGAGAGGAGCACAGGGATGGACTGATCACCGGCTAATCCGGTCGATGATGAGACTTACCTTAAAGTCACCACGAAGAGCTGCTCACAAAATACCCACAAAATTAGCCTTCAACAAACTTGTCCACGACAAAAATCTTCAAATTGAGCTCGATAACGATTTTGGTACTAAGACTGTTGATATAGATTTAGGAAGTATCGATGACGGCTGGCGTACGTATGCCAAAGAACTTCATGAAAGTGCACACAGAATCGTCGGAAAACCACAAAAAAGAAACCAAGACTGGTTTGACGACTCCAACCTTGAAGTTCAAAAACTCCTAGATAACTTCAGACGTGAACTCAAACAACCTTCAAATGCTGCCGACCGAAATCGAGCCCAGAAGCAACTGAAAGCTAAGATTCGAGAACTAAAAGATAGCTGGTGGACAGACAAGGCAAACGAACTCCAACGATACGCAGACACAAATCAGACTGGCAAGTTCTTCGAAGGACTAACAACTGTTTTTGGTCCCCGGACCAGAAAAACAGCACCCATGTACTCGCGCGACAAAGGATCCCGACTGACCGAACAAAGTGACCTACTGGCCCGATGGGCGGAACACTTCAACGAGGTCCTTAATCCTACTGCGCAGACCACAGACATGGAGTACATCAATACTCTCGAGGACATGCCTCTGAACGGATACCTGGCTGACACTCCATCTTTTGATGAGTTTATGCTCGCGACAAAGCGCCTTAAGAACGGCAAAACACCCGGCAAAGATAGCCTACCATCGGAGGTCTTTAAATATAGTGGACCCAACGTAAGGAACCAGCTCTACAAGTTGATAACAAATATATGGAATTGTGACACTGTTCCTCAAGACTGGAAAGATGCCTCTATCTGCAAGCTTTATAAAGGCAAGGGAGATATATCCGACTGCGGCTCCTATAGGGGTATTTCGCTCCTCTCTAGTGCTGGCAAGATATTGGCACATATTCTTAACACCCGGCTTAGCGCACTCGCAGAACGAATCCTCCCAGAGACTCAATGCGGCTTTCGCCCGTTCAGGGGTACAGTAGATGGCATATTTGTTGTTAAACAAATACAAGAAAAAAGCCTAGAACAGAATCGTCCCCTTTACATGTGCTTTGTCGATCTTGAAAAAGCTTTCGACCGCGTGCCACGTAATGTTCTCTGGAACGTCTTAGGAAAAATTGGATGTCCCGAGAAGTTTATTAATCTACTTCGTCAATTCCACGACGGAATGAATGCAACAGTCCAGCATGAAAACGACTTCTCTGCACCTTTTCCTGTAACGTGCGGCGTAAAGCAGGGCTGTGTTATGGCGCCAACACTGTTCGCTCTATACTTCGCAGCCGTACTTAATGACGCTCTGCAACGTTGCAACCGGAGAATAGAAATAAACACCCGGACTGACAGGAATGTCTTCGACCTGGCCCGTCTTAGAGCAAAAACTAAAATCACTAAGCTGTCAATCCTGGACATACTATATGCTGACGACGTTTGTCTGATGGCAGATAGTATTGACTCTCTCCAGAGCTACGTTAACCACCTACACAGCTCCTGTTGTAAATTTGGTCTAGTAATAAGCGTCTCTAAGACCCAAGTCCTGTTCCAAGTCCCAAGAGGAGGAGAAGCTGCTCATTCCAGCGTTCACCTTGATGGCAAGCCCCTTGAGCAGGTATCCAACTTCCGCTATCTTGGAAGCCAAATCAGAAACGACAACACTCTGGCACTGGAAATACCATCCCGTATTGCAAGAGCAGCTGCCACTTTCGGCAAACTTAACACCCGAGTATAGAAATCACACGACCTTAAACTGCAGACAAAACTACTAGTGTACAAAGCGCTCATCCTGCCAGTCCTACTTTATGCTGCTGAAACTTGGTGCCTCTACAAGCCAGACATTAGAAAACAGGACTCGTTCCACATGAGATGTCTGCGCTCTATCCTACGTGTCAAGTGGCAGGATCGTGTTCCCAACACAGAAATACTCCGCCGATGTAATATGACCGGCATAGAGGCCATGCTGACAAAGATCCAGCTGAGATGGTGTGGACATTTAACGCGGATGAACGACTGCAGACTGCCCAAAGCCGTGTTCTACTCAGAACTAACACAAGGGAAGCGGAACCAGGGTGGACAGTACTTGCGTTATAAAGATGTCCTCAAACGACACCTTAAGGCCTGCAACCTACCGCCTGAGAGCTGGGAGCAGCTGGCAACCAACCGCCCAAAATGGCGTAACTCAGTCCACAGAGGCGTTGAGAACTTTGAAAAAAGTCGTCTCGAAAACTTGGAAGCAAAACGCCAAATAAGGAAGACAAGACCAAAACCTTCCTACACCTACACATACAATGACGTCGGACAGCTCTACTGCGCTGAATGTGACCGGGTTTTCAAAACAAAGTTCGGCCTGTCCAGCCACATCAGAGCACACGCTAGGAAGCAGTGACGGTCGCTGTCGTCGGATACGACGAGGAGGCCATCATCATCATCACACCGCACTGTCAACGCCAAAGTCAACGAGACCGAGATTATTCGGATGTGCCGTTCGACCTAGTAAGCCCAAAAATGCAAAAACCTTTTTTTTTTTAATTGAGTTTCTAGGTTTTGTTACTGGGCAGCCTATTTTTTGTAAGGGATGACGTGTGGTAGACAAGCTGCCATAGGAAATTGTTGTACCTACTGCGACAGCGCGTCAGAGTGTAAAGTTGTCAGAGTTGTTGTAAAGTCACCCGTAATGTAACCGAGTAGAGTGCTAGCGCGTAAGCGTCTACGTGCTGCCGTGTGTACCGCTACTTCGGCGCCGTTTACGTGCTTCAGAAATAAAGCTACATATTTTAAAATTACCCTGTACACAAAAACTAAGTCTAGGGCTGCCGTGTTAGCTCGGCTTGAGACCATAACACTCTATCTTATCTTATCGTTATCTTTAGAGAACCTTATCTTTTGGCTAACATTAAGTACAATTGGTTAAAACGTGAGAAACGGTTCGATCTTCCACATTTGCAGCTAGTAAATAGTACTTCAACGAGTCGTGAAACACCACCTTAGCACTCTTTTGTAGAAAAAATGCCTGTAATCTCATGTCAAAACCGTCATTCCATCACCATAGCCCTCAGCATAGTAAAATACAAGCAAATGTAAGCAAGAGCATGACAAATGCGCAACATTACCTTGATAAAGCGTAATGCACAGCGCAAGATGTGTCAGGTTTGCCATGAGTTGACGGAATAAGAATATACTTACGAAACATTTATTGTGAATCGACCCGTTTTTCCAATCTACCTTTACTTAAGAGCACTGCGCTTGCTTCCATACATATGTATTTTATTGATTTTGGTGTCAATCACTTCTGCAGATTTTAACCTCAGTCTGCAGATTCTGCAAAATTGTTTGACACCAAAATAAATGAAATCAGAAGTTATTTAGGGTTAGCTTAACGTTTTCCCTGTTTCTTTTGTTTGTATGGACATGAGCGCGGAGCTCACTGGTTCACTATCCTCTTAATCATTATAAATGGTAAATAGATGCACTAACTAAGGCCAACTTTTAGGATACCAATAGAACAAAAATCTAAGAGTTAGATCCATTCAAATTATTTTCAAGTTACTAAGTACCTCACTTATCTACCAGGACCAGAAACAAGTCCAATGTGGAACGAAATTGCCCTCTCTCTAGGCTTTCCAGAAAACAATAACCTCAACAAATTTCATTTGCATTAGTAAATTAAGTATGTAAACATAGGTACTTCACATCACTTGAAAGAAAGAAAATATATTTATTTACATACCACAACACACAGCCACTTAACCTAAGACACAAGTAATTTACAAATAAATTTTAAATAAACAAAAGAGACAAAAAATAAAATAAAGACTTAAATCTACACTGTGTGAAATGGCCGTAAAAAGGTCCTTGGATGTTTGCACGAATGTTTTGTACTAATCACTGGATGGATTAGGCCGAAATTTTAAGTGAAGAAAGCATAGACACCAGAATTAAATACCACATTTTCCGTGACTTCGTCTACGTTGATATCGATAACGTAAAAAACCTCAAAATCTGCGTAAAAAAAGTTGCATGCAAGTGCTAGTTGAAAAAAAAAACTTGAAAGCTCTAAAACCAGTAACAACTCATGGTTCGTGCCCCGAGGTACTCTTTGAGCAAATGGCAAAGCTTATTTCTCATGTCACCTATTTAGGGGCCTGAAATGGCCTCTTGTGTACATTTTTTATATCCCTTAATGAAATCTGATTCCGCCTTGTTGTAGCTAAAATAAGCTTTTGTACTTACGTTATTTCGTTAATTTAAAGTGTTTCTGATCATCCAGATTTAACATAATAACTACTAAAGCCTTAATAACTACTAAAGGCTTTGCATCGACGAATTGAGAGAAAACCGGCAAAAGTTTTTTTAATATATTTGGCATATCATAATTCATGTTGTATTGAGTTGGGGTTTCCTAAAATAATCAACTGATGGAAATATATATTTTGTAATAAAATAACCAACACTCTCTGTATTTCGATCGGGCGTCTCTACCCTTTTCGAATCGTATTTAAAAAAACGTTTTTTCTAAAAAGTTTTATTCGAAGCGGCCACCGGCATCCGCCGCCCATCGATTTATTAAGAACCATTCCCGCGTTCACACTTCACTGCCTGCTTCCATCCATTTTTCTTGCTTTAGTGATGGGTTTGGTGCTCGCTTGATTTAAGATTTGTATCGATAAAAAACTAATGCCTTTACATCTACGTAATGAGGTAATAATTTATACAACGTCCAGTGGCATCTTGACTCACACTAGATGAGTGGAGTGACCAATCGGACGCTGCAACGCCTGGGACATTGTTTAGATAGAGTAGAGTAGCACCTTTACCATCCTGATAGCTTAGTTGGCCTTGCCCCCAGGAATAACAACAACAAACAACAACAACAAAATACGTGCGGAGCCAACTAGGCGTATTTCAAGCGCTCTTTCTTTCAACTTAGTAAGAAATATATTTGACCGTCAAGATTCACAGCTAGTGGGGAAAAAATAGCCAGTTAACGTTCTCTGTTCTTCGCCATTCTATTTTCGCCATCAAAACATAAATTGTACAATGCATAATTAGTACACTAGAAACCCACGAATACTTTATTACTAGTTTCACTCTTATTCCTAATTTGGCAAGAAGTAAGCTAACAAACACCCTACTTCACAGCCCAACACTTTTGCAATATTTCCGAAACTGTTTATTTTTATTTTTATAGAAATGATGACAGGTTAGTAAAATGAGTTACTTTTAAAACGATATTTCGTTGTGACGTCGCAACGTAAGACAAAATTAACTGTTATTTGTAAAAATCCGATGTGTTAGAGTTTAGAAGACGTTTTGGGATATTAGTATTGATATAGCATAATGTATTGTTTTCTCAGTCATCATCCCTATTTCTATAGTACGCATTGCGAGAATTTTGTACCTTATGAATAAGAAATAAAATAAAACGAAATAAAAAAATAAAAAATCTTTTTCGATAAAAGTTTTGCTCGAAACCACTGAATCGACTGAAAACTTTTGACACTGGGTCCACACTAGTCGCAGAGTAGTTCCGCAAACGCCATCATGTGTATTTCAACGCGGCATTTCTATTTACACATTTGCGCTATCTGCGGACGAGCGCGCTAGTTGAAAAATATCCTCCCGTGTGCACCGGGTCTATCTATTACGGCTGACTTTACTACAGGAGGGAGTAAAGGCTAGACTAGACTGTGCAGTAAAGGATGCAATGCCTCATTGCCACAAGCCTCGTTGCTTAGCTTTTTTCTCCGCTAAACTAAACATTATTGCGAGGATTAAGGTGCAAACAAAAAACATGTCAGTTTTCTCGGTTTGTTTTATTGTTAAAGTAACGTGAACGGTCTTGAGTACTACTAAAATATACCATTAAACACGCCCAGGCAGAAACGACAAAGATCATCTGTCGGTATCTGTTGGTTGGAGTCAAGGGTCTTCAAACTCATTCACTTTTTTGTGGATTGTAGCGTGCCATGCATTATGCGCTGCTGTCTTCCAACCATCAGGTGGAATGGCAGTGGTGGTTAGATGCTTTTTCAGGACATCTTTGTACCGAAGATGCTATCCACCAACTTTGCGTGCCAACAAACTTTTCATCCAAATACAGATGCGGAGTGATCCACGCTCACCAGTAACGAGTGCTTTTTATTTGGTCCGTCGTCAGCACGTCTTGGTCAACGTATATCCATAAAGGGCGATATTTCAACTTCGATTCAAGGCTCGAGTTGAGATGCGATGAAATTGCCCCATGTCCCGATACCTATGTCTAGTTGTGCCTTTACATTTACTACGTGAAGGTGTGTTATCCTTGGTCTGTTTAGTGTTTAACACTATCGTTGATCGCGTGTTGAAATCTGTTAGCGTGATTTATTCATTCAAGTGGTTAGCGTGTTTCTCTATTTGTAGAGTAAGGTCAGTGTTAAACTCTAAGCGGTTGCACATTTGAAAGTTTTGGTGTTTAGGGCGATCTAGAAAATAGCATTGCACATAATTTGTGAACAATTATTGAGATCTTATGACATTATAATGTCAACAGTTGCGTTTACGTGATACAGTTTCACATATTGAAGAGAGTTTATTTTCCATTTATAGATCCACAAAACTCCGATCCACAAAGCCCTCTTAAATGACTGTCATCCTAACATCAGGTGCATCCATGGATGACTAAAATAAGCTGGCCCAATTTTGAGCTACACTACGTTGCTGAACGATTTTATATTATTCGTGTGAGAGTTCTAATTAGATTTCACGATTTTTCAATCGCCAGATATAAGCACTATTCCTAGGAATAATTTGAAAATGGAACGAATTGTGTATGGGCTATTGGTCGAATAAACTAACTGGGACTTTAACTGAGGATTGAAAAATCAGGCCTAAATTGTTTTGTGATATTATCCGAAACTGCTTTCCAGAAATAGTTCGATGTCGTTTTTATTCGATGTGCCGATCCAAAACGAATTTGTATAAGGTGAAACTAATTTTTACAAGAGGTAAATATTGATTTAAAAAATAATAAATTACCACATAATATTTACTAGAATTGAACTAACATGATCAAATAAAGGTCAATATTCGCAATCATATGTGTAGCAGCTGTACCTAGGGGGAAAGGCATGCGGCATTTCTATTTCCAACGTTGGATTCCGCAGTTATTACACAAACACATCCCGTTCCTTTTCGCCGGAGATATTATATTGACAAAACGTTCGCATTCTGTTGCATTTTGCAGCGCACCGTCTTTTGTATTTGTCTGTTTGCAAATCATTTCCAATTCAGAGTATGCGCTCTCCGACGTACAGTCGGCCACAGTCTCAGATACCCCTTTTTGTTCGATTGGCGCCCTTATGCCGCGCGCGATAAGAGCTGCCATGGGGTATCTGAGATTGTAGCCGACAGTACATATTTATGACATGTTATGCCGGCAAATTGTGATATTTCCCTAAATAAAGAAACTGAGAACAACGTAATTTTGTTTAGCAGCAAAATTTACTCCAAGTGCGACAAAGCTCTAGATCAAAGGAATTTGATTTGATTCGTCAAGAACGGTGCGTCAGCAAAATAAATAATGATAAAATAAATACTGTCAATCGTAACTTTAAATGATTTGCGATACCTATTCACACAAATATTCGTTTACCTACAAAGAATAATAGCGATTTGACACGTTTGTAAAGTACTTGATTAATAGTCGGCTGAGATCACCTACTTGAGCTAGATCTCAAGTAGATGAACTCAGAAAAGTCAAATACTAATGTCAAGCCTTGGCTAATGTCAAACTTGAGCTGTCAGCATATTAATAGACACTAATATCTTGAGATTGATACTGACATTAGACAAAGCTTGACTTGTATTTGACTTTTACTGAGATCACCTACCTATATAGTACTTGAGTTCGAGCTTGAGATGACGACTATGAATGCCACCCTAAGGGTGGTATTCTAGAACGCTACTTAAACTCAGTTCAAACTAGAACGCTACTTAAACTCTGTTTAAACTCAGTTCAAACTAGAAGGCTCCTTGAACTCTGTTTAAACTCAGTTTAAGTAGAGTTTAGTAGTGTCGACTGTCGATAAAACAGTGCATGTTTTGATTTGAATATCCCTCCCTTCATATCAAAACATGCACTGCTTTATCGACAGTCTGAACTCTGTTTAAACTGAGTTTAAGTAGCGTTCTAGAATACCACCCTAAATGTCCCTGACAAAAGATCCTGTCAGATGCAGTTCTTCTAGCGAAACTTGTGGTAAAGTTTTGATAAGCTTTGGCGCATTAAAATTTCAATTTATAAACTTTTAATGACGCACGGTAATCACACGATTTTCTCCGAATTGCTCGACTGTTCAGTCCACCCGTGACCACAGCTATAAATGCTGTAATGCCGGAATAAAATAAGGTACTTTATTAATTAACCACGATTCAACCTGCATCAAAAAATTATTCAGGGTGTTGTTTTGGTTCGTGACACCCGCCGACTCAGGGACGATAGTTTTAGTAACGCTTTAAACAAAACAATTGTTTTTTTTTTAATTAGGAATTTCCTTGATTTATTTTTTTCTGTCATATAACCGCGGCGCGCGATTTGGCGCCAGATATTGCGAGTGCGGCCGCAAGCGATTGTATAATAGTAAGGAAGGCCACAATTTTATGATTTATGGTTACTTTTACTGTTTTTTTTTTGCCTCATATTCTGTAAATAATCACCCCTGACGCGAGTATCACTTTATAACCCGTGTCATTAAAGAAAACATTTAGGACGGAGTTAAAAACCTAGCGTTATCTCGCTTTGACTGTATTAATTAGAGCGAGAGGGCGAGTGTTTTGAAGTTCATCCTAAATGTTTTCTTTAATGGCTCTGGTTATACAAAACAACACCTTGTAAAGACTTATATTGATTTTTGTAGAGCGCCTGCACGGAATGCAAGAGGTTGCGGGTTCAAATCCTGTCCCGAGCGAATTTTTTAACCTTTTGAAAATCTTTATACACGGTGTTAAAAGACCGCCAACAGACCCGAAGAAACGCATACTAGACACCAAAACAAAGTACTTTTTCGATAAATTATTGCTGCGAAATGATTTTGGTTTTCTAGGTTATAATTTTGGAAAATATTTTATCACGCAATGGATGTGTAACGCAGAGAAGTCATATTGCACAGGCGTTGACATAAACTTTTGTTACTTATGCTCGAGGTGCCTATGTTAAGAATACATTGCGGGTTGCCATTTTAACGTCATTTTATGCAAGAAATATTCATAATTTTGATATGGCTTCTTTAGAAGAAATGTTAAGTATAAGATACTGAGTACATTTCTGCAAAAACAATTTTTCGAAAAGTCCGACTTTAAACCTCATTATCTCGGAAACCGTTGATTTCCCAGGCATAGTTCCTTGGGCAAAAATGTTCAATATGATGAGGACAATACGTAGTTTCCCGCTTTGTTGGCGGTCTTTTAACACCCTGTATAAAGTTCCTTATCACGGGTTAGTGCTCTAGAAAACACAAAAACATCTTGTAAGTATTTGTACAATTTCACGTCTTCCGAGTATACCGACCGAACGTCATATGTCACCTAGCCCCAATTAAGCTGCCCCAGAATAGTTAGCAGGTTTCCTCACGATGCACGACCGGCGCTGAATATCAAAGCAGGCAGATGCAGGCTGGCTCTGCTGCCAATTAAAGCCTAATAAATGGTCCGGTGTCCGCACTCCAGAATTAGCCCCTTGCTTGTCCACTTGAACACCGACATAGAAGGCACCAAAGTTCCTCCTAAAATATGTTTTAACACCCGACCCAAAAAAGGGGTGTTACAAGTTTAACCGCTATGTGTGTGTCTGTCTGTGTGTCTGTCTGTGGCACCGTAGCTCCGGTGAACCGATTTGGTTGCGGTTTTTTTTAATATTTAAATGTAGGTTTTCTAGCTAGCGTTTATAGATATATTCGGTTCACTCGTTTATTTTTGTTTGGGATTTGAAGCTAAGATGTCGGGGGTATTGTATATTTTTAATTTAGTGGTTATGTGTTAAATCGAATTACACACATCAAGCCATTCCCTCAATGCTGAGGATTGTGCCCATCACTTGAATGTGGCGGAGATCAAAATTCTCCATTGAGTTCTGATGCGATTCGCGATGCGGATCAGCTGGTGCAAGTGTCTTGGTCATAATATCCGTCCAATAGCGAGTGGTCTAACGCGACCTCTCTTACTTGCGCTCCGTCATAATTTTCTAGTCTGTGGTCCTCTAGAAACCCTGTGCGAAAAAAAGTGAGATATATAAGTAGTTGGCATATGAATAGACTTATTCGAAAGACTTGAGTCAGAGAGTTTTGGGCCACCCAAATTTTAGCAACAACCTGACCTGGGTCAACTATTTTAAACTAGGCAATAACAACGGGATGTGGGCAGGCTCTCCTACCAATTATAGCCTAATAAATGGTCCAGTGTCCGCACTCCAGAATTAGCCCCCTTACCAGCGTAATTGCCAAGTGCTCGTCCACTTGAGCACTGACTAAAAAGGCAGCAAAGTACAGATTAAAATTATGGAACAAAAATAAATAAACAATGATAAATCTGTTAAAATGTAAGTATGTGTCCTCACTGCTCAATCCATATTACTCAATTTTTAAATATTTTCGGTGGAAGCGAAAAAAGGTTGCTGCCTCTAGTTTTCCTTCCTTTTCGGCTGGTCTATTCGCTGAAAGTTTACTCCTTTTTTAACTGTCATAAAATGTAATTTTAACCCCTGTGACCCAAAAAGTAGGGTGTTATAAGTTTGACCGCTATGTGTGGGCCTGTCTGTCTATTTGTCTGTGGCACCGTAGCTCTTATACGAGTGAACCTATTTGGATGCGGATTTTTTATTATTTGAAAGCATGTTTTCTAGCGAGTGTTCTTGGATAATTATGTTTTATCAAAATCTGTGTCGTAGCCGTTTATGAGATACCAGCTTTTGCCCGCGATTTCGTCCGCACAGACTTTTTTTTCTCGTGATTTTTCCGTTGATTTAATGGTTATTCTGCTATTTGGGGCGGAGAAAAATCCAACAAATAAAAAATCATAAAAATCGGTCCACCCGTTCTCGAGTTATAATTGGTGTAACTAACACGACTTTGTTTTATACATATTATTATATTAAGATATTAAAACCTATGCTAATATGAAGCTAAAATGTCGGGGGGTATTTGAATTTTTTCATTTAGTAATTATGTTGAAAAATTACAAATGCATAAAAATCTTCTTTTGATAGATAATAACCCGGTAACTAGACTCAGTGGATTCGCAAGTTTTACAAAGGCTTTTCACATTACTCGATTAAAAATCAGGGAATAATAACCGGCTCGGGACCAACATCTTAGCGTGCCTTCCAAAGCAGTTCAAAGCACGAAAGCACTCAAATAATGATTTTAACCACTACGGCCTGTCACCCATCCCTAAACCGCAGCCGATGAACTTTGACCATCGGTTAAAAGGTTAAAATGGCTACGAGCGCTTCCTAAAATAGACATGAAATTATTAATACACAAAAAATAAACTAGGCCACCAGGTGCACGAACCCGGCCCGGCCTGGGAATAAAACTAGCCAAGTGCGAGTTGGACTCGGCTCGAGAGAATTTTGGGAATAAAACTAGGCAAGTGCAAGTTGGTCGCGTCGAGAGGATTCAGGGAATAAAACCAGCCAAGTGCGAGTTCGGCTCGCGTCGAGAGGATTCTGGTAATAAAACCAGTCAAGTACGAGTTCAACTCGAGTCGAGAGGGTTCTGGGAATAAAACCAGCCAAGTGCGAGTTGGACTCGCGTCGAGAGGATTCTGGGAATAAAACCAGAAAAGTGCGAGTTGGACTCGCGTAGAGAGGATTCTGGGAATAAAACCAGCAAAGTGCGAGTTGGACTCGCGTCGAGAGGATTCTGGGAATAAAACCAGAAAAGTGCGAGTTGGACTCGCGTCGAGGGGATTCTGGGAATAAAACCAGCAAAGTGCGAGTTGGACTCGCGTCGAGAGGATTCTGGGAATAAAACCAGAAAAGTGAGAGTTGGACTCGCGTCAAGAGGATTCTGGGAATAAAACCAGACAAGTGCGTGGACTCGCGTTGAGAGGATTCTGTGACACTTTTATAGATATTTTTACTTCAGTTTTTTTTTCTGTTTCTTATAAGAATGAGGTCTACGCCACTACGGCAAAAAAATTTTGATGTCATTTACGCCATTGTCAAAATTACCTCTCTAATTTATTGGTTGGAGTATAGGGCTCATGTCATGCGTGACATAGGGATTTTTCCAAGTGTCAATTTTGACAGCGATTCTAACCAAATCTCTAAACTAAATATGTGGTTTATATGGAAACCATAGATTAATGGACTGATTTTGACAGTTATTCTTACAACATCTGATCCTTGGAAAAATCCTCATTTCTTTACCACCTTGTAATACAATATGAAGACAATAAACGAACTGACCTGAACTGGATTCAGCCTAAAGGTCAAGCCAATGACGGAAGCGGTCCTTCCAAGGGTCTCTATTCATGACTAGGTGACATAATTACGAAGTGGACCTCGCCGCTCTGATGTTAATCATTGTGGACGGGTTATGCGAACTATGTGATGATGCTCTGTACGTACCCTGGCGCTGCGCATAATGTGGTTAGTCTAAGGGTGGTATTCTAGAACGCTACTTCAACTCAGTTTAAACAGAGTTGAGACTGTCGATAAAGCAGTGCATGTTGGGGATATGAAGGGAGGGATATTCAAATCAAAACATGCACTGTTTTATCGACAGTCGACACTACTAAACTCTACTTAAACTGAGTTTAAACAGAGTTCAAGGAGCTTTCTAGTTTGAACTGAGTTTAAACAGAGTTTAAGTAGCGTTCTAGTTTAAACTGAGTTTAAGTAGCGTTCTAGAATACCACCCTAAGTGTGCTCCGGCCTTTTGAACTAAAACTAAGCATTGCATTCTATAATATTTTACTACCGTTTTCTAACTATTTTGTGGGCGCAATTTTTGGGCAAGTATAACATGCTTTCTTTCGGATTCTTTCTTTCTTTTCTTTCGGATATAGTTATAATAAATATGTTACGTAGGTAAACTAAAGACAAAATCTTAGGATCTAAAGGTAACCAAACGACAAAGTCTTTGATGATTTGTCTAGATACTTGTCACGATACCTAAGTAGTATGCTTTTCCTCGATTAATTCTTATAGGTACTAAATATGGAGTGATATAACGAGTCTCTTGGACGTATCTAAAAAAAGCTACGGTATGTTTACAAGACCCAATTTGTCGCTTTGCGTCTGCTCCGAAACGAAACAAAGCCATTTAACGCGAACTTTCTAGATTTTGCCCAGGGCCACTTAGGTACTTTGTTACACATAATCCCCTGGGCTGCTGAACTTAGCCGACAACTTAAGGTGGGATGATAGCAACGTGGCGGGAAATTCAAAATTTTCACAGTTTTTTACATTTTGTAGCTAAATTGAGCTATTTTTGTTCAGCGATTTTTCGTTCGCGGAAATAACAAAGTATTCTTTTCATTATTGTAGAGACGAGAACACATAATCGGCTGAATTATTGTTGTCTACAATAATGAAAAGAATACTTTGTTATTTCCGCGAACGAAAAATCGCTGAACAAAAATAGCTTAGTTTAGCTACAAAATGTAAAAAACTGTGAAAATTTTGAATTTCCCGCCACGTTGCTATCGTCTACCCTTAAGGCCGAAACATCTGGGTTCAACTCGCGCGTTTGTTAAATTATATGTCAGGAGCAAGCCGGTCTGAAGCAAGAAAGGTTATATCAAGCATATGGTAATATTAATCCCAGCTGTGCATGATGCATCGTGAGTATTAATTTAATGCCGAAACCAACTGAGCGCATGTTTTTGCCACGTAATGCGCAAAATATTCCCTCAAGCGTGACTGTTGTCACCACCTAAACTAAATCCCATAGAATCCGCATTACGTATAAAATCACAATAAAAACTTGTCCCCACAGAAACAAATGATATCAGCAATAGAACAATACGAAACATCATTTCAACCATACGTCTAATATTCGAATGTCAACCTTATTGCATTAGTGTACAGTTTTACTTTAATTGTATAGACTACGAGCAAATAAGCTCCCAAAGGCAGTTTGGACATCTATTTTTCCAGACACATTTCAGAGTTCTATGTTGTATCTAGTTTTATCCTTGATCGAAGGTTGTCACTGAAAAGCAAGCGCAAGACTTCTAGGCCCTATCATGATCGGACATGGTAAGGCCGAATAGGTACATCGTTATAAATCTGTAAGATGTAGCCTGTACAATTGTACATGTCCCACTAGCTGGGCAAAGGCCTTCTCTCAGAGAGAGAGTTCGAGCTTAATCACCACGCTTGCTCAATGCGGGTTGGCGATTTTTGCGTTTAGGGTATAATGCCTCATACGCTCAGGTTTCCTTACGATGTTTTCCTTCACCGTCAGCGAGTGGTATTGCTACTACAAATTCACAAATGTACGTAACATTGAAATTAAACAAAGTCATAGATACATGCCCGCACCGGGAATCGAACCTAGGACCTTTCGTTTCAGAGTCCACTGTTCTACCCACTAGACCACCACCGCTCAACCAATTTCAGTTAACGTGGGCCAAAATCTGACACGTGACGTATTATCCAACCATAAATAGGAACCGAGTATGTAGGCTCGAGAGAGGAAGAAAAAAACTAAAGTTACGGCCCAGTAGGACGCACACACAACTAGCGACGCCAATGAAAAAAAACATTATTGATAAGTTTTTTGGGCAGTGCCACAGTGCCACTGCTTCGTAGACCAGAACACATAATCGGTTCTGTTGTTTACAATAATGAAATGAATACTGTTTTATTGCCGCGAACGAAATACAAGGTGTTACAAAAGTACCTAACTCTTTTTACAGGGTAATAGCACCCGGTGATAGGGATGACCACCTAAATATTTTTTTTGCTCTATGACGTTCCGTTGATTTTTAAATTAATAAAATGTGAACGCTGTGGCGGGAGAAAAGTATTTTTTAAATATTGTTTTCATTGACTTTCACAATGTTTTAACAACTCAAAGCTATGAAAATGCACCTACACACACAAACATATTTTAAAATTTGAGCTAATACCAAAAACTAAAAAGTTATGATTTTTTTTTAATTTTGAGGTTATAAAATAAAATTTGTTTTTTGCAACTTTTTTTTTACAGATTGACCACCAGATTACACCCTGTAAAAAGAGTTAGGATGTTTTGTAACACGTTGTATAGCTGAACAAAAATAGCTCAGTTTAGCTACAAAATGTAAAAAACTGTGAAAATTTTGAATTTCCCGCCACGTTGCTATCGTCCACACTTAACTCAAGTGACATGAGCTTGTTTCAAGGAGTAGAAATCACTGTTTATCTAAACTTCTGCAGTACCCCTTAGTGCTGAGACGTTGTTAGTGTCAACTCTCACTAAACCTTGAAAAATATTTCACATTCGGGACGTCGTGGTGTTGAGATTGCATTTCTTTTCTGAGCAAAAATGCAAGTCTGAAAACTAAGAAGAGGTAGGGCCAACCAACATAAGTTAGCGATTATGTCCAGTCTATTGTTGTGGGTAAGTTACCGCTTGGTAATTACTAAACTGCATGGTAAGCTAGAGGTTGCGGAATTTGATAAAAAACAAAATAATTGTTATTTGTTATGCAAGAATGCAAACATTTTATATTATAATTTAAACTATAGCTTAGTCATGGGTTTATTTATGAAGACTAAGTGAAGACGATCCAGACTTGCATTAGAAAAAAGGATTAAAAAAAATAATCTCATAAACGTAAAATCTTTCCCTTCCGACCGCGCTGTTTTCAGGTCAATGCTATCCCACCAGGATACCTAAATTTTACGAGACAAAATAAAAAATATTTACATAAAGAATGAAGACATCAAAATGTCTTTTTATAGTCCGGTTAATATAATACTTTGTACGGTCACGAGCTTTATCAAGTAAGTAAAATTTTACGATTCGCTCTAAATTCACGTCCTTGCGAAAAGGGTAACACAATAATTATACAAAACTCGCTCCAAACATTTTCATTAAATCGGCAACATGAGCCGAAACAGAATAAAATATTCGTGTAGATTTTAATTAAGACGATGAAAGTCCTATGCAAACGAAATAAAAATATACTTTCCGGCTGGCACTCCACCCTCCCACATTTTATCATTAGCCGTAATTTACACTTGCTTTATGTTCCCTAATCTTTTTATGATTTAACAAAAGCGGTTGTGTGTTTTCAATCTATAGCCGATTATTTTGTTTTTAATTTTAGCTTGGCTGAAAAAACACAAAAAACAGCCAATGACAACCGCACATTTTGTTTCTTTTTCTCAAATAACTTGCTGGCCAGTGCTTTCAAGAAGCGAACGCGACGTCTCGAGAAGTCAACTGCTATCAAACAGATCTGTGTCAAACCACTCAGAATTTACTCGAGTACTCACTCACAATGAGAGAACCAAGCACTCGACTGACAATCGCAACGGGTGGAAAGAACCGTCTCAAGCAGTGAATGGCTTTCTTTGCAAGAGTAATAATAATTTGTCACCAAATTATTTTTTCTTAGGACAAAACATAATTATAAGGATATTTTTGTATGTTATCTATTTTATTCGATGGTGACTAGACTTGTATATATTTTTTTTGGGAGAAGGTATTGTAAATCCCTGAAGGTATCTGCGAAGGGAATAATATTCAAATCACGATGAATAAAAACAAAGTACATAAGTACATTTAATTTTGTAACATCTGATAGATACAATATAACAATATTCTTGACTCATTTCTCACAAAACAAAATAACTATTCAAAACTGAATCCTTTACCTAGACTCTTTTCCGAAAAAAAACACAACAGCGAGCAAAATTACAAACCTAACCTCAGCCACTTTTACCTACCTCCGTTTTCCTCCTACTACTGTCACCAAAACACACCGTAACTTTAAAATTCTCTAGCGACCTCTAGCTCAGCACTGAGGCTATCAATGTACGGGTCAAAGTAAGCTGGTGGTGTAAATAGGTCCAAAAGTGAAGTTGTGAACCGCAGTCTAGATCTGTGTCAAGCGCGAGTAGGCTTGAAGCCGGCGGCGGCGCGCCAATTACCGCCGTGTAACTGCGAGTTGTTATAGCCATGGAATAGAAAAAAAAGAAAACTACGCGCTGCCAGTGTTAAGAACTGGGTGGTATTACAAAACATTGTTTAGTAGCACTGTCGATAAAACAGTGCATGTTTTGATTTCAATGTCCATTGTCCATACTAATCGACCAAGTCAACTAAGCACCTGGTTTGTACACGGCTGCCTAGGTGCCAGGTGCCTAGTTGGCTTGGCTAGGTAGTACAGCGACAGGGTAGAGACATTCAAATCAAAACATGCACTGATTTATCGACACTCCTAAACTATGTTTAAACTCCGACTGGGCGGAAAGAGTTTAAACTGTTATCTAGGAGCGTTCTGTAATACCACCCTAAGGCTGTTGAAGTAAAACATGGTCAATTTCCGTCTGAGAGATTTGTCTTAAATCCCCTTGCACTCTGCTTTGGCATTTTAATTTCGTCCTATGCATGGCTAGAGAGGGCAGCTCTCATAGCTACTCTGGAGCCTGGGGCCTTAGCCTGTAACGCAATGGCGTCTCGATGGCGTCTTAGCAGAAGGACAAAACCGAGGTTTCCTCGTTTATCTCCTACGACCAGAGAACTAATCCTCTAGCTCTAGAATATGAATCAGAATATTCTTTTCTGTACTAGAAAAACATTTAAAGGATAGACAGCATTAATTGAACGAGCGAGCGAAGTCCTCCGTGTCTACTGGAACAATCCGGCGTTTGTATGTATGTATGTTTGTATGAATGTATGTATGTATGTATGAATGTTCGTTCGACGATAACTTGAGTTAGTCGAATCGTGGTAGGCGGGTAAATAAGACAAAGAGAATTTTTAAGTTCGAACATGAGCTAAATCGGTCGAGGGGTTGCCGAGATATGGGGGTTGTTAAGTTTATATGGGATCGCGAGTTCACAGTTCGGGGCGAACCGCTAGTACATCGTAATTGAAGCCGTCAACTGGGAGCCCTATTTGGCACCATTGCGAGACTCATTTGCGGACTAATGTCGATAACTGGCGCAACAGGTCCAATCCACCCAACATCGCCCACGGTGGCAACTTGTTTGCCTGCGTAAGCAATATTGGCGCCATAACCATGAGTCAAGACTGGTGTCGCCAGAGCCAGCGTGCCCAGGGGGGTTACCCTTGACGCCATTGCGTTAAGGCTGGAAGATAGCAGCGTGGCGGGAAATTCAAAATTTTTACAGTTTTTTACATTTTGTAGCTAAACTGAGCTATTTTTTTTCAGCGATTTTTCGTTCGCGGCAATAACATAGTATTCTCTTCATTATTGTAAACAACAGAACAACAATAATTCAGCCGATTATGTGTTCTGGTCTATGACAAGTTTTTTGGGCAGTGCCACTGCTTCGTAGACCAGAACAAATAATCGGCTAAATTATTGTTGTTCTGTTGTTTACAATAATGAAAAGAATACTGTTTTATTGCCACGAACGAAAAATCGCTCAACAAAAATAGCTCAGTTTATCTACAAAATGTAAAAAACTGCGAAAATTTTGAATTTCCCGCCACGTTGCTATCGTCCACCCTTAATATTGAGAAAGTTTTAAAATTAATTTCTCTTTTACATTGCATAGTCATCCTTTGATTTTATATACTTCGTAATGTTTATTCAAATGTAATACTATTTTATACAATATCAATATAAAATGAGTCTTAATTCGTAAATTATTTAATTTTGTAAATTCCGCCATATTGAAAAGAATGCGTCAAGGGTATAGGGGCAGTATCGGGTTTGAAGATTTAAATACGAGTTGCAGGTTTTGAGTCATAACTAAAGGTTACTGGGCACATTTGTATCGAAACTAGCCCCACGTACTTATACTATGTATGTTCACCCGCGTACAGAAATAAAATAGGGTACAATTTATAGATACATGCGTATCTAGTTTATTCTCATAGGTTAGCAAAAAACAAAAAGAAACATAATAATATCACAATGTGAGCTTCATTTAAAAAATATAAAACAAATTTTGTTTGTGTACGTCATGTTACAAACCGAGTAGGGTTTTGCCCAGTTTATAGCACGGTAGTTTTGCCAAAACAAAATTTTTCGAATTTATAGTCGATAAAAAGACTTCTGGACTAATCGTCTAATCTTAGCCAATCATTTGATCTTGTTTTCCTATAAAAACCGTGAAGATAACGCAAATATTTCTAATGTTAAGAAGTCCTTTCTTGTCTAGTAAACACTTTTAAAACATGACATACCACAGAAAATCTGGGCAGCTCACATAAGTCGGTACGCTTGGCAACACTAGTTAAAATATTAAACGTAGCCTCAGGTAAAACAAACTCACAAACATCTGTAGCATTCAGCTGGCCCTCTTTTTAAAAGATGAATAGTGATATTTTTAAACCGCAAAGGTTAGACCCGTTGAGAAAGTGAGCGAAAAACTGGTGAATAGATGTTTTGAAAAGCCATTAGGAAGCCTGCATTTTAGGGTTTCTTAGTTTGGCGAGAAACCCCTGATATGTTCAGTAGTACGTACGGTCGGGCACAGTCACAGATACCCCATGTCAGCTCTTACCTAGCTAGCCTAGCTAGGTATGCTAGCCTGTGGCCGACTGTACTAATGGAAGAAATATACGTACATTCCTAGAAAACGATTGACTCAAAACGTAAAATGTACCGTAGTAGTTTAGTAGGACTTTTCCCAAAACGCATTTTTTTTAATTCTCTACAAATGCTACCAACTAAACAGTCCTCCAAAGCCTTTTTATGCCATGGTAAAGATTTTTACTCTGTGGCTGTACATGTACGCATTAATGGTAAAGTAATACTATTACAATTTAACAACAATATTTTTGCCTTCGCGGCTTGGCCTACGAAACTGCTACGCCAGGCTCTACGAACTGCTACGCGCTACGAACTTACAACACGGGGGTCTACGGGCCTACGCTTTGCTTCGTATAATAATTATTTGCCTACGCCTAGGTACTGTAATTTTGCGTATCAAAGGGTTTCTGAGTGTAACAAGATCCGCACAAACATATTATAATTGTTAGATTTAAATACGTTCTGTGTGTATTGACATAGATGACTTTGATCACAATACTCGTAGTTTCAATTATTTTGTAAATTCGATCTTGCTAAAATAACTAAATAGTGTTGATTAAATACAATTAAAAATGTGTTTCTTTCTTTTCAGATTGCTAAGAAACAAAACACCATCCTTCCAAATGAGCGCAAATTATGACTGTAAGTACTTTCTGAATTCGTATGTGTGTCAGAAATATTTAAACAAAATTAGTGACGCAAAAAATGGGGTTTTTGCCTTAGGCCTTAAGTTCGCTTGGCACAGATTAATGTTGACATCTGTATTCCGGTTTTTCTATCCTTGCCTATAGGCGCCATCTATGAAATGCTTTGTGAATTTGTGCTGAAAACGGCTCATTACAAGAAAACTTTTCCACGCTAAACTTGCGACAATATTTTCCCTTTCACCCAGACAGACTCCTTGCAAGCTTTAGGAACTCCGTGCCAAGTTGAATTGCCTATTTTTCTTTATTAAGTCGCGAAATGGAACTTTATATTGTTTCCGAAGAGACTGGCTGAATTTTGTTTAAGTTTGTTTTATGATATTCAGCCATTTCGCTGTGAATTATTCAGGGGACAATGCCGCTAAAAGTGTGGTTATATGCGATGGACTTTCAGATTTACAGATGGTGCGTTAAAAAGTTTCTTTAGCGGACAAACTTTTTTTTAACCCCCGATTAAAAAAGTGGGGTGTTATAAGTTTGACAGCTGTGTGTCTGTCTGTGGCACCGCAGCTCTACCTCTACACACTAGACATGCGCGAAACAGTGCACTTCGAAGTCATGATATATTTCATGACATTTCATACCGCGTGAAATGTCTTGAAATATTACCTTATACCATGGCACCAAACATGACACATGACATCATGGTATTTCTTCATTGCAGACATGAAACATGACATCATGGTATTTCTTCATTGCAGACATGAAACATGACATCATGGTATTTCTTCATTGCAGACATGAAACATGACATCATGGTATTTCTTCA
Organism: Zelleria hepariella; assembly: GCA_949319315.1. Lineage (NCBI taxonomy): Eukaryota > Metazoa > Arthropoda > Insecta > Lepidoptera > Yponomeutidae > Zelleria > Zelleria hepariella. The sequence continues at coordinate 4,429,800 of OX439392.1, read as the reverse complement.
TTGCAGACATTAAACATGAAATCATGGTATTTCTTCATTGCAGACATGAATCATGACATCATGGTATTTCAGCACACTTTCATTGCAGTACGTGCAGTGTGCTGAAATGCCATGTGTCATGTTTCATGTCATCTAGTGTAATGAAATGCTATGTGCCATGCTTTATTCTCTCGTGTAATGTATAATATTTCATGACACCGTTGTGTAATATGTCTTTTGTAATATTACAAGCATTACCTACACATGTCTACTACACCACCGAGCATGGCACCGTACATAAATCGCAATATATTTAAAAATCTGTGGCTAACGTGATTTAAAATCGCTACTTCGCAGAATCCATTTATTTGTAACGCCACAAAAAAAGGTATTTCTCGGAAAAATACAGATTGAAATACAGAAATGTTCATAGTTTAACGTTATAAATTGTATCTTTCCACATTTTAATACCTTTTTCGAGGAAAGCAATTAGTTGTAATAATTTTATTTACGAGTATTTCGGACAATATCATCTGGCAAAACTGAAAGGGCATTTTTTGCACATAATAGTGTATCGAGATTTCACATGTGCTATGTTTATTATTATTTAACATTTCGAGGCTATTATAATGCATATCATACTCCGTGCAATTTTAGTGGTTTTAAAGCCGAAGGTATTTTGTTGCACTAGTGATTCTGAGCCAAATTACAAAATTTGATTCCAAACCGCGCGAAAAAAAAAACAGTTCTCCATACAAATGGTGTCGATTGGCGATAGCCGTTTGTATTGGGAAGTGTTTTTTTTTTCGCTCGTTTTGAAGTAAAACTTTGGAATTTGGCTCATAATCACGAGTGCAACTAAATACCTTCGGCTTTAAAACCACTAAAATTGCACGGTGTATATGGTTTGCATATATGGTTATAAGATAATAGTTGGTTAATTAAAGTGGAATTAATTATATTGTGTGTTAATTAAATAAATCGAGGTTCGAGTTTGGTACATTTGGGATTCACTTTGGACATATTATTATGAGCACATTTGGATATTTTACCTTGCCAGGGAAAAGAGTAAACAAAAAGCATTTTGCGGTTCGCAAAAAAAAGGAAACTATATTTTATTAGGACGATTTATTTTTTCCTTCTCAGAGTAAGATAATAAATGGCTGTTGTCTGTACATACCCTTTTCGGGCATCGGCGAAATAAGGTCATTTATTTAGCTAAGCTCTCACAACTTTTCACTTTTTGGTGCGACTTTTCTTTACCAACAAAGAAGCATTCTTATTTATTTAGAATTTAGATCAAGCTTTTTGTCTCTGAATAACATTTCAAGCATTTAGTAAGTAAATTAATGAAATGAGACAATTCTTGAGAATTTCGCCCTATTGTTTACATTGTTTCTTTTTCTCCTAAAGTGGTCTTTATTTTCTTCAATTGATGACGAGGACTCTCCAAAATGGAAATTAAATAAAATTACCGAGGTTTAAGAATTTGTTCTGGAAAAAATAAGTGAGGCAAAGTTTGTGAATTATTCGCAATTTGTGAAGAACAAATTGACACGACGGGACGGGCCTAGTTAATTTAGAAAGTCAGATTAATTCAGGGTCTTGCGTTGTTTGACTGACAAAATTTATAAATGTAAATCATTGCGTATTTGTATTTTAGCTTGAACATTTTAAATTAGACTCGTCAAATCTATCATGGAGTGAAATTTTTATGATATGTTACATTTTGAACTAATGAGCTTCACGTAAGTCACACTAAATGCCTATTTCCGATTTGAGGATGAATAGTGATGAATAGTGTAGTTTTCATAGTGATCCTATGACAGCAAACTCAGGAGTTTTAGTTTAGATACATGGTCGGCTTGTAATTGGACTATCTTATTATTAATAATATATATAAAACAAAGTCGTGTTAGTTACAACATTTATAAATTGAGAACGGGTGGACCGATTTTTATGATTTTTCATTTGTTTGATTACTCTCCGCCCCGAATAGCAGAATAACCATTAAAACAACGGAAAAACTCACGAGAAAAAAAAAAAGTCTGCGCGGACGAAGTCGCGGGCAAAAGCTAGTTTCAAATAAATTCAAATATCCGCGCCCTTCGCCAAGTCAGATTCCAATTTCTAAATAAAATAAATATACTTTTATTTGGTTATTTACAAGACCAACGAAATTAAAATAGAAATAAAACTAGCCCAATAATCTAATAACTTACCTAATACATATTTACCAGTAAAATATTTACATAATATTTCAATTCAGAAATCGTTCAATAATACTATTTGCTGCAGTAAATATTCTGGAAAAGAGTTATTTCCTCTAATGGATCTGAACATTCTCCAGACATTCTACAATCTACATTGTCGATTCGACTGCCAATTCGAAAACCGCTCACTCAATTTATACCGTCCCAAATCTGCGGCTTAAGACATTGGGCTTTTTCACATCAGTTCCTGTCTGTCCTGTGGGCTAGGTCGACTAACCTGTCAGGATGGTATAAGTGCTTGGCAAGCCTACTCCATCTAAAACAATGTCCCAGGCACTGCAGCGCCGAGTGGTCTCTTCACCCATCTAGTGTGAGTGAAGGTGTATAAATCATCTCATTACGTAGATGCAAAGGCCTTTTTTTTTTTAAGCCAGCCCCTGTAACTTTTCTTGACGCTATTTCATCAAGGGCATTATTCAATACTTCAGTAATTCAGATGCATTATAATGTTTATATTAAATAGCCTCAAAATTCAACTATAATGTTGATGCTCTGTATATTTTGTTCGTGCCACTGGCTGTGAGCTACAGATACTCTGGCCCGGTTTCTGAATTGAGAATTTTGCTAAGCAAATACTTTACTATCATTCTGTCACGCTCTTTTGTGAGAAATCTGCAGAGACAGGACGATACTTACCCATTTGCTTAGCGAATTTCTCAATTCAGAAACCGGCAGTCTATCTCACAAAGTCGTTACCCCGCTGCATCGCCAGGGAAATCCTCTGCGCCAGCGCGGCTGAGCGGGACTGAGCCGCTGCCGCGCTTACGCACACTAAAGCATTGTATACATGCACGCCGACAACATTCATAACCAAACGGACTTCGTGAGATAGAGTATCTGTACCATGGGTGAATGTGCGGAGGAGGGCAGATTTTTTGTACGGGAAATTGGTCGGCGTCTGAGGAACCGGGGCTATGACTACCGTTCCGGGGCATACCTGGCACAGAGGATTTCCCTGGCGGTGCAGCGGGGTAACGCTGCTAGCGTCATGGGAACCTTTGTGTCGGGTGTGTCACGGGGCGGTATTTTTTAACGAAATCATTTTTGAACGAAATCGTTATAGAAATGATGTATAGCTTATAAAATAAATAAGATTTAAAAAAAAGATCGTTATAGAATCAAAGGGCAGTATTTTTTTTGTTATGTCAATTTTTAATTTATATTTACTTACCTGTTTTTTATTTTGGCATATTATTATAGTAACACTTGGCATCGGATGTGTAAAGGCCCATGAGGCAATCTATACCATTCACAATCTGTGGCTTCAGTCTATCTCGGTTCGAATGATTAATGCTCCGACAAAGAAACTTGAACCTTATCACAGTTAAACGCACCATTAGGTATAGGAACTTCTCAATCCTTCGGTAATATTAAAACAACACAATTCACCTCTGAGTGTCCATAAATGAGTGCAGAATGGGTTTTATTCGAGCCACAGTAGATCTTAAACGGATGAATTGATTTGAATGCGGTTTTCTAGCGAGTGTCCTGTTTATGTATGTATGTTTTATCAAAAAAGGTTCAGCCGTTTATGAGATATGCTTATTTGAACCTAAATCTATCTATCTATCTATCCAGCCCATAAATAAAGCCCACTGTTGGGCATAGGCCTCTTCCTTTTCACGCCAACCCCCTCGGTCTTATGCCAATCTCGTCCATTGTCTTCCCGCTGTTTTGACAATGTCATCGACCCATCGAGCTTTCGGTCTACTCACCGACAGCTGACCCATTCTAGGCCACCATTCCGTGACTGCCCTAGTCCACCGTCCGTCCTCCCGCCTAGCCAGATGCCCTGCCCATCTCCACTTTAATCTTAAGATTCGCGCGCCCACATCTTCGACTTTGGTCTTCTGCCGAATGTCGACGTTACGCACACGATCAAGGAGTGAGATGCCTAGCATGGCCCGCTCCATAGTTCTTTGTGCAATTTGGATCTTATCCATGTTTGCTTGCAAATTGCAACCTTGTCGTTATTCTTCGAGCAAATCTAAAATCAATGTTACCATATCCACGTTAAATTCGGCTCAGTCGGCAAATTTTGGAAGTCTGTAGTTCGCTGTATTAAAAGTCGTCTGTAGTCCACTGCTGCTGTAGTCTGTATCAGTCTAGGACTAAACAAATAGGTACCTACTTTGCCTAAAAACGGGGCACAATTTCATTAATTCAGTCCTATTCCGATAAAGCGGCACCTTTGTCAATGTTCCTTTTACTTTCAACATAAAGTGTAGCAGTAAAACCTTTTGAGAGAGCCGAATTGAATTATCCGAGACATTTGAGCGAATTTGTATGGAGATGTAAAAACAAGGTCACCGAATGCATATTAGGATCTTTAGTATGTTTTCCTTCATAGTTGGAGATTGGTATTAGTTGGATACATTTTGCATACAAAATGTGAATTTCTTTAAAGTTTGTTTTTGTCTGTTTTTCTGCACTGACATATTGGCGATACCATTGGCAGTTGGCTATCAAGGACAAATTTGTGAGGAAACACTTTTTATTTTTTTATGTAATGTTTTTTTTATGTCCCACTACTAGGCAAGGGCCTCCCCTTTCACTTTCCACTCATCTCTATTTTGGGCCACCACTTGCCACCCCGGCAGAAAGGTTTTGATGTCGTCCCTTCATCTCTGCTTTCTACGCCGCCGGTGGGCGTGGGTCACTTGCGCGCCGCGGTCGAAAATTCATGCCGTTATAAAAATACCACCAGTCCGTGGTGTACCCTCTGTGATTAGGACAGTTGCGCTTTGCGGTCAGTTCCTAGCTTTTGGAGTTAAAAGAGCATCGCTTTTCAATTGAAACACCATTTGCACCTATAAGCTTAATATTGTTATTCCTTAGAATAAAGACTTAAAACTTGTATAAAAGCAAATCTATGAATAATACTGTTTTTCTACAAATATTAAATTCAAAACTTCAAGAAAATTATGAATATCAGGGTAGAAACTTCCTTTGAATTTACTACGGCATGATTCACATGCTTTCGTATTATATTCCGTACTGGTGGAACAAGATGCCTATATTCTGATATAAGAAAGATAAATCCCATATAAGAAACAGGGTAGGCTTATAGTAAACATTTGGCTTTGCGCGCAAGTGTCCCATAACCGATCATGGGGCAAATTCTTGGGAATCTTGCATTCGACACATCTCGAAGGAATAATCTCATTTTGCGCCAAATGTCACATCTCCTATTCTCACGAAGTCATCCTGGACATTTTACTTACTTACTTACTTACTTACTTACATAAGGCACGAGATTTCTGCGACATGTTTGCCTTTTTCGCTCGACTTTATTCGAGTGGTCGGGAGCAGTCGAGATCGAAATGACACGAGATTTTTCCTTTGAAATGTGTCGAATGCGAGATTCCCGAGAATTAGACCCCTGGGCCCTAGAGTCATAAAAGTAATTAGAAAGTTCTGGAAACTGATCGAGGCGCGCATGTGACCAATACCCCCGCCGGTGCCCATCATGTGGAAACACTAAAGTATCTATTTTAAGATGATAAGTCTCACAACTAGCGCCGCCAATGGAAAAAAAAACAAATATTTTTTTTTGATGCGTTTTTAGCAAAACACGCTCCTGCGATTTCTCAACGCGAGGCTTAACAATTTTTAGGACCTAAGGTTTAGATTCCAGATCCTATAACTTAAGAATGCAATCGATTCTCGCCAAAAGTGGCCAATTTTGGCGAGAATTGCATTCGTAGGAAATCCAATCCTGGAATTTCAAACCTTAGGTCCTAAAAATAGTTAAACCTCGCGTTGAGAAATCGCAGCTAAAAAACGCATCCAAAAAATATATATATGTTTTTTTTTTCCATTGGCGAGTTGTGAGACGTATTGCGTCATAACCTATGAATCCAAACTGCGAAGGGAAAGCCTGGGTCTTACAGTGAGACATATACCGGGGACTTACCTACATTTTACTATGCAAAACGTTTCAAAGCTTGGTTGAGGCTATATATTTTAGACTACATCTAATATGTCTTGGAGATTTAATTTACATACATTGCTAGAGACAAAGTAACGGTAGCTACCAGTCTGGAATAAACTTAAGAAATAAAGTTAGACTACTCAAAATTTGTAACTGTGACTGTATTTTATTGATGTTGCTGTTTTGGCACTACTATGACAAAATCATTAAAATTGATTATAATTTAAATTAAAGTTTAAAAGTTAAAGGGCTGACAGAAATTGCAATAAGTATTTAAAAGTTGTCTATAACCTAGAAAGTGTGAATTTTTGGGTTATAAAAAATGAACTTTCAACCACGCACAGCCAAAAAAAATGTATTTTCTTGATCAACGGAGTGCAACGACTATCCTAGAAGTTCCCAGCCTTGTACGACAAAAAAAATACTGAATCCATGCATTTAAACTTTCAAAGTTGAAAAATCTAACTTTCAACCGCGACTGGCACAAAAAATATTTTTTCCAGACTCAGCGAATCAGCCTACCAACTCCCAGCCTTGTACGAAAAAATATCTCGATTGGTCACCAGCTCTCAACCTACTACGTCAGTTCCACAGTCAACTATAACAAGAACCGATTGGAACTGCCGAATTAACCTGTAGGAAAATTACAAAACATACAAAGTTTTGCTAAAGTCTATAATTTCAGTGGTCAAACCTAACTCCTTCGTTTACTTAAAACTTTGCTTAGGGACCCAAAATAGAGGTCTCATAATAACATAACCCTAAAACGGCCCCTTTGACCTTGCCCTGGGTCAACACATAAACACTTAGCCACTAACTTAATTATTCGACACTTTATGACTAAGCCCGGACCAGAGGGTTGAGTGGAGTACACACTAGGGTCACTGGCTACCGTTTATGGTCATTCAGTGCCTTTATAGCCTTTCAAGGGTTGTTTGGAAAATATCTGGGGCTTAAGAGACTGTAACGAGATGTAATGTTGGAGGAGAATGAAGAGGATATCTTGGACGGAAAGAGTGTCAAATGAGCAAGTCCTAGAAAGAGTAGGGGAGAGGAGAACGTTGATGAAGACAATAGAATGCAGAAGAGGAAAGATGGTAGGCCACTTGCTACGTCACGACAAATTCATAACCAACATAATAGAAGGAAAGATAGAAGGAAAGAGAGGTAGAGGAAGGCCACGGAGAAGCTACTTTGACCAAATTAAAGAGAAGGTGAATGTCGTGACGTACCAGGCTGCAAAGGAACTGGCCTGTGATCGAAGTGCATGGAGAATGCTGCACCGACAAGAGGATAACTCTTAAATATAATGATGATGAAGTCTGTAACGCAATGGCGTGTCTATGGCGTCCCAGTAGAAGGACAAAACCGGGGTTTCCTCATTTTTCTCGTACCACCTGCGAAGTAGTGCGCTAAAATTTATTAGTTGAGGTGTCTAAGGAAAAAAGCTATATCAGAATATTCCTTGCGGTACTACAAAAACATTAAAAGGACCGACAGCATTAATACATAATTGAAGCCGTCAACTGGGAGCCCATTTTGGCACCTTTGCGTTACAGACTCAGGCCCCTGATATGCAGGATGGCGCCATTTGGGTTTTAAGCGCCTATGTACACTATTGCAATGTACGTATTGATGAAAACCTAGAACAATAAAATAACGGAGAACTGTGGTGCATGTTAGCCGAATGTTGGGACTCATTTGTTTACTGTTTACTGTTGTACCTGCCGTTACTACTCTTAATTCCAAAAAGTACATACTCAGGTACCTTTTATTGAACGAGCGAGCGAAGCGAGCGAAGTTCTCCGAGTCTACTGGAACATTTGTACGGAACGTTTGTATGTTTGTATGTATGTATGTATGTTTGTATGTATGTATGTATGTATGAATGTTCGTTCGACGATAACTTGAGTAAATTTAGTCGGATCGTCATGAAATTTGGTAGGCAGGTAAATGAGGAAAAGAGAATTTTTAAGTTCGAACATGAGCCAAATCGGTCGAGGGGTTGCTGAGATATGGGGTCGCGAGTTCAAAGTTCGGGGCGAACCACTAGTTATTTTTAAGCTTGTATTGTGTACATCTTACTTCATAAAAAAATATTTTTCTATTTATACACAGCCTCAGTTATGTTCTTTCGACAACTAACCGAGTTAAATCTGGCAAATTATACAATCAAGAAGCCAGCATAAACCTGTGTCATAAATTATTATTAAAATATTCAATCATCAAACTTGAAATCTAAGTACCTAATCCGTCAGGATTCACTCTAGGAGTTGGATCTGTCGCATTCTAAGGATACTATTGCCAACCCTTTCACACTCACGAAGTGTGAAAGAGGCAGGGCAATGCTCAACTCTTATTGACCGTTCGATAACGTAAATTCAGTTTGAATAACGAACATGGGTGATATTTGCATATGCAAATAGCACCGTCTTCGCTCAATAGATTAGAGTGCTCATATTGTGTTTCATAGTTATTTATGAGAAACCTTGTCGTAATGGGAAAACATTGTCGTGGCAAATTGTCCTTTAGTTATACATTTTCAGGAATACACTTAGGCCTGGGGGTCTACCGGCTAAGTCGAAGCCGATTCCATTGGCGAAAATCGAAGTTCGATTTTTGAAAAATGTACTGCCACCCAGTTCTTTTTACTGCTACCCAGTAAGTTTTTCATAAATCGAACTTCGATTTTCACCAATGGTAATCGGCTTTGTTTTAGCCGGTAGACCTCCTGCTTTTAGTGTTTCAGTGTCACTTTTTGTCGTCTTATAGGGAGAAATGAAAAATTCAATTACCGCATAGTACAAATCTGAAAATTTGTATACGTATAATAATGATGTATATTTTGTGTCTAACACATTATGCCGAAAGTACGCGACTGAAATTCAGCGTAATTACGCATGCAATGCTATTTGAATTACTGACGTCAATAGTTTATTTTATCCTCATTCATCGTGATTTTATTTGTTTATTCTAGCTGGCGTGGATTACCTAACATATTCGTTTAAAAAATACCTTGATGATTTGGTATTATGTCAAATATCTCTAAAACAAAAGAAGATTGAGGGCTGATTTTTGGCACATAGTAACCTTGGCTTAAGCCGGTGCACCACCATAAAAATCAGCCAGATCGCTTTCGTGGGCCAATCTTGTTCCCTTAGCCTGCTAGACCCTTTCGCGGTTTTTTGGCCCCCAAAAGTTGAGCTCACCTCCTGGAGCGGTGCAAACTCGGATTTCACTTATTTAGAACCAAATGAAGGTAATAAAATGATATCCAGCTTTCTGGAAATTAATTCCTTATGTATGGCAAATTGGCAAATATAGCCCAGATTACAAATCGTTCTCTGGACGCCATAGTGAAACATTCTGGACTATTTTTAGTTATTTTTTTAGGACATTCTAGGTATACTTATTTATTAAATTTGTGTTTTAAAATTGTAGATGCAAGTCGTCCTAATTGATTCTAAGGGTAGCATTAATGTTCGTCGTCTCAGGCTCGAGGTCAAATAGGTCAACTCAGAAAATCACAAAATCACCGACTTGAGACCTTGGCTAATGTCAATGTCAAGCTCAAGCTAGTGTCTATTAATATGCTGACAGCTACTCAAGCTTGACATGAATGAGCCAAGGCTAATTATCTTGAGCTAACGATTATTAATGCCACCCTAAGAAACGACTTGGCCACTTGGATTTATCTTTACGATTTCAAGATAGAACTGAGTAAATACTGAATAATAAAATATTAGGACCCATTTATTTCATGCGTTAATTAGCCACTGGATCAACTGAATGTGTTTTATCTGAGAAAATAAACATCTCTCATTTATTTTATTCATTGCGTGCCTGCCTACCCGATGTCTTCCAAGAACTCTTAATTTATCTACGTAGGTAACTAATAAAATAAATTTAGTTTCACCCTAACTCTAACCAAAGGTATTCTTAGAAAACACGAAAAAGTATTCTAAATGGGTCCCCCAAAATGATTAAGTACGACAATTTACATTGCAGAAGATATTTTGTTTTTTAAATACTTCTATAATTTATAATCCTCTAGTAATAAAGGCTGTTTCACATTTTTCTTTACATTTAAGGGTGGACGATAGCAACGTGGCGGGAAGTTCAAAATTTTCACAGTTTTTTACATTTTGTAGCTAAACTGAGCTATTTTTGTTCAGCGATTTTTCGTTCGCGGCAATAACATAGTATTCTTTTCATTATTGTAAACAACAGAACAACAATAATTCAGCCGATTATGTGTTCTGGTCTACGAAGCAGTGGCACTGCCCAAAAAACTTGTCGTAGACCAGAACACATAATCGGCTGAATTATTGTTGTTCTGTTGTTTACAATAATGAAAAGAATACTATGTTATTGCCGCGAACGAAAAATCGCTGAACAAAAATAGCTCAGTTTAGCCACAAAATGTAAAAAACTGTGAAAATGTTGAATTTCCCGCCACGCTGCTATCGTGAACATTAGTACAGAAAGTAATTTCAGTTGGGCGCAAATTGCTCTTTTAAAATTCTGAAGGCGTGCTAAGGCCGCAATGCACTTTAGATAGGAGGCCAAGTCTGCTAGATCACGGAAGATTGATTGAAGATAGTTAATATGGTAATCATCATCAGCCCGTTAGGACTAATGCTGAGTACCGGTTTTTTATGATCAGTTAGTAGACCACCAGCTACAAGACAGGTCTAGCCTGTCAGGTCAGAGGGTCTACCGGCTCGATTACCATTGGCGAAAACCGAAGTTCGATTTTTGAAAAATGTACTGTCACCCAGTTCATTTTACTGCCAACCAGTAAATTTTTCATAAATCGAACTTCGATTTTCGCCAATCGTAATCGGCTTCGTTTTAGCCGGTAGACCCCCAGGTCAGCCTCTAGCACAAGACCATTAGAAGCATGAAGTAAAGAGGTATTTACTCACGAATGATTTCATTCATTCATTCTGGCTGGCTCAGCGACCCAACGTGTATCTTGGCCTCCGCAACCAAAAGACGACAGCTCTCCCTGTCCTGCGCTAACTTCCTCCAATCCTCCACCTGGAGTTCGCACAGGTCTCTCTCTACCGCATCTTTCAGCGATATTTGGTATAATTTAATGCAAATAATATAAATATGTACATTGTTAAACTCGATTCCAACAAGAGACTTGAACATCCATGATTTCTCCTGACTACGACCAACAGACAGCGCCGGTCGACGACTAAAGACAGATTTCACGCGTACCATTTCAGCAAGAGTGATACAAATGTAGCAGCGTGGATACATTGTACAATTCGATACAAATAGAAGGTGAATCAAAAGAGTGAGATCGAGCTCTATACCTATGATCTACAGGGCATTTTTTTAAAAGCTTATTCCTGAAACACTTCAACTTCTAAAAGTGATTTCCAACAACTTTTGTTCTGTGAAAATTTAAATTGTCACGGATCATAAGATACAGCCTGGTGACAGGCGGACAGACAGACAGACGAACAGCGGAGTCTTAGTAATCGTTTGGCACCCTTCGGGTGCGGAACCCTAAACAAAGACGGGATGAGCAATGTGTTTAGCTCCATATACGCTTACTCGTACCCATCAAAGTGGCTTGAAAAGTTAAATCGGAGCAAAACCGCAGCGTATATAGTAACTTCCATCAGAGTGGTTTGGGGTGTCGATTTTGCAAACCACGTGGTAATGGGCGCAACTTGTTGTAGCTTACGCCGCGTATGTAATTTTAAAGCTGCTGTAACCAGAGGAGTCAAAAAGTGGGCCAACTTTAAGTATCTCCTTTTGTATTAATCCTTTGGTATTTTGGTGTACTTGGTATTTAGCGTTTGCAAATTTCTGTACTTAAGTTCACATTTCACAAAGTTTTAATAAGAAGCCGTACAAAAGTGGCAGACGTCGGAAAACGCATAACTTCCTTGAATTGAAGTGGGTAGGATACCTGGCTAGACGTACCGATGGCAGATGGACCAAATCAATTGCGGAATGGCGACCCCGAGAGGGGAAGAGATCGGTTCGCAGACCACCAGCCAGATGGTCCAATGACATAGCCTAAGTAGCCAGAAAACAGTGGTTGCGTCTGGCACAGGATCGTGAGAGGTGGCGTGACCTTTACTCAGCAGTGGGTGTTAACAGGCTGATGATGATGATAAATTTACATTTATTTCATGTTGTTATTTTCATTGATATATTAAAGCCTCATTAAAGAAAAGCCCTTTGCATTTGGCCAGCAAATCTTCCAATTACCTACTCAAATCACACACTGAATTTCGTTTACAAGATTTTGATCGACTTTTCAGTTATGTAAATTTGACCCGATACGATGTGCGAGTGTGCGACAGATATCTTTTTTTAGACCCCGTACCCGAAGGGTGCCACACGGGACCCTATTACTAGTACTCTGCTGTCTGTCTATCCGTCTGTCTGTCCGTATTTTCATTACTTACACAGAATATTAGTAATAGGTGGGTAAGTGCTTATGTGTATATTCCAATCTTTGAATCTTATAAATAGCCGAATTCAACGGGCACGTACAAAAAAACCTCTCCCATTTCCCTAATAGACAAAAAAGCTCAGCAGAATCTTTTTCCTTCTTCCCTTTTACAGATTTTCCTTAGCATTTGGCGGGAATTTGCATGAGCCGCGGCCGGGGTCCGATTCTGATGCAAATCTGAAAGCAAATAGAGGCCCCTTCGTACTCGAATGCGAGGGCTAACTACCGCAACAAAGAATAGCACAAGAAATGCCGTTTTCTCTTTTGAGATGAAACATTTTCATAAATCTTTACACCATCGTTATGAGTTGCGCCCTGTACCCTGTGTCTAATAGCCGGAGAGCCGGTGACCAATCAACTTATTTTATCGTACAAGGCTGGGAGTGGGTAAGCTGATTAAGAGTAGACTTCGCCTAGTCTGGGGAAAAATGTCTTGCAGTTCTGCTCCGGTTGAAACTTAGTTTTGATTCTATTTATGCACAACTCAAGTAAGCTCAGTAGCGGTTAAAATGTATAAGGATCAAGCAAGTTATGCTAGTTACTAAAACCAATTTTCCATCATCTACATATCTCGGCCGTCATCTTGAAATATAACGATATCGTAATTTTCTGATAAACTATCTCCTCAAGGCCGCTATATCGGTAGCGCTATCTCTTTTTCCTCGGGGCCGAAGTTTTTTTTTTACAAAAAGCAGATTTCCATGCAAAATTTAATTTGATCCCTAGACACTTTTAGTAAGTGTATATTTACCCGACTGCCCAAAAAGAGATTTTTGTTTATCACCGTCCGTATTGTAAGTATGTGAGTATGTAGGTAAATACATTTACATTGTATGTCCGTTCTGTACTTATGTACGTATCTATGGTCTTGCCTGCCAAGACTAATGCAGTCGGGGTTTTTTGCTATTATTGTCTTTGCAAAACTATTTCAGCTGAAGATTGAGCTATTCTTCTGTGATTTCCTAGGGTTTGACGCGGTGATATTCGCAAGTTATCACTTTGCCCCTAGACTGCTTTGAGCTCGAAACTTCCACCGCTTGGCTGGAAACTTAAAAGATTCAAAAGTAATAAAGACCGCTTTGTTTAAATTGGGGTTTTCAGTACCTATTTCGTAGTTTTGCCTATCATCAACCTAGAAACTTTCAGACAGTAAAAATAGTTTATTGTTATTCGATTTGTCAATGGTAACGGGCTATTTATTTAATTAATTATTTTATTTACAGAAACTTATTTATATTTGCCTTCATTCTTGGTTTGCATTCAATTTAACGCGTTAAATTATTATAACTAGGATTTCATTGTATTCCTATTTATACGTACTACTTACATACCACATTTTTTTTTTCTTTAATTTCTTATTTCCTCATAATTCCTCGCAAATGAACGCCCGCGCCCCGTTTGAACTCTTATGATTAAAAATGTCTTGCTCATTTTGATTTTATGCGTACACCTTTACATTACGTTCACTGTCTGCGTTAGCTCCCTTTAGTTATGTGAACCGCATAGTAAATTTCAAGCCAACGTAAACAGCTGGACCTAACTTCATTTCTCCAGTAACTTCGCCTATCCTATAGGCATTCCGAAAACGTAAACGTCGTCTCTACGACTAGGAACGTGTAATTGGTCTGGGATCAGAACCGCAGCGGTCAAAGGGAGGGTTCTGTGAATAAATTCAAAGTTTACCCACTTGCGGTTGGCTTCAGACCCGGCAGGCCTACTAGATTTTGCCTCACTATCCTGTATTTTTGGAAATGGCGATGGATCAGACATGCGTTGCGGAGACCAGGGGCCTTAGCCTGTAACGTAATGGCGTGTCGATGGCGTACCAGTAGATGGACACAACCGGGGTTTCCTCATTTTTCTCCTACAACCAGCGAACTAATCCTCTACAGGGTGCACTCTTAAGTCAATAGCGGAACTTTAAGTAGGCTATCTACTGATCACTACAAACAACTTGTATGAGGTGGCGAAAAAAATTGAGCGAAAAAAATATCAGCTGTTCCATACAAAAGGTCGTCTCAGTACTGCGCCAAATGTATGAAACAGCTGGTATTTTTTTCGCTCCATTTTTTTCGCCACCTAGTACAAGCTGTTGGTAGTGATCAGCAGACAGCCTACTTAAAGTTCTGCTATCGACTTAGAGTGCACCCTGTAGAATTAGAATCAGAATATTCTTTGCTGTACTACAAAAACTTTAAAAGGACCGACAGCATTAGAAAATCGTAATTGAAGCCGTCAACTGGGAGCCCATTTTGGCACCATAGCGTTACAGGCTAAGGCCAAAGACAGTCATCTGTCCAAACAAGGACTGACGTGGCAAGCTAATAGCAAGAGAAGGCCGGGCCACCCCCTTGCTACATAGACGCGCTCGGTTGAGAAAGAGGCTGCATCAACTGCACTCGACTGGACGGAGCTAGAGGCTGCCGCGCAACACCGCGAAAAATGGAGATCTCTTCTTCGAGCCATATGTCCTTTATAAGGAATATCGCCACTATTTCATAATATTAAGAGGCCTTTTGGCTGCCATCGTAAAAAAAAAACCCTGTAGCTAAAGACAACCCGCAGTGGGCACGCTTGACAAATAAGCTCAAACTATTTCTATGAGAAAAGGCTTTTGCCTTTGTTTGGTGAGATCACCTACTTGAGCTCGAGCTTGAGTTGACGACTATTAATGCAACCTTAAGACACACTTTCTTTCTCTAAAATTATGCACGCTCGTTGTTCACAACAGTTTTGATCCCGGTTTGCAGGAAGAAATCTCTAACAGAGATAAGCTCGCCTTTGTACAAGTGTTTTCTTACTGTATTGTCCTCTACCCGGTTTGCATGTGAAATAAATTAATGATACTCGTACTATTTACTGACTTGAAGCCCTGCACTTTTATCTTCGCACTTTTCAGCCACCCTAGCTAAGCCGTATCTTATTATTTTACACCATATGGCGAACGGAAGCAATTTTAGACCTTTTGATCAGGAAGGATATTGCGTTGGCAAAAGCATTGTTTGCACAACTATTAGTACCTATACTGCGAGTCACAAAAATTACATTTGCGACTTTTGTATTATCGTAATTTGTACTTCGAAAAATTTTAAAAGAATAGCTATATGTTTTGTTTCATTGGCGACGCTATAACCCGTGTCATTAAAGAAAACATTTAGGACGAAGTTAAAAACCTAGCGTTGTCTCGCTTTGACTGAATTAATTAGAGCGAGAGGGCGAGTGTTTTGAATTCCAAATGTTTTCTTTAATGACACGAGTTATAGTGGGCCATGACCATTGACTCTCGAGCTATATTCGAATACCGTTTGTGGCATGCACCTATGAATTATGTTTGCCTTCACAGTTTGTATGTATTTATTTGTAGTAAACGAAGGTAAACAAAATTTTAAATTACAACTAGTTGTGCCCGCGACTTCGTATGCGTTTTTACACATTTGACATTTAATTTACATTCGACTGTGGAGGAAAAGTCAAACCCCCGACCAAAAAAGAGGGGTGTTATAAGTTTGACAGCTTTGTGAGTGTGTCTGTATAAGTGTTTATGACGGTGTGTCTGTCTGTGGCACCGTAGCTCTTAAATGGGTGAACGATTTGGAAGTTTTAGGTTTATTTTTTATTTGAAAGCAGGTTTTCTAGCGAATGATCTTAGTTATGTTTTGTCAAAATTGGTTCAGCTATTTATTACATATGCTTATTCGAAGCTAAAATGTCGGGAGTATTTTAATAGTTATTATTTCTTAACTTGCAGTAGCAGGGCTCAAAAGAAAGCAATAGAATAAAATAGAATAAAAACCCTAACCTAAACAATACATTTATAAATTTAATAATAAATATATATTGTTTACATTAAGGTATCGCCCGTGATAAGATACCAGGAAGCTTAGCATAAGAATTGCTTAGGAAGTAAAAGGGTTTATATGTATCTCCCTCGACGTAGAGTGGGATAGATAAAGTTATAAGTCCATAGATAAGGTCTTACTCATTCCCATGCTAAGCCAGCAAGTAAAGCCGTATGGCTAATAACTCTGTCTATCCAGCTCAACGGTAAACAATAGTTATTTGTTATGCAAGAATGCAAAATTATTGTTTGCGGCGAGTGCTTGTATTGAATACCGAGCGGTGTTAAAAGACCGCCAACAAAGTGGGAGACCACATACAGGATGTTAAAAGACCGCCAACAAAGCGGGAAACCATGTATTGTCCTCATCATAAGGAACATTTTTGCCCAAGGAACTATGTCTGGGAAATCAACGGTTTTCGAGATAATGAGGTTCAAAGTCGGATTTTTCAAAACTTTTTTTTTTTGCAGAAATTTATTCAGTATCTAGTTCTTAAGAATCCCCTGAAGCTCTGCAGCCCTCTCGCTCGCACTTTTCAACATTTTAATTGATTGTAAGAGAATGATTAAACTTTGGACGATAAAATATAGTTGCAGACATAGATAATAAAGCTATCGACATGTGGACACACTTTTGATTTCATATTCCTACTAATAAAAAAATATCACAGAACTTCGGTTAAAAGTAGTAGTTCAGTAATATTTATTTTTAAACTATAAATGTGAAATTTAAAGTATGTCTACATGTCGATAGCTTTATTATCTATGTCTGCAACTATATTTTATCGTCCAAAGTTGAATCATTCTCTTACAATAAATTAAAATGTTGAAAAGTGCGAGCGAGAGGGCTGCAGAGCTTCAGGGGATTCTTAACATAATTTTTCAAGAAGCCATATCAAAATTATGAATATTTCTTATAAAAAACGACGTTAAAGTTGCAACCCGCAATGTATTCTAAACATCGGCACTTCAAGCTTAAGTAACATAATCTGATACCTACGCTTGCGCAATATGACTTTTGTGCGTTACACGTCCATTGCGTGAAAAAATATTTTTCAAAATTATAACATAATAAACCAAAATCATTTCCCAACAATAATTTATCGAAAAAGTACTTTGTTTTGGTGTCTAGTGGCTTTCGGGTCTGTTGGCGGTCTTTTAACACCCTGTATAGTCCTCATCATAACGAACATTTTTGCCCAAGAAACTATGTCTAGGAAATCAACGGTTTCCGAGATAATGAGGTTCCAAGTCGGATTTTTTTTTCCGGAAATTAATCTTTTTTTTTCGGAAATGTGTTCAGTATCACGTTATTAACATATCTTCTCAAGAAGCTATATCAAAATTATGAATATTTTTACATAAAACGAAGTTAAAATTGCAACCCGCAATGTATTCTGAATATTGGATAGCCTAGATTGTGCCCAGAACCAGGACTTATCACGGTCCTAAATTTGACTGAAAACTATTCAGCGGTATTCGCGTGATGAGGTAACACACAGACAGACAGACAGACAGACAGACAGACAGACAGACAGACATAGACCGATTTTTTTGCATTTTTGTATTCAGTATAGTTTACTTAGTAACCCCTGCTAGTTTTTTTCTAAAAATATTCAATGTACAGAATTGACTTCGCTAGAGTTTTATTATAAGTATAGATTAAATGATCTCGTGAACCGTCACTACAATTTAATTACGAGAGCTCAGTCTACCAGTGAACGCGGTAGCTTTAACGCTGCCAAAACATCGATATAAACGTAAAATTTTACCACTATAAAATTTAATCCGTTTGAACCAATAAAATATACATATTATGGCGAGTTACAACGAGTTTGGAATCTCGGTAGAGGTAAAGCAAAGTACAAGTTCGGTCAAATCCGTTGCGGCCAGTTGGATATTCCAAACATTCAATGTTACTGCATGAATATTTATGCGGCACTTAGTGACTGGGTTAGGTCTGTCTTTAGGTCCCTTCTTGCGTTATTGACCCTAGTCTAAACTAAACTATTCGGGACTAAGTTATGTTATGTAGTTTGCTTAGCAACCGTCATGCGACTCCTATGCTAGTTAACTCGGTACAATTCAACGTGTTACAAAACATCCTAACTCTTTTTACAGGGTTTAACCTACCGGTCAACAGGATGTCAATTCTGTAAAAAAAAGTAGAAAAAAACATTTTTATTTTATAACCTCAAATTTGAAAAAAAATCATAACTTTTTTGTTCTTGGTATTAGTTCAAATTTAAAAATATGTTTGTGGGTGTAGGTGCATTTACATAGCTTTGAGTTGTTAAAACATTGTGAAAGTCAATGAAAACAATATTTAAAAAATACTTTTCTCCCGCCACAGCGTTCACATTTTATTAATTTAAAAATCAACGGAACGTCATAGAGCAAAAAAAATATTTAGGTTGTGATCGCTATACCGGGTGCTATTACCCTGTAAAAAGAGTTAGCATCTTTTGTAACACCTTGTATGTTGGAATATGTCCTAACATAATTTTGGAGGGTTGGTTGTTCTTGATACAAGTAACATTTGCTTCGAAGTATAGAAAGAAATACGTGTAGTTAATACTACAATCTACAAGGTGTTACAAAAGATGCTAACTCTTTTTACAGGGTCATGGTACCTGATGATAGGGATCACAAACAAAATATTTTTTTAGCTCTATGACGTTCCGTTGATTTTTAAATAATTAAAATGTAGAGCTGTGACGGGATAATAGTTATTTGTTATGCAAGAATGCAAAATTATTGTTTGCGGCGAGTGCTTGTATTGAAAACCGAGCTAGCGAAGGTTTCTAAAATTGAGCCACGAGCGTAGCGAGTGGTTCAAAAAAAGAAACCTGAGCGTAGCGAGGTATTCAGAAGCACGAGACGCAAATAATATTGCATTCGTGCGAAACACAAAACTTTTCATCTCACAGAAGCGAGGAAATGACTTTGTTAGCCAAGCGGGACAAACTCTATAGACAACTACTTACAGGCAAAACAGGTGAGTCAAATAACTTCCTTTTAAAAGCATATTTTACTGTAGTTACGGCTGCCGTACTAAAGTTTTGAGCTTCGTTAGTATTAAAACCATTCGTTTTATTAATAATTTCCTGAAGTTTATTTATCCAGTCACAAAAATAATGTAAATAAAAGAATGTTTTTTTTTCCGGGTGCATTCTGAACTTATACCATATAAATTAAAAATTTGTAGGAGATAAAAAAATAAATTAGTAATATCGTTTGAAAAAATGTATTTAACAAACCAAAACATAATTATCTATTTGATAAAACAGAAGCGCAGCATTTTTTTTATTTACTGGTATTTAAAAATAAATATGTGTACAAAATATTGAAAAGACTATAAGAAGAAACCGCGTTTCTGAATGTTCTATTCCGTGACTTTACCTTTTTAAAAGATGCTTATGCACCATTTACATTCACAGTTTTGTATAGAGAATGGGCACGAACAATCGCTTTCGCTGAAATACGCGTTTAAACGAACTATGAATGAGGTTTTATTTTCCATCGGGATCTGGCATCTACTTAAACGGCCAGTGTTTTTTTCTTTTTCAAAACCATAGGGCGCGGGAAAGACTGTCCCGGCGTCGCGTTCAAATTTCGAAGCGCACAAAAGTTCAGATAGTTTAAATCCGGCCTTTACACGATCGTAAGTTACTAGTAACAGCAAACTTTCCGAGCGTGGGAGATGAAAAAGTATTTTTAAAATACTGTTTCCATAGACTTTCACTATGTTTTAACAGCCTGAAGCTATTAAAATACAGCTAAGCAATCAAGCATATTTTTTAATTGGAGCTAAATCTAAAAACAAAAAAGTTTTGAAATTTTTTCAATTTTGAGGTTATAAAAAAAAGTTGTGTTTTTCAACTTTTTTTTGCAGATTTGTCATTATGTTGACCAGCAGGTTACACCCTGTAAAAAGAGTTGGTATCTTTTGTAACACGTTGTATAGCAGCTTACACTTGCAGACGCAAAGAAAAAGGCGATACATCTAATAGGAAGTCCAACTACAACAAAACTTTGGTATTTATTTCGTAATATTCTAGAGGCGGTAAAATAAAGTCATAAAAGTTAGTGAGTTTCGAACAAAAGCCCTAAAAGGGGCCTAAAAATCTGTAGAATTCGGCCTAAAATATTAAATTACTCAACTCAATTTAACTCTTTAAAAAAGTCTTTGAATAACTAACCAAGTTTCACCGATGAAGTTCCAATATCTCCTCCGAAAACTTGCGAAAGTTTCGCGAACATCGAAAAGTACTTTATACAAAGACAAGAAGATTAATTACTTCGTAACGGCATGCGGCTTAAACATAACTTACATACTTTGTGATTGGAAAACGATAACGTGGGTATAGACAGCAACACGCTAGAATACCCCTTTTAGTTCGATTGCCGCGAGGGTCATGGCACACGAAGTCCGCCAATGAAAAAAAATCATATCTGGATGCGTTTTTTGCCAAAATTAAGCCGTCAAATTAGAACCCCTAGGCTTAACTGTTTTTAGTACCTAAGGGCTACATCCTAGTTCCTGAAAACTACGAATAAAATTTGCACAAGTAAAAAGTGGCCATTCTAGGATCTGGAATCAAGGCCTAAGGTCCTAAAAATAGCTAGGGATTCTCACTTCACAGCTCGTTTTTAACAAAAATGCATCCAAAAAGAAGGTAATTAATATAATAGAATCAGAATCAATTGTTTTATTCAATATGCCATAAATAAATTATTTACATTGAACGTCAAAATATTATCTAAAGTAAAAAAGTATGTATATAAATCAGATACTTATTACTATCTAATACTAAGTATCTAGCTACTTTTTTTCTCCAGCTTCACTAGCTCTGATCGTTCTTGGAGAAGAAGCATGGTAAAGAAACTCCAAGGATCTCGTGCTTAAAAAATAATACATTGTGTAATGCAGGTAGGTACCTACTTAAAAAATAACACATTGGTATGTTTTTTTTTTTCATCGACGTTGGAGCTCGTTTGCTTTGATTGACCGTCACCTTAAGAGGGAACGCGGGTAACCTCAACTCCATACAAAAGGGGAGACCTGTTTCCTCCCTGGATAATTGTTTTAGAAAAAATGAGTTTATGCCATTCAATCGATATTTACCTCTGCCATGTCCCTATGTTTTCCTTTTTTTATTATTTTAATTATTTAAATAAATTTTATTAAAATAATAAAAAAAAAAGGAAAACATAGCGACATGGAAGAGGTACATATAAATTGAATGGCATAATAATATTTTTTCTAAAATTATTATCCAGGAAGGAAACAGGTCTCCGTTTTTGTATTTTTTGTATGGAGCAGCCGGCTACCCGCGTTCCGACTGCGGCTACACTAGGACGCCATCAGTTTTATGACAATTCGATGTATAATGCGTAGCCGATGAGGCATTAGAAAAGTTAGTATCTTCAAAAAACGGTCAGTTTACACTAACCGAACACTCGGCGCGTACAATGAATTGTTATAGTAAACTATAAAAAGTGCCTTCAAAATTAGGTTTATCAATCGGTACACGCGTTCTCCCAAGGTTGCCTGGAAGAAATCGCATTTAACGATAAAGCCGCCATTTGTACTATATTTTTTACTAAGAAATTATCTGTAATATTCTTCTCTATCCATCTCTACGCGTTCTCCTATTTGCTTACGTTATAAATGGACTTTGGAACAAAAATGTAAAGGTGTAGGATCTACTGTGTTGACTGTACGTTTACACAGAAAGCCTTCGGGCCAAACTCAATCTTTTTACATATAACTTCAAACTAATTTTCACAGTCTCTCCCACTAACACTACTAACAATCTTGTTTCCTTGTTCACAGGTCTCCAACTCCTACTGTCGCCTACAAGCCCCTTTATTGAAAAACTTTCCGTTTTAAAAACGAAATTTTAAGCGGAAACACTCTATGTCGCCGGAAAAGCAATTAAAAAGTTGAAGCGCTTTAAAGTCGTCCGACTCGATATTTAAATCGAAATCGTCTTTGCTATAGGTAATTATTTCCAGCACGCAATATTAATTTGTTTTGTCAATCAAAGCTACCAGACGAAAGTTCAGCCTAAAATCGTGTCCAAAGTAAAACAACCCGTTCAACTGTGCAAAAGTGACCAAATCTAAAAGTGAAAAGTGTCGGTGGACGTGAAAGTGTGAGTGCCTGAAAAACCCACAGAGAGGTAGTGTCGAAAGAAATGCCTACGCCGTTCCTATGACGCTGTCGAGTAAGCGAAAGCGCGAACCGATGCATGCAAGGGCGCGCGGTGGGCTAAAGGTGCGTTTACACTGAGCGAGCGCGTCGGTGGCAAAGCTGGGTGTGTGCCACGGCGACGAGCGTGGAGGCTCGCGGGGGGGGCGCGGGCGACGCCCCGGCCGCCCCCTCGCCAGGGCCGGACGCGGAGGCCGAGGCGCCCCGCCGCCGCCGCCCGCGCCCGCTCTACCGCCGCCTCTTCCACTACGTCCGCTCCGCCTGGACCGGAGTCAAGTTTGCTCTAGGTAACGCATTTTATTAGTTTTTATATATTTTACTACACAAAGGTTTCATGGCTTCATTTTGCTATACAAATCCATACCACCAATAAATAAAACGCACTTAGCTGGCATTACTAACCAGTTGCGATAGATTGTTAGCAGCGACCAATAATAGAAAGATCAGCTGCAATATACGTGTACCCAAATAAGCTTCATCTTCGCGCCCCGTAGCCTTGCCTTGATTAAGTTCGTTTTAGAGATCAAAAACGCTCTATAAAAATGATAGCTCAAACCGAACCGCATCAAATGTGAAGTTTGACCATGGGTCCGTGTCGGCGATGAGTTCCTAATTTTTAATTTTGCAAGTAATTTTGTAAGACCCATGATATAGAGAATGTTTCTTCTTGGAGATACATTTTCCGAAGTTGACAATAGATATTTTTTCTAAAATAATTATCCATGGAGGAAACAGGTCTCCCTTTTTGTATTTTTTGTATGGAGCAGCCGGCTATTCCGTTTTAAAAATGGATAGTGCGAGGGTGCTAAAAGAATCTAACCGTTCCCGATTTCCCATTTGCAAGGTCAAAGGAAGCCAAGAGCGAGGCGGGTAAAGAAAGTTGGGATTGTTTGATGTGTAAATTGTGATAGAATTTCTTTGGGAGGCGTATCGCAGCTCTGTTTGCTCAAGAAAATGAGATGTGGGGTAAAAACGTCGAACGTATCAGTGTGTACACACCTTTATACTTATCTGTAGTAGTGGGTTACGTATTTCCAATCTATGGCTCCTGCTCTAGGGTTCCGTACCCAAAGGTTAAAGGACCCTATTACTAAGACTCCGCTGTCGTCCGTCTGTCTGTCCGCCTCTCACTAGGCTGTACCTATCTCATGAACCG
The DNA here is from genome assembly GCA_949319315.1 of Zelleria hepariella. Classification (NCBI taxonomy): domain Eukaryota; kingdom Metazoa; phylum Arthropoda; class Insecta; order Lepidoptera; family Yponomeutidae; genus Zelleria; species Zelleria hepariella. Next base: position 4,405,919 of record OX439392.1, on the reverse strand, counting down.
TGATAAAGTCCGTTCGCTTAGATAGTGTCGGTACACACGACGGCAATCTTGGTTCTTGGGATACCAACTATTTTTGAAGTATCTGTGATGGGCGCAGACATATTCATTTCAACAGAATGCTGATGGACATGAACTAGAATTTGCGTTTTACAAAACCTTCGTCTTTTAATTTTGAAAATTTATTTGAACAGTCAGTAATATCACTGACTGTTCAAATACATTTTTGGAAACCTAATTGTGCAAATCTAGCGTTTGACCATCTTATGGGTTGTGCGTTGTTAAAAACTATCGCCGTTATTTTATTAGCAATGCTGTCCTCTACCTTTATCAAGAAGTAACAGGTTATTTTTTATAAGTATAGCTTCTTAAGAACAAAATGTTAAGTACTCAATACCGAACAGTATAAGGCAAAAAAATAATTAGAAATATCCGACTTTGAACTTAGTGAGTGAGTATGGAAAAATGTTTTGAATTGAACAAATATATGCATTACGAAACGGTGGTTTTCCATGCATTTAATTTAAATTTTGAAGAAATCAACCTTTCAGTAGCGGCGTCTTTTCTTAAGAGCCGTTGCATGATTTATCGTAATTATGAACTTTTCGATGACACGAATATTTCTGAAGAGTTTGATTACAATAAAATAAACGTAGAAAACTTTAAAGCCGAAATAGAGAATTTGAAGTATTTTATCAAATTGAAGTTTATCAATAGTTTGAAACACGATGTTCACGCCTTAACAGAAATAAATAAATTGAAGACGTTGCGAGATCGACTGTTTCTCGAGTTGTCATCGAAATCAATAAAGAGCGAAGTTAATCTTAATACAAAGGAATTTGTAAAAACCAATTGGTACAAAAATCGCATTGCTCCGGACCATGGAATACGGGTTGAAATCGAGAAATACATTTCAACTTTTATCAATTATACATTGTCAGCGACAAAAAATCTTACTCGTTTGACTCATTGAAATTCGATATGAAATTTGATAATCCCGTTGAAGAAGAGTCTATCGTTGATGTTCATTTTACAGTTGAACAAGAAATTGAATTCCCTGACATAATTCTGGATGATGACAAAGGAATACCTGTTATATTATTAACGGAATTTAGTTTGCTTGACAAAATTATCTTTCATAGAACAACTAATTCGGTAGACGTATCACCAGCAAGTTTTAATAAATTTTAACCCTTAATCGGCCAGAGGTAGTATAAAATTTTCATTGGTTATGGACTCTATTCCGAACCAATAGAGTTCAAAATAAGGTGGGATCTATATGTCCTATGGCCGATTAAGGGTTAATCAGCGATGGAGTGTCCGTTGTTTCTGTTGAATGATCCAGACATTACTGAGTCGATCGGTTTCTTTTATACTTTGAATGTTTATAAACTTTTATTGACCAACACTGCAAAAACAGAGCCGCGGACACGAAGACCGTTCATCCATCATGGAGGCCTCGTGCTGACAGACACCGATGAATTTGATAAATACAACGATTACATTTTATCAGGCAAGTATTTTGATTTCAAAAAAAATAAGTACATTATTGGTTTGTTTTATTTCGTGCTTTGGAAAAATTGCGAAAACAAAGAATGGATGGATAAAAATGTTGTTGAACAGTTCAAGAAATATGTAATGCGACGTATCAGTACAACAATTTGTAAAATTGGGCTATCATCATTGCCACTAGATGTTAAGGAAAATACATCGTTACTAACTGCGTTGTGGTACTGCGTTGAACTATCGTCACACATATTCAAAGATGATCCTCTAAATTTCATGCACGAATGTTTGAGAATGCACTACGGCGTAGCGCATTGTATGATTGAAATATTGAAGTATTTTAATTATGACTTAGATTTATAGTCCATTAAAAAACGTATAGATTTGATTAGACATGTTATGATTTTGAAAAAGTTTCCAAGACGTGAAGAAAAAGTGTGTTATTTGTTGCAAAGAATATTCAAAAATGTAAACGATTTTCTCGTCTGTGAAATTGAAAAGCCTTTTAATTTGTTCAAACTCAATTACCTGAAATTGCATCATAAAGAAATGTTGTGCAACGATGCAATAGAAAAAAACGTTCATTTGAATGACTATGTACACTTAATGCACACAAGGAGTGAATCTGATCGCGAAAACATATTACTATGTGAAAAAACTTTTTGTCCCTATTTCACTATTGAACAAAACAAATCATTTTATACAGAATTAGTCAAGACTACCAAAAAAGTAGTTATCAAACATGACGATGACAAAGATAAAATAAAAATTACCTAGGATGAAATTGATTCGCTTGAGTTTAGTAAAATTTTGTCTCTATACAACCTTTTCATCAATTGCGTCAAAGATTCCGGTAAATATCCCACCTTGCCTGAATATATTAATTATATTTACGATAAAAAAGTTTTATACGGTGATTTGATAACAATTTTTCCATTCAATATTTATTTCAAAGCCGAAGATGTGTATTTGCGTTATCAGAATTTAGTGACCAAAGTCGATGTCAATAAAATAGTAATGAGTCAAAAATATGCTAACCGCTCTGAACGTATTAAAGCAGAAGAAATTGTGAAATTCAATAACGATAATGAGGAATTCAAAGTTAATTTGAAAAAAAAAATACAATATAAAAAAGTGGTTCATCATGTAAAAAAAATACAAATGTACACTCATAAAGGATTTTTGATGTCGTTCTATTATTAACGTAATATTAATATTGACAATGTAAAAATTATGTAAAGATTTATTTTTATTTTTTATTATACATATGTTTATGGTTGTTGTTAACTTAATCTAGTGTAATATACGTAAGACAATAAGAGTATTAAAATAAATTACTGTAATCATTGATATACCTGTATTTACCTTATTCCTCAAAACTGTAACTTCAAAAAGGGTCAAATTTTACGAATATTGAAACAGCACTACTTACCGCTGTTCTTTCAGTATTTCGGCCGAGCCTAAAGTCTTATAAAAATACCTACGTCCATTTGGCTATTATTATAATATTATTATCATTAAACAGCCCGGGCTATTATCGTAAAAGCCTGATAAAGTTGAGCGTAATAGTATATTTTGTGGTTTTACTCGGGTCAAACCCATATTGTATTAAACCCCAAACATTACATAGAATGAGTTGTTACATTATCAGTTTGTTAGAAGTAGTGTCGATTTACTTAATAGAGTGCCTTTAATGCCGCTATCAGGATATAGCGATCCTTTGATGACAAAACGCAAACTTGAGTATTTTGGCCATATAATCCGCAATACCCAATATGGACTCCTTCAACTAATCATCCAAGGGAAGATACCAGGCAGGAGGAGACCTGGAAGACCCAAGATATCATGGCTTGAGAACTTACGCCATTGGTACCAACAATGCACGAGCTCCTTGTTCCGTTTGGCAGCCTCAAAGGAAGATATAGCCAAGATGATTGCCAACCTCCGATAAGAGACGGCACTACAAGAAGAAGAAGAAGATGACACTTTGATTTTCAAATAGTGGACGATCTTCTTACAGTCGGCAGTAGCAGGGTTTTCACTCAAGCAAGCCACATTCAGAATGTCCAATTTAACAAAAAGCCTTCGGCTTTGAAACCACTACATTATCAGCGTCTATACAATGTACCACATTACTGTAAATCTATGGAACCTTCTACAGTCGACAGACCAACAAAGTAGGGAGCAGAACGCTAGTCTACCTGTTAGGGTAGTAAATTTTACTCATGTGGGATCATATTTTTTATTACTGCGGTGACTCTTCCCTCCCTGTTTCTTATATTAATATTTTTGTGGTCGTTACTTGAAGGTTCAAGTAAGAAAAACTGCCTCGTTAAATGACGACATGAAAGTATCAGTGCGTGAAAAGTGTTTTTCTATCTTGTATACGCTCTTAGCCAGTCATCACAAATCAAAAATTACGAGTAGGTATAAGGGAGAGTCGTTATATCGAATTATAGAAAAAAAGTGGAGGTCTCGGTAAAAATTGGGGTTACTTTAGTAACATATCTACACTTCAATGTGTAAAAAAATATTTTATTTGAAACTACTTTAATACATATTAAAAGACGGCAATATAATTAAAAAATATTGGCTCTGAAATAAAAGTTGAGTTACGTATAGCATAAGTAAAATAAAATTTAAAAATATATTAATAAATTAATTTTTAGTTTAGTTTCTTTTAATTTTAGTTTTAGATTAGCTTATTTTAATTTTAGTTCGCATATTTATAGTTTGTATTTAATTATGTTCTAATAAAGTTAGTGTTGAGTATTTAATAAAATTAGATCAATTATAGACATCAAAAGCTTTAAAATAATAACTTCCCTAGATTTTACAACAGTAACTATTCAAAGCAAAATACGCAACCGAATTAAAGTGGATGAAACCAGCCCGAACCAAATTTTCATTAGCGACCGAGAGAATGGTAGGTAGGTAATCGTATGAGGTAGTGGCCACCCCTGGTGTCAGAGTTTTTAGGCCACCCACCGAGAGAATGAAAAACAATAATTAGTGGCTTATTATGTGGCGAAAAGTTTCCGTAGAACAGATGGGGTAGGTACATGAATAGAGTAAGCGGTAGAGTCTACTTACTACTCTACCAGTTTCGAACACTCGCCAGTTTTAGTTGAGTAACTTAGTGTATAAACGTAAGTATAATATTTTGTTCGTAGAGTAATCAGTGTTGGCTAAAACTTACGGCATGATCACACAGGAATAAATTGTTCCACAATAAGCCGAGTCATTAAAGAAAAACTTTAGGATAAAGTTCAAAACTATCGTTGTCTTGCTTTGATTGTATGTCACCAGAGCGAGAGGACGCGTGTTTTGGAGTTCATCACAATTTTATTCTACACGGTGTTACAAAAAACTCTTTTTGCAGGGTAATAGCACCCGGTGATAGGGATCACAACCTAAATATTTTTTTTGCTCTATGACGTTCCGTTGATTTTTTAATTAATAAAATGTGAATACTGTGGCGGGAGAAAAGTATTTTTTAAATATTGTTTTCATTGACTTTCACAATGTTTTAACAACTCAAAGCTATGCAAATGAACCTATACCCACAAACATATTTTTAAAGGACCATGGGCACATTGGGCCCACTGACAGCTGTTGACATTTGATGAAAGTTTTTACATTGTCGGAATAAACTTCATGTCAAATGAAAGCTCTTGAAGCGCGCTTCATTTTATTCTATGGCAGCTTAGTCGAAATCCAGCGCGAAAGTGGTGTTTTAGGGATGGACATATTGGGCCCACTGACAGTTGACACTGTCATGTCAACACTACTTTCGCGCTGGATTTCGAATAAGCTGCCATAGAATAAAATGAAGTACTTCAATTTATTCTATGGCGACGTAGTCAAAATCGAGCGCGAAAGTGGTGTTTTGGGCATATTTGTCCCATTTTATAAAGATTGTCGGACCACAATAAAATTCATGTCAAATGAAAGCTCTTAAAGGGTACTTCAATTTATTCTATGGCAGCTTATTCGAAATCCAGCGCGAAAGTAGTGTTTTAGGGGTGAACATATTGGGCCCACTGACAGTTGACACTGTCGGACCTCAATAAACTTCATGTCAAATGAAAGCTCTTGAAGAGTACTTTAATTTATTCTATGGCAGCTTAGTCGAAATCTAGCGCGCAAGTGGTGTTTTGGGGATGGGCATATTGGGCCCACTGACAGTTGACACTGTCGGACCTCAATAAACTTCATGTCGAATGAAAGCTCTTGAAGAGTACTTTAATTTATTCTATGGCAGCTTAGTCGAAATCTAGCGCGCAAGTGGTGTTTTGGGGATGGGCATATTGGGCCCACTGACAGTTGACACTGTCGGATCTCAATAAACTTCATGTCGAATGAAAGCTCTTGAAGCGCGCTTCATTTTATTCTATGGCAGCTTAGTCGAAATCCAGCGCGAAAGTGGTGTTTTAGGGATGGACATATTGGGCCCACTGACAGTTGACACTGTCATGTCATGAAGTTTATTGAGGTCCGACCATCTTTATAAAATGGGACAAATGTGCCCAAAACACCACTTTCGCGCTAGATTTCGACTAAGCTGCCATAGAATAAAATGAAGTGCGCTTCAAGAGCTTTCATTCGACATAAAGTTTATTGGGGTCCCACAGTGTCAACTGTCAGTGGGCCTAGAGATGTAAAAAAACGGTTTTTTTTCTGACGTGAAAAAAAACATTGAAAAAAAACGTGAAAAAAAACGGTTTTTTTTCAGGGGGACGTTTTTTTTCATACTTTCTTCTCTCCACTCTTAGATATAAATCTGACTCTGACCAATGGTATGAACGACCGAAAGAAGAGGTCAAAGTTGTCAAGGACAATACAAAGCTCTTTATTTGTAGGAATATAGGTGTCATATTTGAAAATTACTTTCTCTGTTACATTTCATATCCAAGATTTTGAACGCAGAGCTAGCTAGGCTAGAGTAAGTAAGGTCTTATATTATTTTCCGTGTTTTATGTAGGTATGATATCTAAACCTTATATTGTTGAAGTCAAGGACTATTACTTTCCTCCACAATAATCTGTAGTACCTACCAATTGGGCGCGGAAGTAACCGAACGCAATGCTCGCGAGAGCGAGAGACTTCGTTGGAGTTTCTAAGGTAGTTTTTATGGTTGTTAGAATATTGACTATTATTGCTTGGATTATTGCTTGGTTGTTTTGCGCGACTTCTTAGTGTGTGTGGGTGGTGTTTTGTTTATGATTTGGTTAGGTACTTGAGTTGAGGCAGTAGTTGCAGTATGCGTGACGGTGAGAGAGACTGATTTTTGTTGACTGTGATTAATTTGAAGATTAAATTGTGTCGTATTGATACCTTTTGATTACCTTTTCGTACTAACACCTTTTCTGAAAAAAAACCAAATTTAGAAAAAAAACAACTTTGCCATGTTTTTTTTCATGTTTTTTTTTCAAAGTGTTGAAAAAAAACAAATTGTTTTTTTTCTATTTGCATCTCTAAGTGGGCCCAATATGCCCATCCCCAAAACACCACTTTTGCGCTAGATTTCGACTAAGCTGTCATAGAATATATTTAAGTACTCTTCAAGAGCTTTCATTTGACATGAAGTTTATTGAGGTCCGACAATCTTTATAAAATGGGACAAATGTGCCCAAAACACCACTTTTGCGCTCAATTTTGACTAAGCTGCCATAGAATAAATTGAAGTACTCTTCTAGAGCTTTCATTTGACATGAAGTTTATTGAGGTCCGACAATCTTTATAAAATGGGACAAATGTGCCCAAAACGCCACGTTCGCGCTCGATTTTGACTAAGCTGCCATAGAATAAATTAAAGTACTCTTCAAGAGCTTTCATTTGACATGCAGTTTATTGAGGTCCGGCAATGTAAACTTTTTCATCAAGTGTCAACTGTCAGTGGGCCCAGACCTCATACTAATGTGCCCGTGGTCCTTTGAGCTAATAATATAAAGAAAAAAGTTATGAAAAAAATTTAATTTTGAGGTTATAAAATAAAAATTGTTTTTTTCAACTTTTTTTTACAGTATTGATATCCCGTTGACCAGTAGGTTACACCCTGCAAAAAGAGTTAGGATTTTTTGTACGTTGTATAATGACATGGGTTATAACCGTATACATAAGTTGACTAGCCGGCATAGGCAAAGTCGAGTTGATGCCGGGCTCGGAGTAACTAAGGCCTTTGCATCTACGTAATGAGATGATTTATACAGCGTCCAGTAGCACCTTCACTCACACTAGATAGGTGAAGAGACCACTCGGCACTGCAGTGCCTGGGACATCGGGCTCGGAGTAGGCAAGTAGTAATCCGCTACTTGACTCGTATCAAATTTGACGCGATAAATGAATAATATTTTCTGTAGTATTTCACGTAAGAAACTGAAATATATTGACTTTGCTAAGTTATATTCAGGATGGCTGCAAAATTTGCAAAATACAAAAATATTTCCGCTTTTAATTCGGAACGGTGAAAACGCTATCCGCTATCTTGAAAGCATCTTCGGTTTGTAAACAAACATCTGTCAGCTGTCTGTCAGTCGTACGTGCGTAGGTTCTATTGTGATTTGGTTTTAGCACAGCCTTCTTTATCTCAGAAGGCTGTGGTTTTAGTGTTTTGGTTGTCATGGTTGCGTTGTTGTTATGCTCACTGATCAGTGATCACCACCGAACTAAATCCCATAGAATCCGCATTACGTATAAAATCACAATAAAAACTTGTCCCCACAGAAACAAATGATATCAGCAATAGAACAATACGAAACATCATTTCGACCATACGTCTAATATTCGAATGTCAACCTTATTGCATTAGTGTACAGTTTTACTTTAATTGCATAGACTACGAGCAAATAAGCTCCCAAAGGCAGTTTGGACATCTATTTTTCCAGACACATTTCAGAGTTCTATGTTGTATCTAGTTTTATCCTTGATCGAAGGTGATCACTCACAGATTTTAAGACTATGTTGAATGTCAAACTTTGTTTACAAGCCTTTAGGACTTCAAACCATCCTCCGTGACAAAAAATTTGGGACACGGACTTGTTATATATTTTTTTGTGACTTTTGGGTCATTGGACAAGGAAGGTGTTAATATAGTTAGTAGCATAGTTAGTACTGGGGGTCTACCGGCTAAGACGAAGCCGATTACCATTGGCGGAAATCGAAGTTCAATTTTTGAAAAATGTACTGCCACCCAGTTCATTTTACTGTTACCCAGTTAATTTTTCATAAATCGAACTTCGATTTTCGCCAATGGTAATCGGCTTCATTTTAGCCGGTAGACCCCCTGTACCGGGCTACTCTGCCAGCCACTGTACTCGTGTACCCCGGCTGGAGTGTAATTTATCATGGCGCAGGCCGACCACAGCTTTCCAAAGCTCCCTCGACTTTAGGTTTCGTAATGAAGTTGCTGAATTAACTTCTGTAAGGTATCGTAATGTGCAAACTTCCGTGCGTATTCCACGAATATCATATATTTTGGCAAAAAATGTTTAAGAAAAGTCTGCTTTGAGTTTGCATGCTCTTCCGTGAAACTGAAAACAAGTTAAAAGTGCTGGTGGAAAGGTTAGGTAGGAAATGTTAAGTTTTTTACGTTGTTGCGAGAGGTCATTCTACTAAATTATGTAAATTAAGATATTTTAGAATGTTAACCCGTGTGAATATAAACATTAAAAAAAAAAACATTGCTTGAATCACAAGCTACAATATTTAGTTATAATATAATGTTAAAAGTACCATTGTTAAAAAATCTAGAACCAATAAAATAGACGTCGAAGTCTTTGAAAGCGTCTTAAGCATCGGATGAAATGTAACTAAACGCCTTTCGGCTCTATCGGGAGGCCGAACAATAGCAGGCTTGAAGCCATTACTGACAAATTATACTCTTTTCATTCACTCTTCATTCAAGAAGATGCCTGACTCTGAAATATTAAAAAAAAACTCGATGTTCGAGAAATGTACACCTACAGTTCCAGCCTTATCAAAAAGTACAGCAATCGGGTAGTTTTGTTGTATAAGATGGTCTAGGCACAATGCAACGAGCCGCGAATGAAAAAAAAACATCAATGTCGTCTTGGATGAGTGTTTTGCCAAAAATGAGCCGTCAAATGAGAATTTCTAGGCTTAACTATTTTTAGGATCTAAAACCTAGATTCTAGATCCTAGAACCTATGAATAAATCTCGCACAAGAAAAAAGTTTTTTTTTCATTGGTTCATTGTGGGTTCAAGTGGACGAAGTAAAATAATGCATTTCCGCCTGTTTTTGTCGAAAACGGCCAGTAAAGCCCAAGCAACCAAGTCATAACTAGGATGTTTCCTGTCAAATTGTTTTCTTTGTGTCTTTTTTTCTTGCCATGAACAAGTAACAGATTGTCGTGATTTTCGCAACATCATAATTGGAGATTCTAGACCTAACTAGTATAAACTCCGAAAACAACTTTACTTTTCAATGTTGTTTTAGCTTCAAAGTAAGCCCTCTAGCGTTTAGTCGGGTTGATAATATTGTCTTTTGTTGAGTCGGCTATCCGCTTCGCCTTTTCAGCTATTTAAACTTGTACATTGGTCCTTTGAGCCAGATAAGGTCTTAATTTTAGTTAGGAATGGTTTTGTTAGTCTTTGTTGTGTATTTAGGGGCCGGAATTTCAATTTCTTGATATATTTTTCCTTATTTACATACTATATATTATTATGTACAATTGTACACTACACAAAAGGTAGGTAATCAAAAGAATTGGGCCGTTTTTTTGGGTTAAAAGCGGCATAGAGAGAAATCTCAGAATTATTAACTTCGGTTTCCTTATTTATTACGAACGACATAAATTAAATCTATACTTAAGCATATGTTTTGTCTATTAAATCTAATATTTTATGAGTTCATGTTTTGCCAATAAATAAATCACTGTTCCTAATAAAAACACGTACAAAGCGCAATGCCAACTACGCCAAAAGAAGTGCTGCGATAGGATTGCACCTGCTAAATAAACTTCCAACCATTTGTTACCTAGAACACTTTCATTTATTAAAAATCGCTTGACCACATGTGCACAAGCTAACGATAAACGATAAAAAATACCACAATTTTTCATAATAGCAACATTATGATTTTTCCTACTACATGTGTAATTAGGCCAACAAATGCCAAGCTATTCTCGCCCATTTATAATTGGAAAGCATCTAAATTGTCGCTTCATAATAGTTTGGCACTAGACCAAGCGTAATAAGTACTTCATTCTAGTTCTTATCCGATAATATAACGGCTTTGTTGGGAAATAAACATACGCTAAAATCTCACATGAAGCTGTAGCGAGTTTCCGCCGCGTAAAACAAAGTTGACCGTCTCATTTTAACGCGTTATTTTCAAGAGTGCCCATTTTAAAATTGAACCCTTGAAACGCGGCCAAGTGTCATCCGAAACACAATGCAAGCTATAAAATAGTTGAGCGTTGTTTGTGAAACTCCACAGCAGCTTATCCAGAGTTTACTGCGTTTATTTAAAGTGTTTACAACTCTGTTGCATCTACCGTCAGTCTGGCAACAAACCACTTCGCGAATAAGTTATAGCCGCTTCAAATACGGATATCAAACGCTTTTACAAGAACCAGTGTGTTTTCACTGTACCTCCAAATGTGCTGGGAAGAACTGGCCTACAGGATGTGATTGAAAGTGAAGTGCAGATACAAACGAACGTGGTAACTGAATGTGATGTGGAGCAGCCGAGTGTTGTTGTTGTGGAAAGGACGAAGTCGAGTTTAAAAGATAAGAAAAAGGTTAAGGGTCGCAAAAAGCGGGTCCGGTTTTTGGATAGTGAGGAGGCAAGGGTACCGTTGTGGGGACGATTTAGGGAGTTTTTCCATTTCCTTTTGCAATGCACTAGGAGCACGGTGGCAACTGTTTTACGTGAGTCTTTTGTTTTTGTTATCTGTTTTTAACCCCCGACATAAAAAGAGGGATGTTATAAGTTTGACCGCTATGTGTGTCTGTCTGTGGCGCCGTAGCTCTTAAACGGGTGAACCGAAATGAAAGCTTTTTTTTTATTGTAAGCAGGTTTCCTAGCGAGTGTTCTTAGATATGTTTTTATCAATATAGGTTCAGCCGTTTATGAGATATCCATAAATGAAGCTAAAATGTCAGGAGTATTTTACATTTTTAATTTAGCAGTCATTACTTACTGTCTTTGTGTGATTGTATTTTTTTGTAAACCTTTCCTATAAGTCGTTCAACCATATTTAAAATACTAGTCTTTGGTGAAGGAAATTGTTAATGTAGAGTCGTAAACAGACTAGTCAAAGAGAATGCGATGTTATAATACAGTGTGTAAGGGCCCAAGTTTCTGGATCGATCTGGGTTAAGGTTGACAAGTGACATCGGCGATCTAAAACCGATTCCGTAAGGTGAAATCCCACTAAATTAATTTCGATTACTTCAGGGGTTCCCAACCTTTTTTTGTCTACTGCCCACTTTAAGAATAAATAATTTTTTAACGCCCCCCTTTTTAAACATACTTAAAAACCGCTAAGCACTTATAACTGATTATTGAAACGCAACTTTATAGTATTCGGACAGAGTATCTTTTTTTTTTCTGGGTCTCTTACCGCCCCCCTTTAGGCCTGCAGCGCCCACAAGGGGGCGTTATCGCCCACGTTGGGAAAGACTTAGATGTTATATTTTTTTTATGGAATACCCAGAATTATTTGCATCGTAACTTTTCCAATTATTTTTGTTCACGGGTTTCACAACTGAATGGATTTGAATAAGGTCTATGAATTAAATCCTAAAACAGTAATTTGTTTGCTTGTGGATAATCGCATTTATTCTGGTCCGCCGGTCAAAGTAACCCGTTCAACCTTTTATTTTTTTGTTATTTTCACTTTTATCTTTTTTCTACCCCTAGGATAGTGGGCTTCCATTTATTTGATTTTAACCTTTGTGCTGTAGGTTTTAAAGGATCAAATATTTTCAGCTCGCTGAACGTAACACGGTTAAAGAATTTACTAAAAGATAGTAAAATATTAATTGTAACCAAAGGAGGGAACGACAATATGATATTTCGAACCTGTTTTTTATTATTTAATTTATCCTAATATTTGACAATGAGCCTTTTCCGTTGTACTGATATAACCCGTGTCATTAAAGAAAACATTTAGGATGAACTTCAAAACACTCGCCCGGTCGCTCTGATTAATACAGTCAAAGCGAGACAACGCTAGGTTTTTAACTCCGTCCTAAATGTTTTCTTTAATGACATGGGTTATACCGAATACTTGAAATTATTTTGACGATTGTCCGTTGCTTTTTTGTGTCAAATCAATCAATCCGTAATTAATGTCAACCCTACGGATTATACCAATGTTGAGTTACATAGCAATGAACAGAATTTGTTTGCAAAAGTGACTTTAAGAAACCATACGCCGCTTGTAAACCGAATAAAGCCAAACGAGTGAACAATAACCCTTCAAGCAGCTAGAGTTGGTTGTCAAAACGAATTCTAAGTTTAAATTTCGAAAGTTTAATTAAAACGCCAAGAGTAGTTTGGTTCAAAAGTTGTTCGTCAGGAAATTCCCAAAGCGAGGATCTACCGAAATAGTTGTCTTGAATAATCAAAATCCTAGCCCGCGTGTAGTTTCGAATTTCCTGATTAAAATTTTCGAGTTTGTGTGTGGACGGTAATATTAATAAGGGAAGTTCTACTCGACTGCTTCAAGTTTGCTGTACCCATCGTTCGCAGTTGGTGTTCATCACCCGCAATACTTGTAGTCTATATTATAAAAACCGGCCAAGTGCAAGTCGGACTCGCGCACAGAGGGTTCCGTACCATTATCTATAAAAAAATTACAAAAAAATCACGTTTGTTGTATGGGATCTTTATTTTATTCTGTTTTTAAGTATTTGTTGTTATAGCGGCAACAGAATAGGTACATCATCTGGGAAAGTGTTAACTGTCTAATTATCACAGTTCATGAGATACAGCCTGGTGACAGACGGACAGACAGACGGACGGACAGCAGAGTCTTAGTAATAGGGTCTCGTTTTACCCTTTAGGTACGGAACCGTAAAAATAATTTGAAGTACGTTGCGTAGCAATAATAAACTTCTTCTTTTCGAGTCAGTGGTTACTCCTAGTCGGGTCGGACGCAATGTACATTATTGCACATTCGATTGTCTTATTAAACAATTGCAAATTACTCAGAATGAAGGTGCTACTGGACGCTGTATAAATCATCTCATTACGCCTCATAGGCGGTGTTTCTCAATTCCACGATCAAAAATTAAACGTCCCGTCGGCGACGGTGCCAGATTTCCATTACATTTCACGGCCATTTGGTTTCCAGAGAGCACTTGAAAATTCCTTTTGTCTCCGAGACTCGGCCAATAATGTCAGCGGGTCTATAATAAGGGATATTTTTAGTGTTGCCAGATGTCCTGCGTAACTTTCAGAGGTTTCAAGATAAACATTGACGACTTGTCGTACGTGAACGTATATTGACTTCAAAGTTGATTAAGTTACTGATCTAAAGAAAACTAGACCTTAAGACCTAGTTCCACTAGTTCCATGATAAGGCCCAAATTAAGTCCCTATTAAAAAAAATACGATGGAAAATCAGATTTTCACATTTTGCAACGCAATGTCACAATGTAGTTTGCATATTAATGCCGGTATAGCTACCTAGTTTCGGTTCTCATTCGGAGACCTTAATCTTGAACAAGAGGCGACGCGTGAGTCGCCAAAGCCTGCCTCTCACTTTGCGCAAGGAGCCGCTGCATTGCAAGCGAACGTCTAAAATTTTCCGCGAAGGGCAATCCAGAAAATGGCAACACCGGCCTATAATATGGGTAATTTCGCGTACAATAGTTATTGGCGGGGTCTTGGGCGCCCTCGGTGGAGGGTCTGGAAGTGACATAATCGTAAAGTGAGGTCCAGAGACGCGATGTGACTGGCGTAAATTATGATGTCTTGGTGCTACGTGCGTAGCGGCCTGCTCCTGAATGATTCACGTGCATGATCCTTGCAAAATTGTAACATTTGTTGCATAGTTATTTTTATAATTATGTGCGTGTATGTGTAGTTCAGACGCATCCACTTTTTTAGTGGTACACAAGACAGCACGTCCCTTACACGCTAGCACTCGGCGACTTTACAACAAAAATGTATACTCTGACATGCAGTCGTGTGTACATAACTGTAAGTTAGGGAGAGCAGAAGTTGGTGCAGAAAATATATTTTTTTTTATTTCTTATCTTTATCATCATGATGGACTATGACAACTAGATACACTGTTGCCTAAAAATAAGCTCAATGTACAAATATAAAGCGGTTATAATCATAAATGGTACATAATCACCTGACGACCAAGATGGACAGATATGTCCAAGCAGCCATTGTTTAGGTATCTATTGTCCTCCAAGTGGATAAATACCTAAAGATGTAAAAAAAATTACAAACTTCGTTAAACTTTATCTTGTTTCAAGAGAAATAAAACGAACCCTCCTGTCACAAAGTATGCAACACAGATTAAATTAAGTGATACACTTCCAAAACAAATAAAGAAAAAAATATTATGTGATTTTTATATCGCTTTAACGGTTTCGGTTTTCGGATTATGTGATTGTTTGGAACCGACCCACCAACGTACGCGACCAAAAGTAGAGGTCATCCAGGCGTTGAACGTTAATATATTTTTGCCCGGAAATTGGGGTCACACACGGCTACCGGTCAACCCAAAGGACGCAATCGGAATATACCTACAGAAGGAATGCTTAGAAAAACCTACGTCCGCAGTAAGTAAGGTCCATATTACTGCATTTTTTTCAAATGAGTTATTTTTAAAGAAAGATTTGCAAGTAGTCCCAACTTTCACTACGCCATAGTTCTATTGATATCACATGATTCCAGGATGATTCCATCCTTCCTTAATGACAAAGGTATAATGAGTCATAAATAGGACCGATAAATTGTTAGGCACTGAAAAGCAGGAAATATTCGACTCTTCTAGTAAATTATAAACAACTTTTAGTTGTTACTCTCTCTTTCTCTCTCTCTCTCTCTCTCTCTCTCTCTCTCTTTTACTTAGTTTTACTATACATATTTGTAAAGTTTACCTTCTACGAGTTGGAGCCAGAAGTGTTTATTGTGAGTGTCTCATGCGTCTGGGTCATTTCTAAATATACCTATACTAACCGTACCTAAATGTAATGGAACACTGCTTTTCCACCGAACCGACACGATATATCGGCTCCGACAAACTATCGTGTCGTGTCGTGTCGACTCGTGTCGTGTCGGTGCGGTGGACAAGGAGCCTCGAGGGTGAAAATCACAGTCTCGATACGAGTTTTTCGAATTCCACTGTGCCACTCAAGATTTACAAAATTGGATGGATTTAGATGAGGTATAGGCACCAGAATAATAAATGGCATTTTTTTTATTATGGTCTGAGTACGCGGATGAAGCAGCGGGCAAAAACTATTTACTTTATTTATTCCTTCATTGTTAGCGAGAGTGGCATTTCCCCAGTCTCAACCGTGGCCATTCATTAGAATAAATCTATTCTACATAGCATAATCAAAACGTTCCGATACCGCTGTAGTCATAACCTGGATTATGGATAGAGCCCACAGCTTTGTCTTTCAACCTGCTTCTATTTGGGACATAGATTAGTTTGCATATTAGATTAGTGGCTCTGATGATTGGAGCAAATAGTCCCCACTATCTACCTTCCACTACACGTTCCAATTTCTGCGAGATAGTATGATTGAACCGATTTTTAAGAAAGTGACTATTCTATTTCTGTTGGCAAGTGTGTTGGTTAGACTCTATGAGGTTGTCTGGAGGATAAGGTCGCCAATTGCAATTTTATTTAAAACTTCTTTGTGTCCCTAAAATTCGTACTTTCTGGTGTACAATTTTCTAGATCTATTTCGGTGCTACACACCGGATCCTTGTTTTAAAATCAACGGGATCTTGAACACGTATTAAGTCAATGCTCTTACGGATGTTATTAAGAAACGCAAGTTGTTATTTATGGTTGGCAACCTAAAAGTTTTGCTAAGTTTGGTGCAAACGCCAAACAGAAAGTGACTATTTCTATTTCGTTTTCCACTCAAAGGCAGTGAACTATAAAATGGGAACGCGTTTCTAAATCCAACGCTTCCGCTCCAAAATCCAACTGTTCGAAAGAGAACCAACAGAAACACAGAAAGGTGTTAATTTATTGTACGATACTTTTGAATTAGCCAAGCGTTATATCCAACGTAAATCACTTTTAACGCAACGCTAAATTGCTCGCTTAAATTTATTTTAATGCTGAAAGGGTACGTGTCTAAATAGGGATTTACACGATGCTGAAGTATAAAATATAAATTGTATTTACCTGAGAGTATTCCCTAGGTCGTGTTTTTTACAGGGAACGCATTTTAGGGTGGCATTAATAGTCGTCATATTATCAAACTCGAGCTCAAGTAGGTAAACTCAGAAAACAAATCACTGACTTGAGACCTTGGCTAATGTCAATGTTAAGCTCAAGTTAGTGTCTATTAATATGCTGACAGCTACTCAAGCTTGAAATTAGCATTTTTGTTTTCTGAGATCACCTACTTGAGCTCGTGCTTGAGCTGACGAATATTAATGCCACCCTAAATCTTCGAAAGCTATGTTCCTTCTTTGTAAAAATTATAATAGGTACAGCGTGTTTGTCAACGTGGTTCTGTCTTACTTTTATGCCCAATAGGTAAAAAAGTGTCTAGAAACCTTATGAGGACGACATTGTAATACAAAGACAACATTTAAGAATAATTATCGCCTTGAGTTTTTGACACATTCCTTCTTCTAAGGGAGTTCTGAGTTGAGAATTTTGCTTAGCAAATACTTTACTATCGTTCTGTCACGCTTTTTTGTGAGAAATCTGCAGATACTTACCCATTTGCTTAGCGAATTTCCCAATTCAGAAACTAGCAGTTGGTGTGCCTCTCTGACTCAGCGAAGGTTGGCGGTCAGCCCCTCTGTCCTTGACGCATTTTTCCAATACGGCCGCAATACGGCGCGATTTACAAAATTTAATATTTAACAAATTAAGACGCATTTTGTATTTTTATTGAATAAATCAGCCTTACCTTTGAATAAACACTACAAAGTATTTAAAATCAAAGCATTACTATGCGAATTCAAGGAGAAATTAATTTTAAAACTTTTTCATATTGATCGCAATAGCGTCAAGGGTAACCCCCCTGCTCTGCATATCTTTCTTTGTTTCTCGCGAAGCGAAATAGTTGGGCAGCACTCGCAATCTCAGTCCATTCCCGTATGTTTCTTAGGGGGCGTCCATAAATTACGTGAGATGTTCACGGGGGGAGGGGGTCGGATCAAATCTCATCTAATCTTACGTTGGAGAGAGGGGAGGTCTCAGCAAATATCACGCATTTTTTTTCTGATTGAAACAAAAAAAAACTATATTGTTCCATTTAATCCAGCGGAGGGGAGGTAGCATGACTTTTATCGAGGCGGATCGAAAATTTAAAAAAACACCTCACGAAATTTATGGACGCCCCCTTAGCTAGGATTTTCTCCTTCGGCCGACGCGTCTCTTGCTAGCGACTCTAACACATTATTTACAACGAAAATAAACATTTCACTTTAAAACATAAGACCTGATTAATTACAAACGTAAAATTAATGTAAACTAGTCACAACTCTGAGCAGGATGATTCTGCTCACGATAAACTGTATTTATGTAATGTACAGAGTGTTTGTTTTGTGTTATTTACACGCATTTTCAATAGGATTACTAGTGACGTGCGCTACGTGACGTATAAAACGTGCACCTGGTATAATAAGAACTACTTAGTACCTAGCCATGGATTTGCTTGAGTTTAAAAGTAAAATATTTTTTGCGAAGTTGTTTAATGACTTAATATTTTCTACTAACAGGTATTGAGGAACGAAACATTTTCGAGCCAGAACTTGAACCTGCAACCTCTAAGTAACCGTACGAGCGGTCTACTAATAAATTTATCAGGTTGGTACGTCATGTAACTGTCATGCAACTATTACTGTAACTATGGGCTTCAATTCCTAAAGGCAGACTATTATTCTAATTGTTTGTCCTATTCATTTAATCAGGCTTTGTAAAAGTATGATAATTTATTGATAATAAAAAGTGTTGAGTGGAAAATAAAAAAATAACTGACCGTACCACAATACATGGTTTTTTATCACGCAAATTAATTTATTATCCACACAAAATATCCGACGATAAACTCATGTTTAAACAACTCCAGCTCCACCTACGTATATAGACATGAAAACGTGAATGGTCCCAGCACACACAAAACTTTATCGTATTTGCCCAGTCATCCCACAGCCACTTTATGACTGCAAACCCTAATCATGTAGACAATAAAGGCCAAACTCGCGTAACGCTTTGTTTGTACAAAGCATGATTATTATTGTAAAGTTAGCGGCCCTACAAACCCTCATTCAACACAGACTTTGAATAAATACAAACAGAAATCCAGCTTTGCGGGTCTTACATTCAGATGACAAGAAAACATGATGGTTTCAACATTGATGTCCGACTATTAATGGACTAGCAGTAACGAAAATTACAGTCTAAGGTTGGTATTCTAGAACGATACTTAAACTGACTTTAAACAGAGTTCAGACTGTCAATAAAACAGTGCATGTTTTGATATGCCTTCATATAAGGAATATGAGGAATATTCAAGTCAAAACATGCACTGTTTTATCGACAGTCGACACTACTAAACTCTACTTAAACTGAGTTTAAACAGAGTTCAACTCGCATTCTAGTTTGAACTGAGTTTAAACACAGTTTAAGTAGCGTTCTATTTTGAACTGAGTTTAAGTAGCGTTCTAGAATACCACCCTAAGGGTGGCATTAATAGTCGTCAGCTCAAGCTCGAGCTCAAGTAGGTGATCTCAGAAAATCGAGCTTGAGTAGCTGTCAGTTTATTAATAGACAGTAGCTTGACATTGACATTAGCCAAGGTCTCAAGTCGGCTAATGTCAATGTCAAGCTCAAGCTGGTGTCTATTAATATGCTGACAGCTACTCAAGCTCGATTGATTTTGTTTTCTGAGATTGAGACTGAGCTTGAAGTGATGATTATAATTATTAATGCCATCCTTAAGACGCAATACGTCTCACAACTAGCGCCGCCAATGAAAAAAAATCATATCTTTTTTTAATGCGTTTTTAGCAAAAAACGCTCCTGCGATTTCTCAACGCGAGGCTTAACTATTTTTAGGGTCTAAGGTTTGGATTCTAGGATTGCATTCTTAAGTTCTAGGATCTGGAATCTAAATCTTAGGCCCTAAAAATAGTTAAGCCTCGCATTGAGAAATCTCAGGAGCGTTTTTTGCTAAAATGGCATCATAAAAAAAAAATATGATTTTTTTTTCATTGGCGGCGCTAGTTGTGAGACGTATTTCATCTTAATTTAAATTCAGATTGCCAACTCTACAAACAACCTTCAAACACACAACATTATTATTATTATAATGAGTAACTCCTGAACGGCGAAAGTTTTGAAGCAATGATAAATAGGGGAAAATTATGCACAAAACATTAAGTTTTTGAGTTGGAACAACAAACTTTGTGAGATAGCGGCTGACTCTTAAATGCTTGTAATATTAATCATTTATATTCTGAGGAGGAGAAAGAAAATCGCTTTCTTTTGTAATTTCTATCTCGGTATATTTCGCTGGTTTAGTTTCAATGGCTCGTCTGGAACAAAAACAAAACCGATACAGTTCCCGGCGCATAACTTGAGCAAAAATCTGCTTTTTTTTCACCCTAGAGCAGGCTAAAGGGTGAAGTATGCTCGATAAGTAGATCGATCATGCTAGATATTCACTAAATAAAATAAATAAAAAAAAACAGTTATAAGTATCATCTAAATGCCTTCCCACCATCGGGCTGCTGGTCTTTCTACTGGTCGCCATCCAGTTCTCGGCCTCCACGCTGCATCATAATAAATTATAATGATGATTGTATTTAGGTATCACAAATGGGACCCAAATCTGGAGAATCATAAAAAAAAAATACCTGCAGATTTTTTTTACTGTTGTAGAGTAAAGCCAAAGCGGTTTTGTGAGGCTGATTCTGAACTTTTGTTCTGACACTTTTCAAAATAAGCGAAAATTAATTTGCAAAACCCTCCAGCGCCACCTCTAACGCTCCCTAGCCATCCGCATCCATGGACCCTCCGCCGCCACAATGACGATGTCATCCAACCATCGGGCTGCTGGTCTTTCTACTGATCGCCGATGCAACTATCAAAACGCCTAACAAAGTGAACGCCAAAATTGCACTATAACAGTGGTTATAGAGCTGCGAGCGTAGCATAAGGCTGAATTAGAGTGTATCCATGGCTTTATAACTCTAGCTATCCCACTCTAAGGGTGGTATTCTAGAACGCTACTTAGACTCAGTTTAAACTGAGTTCAGACTGTCGATAAAGCAGTGCATGTTTTGATATGAAGGGAGGGATATATTCAAATCAAAACATGCACTGTTTTATAGACAGTCGACACTACTAAACTCTACTTAAACTGAGTTTAAACAGAGTTCAAGGAGCTTTCTAGTTTGAACTGAGTTTAAACAGAGTTTAAGCAGCGTTCTAGTTTGAACTGAGTTTAAGTAGCGTTCTAGAATACCACCCTTAGTCAAACAAAAGAGTGAGATACATAATTATTAGTTATATCCCCCTTATGTACTGCCGTATACTACGCTTGCTGCATTCAATCGTCCTCAGTATTGTAACACAATGACACCCCAAATGGCAGCAGCAAATCAATAACCGTTATCGCACTGTAACTCAGACGGATTAGTCCATCAACGCAGTCAATTATGCGACAAGTTTCGGTCAAATTGATGATTAATTGCACGTGTTACATGTCGCCCTTGTGTTGTGTGTAATTACAATGTAATCGAGGCAAGCAGCTGTAGTTACGAGTAACTTATTGCATAGCCTTTGAATGTAGGACATATACAGGTGCACTCTAAGTCGATAGCGTAACTTTAAGTAGGCTTACTACTGATCAATACAAACAACATGTACTAGTTGACGATAAAAATGGAGCGAAAAAAATATCAGCTGTTTCATACATTTGGCGCAGTACTGAGTCGACCTTTTGTATGGAACAGCTGATATTTTTTTCGCTCCATTTTTTTGCCACCTAGTACAAGTTGCTTGTATTGATCAATAGATGGCCTACTTAAAGTTCCACTATCGACTTAGAGTGCACCCTGTAGTTTATACAGGGCATTTTATGAATAGCTTTTTTCCTCAAACACCGGTCTTCTAAATGTGATTTCCAATAACTTTGGTTCTACTACTTTGGCGAAAGCGGATTTTTTTCCATACAAATAGGTAAATTGTTTTTTTTTTTGTTGGTGCAGGCTAACAAATAGAAGCAGGAGAGGCTGGAAAGGTGGTAAAGAGTGGAGGGGCACGAAAGTGCGCCGCGCAGCGCAGGCAGCGCTGGAATGGTAGAAATGCACACTTTTAATAAGAAATGTTCAATAAATAAAAAGTATCGAGCTTCTACAAAAGTTGTAGAACAAAAGTTGTTAGAAATCACATTGTAAAAGTTGACGTGTTTCAGGAAAAAGAAGTTGAAGCTGAGTTGAGCTGTTTTAAAATTGCCCTGTAGTACAGTCGGCCACAGTCTCAGATACCCCTTTTTGTTCGATTGGCGCCCTAATGCCGCGTGCGATAAGTGCTGCCATGGGGTATCTGAGATTGTGGCCGACCGTACATAATCTTCCAGCGTCAATTTCTATCAAGATTTTTATAAAGATTTTTAAAGATTTTTAATTTCTATCATCCAGTAGCATTTACTTCTGACACTTGATGGTTGAATGGGGCCATGTTTAGATAAAGTTGGCTTGTCCAGCAGCTTAGTAATCCTAGCCCACAAGAAAGACAACTTCCTCGGTTTCTTGCTGCACGCATCCACGGATCCTCTGTCCACTTAGATTTATGTCGCCTGTCCACCGGGCTTCAGCCGGGTCTGCCTACTGACCGACGTCACTCTGACTCATATTGACCTCATATCGGTTGACTGTAGCCACACAATTTCTTTTGCGTATGGCACATTATGCAGTGAATTTGAAAGAATAAAGGGAAGGCCATTGATCCAATCTGTCACTTCCGCATCGGCCTCGTGAATCTTTTGGATCCCTCCTTCTATTTACCACTGCAGGCAATGGTCCATGCTCTGCAACTCCCTGCAAGAGCAGTGCGGGTCAGTCCCAGACTTCCATCTGTACATCACATCTAATCTACCCTACGAAGCCGCACTGAAAGCGTTTTGACGTTTTTAATTGCTTATGAATAAATGCAGTTGCGTAAACAACAATTTACGCCATTTGTTTGTCTAGAGTCTCTGTGGAAATGAGCGATGGTGACGCAAGTACAATCGCACAGCGCTAACAACAACACAGTGCCCACTTTCAAACTATGGGAGCGCCCACTACTAAAAGCCGACCTTTTCAGATGTGACGTGACGCAAATATTAATGTAGGCGAATTAACTGTGTAGCTTTCGAGCAAGGAAAATATGGCTAAACTCTAATTTTTAATTCGAGTCCACGGAATGACAGTTGCTAGTATGCCACTGACAGATAAAGCCTTTGTAGCAACTGTCATTCCGTGGACACGATTTAAAAATTAGAGTTTTGGTGTGGATTCTCGGATGGCGGCTATGTGGAAGGACTTTTGCAAAAAAGATCGGGCCATATATGCGAGCACACGAGCGCCGGAATTGAAGTAGTCGTCGTGGCCGAAAACGTCCAGGAAAAAACATCATCAACACCAACACATCACTCCGCAAACAATGATGCACCTCTCATCATGTCCTGCATGCCCTAACACCTGCACACTGGAGGACTTAATGGCGACTAATGACAACGCAGCACAGTGGTCGATTTGTACGATTTAGGCGGCCAAAACTATTTTATGCTTTATTTCAGTAATAAATACGACAACAAATGCTAATCTGGTATTTTAGAGTGAATATATATGTTTATCCCTATTCGTTTCATTGAAAGCGTATTTTTCTATACAAAAAAACATTTCTGTGAAAATATTTTTGTAAATAGCGCCAATGTTTTTAAATTTTCTTTAAATCTCCCTTTGGTGTAAAATATATATTTTGAGTTCATTTGAATTATCAAAATCGGCTTAGTAGTTTTTGATATTTGGGTTAAGAATTATCACAATTTGTTAAGTAAAAGACGGCCGTACATAAAAAAAAATGTTTATTCTCTACAGTCTGCATGCCTATTTAAATTGAAAATAAAATATGGATGACAAAAAAATACAGTATACACTAAAATTAAATGGTCAACAGTTATTACCACATTATTATACTAAATGTTACTTACAATGTTAGGTACCGAATCATAAACAATAAGACAATATTTTATGAAAGTTTAACATACAAATTGTTATGTTACTCTTTAAAAGACAATTCTTCCTCACCGTCACTTTCCATGCATTTATCACAAGTGCCTTTTGTATTTGGTTCTGCAGGAAGCAAAAGCTCCAAAGTTTCCTGCAAAAATGGTTTTGATCGGATCTTCTTTTTTTTTCTCATTGAACTGATGAGTGGATCTGATGTCAAGAGTAACCTGTGATAAATATCAAGGTTACAGTCTTCGCGTGAAAACTTTCGAGCAAAGTTTAGACGGTATGAGCGAAAGTGCTTATTACGAGCTTCTGCAGCTTCCTCCGAAAGTTGACCAATAGGCACTAGAGAATTTTCTATAACTTTTCCACCATGTACCAAAATTTTATGCATGGTAGGAGTCATAGAATGCCAACCATATAACTCTACATACAGTTTTGCTGTCTCCATGGCGTATTAATCAAATTTCGGGACATCTATTTTGTGACCGCTTGATATGGCTTCCAAAATAACTTTAATTCTATAAATAAAATTAAAGTCTATTCCCGTTATTTCAGCAGCCAGATGTGGGTTTTCAAAAAATCTTCTACTAGTATTGCCGTCATTTGTGTTACCAAAATTACATTTTGGCATATCTACCAAGATACCTACTTCTTCTCTGAATCTTTGCTGAATCTCTTTTTTTTTTGTTGTTCTAGCATCTTTTCTGCTTTGGTTCTTTTTTCACGGTATTTCCCAACGGGCAATTTATAAGCTAAATGTAAAATACTCTCGAATAATCGAATTCTGGCATGTAAAGTTGATAGGCCAAATTCAAGCGATTCTGGGTGAATTTCGTTTTTTTTACTTAAGTCATTAAAGTTTTTTGAAGTGGCTCCGCATATGTAGCATCTACTCGTTGATTTGGTGTCAGTCGCCGCATTGCAAACTTTGCCGTCCACCATGGTCATTTTAAGACTGTGGCTAACCGAGAATTTTTGCCCATTCAGTTCCAATTCCGTGGCTTTTAGGGACTTCACACTGTCCCGAACGTAATTTATTTCATCTTTTGTAATGTCTGTAGACTCTTTTATAAATCTGAATCGTATCGGGCGGCAATATCGTGGTGAAGAAGGAGTCGGGTTTTGCCAAACCATTTTTGTTTTGTCTTCGCCGCAAACAATTTGTAGAGGCACGAATGAGCTCAAAAATATATTTGCATCCGAGTCGGCGTCATTCATTAACTTTTGTTTGTATTGAGCTTGTTGTGAACCATCACAACCCCATTTGCAGATAATCTGCAAGGAATTTCTCTCAGTTTCTGTAAGAGTCATTAGTACTTCTTCGAGGAAAATTGATAGTCGCGTGACGGTGTGATCTAACAAAGATTGTAGATCACTTTCAGCACAGGAAGCGGTCACTCGTAGCGTCTCTTTGGGTGGGTAACATTCCTGTTTAGCCTTCAACACTAATTCGTAGCACGGGTAAAAGCTTCTGTTGGTTGCTCGCACAATTTCATATTGACTTCGTGTCAAATCAGCGTCCACGCACATTCGCAGTGCCTCCCGAGGCGTAAGGGGATCTTGTGCCTTTGATTTGGAATGTCTTTTTTTACATTCGTTTGCGGCTGCAGGCGAATTTGTAATATCTTTTAGGACTTGCAAGGCGTTTCTTTTTCCTTCTTTTTGTAAAATTACTTGCGCTGCGTGAACTATCACTTCTTTGCCTACAGAGGAGCGAACTTCTTCTGTTTTCCTCCTTTTAGTTCTTTCACTACATTCACTGAATGTTTTGCTAGGTCGTCCTGACTTATTATGCGTTTTTATGGGCATCTCGAACGTTCCTGCTAACCATGCATCATTGCTTATAAGAAATTTTTCTAGCGTGTTGCGTGCTTTGGACCATCTCTTTTTTATTTCTGTTTTAAAATATGAAAATTTATGATTTATATACTTTTTGTCTTCGTCGGAGTCCCCGTAAGACACTAACAAATAATTTTGTAAGTATTCCAATTTGTCGTTTATTGATGGAGAGTTTTCCTCAATCATCTTATCAAAAAGATATCTGCGAGTTACTACCTCCATGCTCGAGTAACTTGATGAACCTAGAACAACGAAAAGGAATTTTAACGCAAAAGAAACAAAAAATGAATTTTTCTCACTTTCTGCCTAAGTTAATGAATTATTATTTTTCTCGCGAAGTGGTCAAAGGTGGTGGCTATTTTTTTTGTGGTTATCTGCTCAAAGAGCTATACTATTAGAAACCATAAGGAATTTAACTCGGACGGTCTCGGAAGTACATCATTTTTACTATTGAAAATAAAAAAATGATAATATTTTCTACGAAAAAGGGCGATCTTTGATACGTTGTAACTGCACTAAATATTGATATTCCTTATCTTAATTTAAATTATATTTGAAGGAGCTTACCTGAATTTTCGACTTCCATCACTTTCACTTGTAACTGAATAATATCCAATGAAATATTCACTTTAGAATATCGGTTGCGCTAAGAGTGTCGAGAACGAACGCGTACAGCTTGCGCGACGATCAAGTTCCGACTACCTGTGGGGGCGCGCACGCAGTTCTAGGAACTGGGGAGGGGTGGGGTTTGGGCAGTCGGGGTGTCTATTTTTCCGGGAATCAATTAGTTTTGTTATAAGTTAACTTTGAGAAATGGACTTTTGGCCGCCTAAATCGTACAAATCGACCACTGTTCGCAGTTAGCGTTGCAGAATTTTGGACTAAAGCCATTTAAATTAGATTAAAATATCGGTCTGCCATCGATAAAACTACTAAGGCCTTTGCATCTACGTAATGAGATGATTTATACAGCGTCCAGGGGAACCTTCACCTAGATCGCTGCAGTGCCTGGGACATTGTTTTAAGATGGAGTAGGCTTGCCTAGCACCTATACCATCCTGACAGCTTAGTCGGCCTAGCCCACAGGAAAGACAAAGTCAATACGTGTGGAGCCAACTAAGCCGCGGGTTTCTTCAAGATGTTTTCCTTCACCGTTAGCGAGTGGTATTGCTACTACAAATTCACAAATGTACGTAACTTTTAAATTAAACAAAGTCATAGATACATGCCCGCACTGGGAATCGAACCGGGTACCTCTTGCTTCAGAGTCCACTGTTCTACCCACTAGACCACCACCGCTTATCCGCTGCCATCGATAACAAAAATAAGAACTGTGTAGCAACCCTTAACGGTTGAACAGGAAACTTCTACATGCAGTTAGGTAACAACTCCAACCGCTACCAATCCTGCATCGAGCCAGCAAAATATTTCGTGTAGCTGAGTAGGTACAAATCGCACATGAATAGTCAGAGGGTATTATCTCGGAAAATGCAATTTTTTTTTACGACGGATTCGAGTTAGTAAAATTTTTCTCTACAATCTGGCAAGACAGCCATATCTGTAGGTTAGTTTAAAGCCGAGAAACGGAGCTTTACGACTGTCTTCCAATTTGGTTTGCGATATATTCGAGCAGGCAAGACTGTCACATTTTAGTTAGCCACTAAGCGCCATCCGAAATTGACGGGTCACTCGTGTTATTTCAAGTTATGACAGGTGCTCTGTCAATAATTACTATAAAAAGTTAAAGTGTGAGCAGTCTAGAGCGTATTATCTCTTAGTTAATACTCTTTAGCCCGTTTTGAATAATTCGTCATTTGTATTATTTTGACTTAATACTCTATAGTCCGATTTTTTTTCACAACTTTCTAAATACCATTGGTTTTATATTGACTTAATACCATATTGCCATCGGTTTCTTCTAGATACTACTCTCTGTCCAGTTTTTTTTTGTAATATTTTTTTGTTGTAAACCGAATAATACCCTTTTGACCGATAATAAATTCTAAATTCTTGTGCAAGGAAGGTGGTTTTTGCTGCCAATCCCGCTATCAAAGTAGATAATAGTGCTGAAGACCTGGAAATAGCGTAAGAAGACTGTGATGATGAATAAGCCGACCCCACTTATCGTCCATCTGGAGAATTTCTGCCTCTAAGTTCCCCGGATATTATGCCAGATCACCAACTTTTGCATTGCTAACTTAAGAATAACCTAACATAGGTAAAATATTTGAGCCAGATCGCCAACGTCACTCGGTAGGGTAGGCTGGCGGCGTTGCCCCACTGGATGGCGAGGCTCAGCCTTTGCCCTTGGTAAGCACCAGCCCTCTGTACACTCGAGGCGTCAACCAGGCACAACGAAATCTCTTGAGAGAGTTTTCGCGCACCTGGTCCCTGAGGGTCTCTACGCCGAAGGGCACAAATATGTAGCCCTGTACCAGGACTGCATATTTGTGCCTCTTGTACCCCGCTGTAGCCGCACCAACGCTGCCGGAGCGGCAGGAGGCCACTTTTATAAGAGACTGTGATACTATGTCGACTTACGTAGTGTCCCAAAGCAGCGACCGCCACAGTGAGCGTCACCCCATCAGGCATATTGCCATTGTCTCTGGCTATGCCATGCTAGGCTAGGCTAAGCAGGGACCCGGGACAGATTCAGCCGCAGATCCTGGCTTGGGCCTGCCATGTCTGGCCAAGCGGTCCTGGCTGATTAGGTCGATCGTGCTGTCGACCGAGGATAGGAACGCTGGCAGCGCGATGCTTGAAGGCATTCTTATGCCCAAGCAACCGTGACGGATCGACAATTTGGTCTGGGTCTATCCTCTAAAGGGCAATTTAGGACTGCTTATAAGGTTTATCTTATAATTTTGCCTCAATGTGGAATAGCGTAATACGTACAATAATTTATGAGTAAGAAAAAAAGTAAGATGTAGCCTGTACAATTGTACATGTCCCACTAGCTGGGCAAAGGCCTTCTCTCTCTACGCGTTCTATACAATGCGGATTGGATATTGCCTCATACGCTCAGGTTTCCTCACGATGTTTCCCTTCACAGTCAGCGAGAGGTATTGCTACTACAAATTCACAAACATAATTCTGTCATATTTGGCAAATTCATCGAATTTTATGAATTTAATCTTTCGTAGGAATCATCCTGCACTGGGGATCTTAGGAGGCACAGTGATGAGTGGGTAAAAATATGAGGCCAAGTCATATTTTTCTTCGTCAAGGAGGTTCTCTCTAAGCTCGCACTTCGATAAATTGAGTTCGAAACCAATTGACTAACAATTTTGTGTCAGCTATTCCTGCCCCCTTAGCACGCTACCATTTTGCCTACTCTCAACTGTCACCTTAGCCACTGTTAACTGTCACCTCAGTAGTGTTAAGCGGCTAAGGTGACAGTTGAGAGTAGGCAAAATGGTAGCGTGCTAAGGGGGCAGGTCTAAAATTACTGATTGTGTGTCGCCTCCATGTTTCCTCGCTAGAAATATTGATTGTTCCTAGATTTTTAATTACAAACGACTACCTTTAATAACTTTTTCTTAAAGTAAATAGCACAGAGGAAGTAGTTTATTTGAAATGAATTAATTTAATTAAATTATAAGCGACCTAAAACTAAATTAGATTGTATTAGTTTAAGTACTTTATTGAAGACTGAAATACCCAATTATTTATACCAATTTTTGTTTGTTGGGAAATATGTGACTTATTTTGTTATTTACTTCATGATTACTTAAGAAAACTAATGTCAATGATAACAAAAGTCTGCTTTCATGATTTTAAATTAATTTTAATACACTTTAAAAGATATAATTTTCAAATTCAGGTAAAAAGACCTGTATTATTTTGAAATAATACATTAGAATTGCAAAAAAAAACTGGCTATAGAGTCATAAATACAAATTAATTCAATTTTGTCGGGCTATACAGTATTATCTTGATAGAGAGTCAGGAAAAACAGTATAACTATTAATCTACTTCTTTTCAACTCTATTTTTTTCATGAATCATGCAGAGAAAGAATCAACCTACAACGCAAATACAAAAAGTTATCAATATGTGGCCTGCATCAAATGTTATGAATTTTCAAATATTCAAAACGCTTTTTCTCGAAACTCACTTTTTTGAGATAATACCCTCTGACTATTCATGTGCGAAATGTTATACAACTTCCAACCATGGTCTGTTGGACCCGGCGGGCCCCCAAGCAAAACATCTGCTTGGTGGGAAATTTCCGTTTATACATATGTAGTGAGGAGCAAGATCACACGGTCCTCTTATAACCGTAAGATAATGGCCCGGTTTCAACTGACAGTTAAAAGCTGAATTCAAAGCCCTCGGTAGATGGCGCTCATAGGCTTGGCTATACAAGAACCGGGATGTGGCCGTCAAATTTCGTAATATCTTCAGAAAAAGCGTGGCAGCCGTGAAAACGGCTCATTACGAAAATTAGGACATTGTAGACGTAAACAATACCTCGCTGTCTGCTCGATGGACTCACTGGAAAAACTCCCGCGAAAGCGCGAACTTCCCAACAAAGTGGCAATACACTTGACCGGAATTCCATTGTTAATGAACTGTACAGATCCCTACTCTTGACAGCATTTTTCAATATTGTGCTACGATCGACTGCCGTCCTAGATGCATTTTTTGTTTTTATTGCACAATATACCTAGTCTTAGATTTAAAGTAAATGAACTCAAAACATGATTTTTGCGAATAAATTTATAGTCGTCCGTGCAGACTTTGTTTTCCCCAAATGATAGCGTTTTATTGCCTATTTGTTATTCTGGTGACTAAGCTATTTCTATTCCAAATTTCATCCGTTCCAGCGTGAGACCGAAAGTGAAATAAACTTTCGCATTTGTAAAGAATCGAAAATACAGAATGGGCATAAGTCCTTGGGAGTGAACTTTTGAAACTGAATTTTTTGGAACGTTTCGTAGAACAAATCTTCGATGCATCTAAATATGCACTAATGCCCTTTCTGCAATCACCGATTGTTAGTGGGATCGGGGGGTCTACCGGCTAAGACAAAGCTGATTACCATTGACGAAAATCGAAGTTCGATTTTTGAAAAATGTACTGCCACCCAGTTCATTTTACTGCCAACCAGTTAATTTTTCATAAATCGAACTTCGATTTTCGACAATGGTAATCGGCTTCGTTTTAGCCGGTAGACCCCCGGGATGGAATAGTGGGAAGTGGGAAAATTCGTCAACTTAATTCAATACCGTCGCGAGTAGAGGCCCCGGCCGAGAATAGAACGTGTTTACCCCACGTCAGCGGGTACGACGCAGCATCAACCGACTGCTGAAGGGTAGGCCTTCGACTCGTCAGGTGTTAATATGTTAACGGCAGTTCAACACCACAGTGGAGTAGTTATCGACATGAAAACATTTAAAGATTTTGTTATTAATAAGGTTACGAAATACGCGCTGGCATGGCTTGACAGGATTTGCGTTTCATAATACTTGACTCGAGTAATTTGTTTTGTATGAATGAGAGTTTATAGTGAAAAGCCGAGCCAATCATTGCCGTGATTGATTGGCGTTTGGTGGGAACGTCGTGAGCCGCCCTGAGCTTCGCTCTACGCGGGGCTCGGCCTTCGGCCTCGCTAAGCGGAAGATTAAACAATATTTTGTGTTTAATATTCGAAAAGAGAACTTGTGACAACTGCAACGGTAAAATATGCTATTACGATTAGAAAGATTTGCGTATTTTTTCTTTTCCAGGAGTTGGAAATCTAACAGAAAAACTTTTTTTTTTTGCAAAACAAACAGAAATAAAGATGATTGCGCCGATGCAATGGTCAATATTCAATTGATAGAAGATAGAAGTGATTACGCCGGCCAACTAACATCCAAAAGTTTCAATCACCTACTCCATAGATTTCCTTGCTCAACGTTGATGAGTAAAATAACTTCATAAATTCAAACATGATCTTAAAGCTACTTATGTGCATGTACGAGCAGTGTTCTCTCGTCGGTGGGAACAAAAGGCGTTCACAAAACCCACCTACACTCAGTGCAAATCAAAATCTGAACCGAAATAGACTTTGGAAATACGCTGCGATGAATAAGCAAAATTCATATCAAAACCTGATTATTTCTTGTTACATGTCAAGTATCGTACAGTGAAAAGTTATCTAAAAGGCTTATTAGTAAGCTTAAACTTGGTTTTACTATAATAAAGGTGTTGCTGTGAAAAAGTTTTACTCGTAGTTCAAACTTTGGACGTCCTGTGAAAATATGACAGCCGTCAAATATTTTGATTAAATTTGTTTCAATTTGAAACAACTACATCAAAGTTACGTGTTCGAAAAGTTTAACTATAAATCAGTAAACAATAGATAAATTATCTAGACAGTGATGAATATCAGTTTGTGAGAGTATCAAACTGTCGCCAATCGAAACGTTGTTTTAATTTCTACACAAATTTTTAAAATCTCCAGTTCAGTGACAGTGATTTAAAGTCTATCTGCGTTTTTATTTGGATGTCGTGAAAGTGTCCCTGACCTATGAATTGACGATCTAAATTCTCAAATACTCAAGTGTAAAAAAAAAGTGAAAACCACAGTGGCGGCATCGGCACCAGATTCTGCTAAGGTGTTTCTACAAGGTTTCTCGTTATGCTAATGCTCCAACTGGGTATTAACGCGTTAATTAGTGCGCTAATTCGGGCATCACACTGATCTGGCCAAGCAAATAAGTGCGTTAAACCATGACAAACTTTACTCTTGGCCACATCTTCATTATGCCCGAATTAGCGCGCTAATTAACGCGTTAACGCAGGTGGAGCAGTAGCTTTAGACTTTTAGAGTGAAAGGCAGAATTTATCACTCGTATCTAAAGGCACTTTACACTGAATTTTTCGCCATCACTGTAAAGATGTCAGTTAACATTGACATGGAGAATTTCTCCTCAAAGAAGAGCATGCGTCGGCGCACTCTTAACACGCTCAAGTCAGCCATGACAGCCCTCAAGCAATTGGCCAGTAAGTGCTTTTCTATTATTTTACATTATTTACTTATCTACACTATTCCAACCAATATTTCTACAGATTTATAAATGACAGAAATTCTAAATACAGGGTGCACTCTAAGTCGATAGCGAAACTTTAAGTAGGCTGTCTACTGATCAATACAAACAACTTGTACTAGGTGGCTAAAAAAATGGAGCGAAAAAAATATCAGCTGTTCCATACAAAAGGTCGACTCAGTACTGCGCCAAATGTATGAAACAGCTGATATTTTTTTCGCTCCATTTTTTTCGCCACCTAGTAAAAGTTGTTTGTAGTGATCAGTAGACCGCCTACTTAAAGTTCCGCTATCGACTTAGAGTGCACCCTGTAGACTTGTGCAGGTTATAGCGGCACACAATTGTTTAAAATTTTCATTTGAATGTCGTACTCTGGTGTGAACCCAGACCATCTTGAACTTCCGCAGAATAAAACCTTTAACACTTTCAAATCATATTACGAGTATCAATCTTTCAGCCAAAGAAACAATATTTACCTTCACGGTAACAGATTCAAGGTCCCCGCAGTCTTTGATAATAATATATCCACGCAAATAAAAAGTTGGGCGACAGCAAAATATTATTCTCTGATACAGAACTTGAATTATGTATGACAGGGGAATGCGTGGGAAAATGAAAACCTTTTATAGGTAGGGCTTTTCTATGTCTAGAAGACAGTATTTTATTGATAAATCAGTGGGCCCACATGAAAATTTATACTATGTATCTTTATGAAGTCAATAAAACCACGGAAGGAACAGTATTGTAGGAAGTAAAGCTTAAAAAAACAAATAGATTCTTAAAGAAAATAAGTCAGTTGTCATATCCTGCGATTTCTTACAAAATTTTAAACGGCGAAACATGAAAATAAATAATTATAAAAACATGCATTTGAATCGAAAAAGAAAATGAAAAAGCAGACCAAAGTGTCAGTCAAAAAGTATTGTCACATATTAATCTTACAATTCGGAAGGCAAAGTTTTTTGTTCGAAAGTCCGTTATCATTAGACAATATTGAGAAACTAATTTCAATATTTTTTATTTTGCTTCAGTATTTTTGTTTTTATGCGCTAAAATGTTTTGTTCCTATGACCGCCAACAGTATGCAGACCGTCGCGTGAAGGTCATAAAACCGTATCTTTGAAACGTTGTAAAATCCAAACTACTGAACCAAATAAAAAAAATTGAAATTAGTTTCTCAATATTGTCTAAAGATAAGATTAAGCCAATAACGGACTTTCGAACAAAAAACTTTGCGTACCGTATTGTTTTTTACAAACACAAGTTGTGTTTAAAAGTAAATTTTTAAAAAGTCTGAAAACTACCCTTTCAGGGCCGGTGTAGAAATAACACCGGAAAATAAACAGAAAACAAAAGACGAGGCGCCGCAAGATCTTCTCAAAAATGCTAATTAAACCTAAGGACAACATCCTCAATTTTTTCCTAATGTAATTCTGTCACCCCTGAATATTTCAGGCCTCGTGTCGAGATGTGAACTTTGTAGGGTTACAAAGTAAAGTCGGTTAAACGTCATCGAGGAATAGTCATTCGGCTGATACTTCGCTGTCAGTACGAAATCTAAAGAAAGCGACGTCTCTGTATACAAGGTGTTACAAAAGGTCCTAACTCTTTTTACAGGGTAATAGCACCCGGCGATAAGGATCACATCCCAAATATTTTTAATGCTCTTTGGAGTTCCGTTGTAAGCGAATTGGTGGGAGAGAAGTATTTTTAAAATATGGTTTTCATTGATTTTAATCAATTTAAAACTATGCACCTACATATACAACCATATTGTGTTTCAATTTGAACTAAATAAAAATAAAAAAAACTTAAAAAAAAATACACAGGTTATAAAATAAAAATCCTATCGACCAGTAGGTTACACGCTGAAAAAAGAGTTAGGACCTTTTGAAACACGTTTTACGTATGTTGATACTGAGCTAAACTTCGTATGTTTTAGTCCAATAACATGCAAGTTTTGGCAAAAATGGACTCAACATTCTCGCTGTGCGCCGTGCCAGTGACAAGGCAACGACAAGGCTCCTAGCTTCCTTAGCCTTTTCTAGTTCTGTGTCGCTCATTTTATGTTGAAACATTCAGTGAGCAAAAGCTCACATAAAAATCTCGCCACTTGCCATCACGGAAAAGGAACTATAATGCTGTCGCCGCCGAATAATATTAAGATATTATTCCTGGAGAGGACGAGCTCTTGACAATGAGACGTCGAGGCGACGACGAGCGGTTTCATAATATCAAGGGGAATGAAGAATGGTAGTGGCAGGACAGTAGAGAGTTCACTGGAGGGTGCAAGACGAATTGAGGAGCTGATTATCAAAAGGTGACATGTCCTGCGTTTGTTTTTTTACAGAAATCGAAAAATATATGTAGACTAGGTATATATATGTAGACTTCAAAACAGGGAGATTTCCCTGTTTTGAAGTCTACATAAATTTATGCCTGAAAAAATTTTATGTTTTAGAAAAGCTGTGTATTTTATAAAATGTGAAATAACTAGGGATTTTTGTCAAAAACCTTTTGAGAATTTTTTTTAAAACAAATGGACACGTCAACTTTTGACACGAACCTATATGGACATGCCACCTTTTGAAGTAACAGAGTAGTGACATGTATTGGACATGTCACTTTTTGAACAATTTATGGTTTTATTTTACACACTTTCTTTTAGAAACCACTAATAAAATATAAAAAAAATATGTGACCCTTTATCTGATTCCAAGCAGTCACAATCTTCAACACATTCGTCCATTGAAACTTCTTCTCGCCTGGACATGTACACCTTTTGCAAACAAGGCCATGTTTTAGGCCTCCATATGTATAGGACGTGATCACATTTTGCACCATTCAAACTACACAAGATGTACAGATTATCATGGAGATGCGGTCTCTACAAAAAAAAAACTTTTCTCCAAAGGGAGGACATAAGTACCTTTTGATAATCACCTCCTCAATTTCTGCTGATCAATAATTTATCATCATTATCATCATCAGCCCAACTAAAGTCCGTTCGGTTTCATAGTGTCGCTTTGATATTTGCCGCCTTGGCGCGCGGCGGCTTTTCACAAAAGAAATTAAAGGAAGCCGACGCGGCGCAAATACGCCAGTGAATTTGGCTCGCCGCTCGTCAAAGAAGCGTCGTATTAAGAGGTTATGTTTGTGACTTTTGACTTAGTATTTTGTATTTAGTGTCGATCGCTGCGTATAGATAAAATGTTTTTTCGTTCGTTAGGACAGCGAGGTGCCTCTAGACGAAACTTCGAATGACCCAAAAATTCAAAGACGAAGGTTTTGTAAAACATTTAAGCAAATTCTAGTTAATGTCCATCAGCATTGTGTTGAAATGAATTTGTCTGCGCCCATCACAGATACTTCAAAAATAGTTGGTATCCCAAGAACCAAGATTGCCGTCGTGTGTACCGACACTATCTAAGCGAACGGACTTTAAGTAAAAGTGGAACAATGAGGGCTACCGCGCTTGGATTTGCCACCAGGGGCGCTAGTGTAGCGTAAGGTCAATCATACACTGTTGTATGGACTACGCGGGTTTATTTCTATTTAAAACTAGCTGACCCGGTGAACTTCGTATCACCTGAAATAGTTTGACTCTCCGCATCAAAAATGGCGATTCCAATACAAAATGACCCATTTTTATTTCTTCCTTTTTTCAGCTAATCCTTTAACTTTTCCCATA
The DNA here is from genome assembly GCA_949319315.1 of Zelleria hepariella. Classification (NCBI taxonomy): domain Eukaryota; kingdom Metazoa; phylum Arthropoda; class Insecta; order Lepidoptera; family Yponomeutidae; genus Zelleria; species Zelleria hepariella. The sequence goes on along the minus strand of OX439392.1, from coordinate 4,369,426 downwards.
TACCCTGAACTATGATGAACTAAACAAAACAGTAAATATGCAAATCGGTCAAGCCGTTTCTTAGTTTTAGCGAGGCTAATGCACGGCGATTCATTTAATAGATTATAGATTATGTTGTGAATATTTTGCAATAGGTACCTGAGATTAATTATGGCAAATGGTTGTTTTACCTCTACTATCCACTGCTTTAAAACAGTTTTGTTTTCGATTTTTTTTTTGTCAAAAAATAAGGGGCTTGCTCAATGGGTTTTATTGGTACAGTTTTTTTAACGTATGTTTTTTTTTACGTACTTTGGTACTTCAAGAAATAACTAACTCTATGAGCTATACTTCAATACCTTACTCAACAGTGGCGCCAACTAGTGAGCATATAAACGGTAGCCCTTATTGCATCCTGTAAGTGATGGGAAATGCTTAGCAGTGATCCGTGGCATCGGTATTCTTATTGCGTTCGATATAAAAGCGAGTATTCAACAAAGAGAGATATTTCCTGCATTATTTACTATCTTATTGAAAAAAATCTATGAGATAGAAATTAAGATTTATAAGCACCGAATGGTAAATTTTGTACATCTCGTATGGTCCAATTAGGGTTGAAATCTAGGCACTAATGGATTAATACCAGTATTTTCCAATAAACTATAATTACTTATCATGGTAATAAAAGGATCGAATTGTGTTGGGAGATAAAATAAATTACTCCAGTGAAGCAATAAGGGTGTGTTCACCGTGCAAGCACGTAAAGCAATTTTAAAAATCATTTATTACCGTGTGGCGCCACCGATCATCAATTTAAATTTTAATATATCAATATAATCTTTGTACTGCAGATTTACTGTGCAACAATATAATCTTTTAACAAGGCTATAACCTAAATTGCCATAAACCGCAAAGTCGTTATTCAATAGACATTCATCGCCGAGTTAGTGTTTTAGTGCTTGAATAATAAAAACGCCAGAGCGCACATAAAAAAAACCAGCCAAGTGCGATAAAAACATGCGCACTGAGGGTCCCGTATGGCCATATGGTGCGTGAGTCAAATGTTCACTTAGCAGTATTTTAATAAAGCAATCTCTATAATCATAACAAGTTTATCACCTGTATTACCAATTTGCTTTACGTTTAAAAATACGTTTACTTAAAAATTATAAAAATAGGGGTCATTTTCATATTTTTTTTTTAGGTAATCTGCCAAAATAACACATACTTTGTGAAAATTACTACCTATTACGATTTCAAACATACATCCCTTCAAAGGTAGGACGGAGGACAGACAGACAGTAATAGAGTCCAGTTTGGCACCTTTCGGGTACGGAATCCTAAAACTGGAAAATAAACTGGAAAGAAAGGGGTTGGCTCGCGCCCAAGCTGACGTGGATGTTTCAGAGCTTATCAGATTAATTGCTTCTCGCTTTCGTTTTGTTGCGATCCCGAAAACTAATTCTAATTTATCGGCGTAGCAACGGATGGCTTTGAATTATGCTTTGCGGAGTACTGGAGTTTGCGAGCAATATTTTTTAATAACACGTCAATCTTTCAACGAGAATATCAACAATGTGCCTTATTCTGTAAAATAAAATCTGCACAATTGCTAATCCTCAAAACCTCAAAATAATTTGAATAATAATGTTTTTTTCGCCAAATAAATATTTGCCGAAAGAAAAAGATTGTTTATTTTGATAAGAGCTATTTTCCCGCAAGTAAACCAGTTTTAAGGACTAGCTACTGCGCGCTTTTTTACGCGAGAAATGTGTTACTTTCACGCGACAAAAAATCAAACGTTGATAATATAAGTGCTTTGTATGAAGTCTGGCCCACTGCTAAGCAAATGCTCTTCCCTATCCTCAGAAATCTCGTCCTACCCTGCAAATATCCTGTTTTCATGACGCTTTTGTTACGTTGTTTGCCAGTATATGAGTGTGCCCCTTTGGTATATTGCTCTATTGTAGATGCTGCCCCTGTATTCTCTAAAATAACCACCGTAAAAATAATCCGTTTTTAAATGTCAAAAAAATGTGAAATGTGCACATAATCATAGTACACTAGACTGTCCAAAGAAAGATAGGAACACCCCGGCCAAGTGTGCTCTTTGTCTCGGAGAGCATCCAGCCAACTACAAGGGTTGCCAAGTGTATAAAGAAATATATGAACGCAAATTTCATAATAAAGAACAAAACAACAAAAAACCAACTCCTATCCCCCCAATCACCATTCAGGCTTTGAGCGGTGATAAAGAATCAATGCGATCATGGCCTCCCGTAGACAAAAATCACTACAACAACATTCCAAACACCAGGACAGACGCTCCTCAGGAACATTCCCAACAACAAACTCCCCCCATGATGAGTAATCTAGAAATATTACTTATAAAACAAGCTGAAAGGATGGACAAACTCTTTGAACAGATGAGCAGCATGATGCAGCTCTTGATAACTCTTGTCTCTCAGAAAAAATGACTCTAAAAATATCAGAGTGGAACATAAATGGCTTGATAACAAGCAAGCAAGGTGCAATCACTCTCATCACAGTACACAAACTTGACATTTTATTGATTACCGAATCACATTTGAAGGAACGGGACTCTATAGTCGTGCCTGGATATTCCATCTATCGCACTGACCATCCCGATGGAAAGGCGCACGCAGGAGCAGCCATCATCATAAAAAATACAATAAAGCACCTACCATTGCCAGCCTATCGAACACCACACATACAGGCTACATCAGTCTTAGTCGAAGACAAGCAAGGATCTATAACTATCAGTTCTGTTTACTGTCCTCCCAAACACACTATAGATGAAGACATGTTTCATAACTACTTCTCAACACTAGGCAACAAATTTATAGCTGGTGGAGACTGGAATGCTAAGCACATCTATTGGGGATCCAGAAACACTTCAACTAGAGGCAGAAATCTGAGAAAATGTATGGAAAGCTTAGGGCTAACATACCTTTCCACTGGAGAACCCACATACTGGCCCACCGATCCTGCGAAAATTCCAAATCTCCTCGACTTCTTCATTTGCAAAGGCATATCAAACTTGTACACTAGTATAGAAAGCTGCGAAGACAGCGCATCGGACCATACACCGATTATCGCTACAATAAGCTGTAATGTACTCACACCTCCAGAAAAAGAACATTTAACCAACCACAAGACTGATTGGGACTCATTTCGTACCTATATTAAAGATAATATTCACCTCAATGTCTCTCTTAAAACTGAACAAGAAATAGAAGATGCCACCATATATATCACGAGATTAATCCAGAGTGCTGCCTGGCACTCCACACCAACTTTGACTTCAAGACCAAAGAATGGAAGAAACTACCCAACAGAAGTAAAGGAGATGGTTCTGGAAAAACGACGGCTCAGGCGCGTGTGGCATGCGAGTCGGCTTCCATCTGATAAAGCGGCTCTAAACAAATACTCAGTAGAACTCCGTAGATTACTTGTAGAAATTGACTATGAAACAACACAACAAAAACTAGAAAAACTTAATTCCACTGCCAAACATAATGATTCACTATGGAAAGCAACTAAAAGCTCAATGCGCCCCCAAGTGGTGTCCGCGCCACTGAAAGTTGATGAGGGAAAATGGGCTAGAACAGACAAAGAGAAAGCCGAAGAATTTGGTAAATTTTTAAAAGGCGTCTTTACACCGAACGCTGATACAATAAATAATCTCGAGTGGCACAATGAACTGACTGAGTACCTTGATAGCCCCTACCAACTTTCTCCTCCTTTGAAACCCGTCTCACCAAAAGAAATCAGGCAAACAATACGCCAAGTTGAACTGCATAAAGCACCAGGATTTGACCTTCTGACCCCAACAATACTGAGAGAGCTACCACACAAAGCCATAGTGTTCCTTACAGTGTTATGTAACAGAATTATCTCACTATCCTATTTTCCTAGACTGTGGAAAGTATCAGAAATAATAATGATTCCAAAACCAGAAAAATGACCTTATTTGGTACAATCATATCGGCCAATTAGCTTGCTACCAATACTATCAAAGGTTATGGAAAGGATATTTCTTAATAGACTTCAACCTGTTATTGACCGCGATAAGTTGGTCCCAGACCATCAATTTGGGTTTCGCAGAGCTCATTCCACCATTGAGCAAGTGCACAGAATAGCTGACAAAATAAGACAGTCACTAGAACAAAAGGAGTTCTGTTCAGCAGCGTTTCTAGATATTCAACAGGCTTTTGATAAAGTTTGGCATGAGGGTCTTCGATTCAAACTCAAAAGTATCCTACCGTACAACATGTATACCCTACTTCAATCATACCTGGAGAACAGTATATTTCAAGTCAGAGTGGGCGATGAATACTCTGAATTTCATGACATTAAGGCTGGAGTACCCCAGAGATCTGTGCTGGGTCCAGTACTTTATACACTGTATACAGCAGACATTCCAGAGACGCCTGGTGTATTGTCGGCCACCTTTGCCGATGATTCAGCTGCATTAGCTAGCGACAAAGACCCCAGAAAAGCATCAGAACGCCTACAAATGCAACTAAACAAAATATCAACCTGGCTAGAGAAGTGGAGAATAAGAGCCAGTGCAGCAAAGTCGACGCACATCACCTTCACCCTAAACAAGTCAGACTGCCCCGAAGTAAAGCTGGGATCAGACACGTTACCACACAAAGATAGTGTGCGCTACTTGGGCATGCATTTAGATCGAAAGCCAACCTGGAGACACCATATAGAGCAGAAACGCAACGAGCTAAGGGCAAGACTTGTACCATTGCGGTGGCTCTTAGACGGAAAATCTAGACTATCGCTACAAAATAAAGTAACCATATACAAGACAGTACTTAAGCCAATATGGATGTACGGCATCCAACTGTGGGGAACGGCCAGCAACTCGAATTTGGAGATCCTGCAGAGATACCAAAATGGGATACTCAAGATGATCACAAATGCACCATGGTTCACAAAAATCAGTGAAGTTCATGAGTACCTGAACATGCCAATGGTCAAGGAAGAGATCCACAAGGCTAGCACAAACTACATCACCAAGCTCAATAAACACACAAACCACCTGGCGGCATCCCTCACTGTAGAAGAAGATGCCCCAAGGCGCCTTAAAAGACACCGGGTCATGGACCTAGCTCATAGATTTGCATCTTCCTAAAAATAAAACTAAATAAGCCATTAAAATAAATAAATGTAAATCAAATAAGAAAGCAGCTGTCACAGGACGGACTGCGTTCAAACCCCAAACTCACACAAAACATCAGCTTATAGTCTCAGGACTGATCGCAGATAGTGATTTTATATTAAAATAAAAAAAATAAAAAAAAAATGTCAAAAAAAGATTGTTTATTACAAAAAGGGCTATATTCGAATGTTTGATGCTTAAAGGTTGAGTGGTTTTTTTTACATAATAGACCCACTGTAAAGTATTTTCTGCAGAGTATTCATATTTTCAAAATTTCCGAAACAGTGGAAAAAATTGCGCCTACCAAAAATCAAGAAAAGAGTTTGTACACCTACTGTTCAACTTACCTTCCGCTGAACGAGCTTCCCGAACAATTCGTCGCGTATTTGCAAAACGTCACTGCGTATAATGAAGGTGTCATTCAGGCCCGGCATTGTGCCGCGGCCGGCTGCCTAAAAAACATTAGTCGACCCATCACTCATTCACTGATGAAAGACAACCTCCTGTTTGTCTGGCTCAGCAATTATGTCTCAGCTTCGGCGACAGCTTTCATGATGCGATTTACTTTTAAAAGCCTCAATGAAAAAGTCAAATTATTCTTCAGTTACCGGCAGAAGAGAAGTCTCTTTTCGTTTCTTTTGCTTATCGTAGAAAGCTTTCTCCCATGACATTGGCTGTGGCCAATGGAATTGTTGGTCTGATTTGTCGGGGCATACTTACCGCATTTCTCATGCAAACTTGCGGACTCCGTTAACCCACGTATGATATTCAGGAAATTATTTATTAGTACACCCCTACGTTTCGCATGTTCAAAATTTCACGTTTTTATCCTCTGTGGTTTTGGCTGTGCGTTGTCTGTCATTAAGTATGTATAGTAGTGTGTCACGATACCACTATTAAAGTCGTGGATCGCAGACAGAACAACTGTTACAAACCCTACTCCATTTCAGATTCGGAGCGTCTGTACGCATGACGAAAAACAATACCGGCCGGGCTTAGTAAACCTCTCACGTCACCGGCCTGACGTTTATTAATGAATACAGACAGATATCTATTGTGTCTTCTTCTGATTACTGTGAATTTTGGCGCGCTGAGTGGCTCGGCCCGCGATTCAAAATCATCTGCGTAAATAAATACTGCTGGTGCTTTAACGGATTATTGAATGCTTAATTGATAAACCGCTTTTAAATTTGAACGACGTCACCATGATTCGGTAGTACGGTTTTCGCTTACCGGCCGAAGCCGTAATGGATTAATTGTTTCATTTAATTAATCATTCCAGAACGCACAATAGCAGCAGCAGCCACATCTTCAAACAGAACGGTACAAACAAATCTATGTCTTTGACAAACGAAATACAAGTGCTGGAAATAATTAATAAGCTTCGGGGCGCAATTCGGTTATCGCATGAGTAAATTAAGTTTGAAACAATCACAAGTGGGTAGCGCTTGGCGGCTAGTTACAACCCTTGGTAAGTTTGCTCCGCAAATAGCGGGCGAACGACGTGGGGTAACCTAATGCAATTACGGCATGTCGGGGCATACGTTATTTGTGTCACATTTACTACCACACACATACATACTTAACTCGTTAGACGATAATTTGTGTTTGTCGCGCAAATACGGCAAAGAAAACATGGGAGAGAGAGTCTGCAGTCTAACTGGCTCCGTGTGGATGTTTACTCATTAATGCTTGGTAAGACCTCGGACACACGTAGCTGAAATCCGATGCGAAAAACTTAATATTTTTAAACGACTTCATGGCTTAGAGAACTGGCGCGCGGCCATGTTGTACTAGCTTCCATTTGGATGGTCTTCTGTCATGGATTACCCAGTGGATACTTCCTCCAACCGCGGCGATGTGTAGACAACGGCCTTTACCGCATCAGACCATGTTGGTGTCTTTCGTCTGGCGCTTTTACCATTAATGAAATCATCACAATTTTGAGTTTCTGTACAAAATGCTAGAGAAGAACTTTATTGCTTTCTTAATCGATTCCTCATGAGGATGCCGCATTTTTTCTGAATTCTACTTAGAATTAAAAAAGCAAAACGATCATAACATAACTCACTTAACACTTGCATAACTCGCAATAGCTGTACAATTTAAACGACAGAATCAGCAGGAAGCAAACCGCAAAACCCGACGGTTCACAGCTCATTGCGATCGAGCATGAGATCTGACACAAGTGTGACCGCAAATACGCAGCCCGAATTAGGTAAATTCCCAGTTTGAATATTCGCCTGCATGCCCTGCTAATACCCGTGACATATACGAAACAGCATTCCTAGGACTGGGTGGAGTAATCTTGTTTGAAGAGGCCTTGCTGCGTCTCTATTTTGGGTATAATTTCTGTATCGGGCGATAAAACTAGGTCCGTCTCTTTCCAAGTAGTGTCAAAGAAAATTGGCCAGCTTGCGCCAAAGCTCCTTTTAGCTTGACAAATATTTTAATTCGTTGCGGTGTACGGTGGTTTGAATCATAAAAAAGTTTTGGAACATAGAAACCAATTTAGACTGGCAGATATGTATAAGGCGACTAAACTAGCTCCGTCTAATACCAAGTATTTAGTCCCACATGGTGGTGGGGTCAGCTTTCCTTATTTTCTCTCTCCACTTCGCCCTGTTATTGGTGTCGTCTTCGGAGGCTCCGCATTCTATGAGGTCTTTGTTGACCACGTCCATCCACCTGGTTTTCGGTCTTCCTCTGGATCTCCGCCCGGGTATGGATAGACGCAGCGCCTCGTTTCCGATGTAGTCAGGTGGCTTCCGCTTTACGTGCCCAAACCATCTCAGCCTACTTTCTTGCACTTTATCGGCGATGTCGCGCACTCCTATGCTTCCTCGAACGTACTCGTGTCTACGAAAAAAATCATATCGCTTTCAACTAAACGTCATGTATTTTAATGTGCTTATGCCACCTGTAACACAAGACGTGCCATTTGACCACTAGTGGTTTTTGAAGCGGACAACTGGCAATAGAATGAGTGCCAAAGGACAACTAGTGTTTTTCTGAAGTGTCAAATGGCACTAGTGCCAGATTTTTTGTGTTTTTTGTGTCGCCCAAGCAGACATTAATTTCATCCTACGTGCATCTTTTTGGCAAAGTCTTCTTCCGAGATTAAGATAAGATAAGATAAGATAAAAAGTATTTATTTAAAAGCCACATAAATTATACAGATAGTTACAGTTTCAGTGATTAGATATACTCAGATTATTTAAGGAACTGGCCAACGCCTGCTAAACTGAAGAAATAAGAGCAGGCTTACTACATGCCAGCACCTATAAATCGCGCTCAGCGGTTGAGGAAAATAGGCCACGGTGAAGTGACGTCAAAGATGACCTCACAAGGATAAGGCGCAAGACTGATAATGCTATTGAAACTCTGAACCGACCTCCGAACAAGAGGCTTGACCTGTTTGTTTACACTTCTGCTAGTTTTTTTTTTATTTGCCACGGGTATTGTGTCCCACTGCTGGGCGAAGGCCTCCCCTCTTGTCTTCCTGGGCCCTTAGCCTGTAACGCAATGGCGGGTCAATGGCGTCCCAGTAGAAGGACAAAACCGGGCTCCCCTCGTTTTTCTCCTACAACCAGAGAACTAATCCTCTAGAATTAGAATCAAAATATTCTTTGCTGTACTACAAAAACATTAAAAGGACAGACAGCGTTAGAAAATCGTAATTGAAGTCGTCACCTGACAGCCCATTTTGGCACCATTGTGTTACAGGCTAAGGGCCCTGCTCGTTAAGGAAGAAGCTAGAAGGAGAAAAAAAAGTAGCTAGATACTTACTTAGGGTGGTATTCTAGATCGCTACTTAAACCCAGTTTAAACAGAGTTCAGACTGTCGATAAAGCAGGCCATGTTTTGATATGAAGGGAGGGATAATCAAATCAAAACATGCACTGTTTTATCGACAGTCGACACTACTAAACTCTACTTAAACTGAGTTTAAACAGAGTTCAAGGAGCTTTCTAGTTTGAACTGAGTTTAAACAGATTTTAAGTAGCGTTCTAGTTTGAACTCAGTTTAAGTAGCGTTCTAGAATACCACCCTTAGTATTAGATAGTAATAAGTATTTGATTTATATACGTTTTTTACTTTTGATAATACCTATTTTGAGGTTCAATGTAAATAATTGATTTATGGCATATTGAATAAAACTTTTTGACTTTTACTTTGACTTTGACTTTGAAGGTTTTGCTTTTATTTGCAACAATAATATGTACCTACCATCTTTTCCTATAGTAGGTAATACTATCGTCATAAGGAAAAAACAAGACCTGTTTATCCTTAAAATAGACTCATAGATAATTTATCGTAGTCGGAGGCCATCGGTTTATCAAATGCGAATGTGGTGTCCTCCGACTACGATTAATTATCTATGAGTCTATTTTAAGGATAAACAGGTCTTGTTTTAAGCCTTTTAGTAGTCGGGTTTTAGTTTTTAACTTCTATTTTTTTTTTGAGCTTTTTAGTAAGTCATTTTGGTCGATCACCAAGAATAGAACCAAGAAGGGCAAAAAAAACACATTTTTGAATTTTTTGTTCTATTTGTTATGTTGACGCTACATGTGTTATACATTTTTGAAAAGGTCTTTTAAAGCCCTTTCATTTGATACCCATGACGATGGTATCCGATAATTTTTATTTTTAGGTCCACCACTTTAGGGCGCAGCACAGCCACTATCTTGATTTTTTTCAAAATTAAACTATCCTATGTTACCTGGGTGATTAAGACGAATCCAACGACACCTCATTTGTTGAAATCGGCCGAGTAGTTTAGGCTCTGCGTGGGAACAGATGAACACACAAACATACATACATACATACATACATACATACATACATACATACATACGCTGCTAAAATCATAACCCTCCTTTTTGCTTCGCGTAGTCGGGTAAAAAGGGCAGATCACGGACGGAAGATATTTTTAGCGAACTCGAAAACGTCCTTAAGCCCACTTTTCTAAAAGTGTTTTTTTTTTATATTTGTGCCCTTTTTGCTTAGGACGACAAATAATACGGTCTCTTAGGCCCGGTTTCTGAATTGAGAATTTTGTATTCGTTCTGTCACGCTCTTTTGTGAGAAATCTGCAGAGACAGGACGATACTTACCCATTTGCTTAGCGAATTTCTCAATTCAGAAACCGGCAGATAGGCTCGGTTTCTGAATTGAGAATTTTACTAAGTAAATACTTAACTATCGTTCTGTCACGCTCTTTTGTGAGAAATCTGCAGGGACAGAAGGATACTTACCCATTTGCTTAGCGAATTTCTCAATTCAGAAATGGGCAGATAGTGAGTAAAATACCGTTTTTCTTTGCTTAATTTGGAATCGATAGTTTTATGACTATCTAGGACTTCAATATACCTACATCATAGGAGGAGAAGGAGAAAAATAAGGCTCATAGAGCTTTAGAGAGACAGAGAGAGAAAAATATCGGCCACCAAAAACTAACTATGCTTTTGTTATGCAGTCTTTTTCGAAGAACTAAAAGAGCTAGCCCAATCAACGTGTACTTTTGCCCTACAAAAGGTGGAGTAGAAAGTGTTTTGATTTCTACTCCAATATGACGGCTAACGCTGTCACCTCTTGAGGTCGAAAACTTAATTTTTACATGGTTAACCTATACCTAAGCAATACCAATAAAAAAAATGTACTCCACATTTTGTAGGGCAAACTCTCTTTTTTGCCCCCGTTGATTAGATTACACTCGAAATGCCGCACAACCTTTTCTCACAGAGGTGTTTAGTTTAATGGTTCCAATGTTCGTTCTAGAACATTTTTTTTTATTTTTGCCGCTGTTTTGAAACTGTCTGGGTGCTTTTGACATAAATACCGAACAAGGGCGTTCGAGTATCTTCACCCAAGATTATGTGATATTTTAGTTAACATTCTGCCGCATATTTGGCTTCCCCCTGATGCATGCAAGTAAACAAACACAGCGCACGTTCTAAACTCCCAACTCGACGCTTTACTTCCGGGCTCATACCTCTCAAAGAGAAAGGGTGAAGAGTCACAAATTCACAATAGAAGTTGCGAACTAGTTTTCTCGTCGCCCGACGGTCTATCCAAGTCTCCGACACGACATTCTTTTGTTACGAGAACTTGACTTTGAATGGAGCTAGCATTCATATCTTTGCCTTGTTCTATGCCAATGACCGAGACACTTACGTTGCCTCAAACGACATTGTATTTCATTCATTGAACGAGCGAGCGAGCGAGTGAACCGAGTGAAGTTCTCAGAACCTACTTGAACAATCCGGCATTTGTATGCAAGCATTAATGTTTGTTCGAAGGTAACTTGCGTTGATCGGAAGGTCATGAAATTTTGCAGGCGATTATTTTTTATTTAATATAGTATGTGCCCAATCGGTCAACTTGCAGGATATTAATTAGTCAGTGTCCCAGCCACTAATCCTTGTACTTATTGTCCTAACATTTTTCACGATTTTAACCCACGTCAGATACTCGTATGTCATTTATAGCTATGACATAGCATACTTTGTTCAGTCAACTTTAGATTTGTAGGAATTGTTTGTTAACCATTTAGCAATTGTGGATTAAAACTAGAGAATTCCATTCTAACGATCACAATACGTTTTCAAGGGATGTTGAAGTTATATCAACAGTTACACCGTACCAGCGAATAAAACCCAGAGCAAAACAACAGCCCCTGTAATTACCGAACAGGGCGCGTAGAGCGCGCTCGGCTTAGCACCGAGGGTAGATCCAAAGCCTATTTGTTTGACGCTTCACTTTCAGGACTTTGCGGCTTGTGGTGTACTTGTTTTGCCGATGAGTTAGCTTTTTTTGGTGCCCAATAACAAGATAAAATGTATCTTTCCACTTGTGGTCGGTGGACTGAAGTAAAGAAGAAGCAACGCCTTTTCAGCTCCCCAGCTTTGGAGTAGAGCCATGATAGTCTGTCAAATGAAAAATATGGAAGTTGTATTGATGCTGGTAGCACAGAAACATTCAGTATTATGTCGAATTATACACAAAAAACTAATGTTTTCCTTCATCTGCTAAATCTAACTACAAAAGACGACTAATCAAATTTCGGTATTAGGAGTTCAGGACACAAAGGACGTTGAATTCAACTCAATGAGGCAATTATCTGGAATCGTCCAGACCCAGATTGGAATCAAATAGCCTACTAAAAGACAAGACAGTGCGTTTATGTGTAATACTACTTCTCCATCTGGGCTAACAACATTAATGTTAATAGCTGTGTCCCACTGGGACATGATTGTGGCATTAAAAATTATGCGTTAAACTTGTATCTACAATGTAGAGTTCTAATAACTTCGTCATGTGCCAACGTGTGTCAGTGCGGCACGCGTGCGGCAGCGGCAGTGCGGCAGCGGCAGTGCGGCATTCGTACAGATCCTTTTTATGTTAGCCGCTACGACATGCGTCAAAGTGTAAAGGGAGCTATATCGATGGCTCGCGGTGCGGCTAGTGGCTTGTGAATTTTCTGACAGCAAGGCGTCAGTCAGGGTTAGCCAACTAACTCTGAGTTAAGTTGAAATTTCCATACAACTTATTGACGTTAATTCAGAGTTAACTTGCTAACCCTGGTTGGCGCAAGTGGGCCTTAGGCATTGGATTCTCGCTATATACATCTTACCAAAAGTATAAATAAAATTTAACCGACCCAACCATAACCTGGTCTTCTCTTAAGGGTAGACGATAGCAACGTGGCGGGAAATTCAAAATTTTCACAGTTTTTTACATTTTGTAGCTAAACTGGGCTATTTTTGTTCAGCGATTTTTCGTTCGCGGAAATAACAAAGTATTCTTTTCATTATTTTAAACAACAGAACAACAATAATTCAGCCGATTATGTGTTCTGGTCTACGAAGCAGTGGCACTGGCCAAAAAACTTGTCGTAGACCAGAACACATAATCGGCTGAATTATTGTTGTTCTGTTGTTTACAATAATGAAAAGAATACTTAGTTATTTCCGCGAACGAAAAATCGCTGAACAAAAATAGCTCAGTTTAGCTACAAAATGTCCGTTATTGGCTTAATCTTATCTTTAGACAATATTGAGAAACTAATTTCAATATTTTTTATTTTGGTTCATTAGTTTGGATTTTACAACGTTTCAAAGATACGGTTTTATGACCTTCACGCGACGGTCTGCATACTGTTGGCGGTCATAGGAACAAAACATTTTAGCGCATAGAAACAAAACTACTGGACCAAAGATAAGATTAAGCCAATAACGGACTTTCGAACAAAAAACTTTGCCTTCCGAATTAAGGAACTCGCGACCACATATAACCCCTCGACCGGCACATGTACGAACTTAAAAAAAAAAATGTGTTATTTACCCGTCTACAAAATTTACTCAAGTTATCATCGAACGAAACATACATACACCCATACATATACAAGGTGTTACAAAAGTACCTAACTCTTTTTACAGGGTAATAGCACCCGGTGATAGGGATCAAAACCTAAATTTTTTTTTTGCTCTATGACGTTCCGGTGATTTTTAAATTATTAAAATGTGAACGCTGTGGTAGGAGAAAAGTATTTTTTAAATATTGTTTTCATTGACTTTCACAATGTTTTAACAACTCAAAGCTATGTAAATGCACCTACACACACAAACATATTTAAAAATTTGAGCTAATACCAAAAACAAAAAGGTTAGGATTTTTTTTTTTCAATTTTGAGGTTATAAAATAAAAATTGTTTTTTTCAACTTTTTTTTACAGATTTGACATCCTGTTGACCAGTAGGTTACACCCTGTAAAAAGAGTTAGGTACTTTTGTAATACCTTGTATACAAGCGCCGGATTGTTAGACTCGGAGAACTTCCCTCGCTTAGCTCGCTCGTTCTACTACCTAAATATTTCTGCTCTAAATAATGTAATCTCTCGTAATTTGAGTTATTCAGGTACCTACAACATCGAGTCCATGGATCATCCCGAATGAATCCGCCTACGTTTTTTTTCAAAGCGACATTTAAAAATAAATGCCCATCCGCCTAATGAGCTAATTTATTATTCCACCCTCGTCGCCTACAACGGTTATCCTACTCTAGCGGCACTGTATGGCGCTTGACGGTGCACTTTATGTGATTATTATTTATTATCATAATACCATACATATTTGTTGTTGCTACTATACGTTGTTTTTGTATTAGCATTTCTGTTTCTCTAAATTTTTAAAAGAGAATTATATTTTGCACGTGTTATAAAACCCCCGATATAAATAGAAAAGAGAATCCCAACAAAAACATTCTGTAAAAACTAGCCAGGTCTCGATGGATCTGCTTGTTTATCTCTAAAAAAGTAATGAAATCTAGACAAAGTCGTGCCAAGTCTAAGGTTCCTTACTGCGATTTCTTTATTATTATAGTTAATGTTGTGAGACTTGGCCGTTGAAGGGTACACAAGCGGTTCTGGCGACAGATTGGTGCAATGGTGTCATGGAGCACCTGGTTTTGTACCCTTGTGTACCCTTTAACAGCCAAGTCTCACAACATTAACTATAATAATAAAGAAATCGCAGTAAGGAACCTTAGACTTGGCACGACTTTGTCTAGATTTCATTACTTTTTTAGAGATAAACAAGCAGATCCATCGAGACCTGGCTAGTTTTTACAGAATGTTTTTGTTGGGATTTCACTTCTTTTTGTAGGAACCTATCGAGGGCATATTGATTAATTTTATTAGATTTTCTTATTTGACACAGTTGTTAAATTTGTGTAACGTTCGAGTAGAATAATGTTAATCGTCCGACTATTTCTTGTTGAACGAGCGAGCGAAGCGAGCGAAGTCCTCCGAGTCTGCTGGAACAATCCGGCGTTTGTATGTATGTATGTATGAATGTTTGTTCGACGATAACTTGAGTAAATTTGGTCGGATCGTTATGAAATTTGATAGGCGGGTAAACTAAATTAAAAGAATTTTTAAATTCGAACATGAGCCAAATCGGTCGATGGGTTGCCGAGATATGGGGTTGTATAGTTTAAATGCAAAGCGCGCGCGCGCCTGCGCGAATGGCGTAAGCAAAGTTATACATCTGTAACTGAGGTCGCGAGTTCATAGTTCGGAGCGAACCACTAGTGGGACGCTATAGGCTAGATTAAATGAAGATGTGTCCCACTACGCTGGATTTTTGCAATGACAGTCGATTTTTTATGTACCAATAGTAGAAGGGGCATTACCATAATATCTCTAATAAAGCTGATACCAGCTGAGGGTTCTTCATCAGATACTTCAGACCTTAGATTTTTGACATACAATGAAGCGGCCCACCAAGTTGAATATTTTTTGTAAGGGCGGTATATGTCGATCTATAATAGTTTAGTTGGGCTCTTGTGTTTTCTTATCAGGGTCACCAGGTACTCCAGATCTTCGATTATCCTAGTTTTTATAGTTTTCCCTTTATGTGGCCATTAAACCCTAACTCTGTACCAAATTTCAGCTCTCTGAGTTTATGGGAAGTACTAGTTCTATTAGGGCTCTTGTGTTTTCTAATCAGGGTCACCAGGTACTCCAGATCTTCGATTATCCTAGTTTTTATAGTTTTCCCTTTATGTGGCCATTAAACCCTAACTCTGTACCAAATTTCAGCTCTCTGAGTTTATGGGAAGTACTAGTTCTATTAGGGCTCTTGTGTTTTCTAATCAGGGTCACCAGGTACTCCAGATCTTCGATTATCCTAGTTTTTATAGTTGTCCCTTTATGTGCCCATTAAACCCTAACTCTGTACCAAATTTCAGCTCTCTGAGTTTATGGGAAGTACTAGTTCTATTAGGGCTCTTGTGTTTTCTAATCAGGGTCACCAGGTACTCCAGATCTTCGATTATCCTAGTTTTTATAGTTTTCCCTTTATGTGCCCATTAAACCCTAACTCTGTACCAAATTTCAACTCTCTGAGTTTATGGGAAGTACTAGTTCTATTAGGGCTCTTGTGTTTTCTAATCAGGGTCACCAGGTACTCCAGATCTTCGATTATCCTAGTTTTTATAGTTTTCCCTTTATGTGGCCATTCAACCCTAACTCTGTACCAAATTTCAGCTGTCTGAGTTTATGGGAAGTACTAGTTCTATTATGATGATCATGAGTGAGTGAGTGAGTGAGTGTGTGTCATAAATGCGAAACTTTGCTTTCGCTTAACTTCGGAACTAAATGACCTACAGACTTGAAATTTTGGATTTTAAGTATGTGATTATAGCTTACTAGATGACGAAAATTTCTGCGTTCTGGTCTTATCCAGAGGTTCTCAAATAGGGGCCTGAAAATGCGGCGAAATGGTTCCAGTAAAGGATGGTACGGCAGTGTTTGCTTCGCGCTCGACCTGGCGGGGGCACTGCCGTGCCCCCAGATAATAATTCTGGAAAATGAAATAGGTACTATTCAGTTACCTACCTATGTAAGATAAAATCCCAGAGTGAAATAAAAGGAAATTCAGTTTAACAAAATCGAATCTATTCAATTTACTACTTTTAAATCAAGGAAATATCAATTTATTACTTTATCAATAAGTCAGTAAATACAAATGAATTTCAAACTAGACTGGGATGTTATAAATTTATACTAAAATAGGAAGGGGTTTGGAAATAAAAATAATGTTTAGCAAAAATACCGTTACGTGTTTTACTTCATAAATATAGGAAACTCAATGAGCAAATTGTACTTTTTCTTGGATAAAATACTTATTTAGCAAATCAAACATTTTGGAAATTAAAATAATGTTTAGCAAAAATAACCGTTACGTGTTTTATTTCAAAAATATAGGAAACTCAATGAGTAAGTAAGTAAGTAAGTAAGTAATGAGCAAATTGTACTTTTTCTTGGATAAAATACTTATTTAGCAAACATTTTGGAAATAAAAATAATGTTTAGCAAAAATAACCGTTACGTGGTGGTTTTATTTAAAAGTATTGGAGAATCAATAAGCAAATTGTGCTTTTTCTTGGATAAAACACTTATTTAGCAATTATGAAACATTTTAACACTTTTACTACAATACACAGCAATATTTAAGTACTTATCTTTTTAGCAGCCAGGATGTCGACGCAAACCAACAATTCGTATGGAAAAATACCAAGAGAAAGAGAGCCGCACCACGCGGTGGCAGCTTTTTATAGCCTACCCAACGATATTTTTTTAAAAGTGTAACAATTTTTACAGCTTACCATGATTTTATTGGCAAAGCCTAAGTTTAGAATCGAGAGACTAATATTATAATCGAGGTAATAAATTGATATTTAAGTGGAAAACTTACTAAAAATAACCAGTTTCTCACACACGCATTCTATGTGAAGTCAAAGTCAATTGTGTAGTAAACAAACAAGTAATATAAGCGAATATTGGGCATTAGGGAATAGTGTGTACTTGTAACTAACCCCACTTTTATTAGTTGGAAGAGCAACGATTATTGCCATCGTACGGTGTCGCTAGTTTAGTATAAATTTTCACAAAAACACGTTTGAATTTTTGCTGAGTCGAATATTGCTGTAGCATTTGTCTGACTCAACATTCAGACTGGGCGCGAAAACATCAGCATTTCAGACTAAAAGGGACTACTCTTGATTTTTTTACAACTGTCTTGTATCTCAAGGTATTGCAAACCAACTAGTTCAACTAATACAAACTACTATGATACAAACTCTTTTGTTAAGGCGCCGTGCATAGTAAATAGCCCGCGCGCCAAGAAAAATGCACAAAATCGAGTCCTGTATCAAATACACTAAACAAATTGAAAATGTTCACATATCAAACCCTAGAATTAGGTGAGACCTATCCAAAACAGTCAGTTTCGTGTAGACATTCATAAACGTTTTGAAGATATTTTGTTTAAAAAAAAATAGGCGGCGCACTTTTTTTCAAGCAAATATCTTGCAATCTGTTATGAATATCAACATGAAACTGGCTGTGTTCGATAGGTCTCACCTAATTCTAGGGTTTGATATGTGAACATTTTCAATTTGTTTAGTGTATTTGATACAGGAATCGACTTAGTGCATTTTTCTTTGCGTGCGGGCGATTCACTATGCACGGCGCCTTAACACGTTTTCCTTTTTATTTACATCTAATTGCTGCACAGCGAAGAACAATGATACTTAACATTGAAAGTTAATTAGTAACACCTTTTAGCAACATGGAACTAATGAGTCAATTTTCTGCCTCAATGTGCTAGGCACGATGCACCTTTTATGCCAAGAAACCAAGAATAAGGAAGCATTAAACTTTATTTTTAACGTATAGCAAATAGCATTGCACTTCACTGCAAGATACAAATTCCAAAACCAAAATAAAAGATACCTAATAAAATAAAATAAATAAATAAAAAAGCCTTTATTCTACTAACTTAAATATGTAAAATGCATCGATTTTTAAAAAGTATCTTATGTAAATATATCTTTATTATTATATTTTAAATAATTATTTTTCAAATTAAAAGTTAGAAGTCGCCTCTTTGGCGTAGGCGTCCCCCAGTTTTCTCCATTCTTTCCTTTTCCTGGCTTTTGTCATCCAGCATGGGTCATGTTTTTGTAGAAAGATACCTACTTATAAAAAATAAAAGATACCTACTTACGTCAAAATGGCTCCAGTCACGTCCGTAGAAAAAACTCAACATACTCGCTGAAAAAAAAAAAAGATTATCGAGTGGCTGACCAGAAATTCCGAAACCAGCTTAGGACACCCGCTAGCTCGCTGGACCGAAGACGATCTAAAGCGGATTGTGGATAGCGGCTGGACGAGCACAGCCGGATGTAGATAAATGTTACTGTAAAAGCCCGAACAACGTAAAATTTTTGGATTTACGGATAAATTCTGTCTTAACAAGTTAGCGGTGAATATTCGAATCTTAAATTTCAACTTTTTTTTACAGAACCCAAGATTTACCGACATACAGTACAGACATACAGTCGGTAAATCTTGGGTTTTACCGCAGACTTCGGACAAACCAACAGGGTTTGAGAGTAAAAAAATAAACAATTTCCTAAGATACCAAGGGGCAAATTCTCGGGAATCTCGCATTCGGCACATCTCGAAGGAAAATATCTCATGTCATTTCGATCTCGACTTCTCCCGACCACTCGGGTCATGTCGAGCGAAAAAGGCAAACATCTCGCAGCAATCTCGTGCCTTATGTCGAGGGACTTCGTGAGAATAGGCGATGTGAATTTTTTCGCAAAAAGAGATTTTTCCTTCGAGATATGGTGTCAAATACGAGATTCCCGAGAATTTGCCCCCAGAGCATTAAGGCTCGGTATAAGGCTAACTAGCGCCACCAATGTTAAAAAAATCATATCTTCCTTTAGAAGAAGTTTATGAAAAAATCCTAAGATGAGCCTATGCGCCATGCTTTTCTAGATTTTTAAGTGTAGATACCCTCTTCGAAATTTACTTTTAAGCTAAAAAATTTTCGATAACCGCCAAAAGCGGCCGTTTTTTGATTTTTTTTCGATTTTTTTTTAGCTTAAGACTAGAAATGGAGTTGGGTACCTACACTTAAAAATCTAGAAAAGTATGGCGCATAGGCTCATCTTAGGATTTTGTCAGAAACTTCTTCTGAAGGGACATATGATTTTTTCAACATTGGTGGCGCTAGTTAGCCTTATACCGAGCCTTAAGACGGCTCCAGACTCACGCCTGTGAAGCCCAGTGAAACCGTGGCGTGATTTGTCACCGCATACTCGTGTTTCGGTCGCGATATAAGAGGTGTCCACGAGGAAAGATCACTTTTCAGTGGTATCAAAAAGCTCCCAATTTAAATAGAGCAAAGTATTGATATGAATGAAAACCTTGATACTGCGGATTTTTTTTTAGAAGTTATTTTTAATCCGAATGCTTCGTACGTCCGATTTAGTACTAAGTAGAGGCCTAGCAGAGCAATCAATTCAGGCTCAGAGGGGCGGTCTCGGGGCCAATTTGCAGACACCTAACTCTTATTTTTCGCTTTAAGCGCCCGGCGGGACTGCAATTTCAATTACGAGTCCGCTTGACGTCCCGACGTTTTACGTTTTAAGCCATTTTCGGCTTGACCGCTCGCGGAATGCGAACGAGGCTCTAAAGAAGAGCTTCCGGACCTTCTTTCGAGCAAGGACCTCTTTGGGCTGTTTTGTTGTCAAAACTTAATTTATGTTTTTGCTTTCTACAGGGTGTTATAGAAAATCTTCAATAAGTACCATCAACTTTTACTATGATTCCAACTGTGAAATCATGAAAAACGTCAGCTGTTCTATAATCAAATTCGATATTGTACCAAATGTATGGAGTTACTGATATTTTTTCGAGATTTTACGTAAAAGTTGATTGTAGTTTTCTAAGACACTTTATGTTTAGTCGATTATTTAAAAAGTCCAGTCCCACTTTCACTTACACTACAGGGTGCACTCTAAGTCGATAGCGGAACTTTAGGTGGGCTATCTATTGATCAATACGAACAACTTGTACTAGGTGGCTAAAAAAAAAGGAGCGAAAAAAATATCAGCTGTTCCATACAAAAGGTTGACTCAGTACTGCACCAAATGTATGAAACACCTGAAATGTTTTTCGCTCCATTTTTGTCGCCACCTAGTACAAGTTGTTTGTATTGATCAGTAGATAGACCACTTAAAGTTCCGCTATCGACTTAGAGTGCACCCTGTAGATGTGACCACTCGATGTGACGCGTGCGTAGATGTGACCATACTTACGCAATGCCTTAGACCTGGTACGAGGACCACAAGGTTCAATACATGTAAATACAAATACAAATAAAAATAAATATTTAAAGAAATAGGTACTTATCCTAAAGTAGATACGGCATGTCTTAATGGAAAAGTTAGTTAGCGGCCTTATTGCAGAATGGCAGTTGTGTAGAAAAGAGGCCCAATGCACTTGGGATAGATATCCTTGGTTTTATTCAAGAATAATAAAACGCATACGCACGGTGAAACCCGGGGACCGTGTGTGGTACGCGGATCACCGGTTGGGAACCACTGCTCTAAAGCGATGTGGTTACCGATAAAAGCGGATAAAAGGGTGTGGTTAGGATTGTCCCGACTATTGATTCCGATACACATAACTAAGTGTTTCCAACCAACTATTCAACAGCAAAAAAAAAACTAAGGCCTTTGCATCTACGTAATGAGATGATTTATACAGCGTCCAGTGGCATCTTCACTCACACTAGATGGGTGAAGAGACCACTCGGCGCTGCAGTGCCTGGGACATTGTTTTTAGATGGAGTAGGCTTTCCCAGCACCTATACCATCCTGACAGCTTAGTCGACCGAGCCCACAGGAAAGACAGGTCAATACGTGTTGTCAACAGCAAAACGAATGCCAAAAACCAATCTAGAGCAATGCTAAAGAGATTTTCACGATCACAAAAGTTGAGTAGCCTTTAAAAAACCTAAAGGCCCGGTTTCTGAGTTGAGAATTTTACTAAGCACATACTTACGTATCGCTCTGTCACGCTCGTTTGTGAGAAATCTGCAGAGACAGGACGATACTTACCCATTTGCTTAACAAAATTCTCAACTCAGAAACCGGGCCAAAGACCCTTATTATACAGCTAGCAGCAGTATTTGCTCAGCCTATTCATCATACCCATTTTCTACGCGTTCTACCTATTTAAAATTATCCTCTCATACCTCAGGGGTGCGTTGTGAAGGCAAACTGCTTAATCACCCTTTAGAACCACGTGGTATAACATAAACAACAGCCGTTAAGGTAATAAACATTCATTAGGTTTTGTGTATGGAAACAAATTTTAATGTGCCGCAGGCAGAAAAGAGTGGATAACGTCTGTTTCGATACGCCCCATTTGTTTTTTACTCGCATTGTGAGTGCTAAACGCAAAAAAAACTAAATAATTGATATCCTTTATTTAGACAAAAGAAAAGAAAAGTTGTATTACAATTATTATAGAAAAACAAAGACTCATAGTAAAGCCATTAGTTTTCCAATCAAAATAAGAGAGAAAATATCCCTCAAGAGTGTAACTTTTTCGTACTTTTCCATTTTACTGCCAAAAAGAATTGAGAGAAAAATGCCGACAATTAATATTCATTTGTTTCGCCCTAATCGTGACCGCAAAATAAAAAGACAAGAAAAGCCGCATTCACGTGACATTGGTAGCTGTTTGTACTGGGATTTTGTCAGTCAAATTAAATAAGTTTGCTTCAAAATACAATAAAGTCCCTAACGATTGTTCACATCGTTGCGTTTTTCCTAACAATTATTTGAATATTCTTGATTAATTTGATTTTCGAGTGTCGGTACCAATTGCGGACTCCACAAATCACTATAATATTGTTTTACCCCATCTAAATTATGTTCTAGGCACTGCAGCGTCCAAGTGATTATTTCACCCGTCTAGTGTGAGTGATGGTGCCACTGGACGCTGTATATATTTTTTAAATAGCATATTAAAATATTCGAATTTGAGTTTTCAGTTTGATGCAATGTATTCGAGAATTAAATTTATTTCACCCAAGATCTCCTAGAAAGCAGGTACACACGACAGCACGTGAGACTGTAGACTTTTGTTGTAAAGTCGCCCGTAACATAACCGAGTAGAGTGCTAGCGTGTAAGGTTCGACGTGCTGTCGTGTGTACTAAGCCGACCTTCTATAAAAAGTTACCTACTCTACAGCCAGTCGATCTAGATAGGGTGTTTAATTTTCAGAGATCCAGGATAACACTATCCAATCCAGGGATGAAAAACCTAATTTATGACGGTCTGAAAATGTCAGGATAGCCGAGCCGTTTAGATTTTCCTATTAGAAGATAACCCAGGTTTAATAAAGTATATCCCAAATGGGCTGTTGTAAATAATTAATCTCTAATTTCGGTGTCCAAAATGCTTTTTGTTTGTATTTTGTACATAAACAAAAAGATTTTATTTTCCTTCTGCTTGTGATAGATAGTTTGAGAGATGTTGGCAAAATAACAAAATAAAAGCGTATGATACTTATACCAGCTTTATTTTCATCAGTGCAGAATTTCACATAAGCCTCTTCTAATACTAAACTCCCTACTATAACAACAAACAAAATTGGTTAGTAGATTTTCCTGTTTATTCGTTTAATTTGTATTCTATGCCTTCTTCTACCATGGACGTAATTGCAATAAAACTTGGATATTGTTAAACCTTTCCCGAATCACAGAAACACTTCACTCTGTATAAAGACATAGATAACTTTATTATGCCTTGTTGAAGAGCGAGCGAAGCGAGCGAAGTTTTCCGAGTGTACTGGAACAATCCGGCGTTTGTATGTATGTATGTATGTATGTATGTTTGTATGTTTTTATGTATGTATGTTTGTATGTATGAATGTTCGTTCGACGATAACTTGAGTAAACTTAGTCGGATCATTATGAAATTTGGTAGGCGGGTAAATCTTGCTGAGATATGGGGTCGCGAGTTCGTAGTTCGGGGCGAACCACTAGTATTATTGGGATGACAAAAGTAAAGCTATCTGGTGCGAGTCCTCGCTTACAATAAATTTTCCATTTTGTATGAAAGCCCACATTAGAAGGCGAAAGCTATGTATAGAATACCCGTACCTAAGTGGCTATAAATAAGAGCCGCAGTTCGCAAGACATTTGAGCTCAAACACGGCGTATCTCGGAGGCATGTGACGCTTCATGAAACTGCATTATGGAACCTCTGAAATTCAATAACCACACGCGGGCGAAGAGGGACGAGTGTAAGTATAGTCACGCGAAGAAGTTATCTTCCGCTCGCTGGTGCCTTGGCATCAACTTTTCATTTGAAGGCGAGTGTCCGGCCGGTTTAGTAGAGTGAGTGATTTTTTGTAGGACTTTTGTGGGCGATTATACACTAAGACGCCTATTTGCCTTTTAGGGGTTCCATACCTCAAAAGGAAAAAACGGAGCCATTATAGGACTCGCACTTGGTTGTTTTTTTTTTTATCGGAACACTAATAATCATCACTGCACTAGAAACGCGGTTGTAAATTAAAGTTACTTGCTGCAGCAGTCTTACTATAGTATAGAAATGTCTTAACTTATTATGCAATGTAAGAAACTAACAATTCTAGAAATAAAACACTAGTACGCCAATTTTATAGGAGAACACTTAACACTTCTAAACAACATTTCAAGGCGCAGAGGTTGCATTTACGGCTCCACAATAAAATCTACTAATAAAATATACCGACCGACTACAAATTCAATTAGTGTTACCACTTTAACACTAACAACATAGCTATAAAGGCTATTATTGTTTGTATTTCCAGAGTAATGGGCTAGTTCAAGACAAAGTTTGGCAAACATGACGTCATAAGCAATATCACTCGGAAGGAAATTACAAGAACTCGCTTAACACAAGCTGATGCTCCGAACTACGAAACTATAGTAAAGTTCTGACAACTACCCACTTACACCTAATAATAGCACAATCGCCCTTAACATTTTAATTTACTAAAAAGGTTACCGGTTCCCTTTCGTTATGTTATAAAGTACGTAATTCTGCATATAAAAACCATATGCTTAAGTCTTGCAAATCCTAACCTGCCGCAAACAAAAAAAAACCCATACAAATGTTTAATATGCATTGTTTGTTTCATTAATTTCGATATCGCAATATTCCATAGATGCTTGGCTGACTAAACTGAGAGAATGATGTGCTGGGATTGTGACGATTTATACAGCGTCCAGTGAAGGTGCCACTGGACGCTAAAAACATCTCATTGCGTAGTTGATACAAAGGCTAGTTTAATAAAAGATCTTTATTTTTTAGTCGGCCTAGCCCACAGGAAAGACAAGTCAATACGTCGTGTAGAGCCAACTCATCCGTGGGTTTCTTCACAATGTTTTCCCTCACCGTTGGCGAGTGGCTTTGCTACTTCAAATTGACAAATGTACGTTACTTCGAATAGAAACAAAGTCATAGGTACATGCCTGCGCCGGGAATTGAAACTGGGTCTCTCTCTTCCAAGTCCAATGTTTTACTATAACCCGTGTCATTAAAGAAAACATTTAGGACGGAGTTAAAAACCTAGCGTCGTCTCGCTTTGACTGTATTAATTAGAGCGAGAGGGCGAGTGTTTTGAAGTCCATCCTAAATGTTTTCTTTAATGACACGGGTTATACTAGGCCATCACCGCTCAGGATCTATGTAAAGATGGTATAGGTGCTGGGCACGCCTGCTCCATCTAAAACAATGTCCCAGGCACTTCAGCGCCGTGCAGAGAATGTGCATGGACGCTGTATAAATCTTCACTTTTAATGATTCGCGATATTTAAACATTAATGCATTCGAAACGGGTCGAATCGCGATTGGTTTTTAGGCAAATTAATTACCTTATTTGTCCCGACGTTTCGGCCGCGTTACAGGTAATTATTTTGCCTAAAAACCAATCACGATTCGACCTGTATAAATCTTCTCATTACGTCGATGCAAAGGTCTTAAGGTGGCATTAATAGTCGTCGACTCAAGCTCAAAATCAAGTAGGTGATCTGAGAAACGTCAAATGCTAATGTCAAGCTTTGGCTAATGTCAATTTCAATCTCAAGATAGTGTCTATTAATATGCTGACAGCAGCTACTCAAGTTTGACATTAGCCAAGCCTTGACATTTTGACTTTTCTGAATCACCTAATTGAGATCGAACTCAAGTAGTTGACCTCAGACGACTATTAATACCACCCTTACTTTTATGTTTTTTACCGCAAAGTAAATAAAGAACCATGTGCTGCTAGACAAGATTTGGAGATTCTCATCCACTTACGTGCAGTGACGTCATTGATCGCGCTACGATATTGATGTTCTATTTAGGGCGAGAGCGACCGCAAAAGTGCTCTGTCACTTTGTGAAATCAATCCTTTAGTACTCAGCCGGTTCTGCAAGACACCAGTATTGCCAGCCTCTACAAACGAATTCCCAAGTTTTTTTTTTTGTTTGTAAATGTTTTTAAAAGCGCTCAAGTAATTTTTTTTTGCGCTTGCAAATGGTGTAAGCAAAATGTTACACATTGCGAGTTTAAAGTTCGGGGCGACCTTTTTAACTAGTATAAGCAAATTTAAGTGTAGGTTTCTTAACATTTATTTGTAATTGTATGTATTTGTGACCAAACAAAGTATTTTAACTGCCAAAACATTATTTAAAATGTGTTTTTTTCACCCTCCAACATAACTCAAAAAAATCGTGCCCTGATAATCCCTTTTTTAGCTCTTCTACCCCCTAGATTTATAATAAACCCCCAAATTGGCAACACTGCAAGGCTCCGCCTCAACAGTTCGTGGTGCAAGCATGATTATACGAAGTCTACAATCTGTACCGTGCTTTATACACATTTTCCATGAAACTCAAATCATTATATTCTTGTTAAACGTTTTAACTAAAATTTCAGTGCAAAACAGTATTTAATAAGAAACTCTGCTGTCCAGGCCGTAAACTTAAATTATCAATCATAATGTCAATCTCTTGATTTTAAAGAAGCTCTATTTTAATTAATTTCGGCCCGGTTTCTGAATTGAGAATTTTACTAAGTAAATACTTAACTATCGTTCTGTCACGTTCTTTTGTGAGAAATCCGCAGAGGCAGAACGATATTTAAGTGTATGCTTAGGGAATTTCTCAAATCAGAAACCGGCAGACAGTCTCCTATAACAAATGAAAATATTCTGTTTTAGATTTATGAAGTGTTGTTTGTCTGTTACCTCTACCCGCATAGTTATGATTAAAAATATGTAAATTAATGCCAACTCATGCTATAAAATAAATAGCAGCATGAGTTAGCATTGGCCTATCGATTGATTCTCGGTTCGGCCTAAAATAACTGCCGTTTTTATTAACTTCCAGACCGAAGTGTTTCACCACTTTGCCAAGAAGGTCAACTCACTCATATTATTTATTCCCAGATATGTATGTAATATTGAAAACTAAATGCGACTTGTAACAATTACTTACAAGTTACGATGCCCAGAAGATTGAATGGTTTATTTTATTATTGTTTGTTTACCCTTTTATTGGTAATTTAATTTAAAGATACCTTTACACCTTTCTTTTTTGGTAAGCTCTTAAAGCTAGGAGTTGGTAACACTTACTTTGTTATAGTGAATACTTTGGCGGAAAACCGTCCGCCGTTCAATAAATAACTTACAGACACTTTTAATTGAAAGCTCTTTTAATAATAACATTAAGGCCGAGTACATTTTGCTATCTTTTTTATAACGAAAAAGTTGTATTCATTATGTAAAGCCTAAATATTTGTAGCAAACACAACTCATTATAGTTATCAGTTTAATTAGCACCGTTGTTATACCCGTAAACGTAGTACCCATATCAATAAAAAATAGGTTAGACAGACATCGTAGCCCAAGCTTACTCGTAGCTCTGTGCTACTACGTAGCATGCTACGATTGACATGCTACGCCGTTGCGAAGTCATTGCTACGCTGTGGCTACGGCATAGCTACGCCGTTGCAAAGCTATTGCTACGCTGTGGCTACGCCGTAGATACGCCGATGCGAAGCCATTGCTACGCTGTGGCTACGGCGTAGCTACGCCATTGCTACTCTTTTGCTACGGTTGTTGTAGGTTCGTGGTGCATAACGAGGACCAACACCTTATTTATATGTGTGTTGAGGTGTTTGAATGTATTTCTATTTAGTTCTATTCATATTGGAGCGTAGCTTGTCGTAGCAGATGCCAGTTACACTTTTTTTAACCCCCGATAAAAAAGAGGGTATTATAAGTTTCACCGCTAATGTGTGTAAGTGTGAGAGGGTGTGTCTATCTGTGTATCTGTAGCTGTAGCTTTGTCTGTTTAATTTGAATTTGTATGTGAAAATTTCCAAAGCAAAAAGAGAGGGCTCAGCTATTTTCACGTGTATTTTGTAACATGCTCGATGAATTTAATTAGTCTACCTGACTCTAGGTAGACTAATTATTCCGGCATTCTGTCACAAGATTAATGTCCGTCAAGGAATCGGTAATGTTTGCCTACCACCTGAATACATCGAAACCTGCTACTATCCTTGAGTGGCGATCAATATCGATGTTCGAGATGACAATAAGGCTGGTATTAATAGTCCTCTGAGATCACCTACTTGAGATCGGTCTCAAGTAGGTGAACTCAGAAAACAAAAATCACCGACTTGAGACATTGGCTTATTAATAAACCTATCTTAGGCGCGAACTTGAGTCCTCGATTTGAGTAAAGAATGAACTATTTGAACGAATGATACCATTTAAGGTTCAAAATGTGGTCAAAAAGCTTAAACCCAACTCAAAAGTACTAGGCGCCCATACATTATAAAGAGACTATTCGAAAAGGCACAACCTGAGTTTGGCCTCCTTTTGGTCCATAAAATTGTCCATGGTCCGGTGTTATTCAGTTGGCAACTTGTCATTTCTATAATAGTCCAGGATTCCACAAACATAAAAGTGATGTTACAAGATATAACACGAACTCTACTCGAAATAGATACTCGATTATAATAACTAGTGGTTCACCCCGAACTGTGAACTCAGGATGACTAACTTTTTGCTAACCCCATATCCACTCTTCGTCCGATTTGGATTTGGATATTAGAATTTTAAAATTCTTTTAATTCCATTAAGCCGCCTTTATATTTTTATGACGACACAATCATTCATACATACAAACATACAAACATACTTCGATCGCTCGTTCAATATGACGACACAATTTTGTAGCGGCACCCTGGTCTAGACAAAAAGGATCAGATCTGACTCGCTTCAGCCATTTTTATTCAGCATTGTTATTCGTTACTTTGGCAACAGAGAGCTTGATCTTGAGTGAGTAACTCAGCATATTAATAAAGCAGCGCTTACTTGAGACCGATCTCAAGTCCTCGACTTGAGTCAAGAATGAACTATTTCAACGCTTGAGTAAAGAATGTACTAGGCTACCATACATTAGAAAGAGGCTAGCCACAACCTCAGTTTGACCTTCAAAGAGGTTCGTAAGGTGAACAACTTTTTTCACGGTTTTCAGAACTGTCGAATAAAAGAAAAAACTTTTTCTACTGTCAAACATCAGTCAAACTACGAAAATAATTATTATAAAAATGTCTCGTAAATTCTTATGATTTTCAGTATATTGAACGTTTTAGTCGGTTATGGATAATAAGTGGCGCCAGAGAGGTTATTTT
The DNA here is from genome assembly GCA_949319315.1 of Zelleria hepariella. NCBI lineage: Eukaryota > Metazoa > Arthropoda > Insecta > Lepidoptera > Yponomeutidae > Zelleria > Zelleria hepariella. Next base: position 4,340,133 of record OX439392.1, on the reverse strand, counting down.
CAATATTTTGGCCGAAAAATATCATGCCGGAAACTTCCAACAGAGAGCTTCAGTTCATTCGAGCTTCCGTTATTCGAGCTTCCGTTTTTCGAGCTTCAGTACCTAGCGGACCCAGTTGGATGACCTCTACAAACGAGTTGCTGACAAGACAGGTATTTATTCACTATAATTGTATAAAATATACATAGTTCACGATACAAGTTACAGATATTGTCTAGTTCACGATACAAGTTACAGATATCGTCAGTTAGGTCTTTAAAATACCCCATCATCAACGTTTTTTGCTCATTTAATATAACTTTAGAGGTTATGTTTACGTAGAGAAAGTAGTAATTTGCCAAGCGAATTTATAATAAATTATAGAGCGACTGCAAACCTAACGTTTGATCGTTGCGCACATCATTCTACTACATTAATGTTTTATTTTGATTACAGGAAAATCAGAAAGTACCTACTGTCCGACGCATAATCGACGAAGTTAGGGCGTTATGATAAGAGGGATAAAAACCAAGGCATTTTAGAACACCAGCTTTGGTCCCGAAACCTGGAATAATGTGTGGAGAATGAACACATAAAATAAGGAGAAGAATACTCGACTCAGCGCAAATTCATGTCAGGTGTAGAAATTTTAGATGATGATTAGGAAACAATATTGTATTAATAAATATGTTACAACTCTCCCAGGCTTGTTTATTTTCCAATTAGAAAAAAAAAAAAAATTATGTAAAATTAATGAAGGTCTTCCCTATTCAGATTTATCTTCAAGTATCAATTTACTGAATACCTACTACTCGTATGAATGATACCACACCCTCTAGTTTTCCCTACTATATCCGCTTTATATTTTATGCATGCCTAGTAACCTCTATGGTCCAACTGGGCTTTGAAGGCCGGCAAATTGTCTTAAAAAAACTAGGTACGAGGTTTTAATTGTATGTTGTGCTGCCATCTACATGATATGTATCATACTACATGAAACTTTCTGTCACCAATCGCCATATAAGAGATTCCGGATGTTTATGCACGCCTAATACCTTCAGACCATTGACATGACGTCATTCACGTTACAGCACTCAAATTCTATTGTACACACGACAGCACGTCAAAGTGTACACTTTTGTTGTAAAGTCGCCCGTAACGTAACCGAGTAGAGTACTAGCGTGTAAAGGTCGACGTGTTGTCGTGTGTACGTGCGTTTCACGAAATAATTCCCTTGGATTGTACAAAAATAGTCCCTATTACATCGTAATAAGAGTTTCGTCAAGGGAACTCGTGAAACGCATTTTGCCCGGATTTTCAGTAAGGAAAGAGTTGAAATATACTTTCTGCCTTTTTATTAGTGTGTGGTGTAGTTTCTTACAAGATTATGGGAGCCTGCAAATAGCCTGACAACACTTCTGTATTTGGCCAAGTACAAGCTCGTAGCTTCTGATTCTACCATGCCTTTATAGGTAGTATTTGAGTTTTAGATGGTGACGCGGTGGTGGCATAATGGGTAGAACAATGGACTCGGAATCGAGGGATCCTGGTTCGAGTCCCGATGAGGGCATGTACCCTACCCATGACATTAATTTATTTCAAAGTCGCATACATACCACTCCCTGACTGTGAAGGAAAACATCGTGGGGAAACCGGAGCGTCTGAGGCTATATACCAAACTAAACTCAAACTTAGTACCAGCTTCTTTTTTTAAACCTCAGCTCCTCGGAGTTCTTTCTTGGTAATATGACTGTGGGGCTCTGAACTGCTGGAGTTTTGCAGCTCGAATAACTCGGGCTGGTAGAAACACTTTTCTGGCTAGTCATAGCGATGTGGTAGAGGTGCCGGTCGAATGACGACGACAAATGATTTCACACCACAAGGTCCCTTTCCACGTAACTTCCGATGTCGACGATGGTCCTAAGTATATTGTTAAGCTGCAACTTCTTGCGGTAGGTTCGCTTTGGATGCGCGCTGACTAAACATCATTTTTGTATATTAATTATCAAAGAAAATAACTCCCCTTCTTGCTTTGCGTAGTCGGGTAATGAAAAACACGAACTTGAGTCGGCTATCGCCTGCACTTGGAAATGACAGTCGCAAGTCTGGTCTCAAGTAGGTGAACTCACGTAAGATGTGTCTATTAATATGCCAGCGACTCCGGTCTCAAGTAAGTGATCTTACAGCTTCTTAACATTTTATGCATGCCTAGTACTCTAAACCACGTTGTATTGAAATTGAGACGTCACGGACTGTCAAAAGATGAATGACTCACTCAATTCTGAGCTCAAGTCGGCTCTATTAATATGGCGTCGACTCCGACTCAAGTAAGTCGACTCACTCAAGCAAGTCGGCTAATGTCAATGTCAATCTCAAGATCGTGTCTATTAATAAGCAAACAGCTACTCAAGTTTGACATTACCCAAGGCTTGACATTTACCTCCTTGAGATCGATCTCAAGTAGGTGAACTCAGACGACTATTAATACCACCCTAAGTTAGTCTCAGGCACCAATAGGCTGTCGATACAAACATGATTTGTGGGATTGCGCCCGTAAGCTTGTCATAAATTGGATAGAATAGTCGGCCCTAGAAACTGCCCGGCAAATTGGTAATTCGGTGCATAGGATAATAATATTATCCCATTGAAATTGAAGTTTATATTAGGTCAGTACCAGACCTCTCTCGACGTATCTTAAGCTCAATTGAACGAACTGCTCAATTGAACAGCGCATATCGAATAAAAATTCTTCTAAGTTGAGTACAAATTTCCAAAGATGTTTCTAATGATAAGTAGATCCATCTTCTTGAGTTTTACAGCGTCTTACTGAGTCAAGTTATACAGTACGTTATATTGGCCTATACCCTATTAGATTCTTACAACATCGTCCCTCTCTTATTATGCACTGGCTTTTAAGACCCATTTAAACACCATTAAGTACAGTGGCGAGTGTATAAATCAAGCTGTTACATTGATGTCGCCGGGCGGTGAGTCTAATCACGTGGCAGTAAAGGAGGTACTCTCTAGAACTGTTATAAACTCTATTACAAGTGAGTAGAGGTGATGTGAACTTCTCAGTCTTGCCCCATTAGAGTTGTATATTTATATATATATATATATATATATATATATATATATATATGATCCCGACCGTATTCGGCCACAGCGACTGGGATCTGACTATTGAGGGCGGCGTTCGTGTGCCCTCTGGTGACTGACATAGCCAATCTTGGCAGCGAATGTGCGACCACATTCCCTGCACGTCAGCACCCCTCCCTCCCTTTATTCAGAACTGTATATTTATAGAACGTTTAGAAACATGTTCTGTACTATTTTACTCCCGTCGCTTTGAACACACGTTTCCGCGATGACAATAAATGTATGGATATTGACGTATCGTTTCATCGCTAGATCACGTTATATTCGGACCTGATTTGTTCAAACGAGGATAATAAAGAACTTAAATAAACCAAGTTGACTCGCTACTGCCCTTTTAGAAGTATAAAAAAATCAGCAAGCTTAGTATATTGTAAGTTAAGTTCTTTATTATCCTGGTTTGAACACGTTCAGTTACTGACTAATTGAAATCGTGTTTTTTTTTTAATGTAGACGTAAGTATCCCTTTGCAAGGCAAAAACCAAATAAATAAAAAAATACCTTGTTCAAATAAAAAATATATAAATTGGCTTATTGATTACTCAGTCGGGTCAGTACTGACTTTAAATCAATTAACACAGGTTCAAGATCAATTCAGCTCTGACTTGCCTCGAATCTATAGTCAGTAACTTGTCCGATGTAAATGAACCATCGGCGAAGTGCGCCGTCATCGGCTTGCGGAGACTATGGGGTAAGGTCGAGTGGGACTGCCTTAAAGGAGGACCAAAGAGCCCTACAGAACTGATGACGTGTTACCGCCCTGATAGGGCCATCTCGACTAATTTAATTGGCGACTCTTCAAGTGGGTGGGGAGAAAGGGCTTACCTCGGTGAAAATACTGGTAAACTGACTGGCTGGAATATTGAAATCGCCACTTTGCCATGGAATATTTTTCTTCGAGGATATTGCGCAAAATATGGGACGTATTAATGGATATCGAGCAAAACATGAAATGTCTCTATGAATTCAGAGACGTAATTCATAATCTGAATTCATAATTCATAAATTCATAATCTGAAAAATCTGAATGACGACATTAATACAGAGGGTCTACCAGGAGTGTATTTGGACAGACGTCCGGCAGATGTCCGGCAGACGTACACGCGACGTGAAAACAAACGAAAGTGTGCTGCCAACTTGGCCATACTTGCCATACTTGCCATAATTGACATAAGTCATGCGTCACTCACTTTCACTCAAGAGAAAAACTGGAAAATCTTTTGGAAATGAAACCAAACTAAATTATGTATTTACAGCCGTAGTACTTCTCGGCAGATGGTTACTCAGGTTCAAGTTAACGCAGATAATTATCCAACCTCAAACAAATCCATCGAGTCGATCATACAATGCGCCTTTAGTGCAGTGCTGTGGGCATAATTTATGGCACAAATCCAGCTGAATAGAAGGAGAAGACAAGGAAACCTAACCCTGCCAAGAAGCGAGGCTAAAATAGCAAGCATAATCTGCTCCGGCTCTTTCAAATAATACCAAGCAAGTCATTAAGTTACAAAGATGTTTTATAGGTAGGTAGCTTAAATGACCAAATAAATAAACATATCCAAAAGCACCTGCATGAGCCGCACGACCCTCCGATGGCTTGTTAGTGCCGTGATGTGGTGGACTTTTTGGGAAGTTGACGTTTTGCACCTAAAGAGAAACCGCAGTGACAGAACTCAATGGAGACTCCAATGAGGAAACCAAACGACTGGATGCCGCTGCGACCTGCAACTAAGTACTGCATCCTGAAATTGGTCCGTCAAGGTCGCGCTCCCGCACCCTAAGCCCGCCAAAGACAGCTGTTATCATCCAAAACGATTGTCCTGGCCGATATGAACTCTGAAGGCTGCATAGTACGGCACCATTGAAATCCATCTACTTCTCCCAGGAAAATAATAAGAAAGATAACCATATTGTACGCCATGTTTTTTTTTCAGCTCGTCCGTAAAATGTCTGTGGTGCACCATCGAATGCATGGGGGGGCAGGTGGAGAAAGTTTTCCGCCAAGCCAGAGTGTGGAGAGTGTGGAGGAGTTTGCGGTCCATCTGTCGCGCCGTATGTTCCACGGCGCCGACGACGGACCGCATCAATACCTCCACCACATCGTCCCCAAATACGACCGGTCAGAAAAATGACGTCAGTACCCGCAGCAGCTCCTCGAGCTGCAAGACTCCAGCAGCTGGGAGCCTGATAGACCATCGCCAAGAATGCACACCCAAGACCCGGGGACTGATGCCTCTGGAGAAGACGCATAAGACAAGAGTGCCAACTCAGAACTAGCACTTACTGCTGTACGGTCGTACGGGCAGCAGCAGACGACCCCTGATGATGATGATGCTCACCGGTTCCATATCCAACAAGAAAAGAGCAAGAGCCTTCATCAGAGAGACTTTCAACGCAAAGGTTAAAAAAATACAGGGACAGCCATCTAGCTTCTGGTGGTCTTTTCAGGGTTTAGGAGAACCTCTGACCAAACCGAGTGGTATTCGACTTCCACAAAGCGAGACGGATAGCAAATAAACTTATATTATGTTGTAATATTCATTATTATAATATGATTAAAATATTATGCTTATACAGAACGTCTATAACTAAATCTTTATCTAATTTCTTGGCACTAATTTCTTAAGAATCCATACCTCGAGCGTCAGATTCTTATACTTATCATCTATATAAAAAATGCCGTTTCCTTGTGTACCGTTGACACGAAAAGTGCTTCAAAGTAAATTCATGTAAGGGGCGCTAGTGCCTAGTAGAATTAGAATTTAGTTCGATATATTCAATAACAAAGTTCTAAAGATCCTATTGTTAGAATTTCTACCTAGACTTAAACAAGTCTTAAGCCACCTGGCTCGCGACAAAGACAAATCTGTCTCTCCGCCAAAACGTTATCACCTAACACCTGCACACTGGAGGACCTTATGGCGGCTATTATAGACGCAGTTAGCGTTGCGAAATTCTGGGCTAAAGCCATTTAATTTATGATAGGTTAAGAAATCGGTCTGCCATCGACACGCAGAGAAGAAGAACGTTATGACAAAAGTTTGTGATTACGAATCATGAAATAACGAATGCACGCCATGCCAAAAATCGCCAAACCGAAACATCGCAGTCCCGAATAAATGTACAAATGTAAATGTAAAAAGAAGATTGTACATTTATTCGGGGCCGCAATGTTTCGGTATGGTGATTTTCGGCATAGCGTGCATTGGTTGTTTCCTAACAAATTCGTAATCACAAACTTTCGTTATTCGAATTTTCGAGTTTCGGCACCAAGTAGCGGACTTGTGCAAAATTCTCACAACCCTTTGACATAATATTTTTTATACTCAGTGTTAGCGATGCAAACTAGTCTTTATTGAACGAGCGAGCGAAGTTCTCCGAGTCTACTGGGACAATCCGGCGTTTGTATGTATGTATGTTTGTATGTATGTATGTTCGTTTGACGATAACTTGAGTAAATTTGGTCGGATCGTTATGAAATTTGATAGGCGGGTAAATAATTTTTAAGTTCGAACATGAGCCAAATCGGTTGAGAGAGATGCCGAGATATGGGGTTGTTAAGTTTATATGGGGTCGCGAGTTCACAGTTCGGGGCGAACCACTAGTTTAAACTACTGTAAAACTGTATTTGAATTCATTATGTTTTTAATTCTTCTACTGCACAATAGATGGCAGTGGTAGTGGGCGCGAGCAATGGTCGCAAAGGCGACACAGGGGTAAGGGGATGCGGGCGGGGGAACCTTATGTCAATTCAGTCCAACTCGAGCCACTCGCCGGTGTGCGTAAATTTCTCGCGTTCCCAACCACATTTTGCCGCCGAAACCGAGTTTCCCTTTTATTTTACCGGCTTGTCCGCTTACACTCAGTTTACACGTTTGTAGTGGCTCAAATACATTCTATCTTTTTCACTCATGTGAAGTAATCAGTATTACCAATATCATAGTGATAAGAAAAAGAAGGAAGCTCATTATGTCATGGAGGTTTCAGGAGAAGGATCTTCAAAACATACAATATGATAAATGGGTCATAATAGGATACTTTTATTTGTGTCGGTAGGTACATATCCTCTATCCAAATATAAAATGTGCAGAGTGAAAATAAGAAAAAAATAAAATGGAGGCACCAAACAAAATATCTTTTCGTTAGCATCTGGGGCCAAGCTAGTGGCCCCGCCAAGACGAGTAGCGAAGCTCAAGGGGGCACTACTATATTTTCTCGAAGCGCTTCGTCGTTTTTTTGAACCCTCATCTTGGGTTTGGATAATACACATCAACAAAATTTTCGGGAAATGATGTCTAGGACATATAAAAAGTTTCAATTGCATAGCTGTTATACTTTAGATTTTATTGATGTCCAAAAACCCCCGATTTCGTCACTGACTCACTGATGATCATCAAAACCTCTACGAACTCCTCTACGCTTCTACGCGCCTCTACGAAAACCTCTACGCGCAACCGTTACGAAGAAAATAAGAAACTTTAGTCCTCCTCTCCTAATGCCCGAGAGATGGCGTTACTGGTATGATTATATTAAAATAAACTTGGTATTATCCGATAACAAAAAATAATAAAACAAAATAAAATAAAAAAATTAAATGCGAGTTGAGTTGAGTTGAGTTGAGTTGAGTTGAGGAGTTGAGTTGAATTGAGTTGAGTCCTAACTCTACATACCCTAACTTCATAAACAGGGCGTTCAGAGCTACAAGCTTGGCTCAAGTTGGCTCTACATGAGAAATGATAACGTTTTGACAGTGGGATAACACTTTTCTTGATAACGTTACTTTTTATTGAATAAATTTTATAAACTAATTAAAAACTAAAACCCGACTACCAACAAGCTTGAAACCAGATCTGTATTCGTATTGCGTATTCGGAGGCCATCGATTTAGTTAATGCTAATGTAGGGTCCTCCGACTACGATTTACTGAATATTTAAGAGTCTAAATAATAAAAAAATATATAATAACTTTTTGTTTTTTCTAAGGCACGGAAGGTGCTAGGGAATATTTTAAACATTTATTTATTTATAATTGAAGAAATTCGCATCGACAGTTACATGACTCGGTAGCTCAATAGGTAGAGCGCCTGCACGGTATGCGAGATGTTGCGGGTTCAAGTCCTGTCCCGAGTGAATTTTTTCAACTTATTATAAATGTTTAAAATATAATATAATTTATTAAAATATTTTTTTTTATTATCAATAAACGAGTTTTTATGCCTTTTGCTCTATCGCAAATATATACTATAATACATACAAGCATCAAACTTACCTACGAATAATATGATTATAGCATTTTTCCTTTGGCCTTATTTTATAATATAACAACAAAATAAATAATAAATAAAACTGGCCAAGTGTGAGTCGGACTTGTGAACTGAGTATTCCGTACCACAATACAATTTGAAAAAATCTGATTGTACGGACCCTCGGTGCCTGAGTTCGACTCGCACTTGACCGTTTTTCTTATTTTTTGTTACACTATAAAGTAAGCCAATCATACCAATTTATCCATACCATACCAAGTTTGATGCTTGTATGTTTTACCTTTCACCACATTCGCATTTGATAAACCTATGGCCTCCGACTACGATTAATTATCTATGAGTCTATTTTAAGGATAAGCAGGTCTTGTTTTAAGCCTTTTAGTAGTCTGGTTTTAGTTATTAACTTCTATTTTTTTTATCTACTTGTTATGTTGACGCTACGTGTGTTACGCATTTGTGAAAATGTATTTTAAAGCCCTTATGGCCATGACAAAAGTGTCCGATCATTTTGATTGTTGGGTCTTTCACTTTACGGCGCACCACAACCGCCAGCTTAGAGTTTTCGAAAACTATCAAAAATCAACCGATTATTTTAGGCTCTGCGATGGAACAGATGAAAACACAAACAACCAAAAATACATACCTACGCTGCTAAAATCATAACCCTACTCTTTTGCTTCACGTAGTCGGGAAAAAAAAATTAAATTCTATGACGTCTTTCTTACCATTCTAAAGTCACAACAATGTTAACGTCAGTGTATTGGAATGGTTTGAAGAATATCTTATTAAAATAATCTTGTTTTGTGGACAAAAACGTATGCGAGACTATGGCCCGGTTTCTGAGTTGAGAATTTTGCTTAGCGAATTTCTCATTTCAGAAACCGGCAGTATGAATATAAACTTAGGTACAGTGAGTATCCTATGTGTATGATATCACTCGGTTTTATATACATATAAAGAAAAAGCAGACAAACAGAGCATACAATGGACTTTATTTTGTCAGACCATGGTATTACGAGTACCTATAATGTTCTATTGTATAAAGTACTTTCTTTTCACATAGCAGCTAAACGGAGAGCTTGTTGGACGCTGCTTGATGCAGAGGCTTGCTTGATGCAGAGATGTATGGATGGATGAAGTCACTAGACTGTAATTAGCTTTTACTGAAACTATGATTTCTTGCTAAGGTAACAAGAAATAAAATTTTAAGTTATTTAATATAAACGTAACATATAATACGGTAAACACACTCGCAATCACGATCTTTCATTGAATGAATGTCATACTCGACCATGACAAAAGTTTTTTTCTATAAGGTTTAAGAAGGCGTAACTAAATATATCCGACCTCCGCTGACCACAGATTGATATAAAGTTTTTGATAAAGAGTATTATAATAACATACCATTCCTCCTTGGTATCAGGAAAAGCGTGAGTGTTTGGCTCGCATACTATGCCGGACCTATGTGTAGCAGAATCATAACATGTCGTATGTACGTCGCTCACCGGAAGTTGCAAAATCATTGACAAATTTTACAAATAACCATTGGACAGGATGAGGGATGATGGCATGTTCCTTAGTTGATTTCTCCGTAATTGAAGAATGGATTGAAGTATTGATACTATGATTATACAATTCGTTTTAGAATTCTTTAAACCAAATATAACGATTTTAATTAGATATGCTTACGTGTCATTTCAAATGTATAAAAAACGTGCTGCTAATTGAACGAGCGAGCGAAGCGAGCGAAGTTCTCCGAGTCTACTGGAACAATCCGGCGTTTGTATGTATGTATGTATGTATGTATGTTTGTATGTTTGTATGTTTGTATGTATGAATGTTCGTTCGACGATAACTTGAGTATTTTTTGTCGGATCGTCATGAAATTTGGTAGGCAGGTAAATGAAATTAAAAGAATTTTTAAGTTCGAACATGAGCCAAATCGGTCGAGGGGTTGCCGAGATATGGGGTTGTTAAGGTTATATGGGATGAGAGAGGGCGCCACTGCTGCCTCTCAGTAACATTAAAATAGTGCTAAAAAGTTATTTTAAAAGTGATAAAAACGTAAATCTAATCAGTAAACAGTGAAAGCAGTGATAAAAACTAACAAAAGTGAACTATAAATACAAATTCTGTTTGGAAACAATATTGTGGATATCGGACGTAAAACTCAGTGGAAACAATAAAAATAAACTTTTACGGGTCGCAAAATAATCCGTAACAAGAACTCTATTTTAATCCAATAAATCCAAAAATAACCAAAAATCCAAAGTACACCAGATTAGAAAATTCAAAACAGCGCCATCTATTAGAAAATATATATATCATATTGTTATTCTATTTCCTAACAGAGGGCGTGACAAAAAAAAATATCAGAGCCATCTAGTGTTCAAAATTATAAACCAAAAAGTCCTTATGCTCAACAATAGAGGTCGCTTTACTTCAAAACTACAAGAGAGTCCAATACAAAACTTAAAATGGAAGAAATACTAGATAAACTACAAAAAATCCATAAGAAAAAGCGGCGAACAAGTTACAGAAAACATTCAAAGAATGTTTGGCGAAAAACTAAAAATGCTAGAAGAAAAATCTGAAAATCTTGAAAAACGAGTGGAAAATCAAGAGCAAAGGCTGTACTATCTAGAAAAAAATGCTAGACAGAAAAATTTGGTTTTCTTTGGCGTCGAGAAACGTGAAAAATCGTAGTTTGAGTAGGAAATGATAATTGCAAACTTTGTAAAGGATTTTATGAATATTGAACTGGACCTGAAGGATATAGAAGCACTATAAGAAAGATAGGAAAGAAATCAACTCGCGTCTTATGCATCTTTCACTTCCATCCATGCGAGCATATAGCTCTTGCGCTCCACTCTGGACGGCCGGTAAAGGCAAGCCAGAGGTGAGGGTCCCGGTCCTCTTGGATTCCAATCCACTCTTGTACAAAGACTTGGATGCGAGGACCAGTTTTCGACCTTCGGAAGACTCGGATCCGTGGTACCGCCACATACCAACAGCTCCCCACAAGCTGCCCTGCGGTGGAGGAACCATAATGGTCCCTCCATTCCCTTAGTCGCCTTTTACGACACCCACGGGAAGAAATGGGTTGGTCCAATTCTGTACCTTCCGGGAACCACACGGGGGTTATTATTATTATTAAGTTTATATGGGGTCGCGAGTTCATAGTTCGGGGCGAACCACTAGTAACTTTCAATTTAATTGAAACGTGCTAAAAATACAAAAGTGCTTCTTTCAAAAGTGCAATATAACAGTAATGTTATAGAATTCATTTTAATCGCTACCGACTACCAAGATTAATAAATTCAGGAGCTGTCAGATTGAATATAAGTACTAGCAAATAGCTTGTCCAATTGTTCACTGTAAGTCTGTGACTTAAATCCAAAAGCCCTATTCAAAGGAAAATAATACCTATTAGCTTACATTAAGGTTACTAAATCAAACTAGTTAATCAAGGAAACACGTCACTGAAAGTGACAAGTTGGATAAACAACCTTACTACTAAAGAATTAGGATGCATTCTACATCAATTAGTGAGGCAGTTTAACCAACATTACAATACCAAATTTTGAGCAGACGTCCGGCAGACATCCGGCAGACAATATAAGCACTCGTGGTAGCTATGCAGGTGGATTTTTTTATTCAGGTTGTATTTCACCGTTTCTGAGATATTACATGAAATTAGATTTCACCCCTCCAGGGATTAAAAATATATTGTAGTCCCTCATTGCGGGAAAACAATGAGCTCTATTCGAATAGATGTAATAAAAACTTTACTTGTATTAGGTCCACTTGCGTCAACTCTGAGTTAACGTCAATAATTGTATAAAAAGGCCAAATTAACTCGGAGTCATTTGGCTAACCCTGACTAACGCAAGTCTGCCTTAATCGTCCTAAAGGAGAACAAGACCTCTGTTACACGAGGCCCCAATATATAAACTTTACAAAATGAAGTCCCTAAAATCACATATTCAACGCAACGAGATAGTTATAATAACAGCCCTTTCACGTACAATGGTGTAAACGATACTGCTCAGAATCGCGGCTATACAGGGTGGGCTCATTCGATTATTATTGTAGTCGAATTCCGCCGCTTATCCGAACGAGGTTGCTGCCGTTTGTTCTGATATTATTACAAGTGCGTTATTATACGGAACGTTCAGATGAGGAGGAAAACGCTTTGTTTTTTTACCGTGGTTATGTGTATACCAATCAGTAAGCTAAATTCTGAGCAGCTACCACGAGTGCTTACTGTCACTGTCACTGAAAGTGATAAGTTGGATAAACAACCTTAGATTACTACTATACCTAGTATTAGGATACATGACAGACGTCCAGCAGACGTCCGGCACAGTTTTTCGCAGTCGTGGTAGCTACTCTGGTAACTTATAATGGTAGAGCACTGCGGTAAGAAACGATAGTTCGTGATAGGTAATTAATATGTCTTCATTATCATGAAATAATTAGTTTAATCGCACGCTAACTGTCAAGACATATTTAGAGGATAATCTAGATACGCAGGATCATATTTAATAGTCGTCGACTATTACAGTTTTTTTATATAATCTGCTCCTTCTTCACACATCATTACAGCCTTATTGGGCTCCGCCCTTTTCATACCCTTTTCAATTATTTAGAAAATCTAGTAAATTGTTCATAACATAGACATTTTCTATCAAAAGCTGCAGCGTCGCTGCGCTGCAGCTTGCTAGTTCAGTTCCCGGACGCATTTTGCTCAACTATTTTGATCTGCTTTGTCATAGCTCAGTGCATCTCAGTGGGTCTTATATCTTAAGCTCTTCCGAGAAGCTTGTCTTTATAAATCACCGAACTGCATTCAGTAGCGCTCACAGCTTCTTGGGCAGGGATGAAACTAAGATACCGAAATGTTTTCTTGTAACCACCGGAAATGGGTATGCTCAGTAGTTACACTAGTGTGACAAAGCAGTGTAACATGGATCTGAACCATTATTTTTTGAGATTGTACAGTCAAGTGTGAAATTATGTAATAACCTACTAAGTGCCTGCTCAACTGTACGTATTCCGGCGAATCTGGAGTACGACATATCTGGAATACGACGAATCTGGAATACGACGAGTAAGGAATCCGACGAATATGGAAGAAATCGATTTTTTTCTATTTTATATTTGGCATTACCGCTATTAGTTTTTAGCACACCATCTGAACATGTCGTAAACATGGAGTAATTTATGACATAAACTTTAACATAATCTGGAGGGGAAAATATTTCTCCTTTCTTTATTTCTGCTCGCGTAAATCTATCTTTAATGGGTACCTACGAATAAATTGGGAGCTGGAGAAAAAAACAATAAAGATTCCTTTGATAGAATGTCTATCTCTCTGCACTGTAGCATCTGGCGGTCGGTGCATAAGAAATATCGAAAATGCCATCAGATTTTTAATATTCTGGTACACACAAGCCACTGACTTTACTGAAGCGCTCACAGCCTAGTTGTACTAGCCGTTCTTAATCGATTGGCAAAGTTAAGCAACAACGGCCGCGGTCAGTCCATGGATGGGTGACCGCTAGTGGTAATAATATCTGAGCGCTTCCGTGCTTCGGAAGGCACGTTAAACCGTTGGTCCCGGTTGTTGTTCATTAATAACAATCGTTAAGGCATGTCAGAGACCCTTTGGGTGGCCTAAAAACTCTGACACCAGGGGTGGCCACTACCTCATACGATTACCTACCTACTGAAAGTAAATTCTTGTCTTTTGTACCTACACAATGACAATCGTTGTACCTACATCAAAATCAGCTATCGTCAACGCAATATACGTCATGTGCTAAACATTAAAACTGTAGTAGAGTTAATTACCACAACCGCTAGAAAATGTTAGAAGCAAAAAGTAAACCGAAAGGAAAAAACATTCTCATTACATTTTTTGTAAAAAAAAAACAGTCAAGCTCAAGACCAACTGATACGCAAAGTGGTTCCGCAACTGTGTTCCTTTAGTTTTTATAGCTGATCATAAACAAGACATAGTATCAATTTCATATTATAAAGTAGCTAAATCACAAAATATACCAAACTATGCCCAAAAATTTAAATTTTCCTGATGGGATCTGGTCAGAAAAATTTCAATTTCGCCAAGTCGAGCTCAGCAGAGGCACCCCGTACCATACTTTTCTCGAAGCAACTCGCGGCACTTTTGTCCCCCTTCAATATTTCACGAATTAAGACTCAATTTATATTTTTACTGTGCAAAACAGACTTACCTTTCATCATCATTATATTTAAGAGTTATCCTCTTGTCGTTGCAGCATTCTCCATGCACTTCGATCACAAGCCTTACCTTTGAATATGTTTATTAGTTTATTAAGTATCATGCTTTGATTTTATATACAAAGTATATACAATACCAAGTATATAAAATCTAAGAATGAATATGCGAATTCAAAGAGGAATTCATTTAAAAACTTCGTCAATATGATCGCAATAGTGTCAAGGGAAACCCCTCCCGGGGGTCTACCGGCTAAGACGAAGCCGATTACCATTGGCGAAAATCGAAGTTCGATTTTTGAAAAATGTACTGCCACCCAGTTTATTTTACTGCCAACCAGTTAATTTTTCATAAATCGAACTTAGATTTTCGCCAATGTTAATCGGCTTTGATTTAGCCGGTAGACCCCCAGCTCATGCTAAGCTTTAAAGAGTTCCATTTCCTTCAACGGAATCCCAAGAAGAGCGGAGAGCGGAGGCGCGTCACGCGTTCCCAGCTTGCCATTTTTGCTTCTGGCCACGTTCCGGGGCTTTGTAACAATTACCGACTGAGTACAATCTGCCAACATCCGCGAGGACGAGGACACAAAAGGAATAAAAAGTTAAAAACATAAGGTGCCTTTAGAAGTTTATACAAGGTGTTACAAAATACCCTAACTCTTTTTAAATGGTAATAGAACCCGGTGATAGGGATCACAACCTAATTTCTTTTTGCACTGTGATGTTCTGTCGATTTTTAAATTAATAAAATGTAAACGCTGTGGCGGGAGAAAAGTATTTTTTAAATATGGTTTTCATTGACTTTCACAATGTTCTAAGAACTTAAAGCTACACACACAAACAAATAAAAAAATTTGAGCTTATACCAAAAACAAAAACAGTGAAAATTTATCAATTTTGAGGTTATATAATAAAAATTGGTGTTTTAACTTTTTCTTTTACAGAATTGACATCCTGTTGGCCAGTAGGTTACACCCTGTAAAAAGAGTTATGATGTTTTGTAACACGTTGTATGTCCCTATAGTATCTCAAAGGCGTGGTGATTCCCGCGTTGAGGGAATGCCTCACACACTCATGCATCAAAAACATACCTACTGAAAATATGATTGGCATTTTGCTTATAACCTATCAACATTGTGGAACTTTTGACAGTTATTTTATCTGCGAAATGTATACGGGCTTTTTCAGAAAGGTCCTGTGACTAGAAATAGTTAGTTGAGTCCTAGATATATATATAATCTGTCCTAGGGAGTTAGTTAGTTGAGTCGTCGTGATCTCGACAGATCCGGTGGAGACTCGCCTGTAGGCCAGATCTTGATGGGGGCGAGTCGCCACCAGATTTTGATGGGGGCGTGTCGCCACCAGATTTTGATGGGGGTGAGTCGCCACTTAAGGCTGGAAGATAGCAGCGTGGCGGGAGATTCAAAATTTTCACAGTTTTTTACATTTTGTAGCTAAACTGAGCTATTTTTGTTCAGCGATTTTTCGTTCGCGGAAATAACAAAGTATTCTTTTCATTATTGTAAACAACAGAACAACAATAATTCAGCCGATTATGTTTCTGGTCTACGACAAGTGTTTTGGGCAGTGCCACTGCTTCGTAGACCAGAACACATAATCGGCTGAATTATTGTTGTTCTGTTGTTTACAATAATGAAAAGAATACCATGTTATTGCCGCGAACGAAAAATCGCTGAACAAAAATAGTTCAGTTTAGCTACAAAAAGTAAAAAACAGTGAAAATTTTGAATTTCCTGCCACGTTGCTATCGTTCCACCTTAAGCCAGTTTTTTTTCTATTATGACCTTCTCTTCGTAACTATTTTGTAACTGGAGCGACGGGTGAGACCGTAGGAAGGAAGGGCAGGGAAGCCCGTTGTAATTAAATTGTGTTGCGCTGCGCTTGTAGAAGCAACAAAAACTTGCACTGTCGCAAAGGGTGTTCCGTTTTGCGGGTGACATTTTGTATCGAGAGTAAAGCGAAATGAAAATTCAACGGTGTGTTTAGTGTGTACAATTTTTAAGCCGGCCTTTGTCAAGAAGTTGGTGAAAAATGTACGTGGAGGTTGAAACAGGTAACAGTATTTAATAGGTTTAAGATACTGAAATAGACAGTTACGAAATTGTAGAGATAACATTTTAGATGGAAAAGACGTAGGCATATGTATTTCTAAAGATTTATTACTGGCCAGCACTAAAAATTCATACACAAAAAAAAATAACTCAACCGCCATGCGAACAAATCGCACATGAATAGTCAGAGGGTATTATCTCAAAAAAGTGAGTTTCGAGAAAAAGCGTTTTGAATATTTGAAAATTCGTAACATTTGATGCAGGCCACATATTGATAACTTTTTGTATTTGCGTTGTAGGTTGACTCTTTCTCTGCATGATTCATGAAAAAAATAGAGTTGAAAAGAAGTAGATTAATAGTTATACTGTTTTTCCTGACACTCTATCAAGATAATACTGTATAGCCTGACAAAATTAAATTTATTTGTATTTGTGACTCTATAGCCAGTTTTTTTTTGCAATTCTAATGTATTATTTCAAAATAATACTGGTCTTTTTACCTGAATTTGAAAATTATATCTTTTAAAGTGTATTAAAATAAATTTAAAATCATGAAAGCAGACTTTTGTTATCATTGACAGTAGTTTTCTTAAGTAATCATCAAGTAAATAACAAAATAAGTCACATATTTCCCAACAAACAAAAATTGGTATAAATAATTGGGTATTTCAGTCTTCAATAAAGTACTTAAACTAATACCATCTAATTTAGTTTTAGGTCGCTTATAATTTAATTTAATTTATTCATTTCAAATAAACTACTTCCTCTGTGCTATTTACTTTAAGAAAAAGTTATTAAAGGTAGTCGTTTGTAATTAAAAATCTAGGAACAATCAATAATTCTAGCGAGGAAACATGGAGGCGACGCACAATCAGTAATTTTAGACCTGCCCCCTTAGCACGCTACCATTTTGCCTATTCTCAACTGTCACCTTAGCCGCTTAACACTACTGAGGTGACAGTTAACAGTGGCTAAGGTGACAGTTGAGAGTAGGCAGCGTGCTAAGGGGGCAGGAATATCTGACACAAAATTGTTAGTCAATTGGTTTCGAACTCAATTTATTGAAGAGCGTGCTTAGAGAGAACCTCCTTGACGAAGAAAAACATGACTTGGCCTCATATTTTAACTCACTCATCACTGTGCCTCCTAAGATCCCCAGTGCAGGACGATTCCTACGAAAGATTAAATTCATCAAATTCGATGAATTTGCCAAATATGACAGAATTATGTTTGTGAATTTGTAGTAGCAATTACCTCTCGCTGACCGTGAAGGGAAATATCGTGAGGAAACCTAAGCGTATGAGGCATTATACCAAAAATAGCCAATCCGCATTGAGCACGCGTAGAGAGAGAAGGCCTTTGCCCAGCTAGTGGGACATGTTTTGTACAGGCTACATCTTACTTTTTTTCTTACTCATAAATTCTTGTACGTATTACGCTGTTCAACATTGAGGCAAAATTATAAGATAAACCTTATAAGCAGTCCTAAATTGCTCTTTAGAGGATAGACCCAGACCAAATTGTCAATCCGTCACGGTTGCTTGGGCATAAGAATGCCTTCAAGCATCTCGCTGCCAGCGTTCCTGTCCTCGGTCGACAGCACGATCGACCTAATCGGCCAGGAGCGCTTGACCAGACATGGCAGGCCCAAGCCAGGATCTGCGGCTGAATCTGTTCCGGGTCCCTGCTTAGCCTAGCCTAGCATGGCATAGCCAGAGATAATGGCAATAGGCCTGATGGGGTGACGCTCACTGTGGCGGTCGCTGGTTTGGGACACTACGTAATTCGACATAGTAGCACAGTCTCTTATAAAAGTGGCCTCCTGCCGCACCGGCGGCGTTGGTGCGGCTACAGCGGGGTACAAGAGGCACAAATATGTAGTCCTGGTACAGGGCTACATATTTGCGCCCTTCGGAGTAGAGACCCTCAGGGACCTGGTGCGCGAAAACTCTCTCAAGAGATTTCGTTGTGCCTGGTTGACGCCTCGAGTGTACAGAGGGCTGGTTCTTACCAAGGGCAAAAGCTGAGCCTCGCCATCCAGTGGGGCGACGCCGCCAGCCTACCCTACCGAGCGACGTTGGCGATCTGGCTCAAATATTTTACCTATGTTAGGTTATTCTTAAGTTAGCAATGCAAAGTTGGTGATCTGGCATAATATCCGGGGAACTTAGAGGCAGAAATTCTCCAGATGGACGATAAGTAGGGTCGGCTTATTCATCATCACAGTCTTCTTACGCTATTTCCAGGTCTTCAACACTATTATCTACTTTGATAGCGGGATTGGCAGCAAAAACCACCTTCCTTGCACAAGTATTTAGAATTTATTATCGGTCAAAAGGGTATTATTCGGTTTACAACAAAAAAATATTACAAAAAAAACTGGACAGAGAGTAGTATCTAGATGAAACCGATGGCAATATGGTATTAAGTAAATATAAAACCAATGGTATTTAGAAAGTTGTGAAAAAAAAACGGACTATAGAGTATTAAGTCAAAATAATACAAATGACGAATTATTCAAAATAGGCTAAAGAGTATTAACTAAAAGATAATACGCTCTAGACTGCTCACATTTTAACTTTTTATAGTAATTATTGACAGAGCACCTGTCATAACTTGAAATAACACGAGTGACCCGTCAATTTCGGATGGCGCTTAGTGGCTAACTAAAATGTGACAGTCTTGCCTGCTCGAATATATCGCAAACCAAATTGGAAGACAGTCGTAAAGCTCCGTTTCTCGGCTTTAAATTAACCTACAGATATGGCTGTCTTGCCAGATTGTAGAGAAAAATTTTGCGAACTCGAATCCGTCGTAAAAAAAAATTTGCATTTTCCGACATAATACCCTCTGACTATTCATGTGCGAAATCATTGTCTTAATTTATGTATCACATCATTTTTATCTCTAAATCCAAATTATGATGCCGCATTTACAAATTCTCAATAGAGTATAACTTCCCACTGGCACTAATTCCTCTGGGCATGAATTTGGCCCAAATTATTCAAATATCTTATTGCAAACAAAATACCTCTCAAGACTGGAAACAAGAAACTTGAATCAATAGATCTCCGGATTAGAGAAGTGATTGAATGCTTTGTAAACACACGTTGTGTTGGGCTTCGCAAACATATCTACTCAGGAGTGTACAGCAAATTTCTGTTAAGGTGCAAGCAGACTAACATATTGCCATTTTGCCGCCTCATAGCAGCAATATGAGGCGTGACATGTAGCGTGTTGAGCAGTGCAGTTGAGGCAAAAAAATAAGATGAATAGTTCGTCTGCCAAGAATGGCTACGTCAGACTGGCATACTAGTTAAGTTTAACGAACCAGCGTTACTCGATGTGGCATCATGCCAGTCAAATATTAAAATAGATGCTCAAACCATCCTTGTAGGTACTTATTTGCGATATTTGGTACAGTGATTTTATTATCCACACTAATGTCCTGTTTAGCAATAAATTAGAAAGCACACAAATTATTATAAAATTTTGTTAAAATAACCTTATTATATTTGATGTAAACTTACACACAAAAACTTAAATTGTGCAAATGTTCATACATCAATGTGTAAGTTGTGTGAACCACCAGAAACAAAATACAAGCACAAGTGTGTCACATAATATTTCATGAGGCATACGCGCGCTGTCTGATCGCACCATTGCGTAATTTACAAATGTGAAATTCAAATCCAGATAGGAACTGAGTTAGAATGTAATTTATTATACCCGGAGGAATCTGTCGAGGCAATACTGGTGGAGATTTAACGCAGTAATTTTGCTTGGGTGTGTGGTTTCCGGCTTAGCGTTTAACTGAAGAAGGGGCGGGGCTTTTGCTATTAATTTTTGCTTAAATTTTTTATCCGGATTTAATTTGTGTTCATTTATTTTTATGTCAGGTTCATTTGAGACAAATTAAGTTAAATTACACTAATTTGATATATCTTAGCTGTCACTAATTCCTATTTCGTGAGGGTTTACATTTAACCTTATTTTTGTCTTTAAAATTGCAATTCGAGGCATCAAACAATTTTGATAGGTGCCGATATAAAATATTGAAATATTAGTAAAAAAAAAAATATTCTTACATTAACTTTTCAGTGACGTCGATAGTGATTATGGGGATGATATAAGCTTAATTATTTGTTGCTGATAGGTATGGTATACGACAGATGTTATTACAACAATTCGCCAAATCAGCATTATCAGTAGACGTCCTTTGTTTTACTTTACGGGTTCTAAATTCGAATAAAATTAATGACCAATTATCCCTGCGGCCCTGCAAAAGACATTCACAAAGACATGTGTCACTGTAAAATTTTCCATCGTGAGTCTAATGTAATACTTTTGCTTAGAAGTAAACATTGAATTTCTTAACTTTTGTTTCCCGGAATTGGTAATTAACTTTCTATAACCGCAACCCACCATGATTGCCTTACGCTTTTTCATATTCTTCTTATTCGTGTGAGAGTGTCAAAATTATCATAGGGCATGCATTTTCATATTATTATCATATTATTTTTGATTACTTTTTTTTTTGTTTCATTTTCGATATTTTCTAGAGAAGAGACCGCTCTTATCAATAAGACAGCCAATGTTATCCCATCAGTATATTTAATATGGTTTTGGATCATAAAGATTTATCTGTTTATCTAGTGTGACTGGTCACTAGCCACTTTATAAGTCTCTCTCTCTTCCAAACTTTTGTCCCACATGGTGGTGGGGTCAGCCTTCCTAACTTTCTCTGTCCACTTTGCCCTGTTCTTCTTGGTAGTCTTCGGAGGCTCGGCATTCTATGAGGTCTTTCTTGACCACGTCCATCCACCTGGTTTTCGGTCTTCCTCTTGATCTCCGCCCGGGTATGGATAGACGCAGCGCCTCGTTTCCGATGTAGTCAGGTGGCTTCCCTTTTACATGCTCAAACCACTTCATAAGTCAATCATCAAAATAGGTGGTATTGCTACTACTCGCTAACTGTGAAGGAAAACATCGTAAGGAAACCCGCGGCTCAGTTGGCACCACACGTATTGACCTGTCTTTCCTGTGGGCTAGGTCGACTAAGCTGTCAGGATGGTATAGGTGCTGGGCGAGCCTACTCCATCTAAAACAATGTCCCAGGCACTGCAGCGCCGAGTGGTCTCTTCACCCATCTAGGTTGAGTGAAGGTGCCACTGGACTCTGTATAAATCATCTCATTACGTAGATGCAAAGGCCTTAGTTTTTTTTTTAGTTGAATCTGTGATAATCGCGCGAATAAGCGACGCGACCGACTACAACGCACGTTTACGCGATAGAATCAGTCATATTCGACAACTTTTAATTTGCCCAAACAACATAGGCATATTACACTGATAGGAAGCTGTCTTCTCGACAGACGACCTACATCAGCTCAGTGGAGGGTAGCATCGCATATCTCTCGCGCCGCAGAGCGTTTTATGTAGTGTTGAATTTATGTGCTATTTTATTACATGTCTTGGAACTTTCACAGTTCTAAATATGGTTTGTGGTGGGCCCCGTTGGGATCTGAAGTTTAAACCCTCACTTCATGTTCAGTTGGTATAAAACTTTGTGCTGATTCTGGTTAACTTTTGTTCAAACGCTCTTGAATAATATTTAAAGAATTTATTACCGACATAAACAATACTGCACCACAGTGGCTGTAAAATCACAATAATTTTAGGACGTTTTCGCGTATTTTATAGTAAATAAAAAAACTAAAAAAACACGCTTTTATAGCTAACCGAACTAAATGTTTAAAATAATTTTTAATTACAAAGAGTTTAAAATTATAATAAAATTTAAGTTATTAACAGAAATATACAATACAGAGTAAAAAAGCGTGGGGTGCTTGATATATTAAATATTACAATCATTCTATTGGCATTTATCTATGAGATGCACCCCACGCTTTTTTACTCTGTATTGTATATTTCTGTTAATAACTTTAATTTTATTATAATTTTAAACTCTTTGTAATTAAAAATAATTTTATACTTTTTAGTTCGGTTAGCTATAAAAGCGTGTTTTTTTAGTTTTTTCAAACTATTTATTTTTAATTTTTTAGTTCGATTTATTATTTTTTTGTAAATTTCTGACATTTCTAGTACTCAAACATCAGTTGGCTCCTTAGAGTATTTAGATCCCTACATGAAAGAGAAGCGAAAATGGCATAAAAAACAAATTTGGTATTTTAGCATTTTTTTTTGCTGACCGTACATTTTTTCCAAAATCTGTGAATGCAGTTCAAAATATCTCAAAAAGTTGTGGAAGGTCCCCTAAGAAAGTTTTCCTGTAACTATAACGGTTAACGTACCTGCCCTTACTGCCCCGTCTCAAAAATCCACCCTGTATAATGGCACTGTAGGGGTATAATGGGAAACTGTTATCAAATTATTGCATTGTCATTGGTCCTTGATACGTATGCAAAGTTTCAAATTAATCAGACTTCTGGAAGTTGGTAAAAATTATGCTCAAAGATTCCGTTACATACATACATACATACATACATACATACATACATACATACATACATACATACATACAGGCCAAGCTTATAAAAGCGTGTTAAAAAACATAAAACGACGTTCGGTTCGTCGTTTTATGTTTTGGCACGCAAGTGATGTTTTTGCCCGTCAACTAAGTATTTGTCATCTTTATTCTTCATCTTAGACTTGAATCTTGAATATCTATTCAAGAATTAAGTGATCCAGTGAAAAAACTGACTGTTTCATGCACTCGTCTGAGTGCACGAAACAGTCAGTTTTTTCATCGATTTAGAGAAGTTTTGTGATTGAAACAAAAATTTTCAGTGATTTAGACAAAACAAAACTATACCAGCTGCTACACACCATAATGATGGGCAAAATAGAGGGAAAAAGAAGGCCAGGAAGGAGGAAAATGACATGGCTGTGTAATATCAAGGAATGGAACGGCATCAAATCGGTGGAACAATTATTCAGGACAGACATGAACAGAGAGTGGTGCAGGGAGCTGACTGCCAACCTCTAGTAATCAAGAAGAAGAAGAAATTTTTTTGGAAAATGGAATGTGAATTTTTGAAATTGGAAACCCGCTGGGGAGACACTCAGTCAGACGGGTCCATAGCCCTATGGCCACACGCAGGCCCGTTCAAATGGAGCTTTCGGGGTGCGTAATAAAAGGCGAATGTTTGCGAGTCCCGCTCAGCGCGGGGTTCCCACGGCGATGAAGATAAAGGGGGAGCCTTCACCAGTAATGAGGCTGAAACAGTTTTTAGGGTTCCGAAGGGTACCCAGGAGGGTACCCAACGAGACCCTATTACTAGAGGTAGCACTAATAGTCGTCGACTCAAGATCGAACTCAAGTTGGCGATCTCAGAAAAGTCAAATGCTAATGTCAAGCCTTGTTGACCTAATGTTCACCTACTTGAAATCGAGCTCAAGTAAATTATCTCAGACGACTATTAATACCACCCTAAGACCGCTGTCCGTCCGTCTGTCCATCTATCACCAGGCTGTATCTCATGAACCGTTATAGTTAGACAGTTGAAATTTTCACAGATGATGTATTTCTATTGCCGCTATAACAACAAATACTAAAAAAGAGAATAAAATAAATATTTAAGAGGTCCATACAACAAACGTGATTTTTTGCCGTTTTTATAGTTAATGGTACGGAACCCTTCGTGCGCTAGTCCGAATTACACTTGGCTGGTTTTAAGGCTCCTCTGGCAGTTTGGAACTTTCACGCATTAGTTGGAAGCGGCGGGCCTTTCTTTAGTGATCGAGATATGGAAGCAAATTCTAAGAGCGTGCATATCGAGGATATACCTAGATATGCCGGCTCTAAACATACAGACATACAGGCTTTAGGTTTGTATTACTAAATGTAGGTCAAAAGAGTGGGAGAGAAATATCGAGGCTATTTTAGTGTTGAACACGATTTTTTTCGAAGGGAACTGTTCCTTTCCTTTCCCTTCGACAGTACGGCATTTCACACGCAACACGTTTCAAAGAAAGTAACGTGGCGGGACAACCCAGATTATCACAGCTTTTTAAAAAAAAAGCTAAACTGAGCACTTTTTGTTCAGCGATTTTTGTTTCACGGCAAACAACAGTATTATTTTAATTACTCTAAACAACAACGAAACCAATCAGCCTAATTATTGTTAGTAAGCTATTAAGAATAATAAAAAGAGTACTATTTGACTGTCGTGAAACAAAAATTGCTAAACAAAAATATCTCAGTTTAGCTGCAAAATTTAAAAAAACTGTTTGGGCTATCCCACCTCCCTTAAGTTAGTATTCTTCGCTGCATTTCCCATTGAACTTTGATGTAATGAAACATGACAAATTATTTATTATTGTTTTTCAATAGACACACTTTTTTATCAATTCGAATAAATGTACAAAATGCAATATCGCCATAAAACTCGCCACAGCGACATCTTGATCGCCCAAACTTTTGCACAAAGACCGAAACGCCCAACTTTTGTTTGTCGCTTCCAAAAGTAGGGAGAGCTTCTTACAGATGACGTCATACCGAACCAAGAATTGGAAAACGGAGATACCCACAAAACTTAAACAACAACCTTTATACAGATGTCGATAGTTTCTCACAAAGGGAATCGCGAACGAGTTCATTGCGGGTAAAAGTGATAAGTCACGGAACTTTGTAAAGGCCAAGGTACGGTCGGCAACAGTCTAGGATACACCATGGTAGCTCTTGCCGCGCGCGGCGTAAGGGCGCTAATCGAAGAATAGTCCCAGCGTGTGGCCGACTGTACTTTTTGACGTATTTCCTGCTGGTTTTGGCATGGCTGGCCATATCGATGTTTTACAGTCTCCAGCTAATAGGAGAGATAATCTAATAGGTGATGTATTAAGGCTGGGAGTTGGTAGGCTGATAGAGTTCACTGAGTCTGGGTTTTTTTTTTATGCCGATTGCAGTTTTTTTTTTTTTACTTCGAAACCATAAGTCAAATATATGGTCACTACATAAAATAATCTGTTTTTTTTTGTACTAGTTTGAACAAACGAAAAAGTCTCTTTCAGAGCTGTATTCTGTTCTGTGCTTTAGGTTATCTGAAATAGCCCAACACACAAATGTCCCACTAGTTGGAATGTTATTAGTCAGATGTAAAGCTAGATAAAAATTAAGTAAATTGCCTAACTATTGGCAATCAATATTTTAGGTAATTTCCAGCTTTTTTACCGATTTCATAAAATTATTTTTGTTTTTACCGACAGAGAAAGTTGTGAACAATGAGATGTTTAAGGTTGTTTTTAATATTTCCAAAATGCTGGTCCAGGGTTTATACAAGGTGTTGCAAAAGTACCTAACTCTTTTTACAGGGTAATAGCACCCGGTGATAGGGATCACAACCTAGATTTTTTTTTTGCTCTATGACGTTCCGCTAATTTTTTAATTAATAAAATGTGAACGACGTGGCGGGAGAAAAGTATTTTTTAAATATTGTCTTCATTGACTTTCACAATTTTTTAACAACTTAAACCTATGTAAATGCACCTACACGCACAAACATATTTTTAAATTTGAGCTAATGACAAAAACAAAAAAGTTATGAAAATTTATCAATTTTGAGGTTATAAAATAAAAATTGAATTTTTCAACTTTCTTGTTACAGATTTGACATCCTGTTGACCAGTAGGTTACACCCTGTAAAAGAGTTAGGTACTTTTGTAACACCTTGTATGATGATTTCATGCCCTACACTACACCATACAGGAAATGCACCGTGAATTGTGACCACTTTTGGCGAGAATCGATTGCATTCTTAAGTTCTAGGATCTGGAATCCAAACCTTAGGTCTCAAAAATAGTTAAGCCTCGCGTTGAGAAATTGCAGGAGCGTTTTTTGGTAAAAACGCGTTAAAAAAGATATGTTTTTTTTTCCATTGGCAGCGCTAGTCGTGAGACGTATTTCATCTTAAACGGTCATTTAAATATCAGGGGCATGGACTAGTACCCTGCATTCTTACATTATGAGGGTTATTTATTGTTGTGCTTAAAATGTTATGCGGAGGAGCAAAAATTCCATGTCGGGGACCAAAATTTTAATATATGATTTATTTTTTCAGTGTAGGCTAACATCCATGCATCATTGAGCCCGGCTGGTTAGAGTCAGTAACCATGTCACGACTGTTAAAACATTTCATGAAAAGTAACAAAAAATTTCATCACATACCTACAAAAACAAAGATAAATAATACGTATCCGCACAATATGTGACTCTTACCACGGGTGCTAATAAAAACAAATCGTGATAAGAAACCCACTTTATTGGAATAATACTTAAGTATCGTTCTGTCTCGTTATTTTGTGAGAAATCTGCAGAGAGAGAACGATACTTAAGTGCTAGATAAGCGAATTTCTCAATTCAGAATTCGGCAGTATGTATGTAGTAAATTAAAGTGGCTAAACCAGTAAATTAGTCAAATTCATTGTGATATTTGAGCTAAATTAGCAGCGCTTCAGCAAGGTTCTTGTTTAGTACAACACGAAAGCTAAATAAAACTGGTCAGATCCCAAAAACGCTCCTGTGTGTTAGCTTCTATTCATTTGCTGGTCAGTCACAATCATGTAAGAACCTCTTCTGTGTTCGCTTTTGTAATCCGGTTTAAAAATACATTTAATTAAACGCGACTGCCCTTCCCAGCGTCTGCGATGGTCAGCGTTCCCCGAGCTAAGGTTTAGCGTGGCAAATCCCTCGAATTTCCATTTTAACTCTGTTTATTAAATAAATGAACAAAAAATACGAGACTTCACTTCACTTGCACACAGAATAAATACGACGGTAATGCCACTCCTTTCTGAGTGTAAAAGCAAAGAGAATTGTGAAAGAGTCGTGAGAAAACCCGCGGCGGTTGATTGCAAATCAAATCAAATCAAATCAAAATGCTTTATTGTCCAGTCAACAACCGAAGAATAATACAATACAGTGGAAAAATCTAAGCTAAGGAATTAAATAAAAATAAAGATACACACACAATAACATACTTAGATGCTGAATTGACAATTGGTCAACGTGTGTTGTTGACTGCAAAAGGATGCATGCTCAGCATATGCTGCGTATGATGCCATATGAGGTTCATTAGCAGCGCTGGTTTTCAGCAGGCCCCTGTTTCTCTTAATGGAGTTACATGGTGCGGGCTCAAAAAAAAAACTCTTTCTTAAAAATATTTCTTACATTCAAGCTGCCCGAATTTACAAATTAGTCCAAACAAGTCTAATAATTGGAAAATTAAATTAAGTTTCAGATTGGGATCAACAATATAAGTTGCAGTTGATTGATAAAACTGGGTCTCAAGTATGTTATTGTTTGGTTTATGATAAAGTGTTATTTGCGAGTAGAACTTTATTTTTTCTTGGCTAATGGCATTAGTCTGCCATTGCTATTAGAGCTGTAGATTTGTCGTAAAACCATAACAATAGACTTGAAGCTCTGAACATTGAGATGATTTCTGCATTCATACCATATTTTTACCTTGTACAGTGATTGTGTTTACTCCGATCCAACCCCTGTGTTATCTAAAATATCCACCGTAAATACATATTCCGATTTTAAATGTAAAAAAAAAGTTTGTTCATGTCAATAAGGGCTATTTTTTAATCTGTTGACGCTCGACGGTTGAGTGTATTTTTTAGAAAACAGAGGCGCTGATCCTTAAAAGCAAGATTTAAAAAAAGTTAAAACTAAGTCAATGCTAGGTGTGTCGGTCCAACGCTTGTAGGACAACTTTACTGTAATTGTTGGTCGACCCTGTTCCAAAATAGTACAAATATAACAATACACAAATCGTAGGGAAATTCAAATTCAGAGACGCGTCAAGCGAGCCAGCACAGACAATCGAAGTAGAACAACTCAGTCCTTGTGGCCGTATTTATTTTGTGCTCCAACTGGCAGACGACAAAGTGAGATTAATGCTTTGAACACCGCACCAACCCGAGGCCTGTTTCTACCGACTATGATTAAAAAAAAAAATAGAAGTTAAAAACTAAAACCCGACTACTAAAAGGCTTAAAACAAGACCTGTTTATCCTTAAAATAGACTCATAGATAATATAATTAATCGTAGTCGGAGGCCATCGGTTTATCAAATGCGAATGTGGTGTCCTCCGACTACGATTAATTATATTATCTATGAGTCTATTTTAAGGATAAACAGGTCTTGTTTTAAGCCTTTTAGTAGTCGGGTTTTAGTTTTTAACTTCTATTTTTTTTTTGAGCTTTTTAGTAAGTCATTTTGGACGATCACCAAGAATAGAACCAAGAAGGGCAAAAAAAACACATTATTGAATTTTTTGTTCTATTTGTTATGTTGAAGCTACATGTGTTATACATTTTTGAAAAGGTCTTTTAAAGCCCTTTCATTTGATACCCATGACGATGGTATCCGATAATTTTTATTTTTAGGTCCATCACTTTAGGGCGCAGCACAGCAGCCATCTTGATTTTGAAATGAAAATTAAACTATCCTATGTTACCTGGGTGATTAAGACGAATCCAGCGACACCTCATTTGTTGAAATCGGCCGAGTAGTTTAGGCTCTGCGAGGGAACAGATGAACACACAAACATACATACATACATACATACATACATACATACATACATACATACATACATACGCTGCTAAAATCATAACCCTCCTTTTTGCTTCGCGTAGTCGGGTAAAAAGTAACTGGAGTTTAAAATGGAACAGTGGCGCGGAAAATGCTAATCAAAGCTTTTGCAAGTATAGAGACAGACGAGACCGGTAAACGAGTAGTTGTTGTGAATTAATGTTTTGTCATCATGTAAACTTTATATATTTTTTGTAAAAATTATCACTTTTCAT
Source organism: Zelleria hepariella (assembly GCA_949319315.1). Classification (NCBI taxonomy): domain Eukaryota; kingdom Metazoa; phylum Arthropoda; class Insecta; order Lepidoptera; family Yponomeutidae; genus Zelleria; species Zelleria hepariella. The sequence continues at coordinate 4,310,564 of OX439392.1, read as the reverse complement.
AATATGCGAGATGACGACTGAACTGTGGGCAGTTCAATTAATATTACTTACTACGAATTAACCTACAGTAAGAAAGTGATAGATATGATATCCAACTTTTTATCTTTTTCCTAACAGATAGCTTTAAAAGGCTGTTCACTCACTGACACATAACACATTTAAAAACCCTTAATTACGAACCCAAATTTCAGAAAAAACGACCTCTACACAAATATCCCTCAAAATGTCACAGTTTTGATAAGGGTTTAAAACAAAACAATTTCATTTGATACGTCTTGATTATCATCTTGAGATTTTTTGGAAATGTGAACAACTCTATCGAAGGGTGGAAGGCACCAGAAGACAGGGAAAACCACCGATGCTATTGACTGAACTAAGACTACTGGATCAACACTCTATAAATGCACACGAGCAACCTCTAACAGAGAGAGTAATGGCAAGGCATCGTAAGGCACGCAACATCAGCCATTGATGGTACTAAAACGCCTATGTGTGGACCACAACAACTCTAACAAGAGTGTAATGACGAAGGAGAGGAAGTATGATACTATAAAGACGACGAATAAAGGTTAACCATGAATTTTAAAACGCCGATTAATCGCGCACTGTAAAACCAGCCCCAAAAGGGACACTGCAAACACAAACAACATTCATTGTTTACTCTCACTAATCGACATCGGCATGTGGTGTAATCGAAATGTGGCCCGGCCGCGTGAAATGTGGCCTGATGGTGTGAAATATGGCCCAGTTGTGTGGAAAGGTGGACCGTTGTTTTGGGCAGTTTCCTATGTGCTGCAATCTGCATCTGACAACTTAGATCATTGGAGCTGCAAAGATGGTCTTATTTGGTTTATTCATCCATCATCATCATCATCATCAGTCTGTTGACACCCACTGCTGAGTAAAGGCCTCTTTATGCTCACGCCTACGCTTACGATCCTGTGCCAGATGCAACCACTGCTTTCCGGCTAATCGGACCATCTGGCTGATGGTCTCCCAACCGATCTGTTCCCCTCTCGAGGTCGCCATGCCACAATGGACTTCGTCCATCTACCATCAATGCGTCTTGCCAGGTGTCCCGCCCACTTCCACTTCAAAGACGTTATGTATGCGTTTATCAAGGTCTCTCACTTCTGTGCGGCTATTCGTCCAATCCACATCATTTCACAAACGTATGTGACGTGTGCTAATACTTCTTTTATATAATGTGTTACAGTAAATTCTTGTCAAATTTTAGAGGATTGTTGAACTCATCGATACAAGTCAGAATCAGCAGTAGTTACGGTCTGCTAGCTCCCAGTTTCCGGTATTTTTCCATTGAATCGAGTCTATCTGTTATGCTTTGACAAACGTTAGTGATTAATTACTCCACCATCGTCGAAGCGAGTCAATAAATCATTTATCTTTGTGTTATTTACACGACCAACGTATAAAAGCTCTAATTAATTTCATCGTTCAGCTTTGGAATCTTGTACACACAACACAATGATCTATCACTGAAATATCGTCTACTAAATAATTTTATTGTAAGTCAACTAAGTCCTGAATATTTTAATCATTTATAATAAGTTGAAAAAATTCACTCGGGACAGGACTTGAACCCGCAACCTCTCGCATACCGTGCAGGCGCTCTACCAATTAAGCTAACGAGTCAAGTAACTGTCGATGCGAATTTCTTCAACTAGTCTCCATCTAATGGATAGGGGGCGCCACCTCGCGTGATTAGTTTGCACTAATCTACACCAACCTTATAAATGATTAAAATATAGCACGGGTTAGTGCTTTAGAAAAAAACAAAAAAGTGGTAAGTCCTGACTCTTCCCGAATATGGGTTCAGACTTGTCCCTCTCGTTCACTCTGCCTAACATATCGTCATTAAACTTCAAAATCTAAGTATCTGAGTACTTTTGAAAAAAAAACTGTCTACAACCAGCGAAATAACACTTTACACCTTACTTTTTTCAGCCTTGCTATCCTTGCCAACTTTCATATTTCAGTCAAATGACAAATATGTTGAAAATTCCACTAACGACGTAAATAGTTAGCCACCTTTTAAGCTCCCTAACTAGTCAACTGAATCAAGTTTGCAATTCAATGATAGCTTTGGAGCAGTTTCAGTGTTTTGAGAAAACTCGCCCCCACGCTGTCCCAAATCCGGCTTCAAATCTGCACCGCAATCGATAGGTTTAGCGATCAGCGTTGAAAGAGAAAAACTGGTTTGGTTCTAACATTATTCACCACTTATCGTAAAACTACTGCCATAATTTTACTATCAACATTTAAGTCCTTAAAAGTAAAATGTAGCCTCTACAATTATTGTACATGTCCCACTAGCTGGGAAAAGGCCTTCTCTCAGAGAGAGAGTTAGGTACTTTTATCCTATCATATTATTTTTATTGTGCATCTGCTGCTACTTGTGTTTTCGCTCTCAGCCATGTCCATTCAAAGGTTGTCTGGAAGAAATCGTTATTAGCGATAAGACCGCCATTTGTTTGTCCTTTTATTTTTGATACGTGTGGAGCCAGCTGAGCCTGTCTTTCCTGCGGGCTAGGTCGACTAAGCTGTCAGGATGGTATAGGTGCTGGGCAAGCCTACTCTATATAGAACAATGTCCCAGGCACTGCAGCGCCGAGTGGTCTCTTCACCCATCTAGTGTGAGTGAAGGTGCCACTGGACGCTGTATAAATCATCTCATTACGTAGATGCAAAGGCCTTAGTTTTTTTATTTTTAATAACTAATATGGAAAATTATTTCTGTTGTACATGTACAATGAAGAGTTACTTACTTACTTATCGAACAGAGCAAGTGCCCAGGGTATGCACAGGCGAAATCAATAATGACAATGTAGTATGATTGATGGAACAAATGACCGTCCGCATGATGTATGCGAGGGCCGAGAGTTGCGCCCTCCGCGCAATAGTTGATTGATAGCAGACACCATCTATCAATATTTCTTAATTCATTGTTGTGCACGGCGATATTTCACCGGTGGCGTGGGTGGACGGACAAAGCCTGAACCACAGTAGAGGCAGTATTTCAGCTACATAGAAACGGCCGAAATACACCTTCAAACCTACGCGCCTCGAATCTCGATGTCTCGGAACGCTATGTTTTGGTAGTAACTGTTTCAAATTGTCAATGAAAACATAGGTACTTATTTTATATTTTAGTTAGCAACACCGTCAAAAAAGATCATCGGTCAAGTGTGTGAAAAAATGTCTGTCTATTCTATTGTCTCTAAATAATGAAAATACAAATACTTATTTCAAGCCAAATACAAGGTGTTACAAAAGATGCTAACTCTTTTTACAGGGTCATGGTACCTAATGATAGGGATCACAACCAAAATACTTTTTTAGCTCTATGACGTCCCGTTGATTTTTAAATAATTAAAATGTAAGCGCTGTGACGGCGGAAAAGTATTTTTTAAATACTGTTTCCATAGAATTTTACTATGTTTTAACAGCCTGAAACTATTAAAATACAACTAAGCAAACAACCATATTTTTTAATTGGAGCTAAATCCAAAAACAAAAAAGTTTTGAAAATTTTACAATTTTGAGGTTATAAAAAAAAAGTTGTGTTTTCAACTGTTTTTTTGCAGATTTGTCATTATGTTGACCAGCAGATTACACCCTGTAAAAAGAGTTAGTATCTTTTGTAACACGTTGTATATCTCTATCTCTTATTAAATAATCTCTCCGAAAACCTGCTAAATAAATCGAAAATGTACAACCCAAACTACAAAAGTAACTTTTACGTTCCGGTAACTTTTGAATGGAAGTTACCAACCGAGCGGCGAGCGGGCACGCAAGCGGCATGCGTACGGCAAAATTATTCCATTGGTCTAATGACGGCTACCGCGCTTGGATTTTCCGCTAGGGGCGCTAGTGAAGCGTGAGGTCAAAAATTACACTGTTTGTACTCTACGCGGGGTGATTTTGAATTAGTATAGTGTTGTGAATATTTTGCAATTCCTAAGATTCATTAAGGCTCGGTATAAGGCTAACTAGCGCCAACAATGTTAAAAAAATCATATCTTCCTTTAGAAGAAGTTTCTGGAAAAATCCTAAGATGAGCCTATGCGCCATGCTTTTCTAGATTTTTAAGTGTAGATACCCTCTTCGAAATTTACTTTTAAGCTAAAAAATTTTCGATAACCGCCAAAAGCGGCCGTTTTTGGCGGTTATCGAAAATTTTTTAGCTTAAGACTAGGAATTGAGTTGGGTACCTACACTTAAAAATCTAGAAAAGCATGGTGCATGAGCTCATCTTAGGATTTTGTCAGAAACTTCTTCTGAAGGGACATATGATTTTTTCTTAGCCTTAAGGCAAATAGTTGTTGTGGCGCTTGCTTTGAACAGTTTTATCTTTCGAAAAATTGTGTTCTAATTTTTATTTCGACAAAACTGGGCTTGCTTAATATGTTATATTGGTACAGTAAATGTTTTTTTTTTATATCCGAAGAACTAACTGTGAGAGCTATATTAATTTTAGGACCTTACTCGACAGGGGCGCCACCTAGTGATCACTAAAATGGTAGCCCGCATTGAGCACATCATATTAAATTTGTACAGAGGACTTTGAAATGCTATAGATTATAAACGCACGACTTTTTTTTCTCCAAAATTCCGAATGATATTGTGCTTCAACTGACAAACAGTGTCTGACTCATGTATATTTTTTCATGAATTACTTCATAACCCAGGTTGTACTGAACTTTTTTAATCGGTCCTTGTAGTATCAAGCTATGACCTTGTAGAGAGGGTAAAATCAACTCGAAGGCGAGAAAGATTATGCCAGTGCAGATGGTCTGTCTCAGACTAAACCAGTTTAAACCAGTAGTTAAATACTAACCCACTAACATATTCCATGTGTTTCCCAGGTCTCACAGAGCAGTCAGAAAGTAAGCTACAGCTATCGAAACGCATGACTTTACTCTTTACTCTTCACCTAGACATCACTTGGACCATATTCATCCTAAAAGAACACTTCACTACTTAACTTCAAAGTCACATTTACCTACTGGCTTTTTTCGCCTGTTACCTACTTTGTAGTTTTTGAGTATGAACACTGGAGATTTTAATGGAAAAATCTTTTAAAAAAATTTCAAGACAAACTTGACTTAAAGTTTTCTTCGTTTATATTTCCCAATATAATTCTTTCTGTGTTCATATTCTCAGTAATTTCCTAGTTCACGAAATCATACATACCTAATATTGCAACAACATACTTAAAGTAGTTACCTGTTATGAAACATTGAATGTAGGTTTGAATTCAGTCCTAAATCACTGATTATTACAGACCTACAATCAGAAACGTAGATTGGCTTTAAAATTCCAAATTATTCTAGAATTACAACTCTTTCATGCTTGTGGATATCGTTTTACATATTTAATTAACAATAATAATTTACTTTAATTTTTATCCCGCTACTAAAGTCCGGACGCCGACCAGAAATAATTCCGTACCTGTTAAAGCGTCTCTGTCACTCCCGCTTAATTATATTGCCATCTCCTCTCGGCCATTGCCTATCACGAGCGAGACGGCAATATAATTACGCTGGAGTGACAGAGACGCTTTAACAGGTCAATGCACGATTCTTTTTTCTGCTTGGCGTCCGGACTTTCATTATCGCCATCTTTCTTTTATTTCACTACGCAAATTTATATGGCGTAGTGAAATATTACCTAGCACTAATCAAAATATGTCGCAATATTGTGAATGTGATAGACATCACAGTTGATACTGTTGGAATACATACAACATACTGATGAGTTATCTGTTCCTTTGAGACAGAAATAAGTACAGAACCCTTTTAGTAGTGATATGCATAGCATGATAATGCACTACCAGAATTTTTGTTTCGAATTCGTAGTTCACGTAATTTCCATACCAACTATGTAAGATAGGCCGACTAAGCGCTCAGGATGGTATAGATGCTGGACAAGCTTACTCCACCTGAAACAATGTCCCAGGCACTGCAGCGCCGAGTGGTCTCTTCACCCATCTAGTGTGAGTGAAGGTGCCACTGGATGCCTTAGTTTTTTTTTTAGGTACACAAAAAACCTTTTACCCAGCAACAATGACAACTCAGGCAAGTCTTACAGTTAAGGGAACACTACTTCAAGATAAAACTTTCATCTCACTATCGGGTAGTGGCATCTCGCTTCACGTAGTGAAATAAAGCAAGATGGCGATAGCCGATAATGGGATAAAAAATTATCGTGACATTGTACTGCCCTAGCTAGTTTTTTATAATATCTTTCGCCACCTACCACACATAACTCAATGTTGAAATTTCATACCAAGTCATGTTTTTGATACTGTAGTTGAAATAGTTAATTTTACAACTTTACCATTACTTTATTATTTTGTACTTTCTATTTACTCTGGAAGTAAATGCACGACTCTATAAGCACCCATAATAGTGTTTGTTCGCAGGGAACTTTACAATGAAGTTTTAAGGGTAAGTACATAATATTCACAAAGCGGAAAGAAATTGCTGAAAAAGTAGTTCAAAGTCGCTCGCAATAAAGTATTATCTCCCTTTCCTTATTACTTTTCAAAAACATAAATGAACGGAAAAGAGGAAAACCAGCTAGACTTTTTTCAGCGCTGTTTTCGTAGCATTTTTGCGTTTAAATAAAAAATTACATTGTCCTTTGGCAATTATTCAAACTAGGTAAGTTACTTTTGCATAGCCACTTTCTATTCCTTAAAGTTACATTATATCCTCTCTTTGTCCAACCGGCCTCGAGCTGCATGCTACGCAGATAATAAAAACGTGTTATTGCCACCAGTAATAAAATAACAGTTTTTATTTTCTTGCATTTTTTTTTTTATTTATGTTTGCTTTTCCTAATTTCCCCCCTAATTCTTGGTGACCGAAATAACTTGCCGATGATTGCAAGCTGTATGTTTTTAAATTGTGTCGTTTCTGACAAATGTAACGAAGTCCGAAGAACCACAGATTTTTCAAAGAACAAATTATTCTTCATATCTTTGTAATTTGTGACGCAAATTAGGTATTTTTTGCTCGAGATCTCTTCGCTGTCTTATAATCTCCCTGAGGATCGCTTTGGACGTTCAGTTACAGTGCCTCAGAGTTGAAATGGCTTTGAGAACCCAAAACAATTATATCAAAAGGACACCTGTGAATTTATTCTGTTAGATTTACTCAAGGGTTCGGGGGATTTTTTATTTTTTTGCTTCCGTATCGTTTAAATAATCACTCCTGAGTCGAGTGTCACTTTACAAAATAACACCTTGTATAATTATCCGTCTAGTTGACACACAGAAGTGGCAAAAAAAAAATGATGGTCTTACACCCGACCAGTAAAACCAGCCCCCTTAGCACGCTGGCCTTTTGTCTACTCTCAACTGTCACCTTAGCCACTGTTAACTGTCACCTCAGTAGTGTTAAGTGGCTAAGGTGACAGTTGAGAGTAGACAAAAGGTCAGCGTGCTAAGGGGGCAGCAAAGATGGGAAGGTATAAATTGTGACAGCCATAATATTGGCTTATGTATTATGTCATTGTTTGCGGTAGAAATAGGCCAATATTCATTATTTATTTTTCTTTCCGAAGGAATTCATATCTCATTCTCACTATTACTTGTGGAACGCCCCTCGTATTATAATATCAAGTTTGATGTTTCATCGTTGAAAAGTTACATCCGAGCTATATTTCTGTATATTTTTTTACATGGTTTGAGAAAAAAACACCCTCTAAGTACTGACAGTTTATTAAGCAAATTCGTCCGCCTCACATAATAGGAGCGCGGCAATTTCCAGAAAACTTCGGGAATCTTCCACCGTCGTTCAAATAGGGTTATTCCAGAATCGGCCACCAATTTTTGTCACAAAAAACTGTATAGAAAACATAAATAACCAAATATACAGCTACATCAGTAGCTTTCCTAATTCTACGCGATATATTGTATTAAGCCTTAAATAAATAAATACGAATACAAATACAAATACATTAAGGATTCTTATTTGATGACTCGTTTTTTGCAAAAAAAACGCATCTAAAAAGAAGCTATGATTTTTTTAATCTGTCTCCTCTTAAATCAGCTAGCGCACGACGCACCATATCGATACAACCAGTATTTTATACCTACACTATTAATCCACAGTATCGAGCTTAGAAAGCTCCATACTAGGGCAGCAGCGGGCATTTTATATTATTGTTATGGTCGTAGGTACCGGAAGAATAAATTTAGTGGTAGAAACTCGATGGTTGAGTGAGAAACAATCCGCTGAAATGTAACTTATATATCTCCTCCCTACCTATTATTTATTCAAGTGTGACGAAATTTCGCACGAGGAATTTGTGTAACTTGACGCCCTTTATTTATCGCTCCCTTTGTTCGCCATTTTGTTGTCCTAATTAATGAGGTCTGTAAAAGGAAAAAATCGTAAGGGAACCTGCTTAGAACGAGGTTTTCAGTATACCCAGCAAAAAATGGCCTTTTTGGTCTATTGTAGATGTTGTATGACATTGTTTTTTAGGGTTCCGTACCCGAAGGGTGCCAAACGGGACCCTAAGCTATTACACTGCCTACACTGTCAGTCTGTCCGTCTATCCTAACTTTAAAGGGCTGCTGTATCTTTGGAACCTAAATAGGTAGTCAGGTGAAATTTTCCCAGATTATTTGTTATTATGGCGGATTATCCAATAAAAAAAATAATAATAATATTAAAAAATAAGGGGGTCCCCATACAAAAAACGTGTTTTTATACTTTTTGCGGCAATACATACAAACATCAAACTTGGTATGATTAAAGGTCTTGTTATGATATACCCCTAATAAAAAATAATAAAAATAGTCAAGCGTTAGTCGGACTCACGGATCGAGGATCCGTATTACCAGATTTTTTTAAATTGTATGGGTGTGCGGAACCCTCAGTGCGCGAGTCCCACTCGCACTTAGTCGGTTTCTAAATATACAGGATTTTTTTGTAGATCGTGATCGTTTTTGTTTTTTTGTACCTTGTTTTCCCTATGAACTATTTGGACTAAGCATGGTTTAGGTGCTGGACAATTTAAGCCTACCCCAACTACATACATACCCCAACTACCGTACATACGACGAATTTATAACAAGTAATAAGGTTAATTAACTTTATTTTTAATTCAGTGACTTATATTTTAATTTTGTCAAATTCTATTTTTATCCTATTACCTTATTAAGTATTGACTTAACTGATGTTTTTATTTTTTATTATAAACTATGACATTTGTTATGAAAATGTATATACTTTCCTACTTCAGATAATAAACAAATATTTTAAGTGACACTTATGAAACAAAATGTACCTACTAGGTATAATGAATGATAATATAATCGATTAATTGACTTGTAATGAAAACTATTAATAAATATCTGAATCTGAATCTGAATCTACAGTCTCAGGCTCCGAGTGGTCACTTCACTCATCTAGTGAGTGGAAGTAAACGACCAGACCAATTCAACGACACTTCATATTGTTATTGTAAGAAAACGGGATTCTTACCACGATTTATTTTCTTTTGAGTTCCCGATACCATGGTGCCTGCAACGGTGCCGAAATATCGGGAACTCAAAAGAAGATAAATCGTGGTAAGAATCCCGTTTTTTTTTTAATAATTATGTCTAAAAACCACGGAAGTTTTAAAAAGCATACTTCATATTTTGTTGAAATGGGTTCAAACGTTCAGGCTAAACATAGGAACAAATAAACGGACACGCCACGCCTGCAAGCATAGCATAAAGCTGGGTTAGAGCGTATCTATGGGTTTAAAACTCTGTATATCCCGCTCTACGTCAAACAAAAGAGTGTAATAACCCCATAGATATGCTCTATCCCAGACTTATGCTATGCTTCCTGAAGTCGGTTAAAAATACCGCAACCCCGGCTTTGAATTTAAATAGGTGGTGGTAGGTAGGTAATCGTATGAGGTAGTGGCCACCCCTGGTGTCAGAGTTTTTAGGCCACCCAAAGGGTCTCTGACATGGCTTAACGATTGTTATCAATCAACAACAACCGGGACCAACGGTTTAACGTGCCTTCCGAAGCACGGAAGCGCTCAGATATTATTGCCACTAGCGGTCACCCATCCATGGACAGTCCGCGGCCGTTGTTGCTTAACTTTGCCAATCGATTAAGAACGGCTAGTACAACTAGGCTGTGAGCGCTTCACTAGGTGGTTGATACTGTTAATTATCATCTCACTGCGGATCCGCCACTTTTTCTTCTTCGCTCACCGCTGCTGTTCAAACAATTTCACAATACATTGCTCCGCACTTCACCCGGCAGACTTGTGCCGCAAAATGTACAATGCAGACGCACAACTAAGTACCGCGATCTTCATTAGCATTATGAGACCACTTCTGCCCACTGATGAACATACATATTCCGTGAAAATTTCAAATGGCTACGTATTGCGGTTCCAAAGAGGACAGGGGGTCTCCCTGCTAAGACGAAGCCGATTACCATTGGCGATAATCGAAGTTTGATTTTTGAAAAACCCAGTTCATTTTACTCCCACCCAGTTAATTTTTCATAAATCGAACATCGTTTTTCGCAAATGGTAAATCGGCTTCGTTTTAGCCGGTAGACCCCCGGGTTGGGCTTCCGATCCATCCATTCAGTCGTTCCCTCAATGCTGAGGATCGTGACCATCATTGAAGGTGGCGGAGAGTAGAGTTCTCCATTGCGCTCTTTCACTCGCGATGTGGATCAGTTCGTGCAGGTGTTTTTGCGTGGCTTTGGGGTTATGATACGGAGCCCTAAAAGTAGCATTGCAAAGTATTGACAATAATAGAGAAACAGCTTTTTCATAGCCTGAACATCACGCCATCATTTTTTTTTTTATTTGTTTGAAATCTCTTTTGCTTCATTTTTCCTGAATTAATTTTCATGATTGTTTATCGTCACATAACACCTGGCTACATCTTTCCTCTTCTGCATTCCATTGTCCCTCTTCTTATAGAGTAACTATGCTCATGCGCACGGCGGCAAGACCTACCGTTAATAGGGATTTTTCCAAGTATCAAATTTAACAGCGATTCGTACTAAATCGCGTTATTAAATCTGTGGTTTATATGGAAAACACAGATAAATAGACGGATTTTGACAGTTATTCTATGTAACTATATTTGATGCTAGGAAAAATCCCCATTGGTCTGGGGCACCCTGTTTCGGCAGGGTCTCAGTAATAGTGTGCCTCCTTCATGACCAAAGTGGTCGGTATTGGGGCCGCTATAACAAAATCTCACAGTAGTCTTGGAGAGTGTCCCTGTTATTCGGTAGGCAAAGTTTTTTGTAAAACAAAACTACTGGACCAAATTAAAAAATATTAAAATTCGTTTCTCAATATTGTCAAAAGATAAGATTAAGCCAATAACGGACTTTCGAACAAAAAACTTTGCGTTCCGAATTAGCTAATCTTCTGCAATACGCTGGTGCTGACGCCGCGAGATCAGAATTAATATTCCCCCCTTGAAAGGAAGGAACAAGTTAATAGCCAGACAAAGCTCCGGCAGAGTGAATAGTTCTCGGACAAGAGAATACTTTGCTTCAAGTTAAGGGCAGGCGGTTAGTCAAAGCAATCTCGGTCATTCTCGGTAATGTTTTCGACTCGAGGTGAGTGAGATTTTAGGTACAGAAAGCCCGAAGAGGACACCGCAGATTTTTTATTCACAAAATAAAAAAAAAACGATGGCGCTTGCATCTACGTACTGAGATGGTTTATACAGCGTCCAGTAGTGGCACCTTTCGTCACACTAGATGGGTGAAGAGACCACTCGGCGCTGCAGGACATTGTTTAAGAAGGAGTAGGCTTGCCCGGCACCTATACCATCCTGACTTTTCCTTCGAGATGTGTCGAATGCGAGATTCCCGAGAATACCACAAGGACCTCGGAGGTTATGCTTTATCCGGTACTATATACGTGGCACACACCTTCTGTTTGGCTTGATGAGGCTGCGGCAAGTTGTCTGTTTGCGTTGAACAACAGACAGCTGTGTTTATTGTTTTGGCATCTGAACCGCAGAAGTTGCTACTGTATGATTTTTACTGTCAGTATTTTTTTTGCCACGGTTACGAAGTGGATGAATAACACGGGTTGTTCTTTTTTTTAAGTGTATTGAGTTGTTACACAAAAAATTAAGATTGTTTCTTCATCGGTCAACAACACCCATAATTTTTCTATATCTCATCTCTCTGGTCTATTCCGAGGTTGTCTGTAAGAGATCACTATTACCGATAAGACTGAATAGATTTTACACACACACATCAAGATATGTCTATGGTTTTAAAGTTATGTAGGTACCTTTTTTGAACAATAAAGAGTTCTATATCTATATTATTATGTATTTATCTATCTATCTTCATTAGTTTTATTCGTCCAATTATTTAACTCTACCTGGCGTCGATCAGTGCAACAGGAGGCTAACAGTCTTGGAATGAGCATATCCAAGCTGGAGATGAAGGCGCAAAATCGGCCAGACTGGAAAACTGTTTTAAGAGCCCTATGACCCTGATTGGGGATAAAAGGAACTGATGATGATGATGATGAATTATTTAATTTTAATTCTGCACTTCAAAATATAATTATTGCAAGCACCATTAAGCAATTTTATGCAAAAAGTACTTACTCCTGATAAGAAAAAGGTCTTCCCCTTAAATAATATTCCTCCGCTCCATCGGTCGTAATCTTTCGTCTCAGATAAAGCGGATAGTCAGGGAAATTCTCTCGCGCATTCTTCTCGTTGTTTTAATACCCTTTTCCTCTTATTTTCAATATTTTTTCACTTTCTTATGAATTTCCTTTCTTAATTAGAAACGACGGTATCCACATAATATTAATTAACTTTGAAACTAAAACATTATAACCAAATAGCAACCGACAATCTTAGAGAAACTTTGCCCTTTGCATCTACGTAATGAGATTAATTCTACAGCGTCCAGTGGCACCTTCATTTTGAGGGATGAAGTTTCAACCCGCGCGTTTTCTGCGCGTTTTCAACCCGGTTTATTTGCTGGAAAATAGCTCTTATCGAAATAAAATTAAAATTATAATTCCTGTAAATAAACCAGTTTTGACAAGCAACTGTGTGGATTTTTTTACAGAATAAGCACACTGCTCCTATGTTATCTAAAACTCCACTGAATGCATCTACTGGTTAGAAACATTTTTTTTTTTTCATTTCATTTATTGCGATCTTCCGCTCGCTGATTGCGATATATTACAAATTATTACAGATGTTATGTATTATAATCGAGTACTAGTGTAATTTTACCGATGGCGGCATGGCAATTAATAATTGAACGAGCGAGCGAAGCGAGCGAAGTTCTCCGAGTCTACTGGAACAATCCGGCGTTTGTATGTATGTATGTATGTATGTATGAATGTTCGTTCGACGATAACTTGAGTAACTTTAGTCGGATCGTCATGAAATTTGGTAGGCAGGTAAATGAGGCCAAGAGAATTTTTAAGTTCAAACATGAGCCAAATCGGTCGAGGGGTTGCCGAGATATGGGGTCGTTAAGTTTATATGGGGTCGCGAGTTCACAGTTCGGGGCGAACCACTAGTTATCATAATTATAAATTATATTAAAATTAACAAAATCATTATTTATAAAGAATCATTATAAAATTAGAATAAGAAAATGTTAAATTAATGTTAAAATATGAAATTAATGTCATACATGAAAATTTTTACCTATATAAAAATGCTATAACACGTAAAATTGAGATTACTTAAAATTAGAAAATAATTTACAATAATCATAAAATTCTGTCAACGTATATGGACACATAAGCAGTAAACACTTTTTTAAATCCGTCAAAATCAAAACGCATAAACCTATTTTGACATCGGAAGTGGATTTTTAGGTGATTTTTAGCCTAATACTCGTAGGCACCCAAGAACCCTTGAAGTAATCGGAGCGGCGGGCAAAACTAAGTAATTCAGAACAAACTCAAACTCTCAAACTCATTTTTTTTAATTCAATATACAATACTTTATCAAATTATTTACATAGAACGTCAAATCTAAATTAATTGAATGAGCGAGCGAAGTTCTCCGAGTCTACTGGAACAATCCGGCGTTTGTATGTATGTAAGTATGTATGTATGTAAGTATGTATGTATGTATGTATGTATGTATGTATGTTTGTATGTATGAATGTTCGTTCGACGATAACTTGAGTAAATTTGGTCGGATCGTTATGAAATTTGGTAGGCGGGTAAATGAAATTAAAAGAATTTTTAAGTTCGAACATGAGCCAAATCGGTCGAGGGGTTGCTGAGATATGGGGTCGCGAGTTCATAGTTCGGGGCGAACCACTAGTATTATAAAAAGTCAAAAAAGTACCTATTAGATACAAAAAAGTGGACTCTCATATTTCGGAAAGAAAAAAATATAATTTAGTTCGAAATGGATTGAATCGCGATTATTTCAGTGGTAAAAACAATTATCGCATTTCATCATAAAGTTTAGTGTCGGTAATATTGGTTTCGAATAATTAAAAGCTGCTGAAAGAGAATTGGGTAATTCTCTGCGGACAAAACCATCAACTGTGTGGATTTATAAAGCTTGCAGTGATACTCACAATTGAATTGAAAATTGAAATTGAAAAAATATTTATTTCGGGAATATCACAAAATAAAAACAAGCAAAATAAGAGCACAATAAACAAGCACAATCACACTAGCCATCTAGTGAAGTGACCATTCGTACGCAGTGCCTGAGACTTGTTTTTAGATGGAGCAGGCTAGCCCAGGCATTCTCTGAAGTTAGTCGGCCTAGTTTATGGTCAATACGTGTGGTTCCAACTAAGCCGCAGGTTTCCTCACGATGTTTTCCTTTACATTTAGCGAGTGGTATGGCTGGTTCATGCTACAATTACTTAAACGTTTCGTTAAATTACCATTTACACAGTTGCAAACAGCTAAACTTCTTTCACTTGCGCTTCGTGTTACTAGAGCAGCGATTCCCAACCTTTTTTACCCCCAACCCAAAAAGAGGGAAATTATAAGTTTGACCGCTATGTGTATGTGTGTGTCTGACTGTTTGTCTGACTGTGGCACTGTAGCTCTTAAAAAGGTGAACCGATTTGGATGCGGTTTTTTTGAACGAGCGAGCGAAGCGAGCGAAGATCTCCGAGACTACTGGAACAATTCGGCGTTTGTATGTTTGTATGTATGTATGAATGTTCGTTCGACGATAACTTGAGTAAATTTAGTCGGATCGTCATGAAATTTGGTAGGCAGGTAAATAAGGCAAAGATATTTTTTTAATTCGAATATGAGCCAAATCGGTCGAGGGGTTGCTGAGATATGGGGTTGCGAGTTCATAGTTCGGGGCGAATTACTAGTTTATTTGAAAGCAGATTGTGTAGCTAGTATTATTAAAATTTGTTAAGCCGTTTATGAGTAATTTACCTACAAAAATAACTGCGACGACTCGTTTAGAACCAAATTCTATAATAAATAGGTAGGTACTTGAACTTGGTCCGCGGACCCCAGGTTGGGGAATCCTGGACTAGAAAGAAAATTTGTCAGTAATCAAATTCCGAAGCGGAATTGGCTCGCGCCAACAAGTTTTAAAGCGCTAACTTCTCTAGATGTTCATCAACTTCCTATTAGACGGTGGGAATTCAATTTCAGTAGTTCTTTCTAGACATTATTTGAATGCAAAATGTTAAGTTTTTTTTGTTTAAAATACTTAGTCTAAGAAAAATCTAATCTTAATCACGGTAGTAGATTTTTTGGAAATTCCTATAATGGCCTAGAAATTAGAAACAAGAACACAACGTATTTTTGCACAGAAACGACAGATTTTTGCGCTAGCAATCAGCAATTTCTTCGTATAACTAAGCAAATAATAGCAAAATGAAAATAATAGCAACGACATGCTTAAGTAACTGGAGAGCTACTGATAAATCGACCGCATACAAGGCTTTTCAGAGTCTGGAAAATAGAATTGCAGATTTGGATAAAATACCCAAAAAAACTTTCGCCACAATTGACACTGGGATGGGAATATCTTTTGTTGTTTCAATTCAACTATTCGGATGTAAAAGAATAGAGGTCCAAGGCAAATTGAAATTGAGTCAACATGACATAAAGGCATTTTGACCTTCGGTCGTTGCGGACCTATGACTTTGTCTTTGCCTAAATTTTGGTGCAATAAAAAATTTATTAAAAAAAAATTAAGAAAGGGTACATTTGTACTTGATCCTACCACACGGTGCAGTTCGATTTAAACAGAAAACCATGTGGGGATTAAATTCGTTTAAAACCAAGAATAGGTAGTAGAAAGTTTCCAGTGTCAAGCACAAAGATTTATGAGCAAGAAAGTCTCTAAGTTCAGTGGAAGGAGTAATAATTCATCCCGCGCCAACCGGCCAGTCGCGCTGAAAAATTAACCCTGCGCCACAAAATAAATAGCACGGAAGCATATACCTTGTAGCCACTAACATACAGAGATTGCAATAACCCTAGTTTGCTACTCCACTTGTATATTATCCCGTAAGTTAACACACAAGCAGCATCTGCCAGGCATTAACAACCGTAGCAAAATAATAATAATGGCTTAGCAACGGCGGAGCTACGGCATAGCCACAGTGTAACAATGGCTTCGCAACGGCGTAGCCACAGCGTAGCAATGGCTTCGCAATGGCGTAGCTACGGCAAAGCCACAGCGTAGAAATGGCTTCGCAACTGCGTAGCTAAGGTGTAGCCGCAGCGTAGCAATGGCTTCGCAACGGAGTAGCTACGGCGTAGCCACAGCGTAGCAATAGCTTAGCTACGGCGTAGCCACATCGTAGCAATGGCTTAGCAACGGCGTAGCTACGGCGTAGCCACAGCGTAGCAATGGCTTAGCGAAGTTGTAATAAATAAATATACTATATGGATGTCGCCAAGTAGTACGTTTATATGGATGTCGCCAAGGTTTTAACGCGTTAATTTATTTACGACATCACTAATTTAATGACATTAGACTGTTGGTTATTTTGATACAGCAAACCGGTTATAGGTATTTAGCTTCTGAAAGCCGCAATATCTTCAAGGTTCAACCGAAGCATTATCCGCAGCCAATTCAACCGCAGCGTGGCGGGAAAGCCCATTTTCCATAGTTATTTAAATTTTGAAGCGTAACTGAGCAAATTTTGTTCTGCTATTTTGGTTTCACGACAGTAATTCTTTTCATTATTGTAAACTACAAAACAACAATAATATTAGGCTGATTTTGTTTTGTGGTCGAAAAACCTGTGGTAGGTATGTACCTACTGCCCAAAAAACTAGTTTTATGAGGATCACATAATCAGCTGAATTCTTGTTTCTTTTGTCGTCTAGAACAATACAATTTTAACAATACAGTAATACAATTTTACTATCTTGAAAAAAAACCGCTGAACAAAAATGGCTCAGTTTAACCACAACATTGAAAAATACGTGAAAATTGTTGCATTTACGCCACGCTTCTTTAGTTGACCCAGAGCAAAACAAATGTGATAAGGAAACCACACACTAGGTATAAGTTACGATAGAAGAGAAGCGTAGACAAAAACATAAAGATCGGTAGGTATCGGTGCCCTAACTCACGTTTTATCGCTGGCACGGTGCTTAGCTAAATATAGTACTAGTCCAACCAAGCTGAAGTGTATTAAAAGCTCGATATTCTTTTATATTGACGCTGAGTTTTTCCGGCTGCTCTAAAAATAAACTCCACCGATTACAATAGAATCCACCGATTCCCGTACATTATCAAGCTGTTAACGGTTGTCAGTTTGACATTCGGCTCACGAAATGTACGAGGGAAGATCAAAGTACGAGAGCCGAGAGTACGAGAGCTACGAGAGCTATGCCTGCCAGTATTATTTTTTTCTTACCAAGTATTATGTCGTTCTCACTACTTTTTGATCTCCCCTCGTAAATGACGCCATCCCTTCATTGCTCTCTATCTATTTTTCACTTGGCTGAGATTTTCTAAAAAAGGACGTTCGTTATCTATGCAATTTTAAATGGTCTCGGACAAGCCATCTGCGTCCCAAATTAAGATCGGGACGGGTCTATCACAGGCGGCTAATGCATGAGTAATGTCCCGCCTTAAAAGAGTTTTAGAACTCCATTTCATTTAAGGTTCAGCAAACGCGAAAATCTTTTCGTGCATCATTAGGGGGAACATTTGTAAAGCTCACGTTCATTAAATATTTAGCTAACTCTCTACACTCTGGGGGACCCCAGTTAAGTGTTTAGGTGTAAGAAAAAATAAAAAAACAAACACAAAACGAGCTTATTTTAGAGCTTATTTTGTAGCTTCAGAATAATATTTTAGGTAGGTTATTATTTTCATATCTAAATGAATGCTTAATTTGGCGCAAAGAGACTTGTATAATATCTAAATTAATATTATTCAGCACTTAAAACTCATAAAAACTCGACCAAGTACCTAAGTACTTATTTAAATAAAAAACGGTCTGAATTCCAGCATTTAAAAACTTTGGCTGTCGCGACCGAGGAGCGGTCGAAATGTCTAATTAATTGAGAATTTCAAATTCCAACGTTGCGGATTCAGTTCTGGGGCATTGTTCCTCGGTTAGGCCAACGTTTGGCGCGACGGTGTATTAAGGTGGGACGTTTGGCGCATCGGTGTATTAAGGTGGAATTCTGCCGATTATGTGTTCTGGTCTTCAACGAGTTTTTTGGGCAGTGCCACTGCTTTGTCGACCTGAACACATAATCGGCTGAATTATTGTTGTTCTGTTGTTTGCAATAATGAAAAGTATACTAGGTATGTTGTAACGAAAAATGTAACGACAAATCGCTGAACAAAAATAGCTCAGTTTAGCTACAAAATGTAAAAAACTGTGAAAATTTTGAATTTCCCGCCACGCATACGACAAGTTTTTTGGGCAGTGCCACTGCTTCGTAGACCAGAACACATAATCGGCTGAATTATTGTTGTTCTGTTGTTTACAATAATGAAAAGAATATTTTTTTATTGCCGCGAACAAAAAATCGCTGAACAAAAATAACTCAGCTTAGCTACAAAATGTAAAAAACTGTGAAAATTTTGAATTTCCCGCCACGTTGCTATCGTCCAACCTTAAGGCCGGCTTGCTGAACGGCTGGGATTTACCACCCTGCTGGCGACTGATACTTGGGAACTAGGGCTTTGCCAAATGAGAAATTGGGTGCCAATCGGGTAGTTTGGTTTCACGTACTTTCAGAGTTTCTGCGTCTAAACATTCTGAGCGTATCTTGCGCCGCGAGTGCGCAAAATACGGGACGGAAACTACGTTGTGTGTGGCTGTAGACGCTGAAAATACGCACGGAGCGCGCGAATTTTCTAGGCCCTTATACGCTCGAGCGCAACCACGTATAATACGCGTGATGAGGCCATGCAGGAGTGTTATGTTGCATGATGCATACGCGTAACTTGTCTTAAGTTCAACAAAAGTAACGTGGCGAAAAAGTACAAATTGTACAGTTTTTTTTTTCAAGTTTGTAGCTTTATTTACCTATTTTTACGAAGCGGTTTTTGTTTAACGACGGCGGTAATTTTTTATTTTTATTTTCCTAACGACAAAACACAGTACACAGTACAGTTCAGACATCAAAGATTAATGTACGTAGCATTAAAGAACGTGACACCCGAGTCAAATTACACCTTAGTACTAATAACGAACTATCTCGATTAAAAGATACAACCTCCCAACCTGATATCACAAACATCGAAGAAACGTGGAGCAATTTCCGAAATGCTATCGTGGAAACAGGCAAAAGTGTGTTAAAAATGTCACCAATGCAAGCGAAGAAGGACTGGATGACTTCAGAGATACTCAACCTAATTTCAACCAGAGGGGAACTCAAAAATAACCACCAACAGTATAAAGAAATCCAAACTGTAATAAGGAAGAATATAATTGAAGCAAAAGAGAAATGGATGGAAGAAAAATGTCAGGAGATCGAATACTATCAGGCAAAGTATGACTCATTCAACATGCATAAAAAGATCAAAGAAGTACTAGGTAAGAGACATAACACCAAGACTCAACTTACACTGATGCATGAAGATGGCAAATTCGCTTTCTCGGTAGAAGAAAAACTCCTAATATGGGAGTCTTATGTAAGAACCTTATTCGAAGATACTAGAACTATCAATGTCTTAGCGACCACTGAAGAATCAGGCCCCTCGATAATCGAGTCGGAAGTATCTCATGCCATTCGACTCGCAAAACGAGGGAAATCCGTTGGTTCGGATGAAATACCAGTGGAAATATTACAAGAAATTGATGAGTGCAACTTAGACTATCTGACAAAATTCTTCAACACCATCTATGAAACCGGTAATATACCGAGAGACTGGCTGAAATCAACGTTCATAACTCTGCCTAAAATTACAAACCCGAAGAAATGCAGCGATTATCGAACCATATCGCTCATGAGCCACGTGCTGAAAATTTTTCTCAAGATCATACACGGAAGGTTATATCCTAAATGCGAAGCCATACAATCCAACACACAATTTGGATTTAGAGCTGGTCTAGGAACACGTGACGCTCTATCCGGGTACCAAGTACTTGTGCAGAGATGCTGGGACGTCGACCGAGAACTCTACATATGTTTCATTGATTATGAAAAGGCCTTTGACCGCGTAAGACACCAAAAACTCTTTCAAATACTTGAGTCGATTGGTATCGACGGTCGAGACCTTCGAATTCTCAAGAATTTATATTGGAAGCAAGAAGCTAACGTCAGGGTTGATGAACACCTATCGTCCTATGTAGAAATACTTAGGGGTGTCCGACAAGGCTGCATCCTCTCGCCGCTGCTGTTCAATGTTTATGCAGAGTACATATTTGCAGAGGCTCTAGAAGATATATCCGAAGGAATAAAAGTTAATGGTCATATAATTAACAATATTCGATACGCGGACGATACCATCTTAATAGCCGATACCCTACAGGGCTTACAAAAGCTTGTTGACGTCGTTAGCGAGACTAGCACTTTATATGGCATTAATATAAACTGCAAGAAAACGAAGTACATGGTAGTTGGTCGAAAACCCAGACCAAATTCTTCCATAACTATCGGTGGCACCAATTTGGAACGAGTTAACCGGTACAAGTACCTAGGTTCTATGGTTAACGATAAAGACGACCACAGCCTCGAGATAAAGTGCAGAATTGAACAAGCTCGAAACGCTTACCGAAAAATGGAAAAGATCCTCTGCAACCGTAACCTGAGCATTGCTCTACGCACGAGGATAGCAAGGTGCTACGTCTTCCCGGTACTTCTCTATGGTGCGGAGGCCTGGACACTCACCAAAAACATGGCCAAACGCTTAGAAGCCTTTGAGATGTGGGTGTACAGGCGGATGCTTAAAATCTCCTGGACCCAGAAGGTCCGTAACACCACAGTGTTGCAGAGAATGAGGAAGAAAGTAGAGATCCTGAAGACCATCCAAAAGAGGAAGCTAGAGTACTTCGGCCACATAATTAGAAATAATAACAACAAATACAGCCTCCTTCAACTGATCATACAAGGCAAGATACCAGGCAAAAGGAGACCTGGTAGACCCAGGATATCATGGACCCAAAATCTGCGTGAATGGTTCGGGCAGAGCACCGGCTCATTGTTTCGTTTGGCGGCTTCGAAGGACGAGATAGCCAAACTGATCGCCAACCTCCGATAGGAGACGGCACGCAAAGGAGAAGAACGACAAAACAACAATGTTGTTTTTTTGCCCGAAAAACCAGTGGCCAAAAACCTATTAGTTTGAGCAAATCTCATAATCAGCTGAAAAAATAAAATTTTACAGACGTGAAACAAAAATCGCCACCCAAAAATAGGTCACCCTTAGGTACAAAATGGAAAATCTGTAAAAATTGTCCATGAGAGGTAACTACTACTTGTCATGTCGGTGACTTTTAAATTTTGTTGGCCCATGTTGGCCCAATATTCAGTCACGCGTATTCCAGCGTCTGTTCCCGCCAGAAAAACTGTTGAAATATAAAACGTGTCGAAAAAGGTAAAATAGGCTGTACCTAATATTAATTACCAACCCAAGCAACAAAGTTTCAAACGCCTCGTAACTTCTACCCTACACTTACCAAGTAGAGCATTCCATTGTTTTATTTGCCACACATAAAGTGGGGAGTGAATATTTAAAGCAACAGCTGGAAGTTCCTACAGGGGTAGTCAAACTTTCAGATTCTGAATCGTTTTACTTGGTTCTGGATCTACATTCTTAATATAATTTGACTTAGAAAAAGGAGCGCAGAATATTTTTGTTTAGCTTATTATAGAGTGGAAGGATACTAATACTTGTAATAATGTTCATAATGATTTACGATACGAAAAATACGTGGAATCCATACGAGAATAATGACAGAAAGCAAGCGAGCAGCTGTAAAGTTTCACAAAAAATATAAATTAAATAAGAAAGTATAGAAATACAGGGTGGGTCAAACCTACTTGAACTAACCCTTTTTATAAATGGTGGACTCATAATTTCTATGTCCCTTCACACGATTTTAACTCAAACGTAATACGAACATTTTAGTTAGTTTCCTTTGACAAACGATGCAGATATTCATTAAACATTCCCTAATCACCTCGAGGGTAATTTCAAGTAAATTACAGCGATAACTCGCCCTAAATTACCGTACTGAGAGATTGTTACCGTACAGGTGATAGAGGGGGTGATGCGAAGGTCATACGGGGCTCATCCCCCCCTTGGATTTGACAAAACGGCGGTTGGACACCTAAAACTACATTTTGCTGCAATGACGTGGGGTCAGCACGTTTTAACTTATTTTCATGTATAACACTAATCAAAGAAAGTATGCAGGCTTTACTTACGGGCTTACGTGAAGCGCGCACAGCCTGTAGAATACTCTAGATGGACTAGCCATTCTTAATTCATTGGCAAAGTTAAGCAACATCGGGCGCGGTCAGTCCATGGATGGGTGACCGCTAGTGGCAATAACATCCGAGCGCTTCCGCGCTTTGGAAGGCATACGTTACACCGTTGGTCTCCGTTGTTGTAGATTAATAACAATTCAGAGGCATAATTCCATACGATAAACTACCCTACTTACGTAACTGGTAGCTAGGTATTGCATAGTTTTTCCAGAACAAAATCTTTTCTTACTCCATAAACTAGCATTAAGTCGTACAGCATTCTAACTCCAGAGTCACCACCGCACTCGCTAACGGTAAAGGAAAAACATCGTGAGGAAATCCGCGGCTTAGTTGGCTCATTGGTGAGCTGACGTATTGGCCCATCTTCCTGTGGGCTAGGCCGACTAAGCTGTCATATTATAGGTACTGGGCAAGCCTTCTCCATCTAAAACAATGTCCCAGGCACTGCAGCGCCGAGTGGTCTCTTCACCCATCTAGTGTGAATGAAGGTACCACTGGACACTATACAGGGTGTTAAAAGACCGCCAACAGTCCCGAAAGCCACGCATACTAGACAACAAAACTTTTTCGATAAATTATTGCTGGGAAATGATTTTAGTTTTTTAGGTTATAATTTTGAAAAATATTTTATCACGCAATGGACGTGTAACGCACAGAAGTCATATTGCGCAAGCGTAGGTATACATTTATGTTACTTAAGCTTGAAGTGCCGATATTTAGAATACATTGCGGGTTGCAATTTTAACGTTGTTTTTTGTAAGAATATTCATAATTTTGATATGGCTTCTTGAGAAGGTATGTAAAGAACTAGACACTGAATATATTTTTGCAAAAAAAAAGTTTTAAAAAGTCCGACTTTGAACCTCAATATCTCGGAAACCGTTGATTTCCCAGGCATAGTTCCTTGGGCAAAAATGTTTCTTATGATGAGGACAATACGTGGTTTCCCGCTTTGTTGGCGGTCTTTTAACACCCTGTATAAATCATCTCATGACGTAGACGCAAAGGCTTATATGCTAACTCCATCAGAAATCCGCTCCGATTCAACTGCGCCGCCCATTGCTCCACGTTCACGCGCATTTCGGGCTCATTCATCCACGCGCTTCCGTTTCCTCTCTCGTCACGTGTGATATTTACCTTCGCCTATATGGGTTTCGGGCTTCGTTTATAGTGGAGAAGAGACCGCACGCCACAGTACAGCATGTTGCTGCAATGAGCCGTTTTCAACTGACAGTTAAAAGCTGACTTTAAAATGCTCGCTAGATGGCACAGAAAATACGGCTACATAACGGCAGTCAAATAACGCTTTTTCCCACAGAATCACAGATTAGAAAGTACTAACACTAAAGATACACAAACACCACAGATAATAATCAGGCTTGCCATGTTCAATCGGTAAAAATGCCGTGTAATATATTTGCAATTTTTATTCTTAAAAGCAAAAACATAAATGGTTTTGGATAAATATAGAATAGGTAGGTAGGATACTGACATCAACTACGTGATGCGATAAAATTTGCAAGCAATGAATTGTGTTTCTGGTTATGATTATTACAGTTTACGGTAATTTGTCGTACCGTTGGCAACACTCATGAAATTTCAATTGACTGCCGTTATAGTGCCGTATTATAAGCGCCATCAGTGGAGAAAAAAAGAACAACGTTTTTTTTCTGAAAACGGCTAATTGGCCTCATATTATAAGTGGCTTGTGTTGATGAGTTTGCCGACCCCCTCGAGTAACGAGACCTGGGGGCTGATTATCGGGTTTGGATGGAAATGACATGAGATTTTTCCTTCGAGGTGTGTCGAATGCGAGATTCCCGAGAGTAAGCCCCCTGACTGTAACCCGTATAGGAACAGAGACGACTACCACGAGTTACGTCCGGCAAACCTACTGCACCGCAAAGCAAGCTTCACTGTTTTTGTACCTAAGGGTGACCTGTTTTTCCGGCGGCGCCGTAGGTCTGCCGACGGTCGTAGCTCGTGGTAGAGCGTCAAAGCAGTCGAATTGGCCTTGGCTGTATCTTTGAAATAATGACCTACGTCCGCTGGTGCCCGCTTGGTCGGAAAACGCGATTTATACTACCACCGTCCTTACAAAAGGTACCTGCATACCGAGACATGTTTCGGCCATTTCTACGTTGGCAATACTAATAGTCTCTACTGTGCCACCGCCCTACTATGGCGCGTATCGATATTTTTATATCGATCGCGAAATAAACTGGGGCTAAGATGAAGCCGGTTACCATTGGCGAAAATCGGTTTCTCAATTTGTTGTCCTACCTACGCTACTCCGGCGGAACGACTCATTACACCCGTCTTTACACGTTTTAACGTTTGAATAGTCCATTTGCATTGCTGCAGCTTGTAAAAACTAAGCCCAAAATATCGCCGAATGTCACCAACTCACATCGACTCTACAAAATATACTCTCTCACACTCTCGCCGCTTTCCGCGCCCGCTTGCGCTTATCGCTCAGTGGACTCAACAAGTCGTCGCCTTGACGTATATGGGCCTCTTTACGCCCATGCGAGATTTTACGAGGACGAACAGTAAAAGGAAATAGACCATACGTTTTGTTTGAATAATTTAAAGGAAGTGACGTATTAACTATACTCTGGTTTATCTAGCGTAGTTTGAATATTAAAAAAATACATTGATCCGCAGTTTTATTCCCGTCAAAATTAAATATCAAATCGCTCTCTAAAAATTCGTGTATACTCAGAAAATTCCTACTGTAAGGCAATACAGCTTTTTAACTCCTTGCCAGAAGAGATCAGAAACCTACCGCTAACTTAAAACTTCATTATTTAAAATTCTAATAGAAAATAATCGTAATAGATTTTTTTTTTAACCCAAAAATTCTCACTTTCTAGGTTATTAAAAACAAACATTCAACCACGCTCGGCCAAAAAAAAAAATATTTTCTTGATCAACGAAGTCTCAACAATTAACCTACAATTTCCCAGCCTTTTAGGACAAAAAAATTACTGAACCCATACATTTAAACTTTCAAAGTCAAAAAAAAATCTAACTTGCAACCGCGACCGGCCCAAAAAATATTTTTCCCAGACTCAGCGAAGTCTACTCTATCGGCCTACCAACTCCCAGCCTTGTACGAAAAATATCTCGATTTTTTCACCACTTCACCAGCTCTCCATCTATTAATTGTACCCGGTGATAGGGATCACATCACAATTTTTTTTTCTTTATGCCATTCCCTTGATTTTTAAATTAATAAAATGTAGAAAAGTATTTTTTTAAATATGGTTTTCTTTTTTAAACTTAAACTTTCGTGAGCACTGCACATTAAACCATACCGTGATTTAATAGAAAAATGGTTTTCATTGTTTTTTTACAATTTTTATCAACTTAAAACTATACAAATGCACCTACGCACACAATCATGTTTTGACTTTGAACTAAATCCAAAAGCAAAAAACCTGACAATATAAAAAAAATATTGGCAATCCGAATTAATTAATTTGCAAAGGAAATCATCTACGTGGTCACGTCTTTCATCCAATCAATAATCTACAAATGGTAAATCTGGTATCGACCAGAGGAATATAAAACGTAGGATTACTATTAACTCTGAATATAACCTTCATCTCGTATCAGACACACACATCCAATCCGCACACGTTCGAACTTCACTCTAAAGTGAAATTGAAAACATTTGGGACGAGAGCGTATTCAAACATCAGTAGAAATCGAGTTTAGCTCAAAGACAATACGTTCGTTCCTAGTGCTTATAGAAACTACAGTCATAGGTCATTAGAATGGTTACGCACTGCATCCGATACGGATCCGGGACGATTGATGCGAAGTAGTCATAGTACGGTCGGCCACAGTCAGAGATACCCCATGGTAGCTCTTACCGCACGCGGCATAAGGGCGCCAATCGAACAAAAGGGGGTATCCTAGCGTGTGGCCGACTGTACAATCAGAGACACGCTAAGGTGTCTTATATCCGCTGAGTTTTTACGTCCAGAAAAACGTACTTTATAACATGTTCGTACATGTCAAAAGAGGAAATGGTAACCTTTTTAGTAGCAATGGATAGCGTAGCTTCATAGGGACAAGGTGGGGTAATTTTCCGGGGCCCCCAAGCTCAGGGGGCCCTCTCGGACCCATGTTTATTTCTGTACAACAAAATCGGTTTTTCGGGCGCGCTGCGTGCGCATTACAGACCATATTTGCAAAGCTAAGATCTTTAGTAAGTTTAGTAAAGTTGGGGCCCCACTCCAGAGCTCCTAGCTACGACACTTTTTAGTAGTTTAAAACGTTAAGGGCAACTCTACGAACAGTTAAATACATTCTCAGTGAATTTCACTAAGCATACCATACGTTTTAGTTACAACTGTAACAATTTCTCGGTTCCTGAATTTGAAATAGGAATGGAAATAAGCGCATTGAACACAAAATTCTCCTTGCTTGCTTCCTTCTGTAATATTGTCTTGATAATTTGAATAATATGAAATTGTTACCCGAGTGAGTAAAACACAATTTTTAAGACGTTTCTTTGAATCCAGAGCGGAGCGAAGGATTCTAGTGTAGAATCCCGAGTGAAGCAAGGGTTTCTAAACTAGAATCCCGTGTGTAGCGAGGACTTCTAACGTAGAATCCTGAGCGCAGCAAGGGATTTAAGTACTTGAGTTAAAATAGTTTTGCTCCCGAGATGAACACTCTACTTTTTATCTATGAGATCTATGAGAAAATAAGTAAGTGAAACTTACGAATAATTAGCGTCCAATATAATATTCCCTGGAGTTAATAAACGAATAAACTATTACGATAGAAGACTGAATGCATTTCTGACGTTTTTATTTTTTCACAACGATTGAATTATCTGGAATAAATAATTATTAAAAGAAAAAAATAGTTTTCGTATAATCCAAGGTAGTAATTTCAAAATACCGGCATCATACATGTTCAAACATAAAAAGAGTCTCGTAAAATTACTTCGCCCGAAGGCCTACCTTTGACTCTTCATTTCGCCCGCCTTCAAAAATCACATTACAAACAAAGGAGAGATTTCCAGTACTCAGTTAGTACTAGGGAGTCCAATGTCGGTGTACCGAGATCTCGAAATACCGGGATCCCGCATGATTTCTAGTCCCGCTCCCGCAAGATGCAGCCCCTAATCAGCAACCCCTGCATTCTCTAAAATAACCGACGTAAATATTCATTAACATTATCACAAATCAAAAAACTTACAACAAGAGAAATTTTCCGGAAAATAAACCGGTTTTGACGGTTGGCGCGAGACTGGATTTTTTAAAATAAAATAGATGCACAGGATTGCTAATAAAGTGCACTGTATTCCACCCACGAGTGGAAAGGCCGTTTTTTGCTGCTGGGCAATATAAAATTAAATATCCCATATGCCATGAGACAAGCTATGCCTAGTGTGGGGGTAAACAATTTTTTTTTAAATGTACCTTCATTATGGCAATAAATAATTTTATGTTCATATTTGAGGCAGTCTGGCAGGCGAAACCTTCTATAAGTTGTGTTAACTTTGAAAAAAAGAAGATCGATTACCGAGATTTGAGTTTAATATTTCAATTAATGATAATTAAAGTAGTAACTGTATAAATATTAGGAATATAAGCAGCTGATTAACGATGAAGAACTGAATAAAGAAAGAACTGATGATGATGATGATGATTGTCTTTTCAAGACACTCATGTAGGCAAGATAGTTCAGCCTGCCGCATATAAGTATTCGAGATCCCGTAAATACCGGGATCTCGCGAGACCGAAAATCCTGAATCCCACAAATACCGAGACTACAAAATAACCTTTTGCAGGCCCTAGTCAGTGCTTACTGGCGGCACCAAAAATGTTTTATTCAAGTTACCGTCGCATTGGCATGCGGGAAAGCCGACAAGCGCGTTGGGTAGGACACCCGGTGACTACTCTTTCTTCCACATTGCACCGGGAAACTGACCCTTTAAATAATAATATTCAGACAAAACTGTCGATTTTTTAACCGGCTTCAAAAAGTTTTTTTTTTATGTTTGTTACTTCAGAACTTTTTTGTAGGTGAACCGATTTTGATGATAATTTTTTGTTTGAAAGTGTATACTTCCCTTATGGTCCCATACAAAACAGCAGCAGATCACTCGGAACCAGCTATAGGATTATAGGTCCAAGGCTGCTGGTAAGTCAGAGCTATGTAGTGAAGTGAAACCTCTAAATAGAGTGTTAAATTAGTGTCAAATATAAGGCACCATGGAATTCTCTTTTTTCTTTATCGATGCATCTGTGCTTCAACAGGTCGACAGCGAACTTACATTTAAAAAAATATAGTACACTAGTGGTTAGCCCCGAACTATGACCTCGCGACCCGGTCCGTGAGATATGCTCACTGAGCATATCTCATATCTCGCATTGCTCAGCAACCACTCGACCGATTTGGCTCATGTTCAAACTTAAAAATTCTCTTTGCCTCATTTACCTGCCTACCAAATTTCATGACGACCAAATTTACTCAAGTTATCGTCGAACGAACATTCATACATACTAGTGGTTCGCTCCGAACTATGAACTCGCGACCCCAGTTACAGATGTGTAACTTTGCTTACGCCATTCGCGCAGGCGCGCGTGCGCTTTGCATATAAACTATACAACCCCATATCTCGACAACCCCTCAACCGATTTGGCTCATGTTCGAACTTAAAAATTCTTTCAATTTTGTTTACCCGCCTACCAAATTTCATAACGATCCGACTAAATTTACTCAAGTTATCTTCGAACGAACATTCATACATACAAAGTACAAACATACAAACATACATACAAACATACATACATACATACATACAAACGCCGGATTGTTCCAGTAGACTCTGAGAACTTCGCTCGCTCGTTCAATCAACATAGCCCGGGGCAGTACGGCGCAGATCAGTCCCGGCTCCCGACTTTACGTGACAACAATAAGGGTGGACCCGGACTGCTTGGTGCACGAGACACCCTGATTCCGTTAGTCACTCTTAACATTTCTACTGCATTTACCTACCTGTGACCTAAGCACTCTCCTCTCAATACTACTCCGTGCAATTTTAGTGGTTTTAAAGCCGAAGGTATTTTGTTGCACTGGTGATTCTGAGCCAAATTACAAAATTTCATTCCATAACACGCAAAAAAAAAATTCACTTCTCCATACAAGTGGTGTCGATTGGCGATAGCCGTTTGTATTGGGAAGTGTTTTTTTTTTTTCGCTCGTTTTGAAGTAAAATTTTGGAATTTGGCTCAGAATCACGAGTGCAACTAAATACCTTCGGCTTTAAAACCACTAAAATTCCACGGTGTATAGTCGGCCTAGCCCAGGCCGACTAAGCTGGTAAGCTGAGCAAGCCTACTCCATCTAAACATTCCCAGTGAAAGTGGTCGCGCATTACGTTGATGCAAAAGGGCTAAGGCGCCAGCCACACAGGGGTCGCCCTTGATTTTGCGTTCATATTTAATAAGTTATGTTATATAATTTCTCTTTGAATTCGCATAGTTATGCTTTGATTTTATGTACTTTGTAATGTTTACCTATTCAAAGGTATAGCT
Organism: Zelleria hepariella; assembly: GCA_949319315.1. NCBI lineage: Eukaryota > Metazoa > Arthropoda > Insecta > Lepidoptera > Yponomeutidae > Zelleria > Zelleria hepariella. The sequence continues at coordinate 4,280,067 of OX439392.1, read as the reverse complement.
ATTTTGTACAGTAAAAATATAATATGCGTCTTCATTCGCGAAATATTTAACATTGTAAATTTTCCAAGGGTAGAGTGGCAGAAGAGACATGGGACGAGGACGCGGCGAGGACGTTTCGCTTTGACGTGACGTTTTGCTTTGTCCCCGCCCCGTCTCTTCTGTATGTCTCTCTTTTGCGTCGCTTCGCTTCTATACATTTTTTATGACAGTGGCATCAAACATCAAACGTCCTCATCTCACGTCCTCTCTGTGTGCTGTGGTGCCTAAGGTAACCAAAACGTAAGGTAACCAAAACGTCAACTAATGAGTAAGAGAAGCACATAACTCTCGTTGACATAGAGCATACTGGTGGTATCGAGGTGAGCCATACAATGTAGCCGAGACGCTTCTTCTTCTTGTAGTGCCGTCTCCTATCGGAGGTTGGCAATCATCTTGGCTATTTCTCCCTTTGAGGCTGCCAAACGGAACAAGGAGCTCGTTGATTGTGGGTACCAATGGCATAAGTTCTCAAGCCATGATATCTTGGGTCTTCCAGGTCTCCTCCTGCCTGGTATCTTCCCTTGGATGATTAGTTGAAGGAGTCTTGGGTATTGCGGATTATGCGGCCAAAATACTCAAGTTTCCGTTTTTTGATGGTCTTCATTACCTCACACAGTCGAGACGCAAATTATGTTAATTTTACTATTACAAACTATCGCTGTCTCGTTCTCTTTACATGAGTAAGAGAAGCACAGAACTCTTATCGACATAGATAGAGCGTTCTAGTCGAATCGGGATGCTACAACGTGGGAGTTTAGAGGCGCTTTACAAGGGCGTTTTAGAGAAACATGATCCTAGTTACGGTGTGTGTTTTCGTAGCCTCCAGGTTTGAGAAAACACTTTGAGAATTTAGTGGGCTGCTAACCAGAGAATATTGCAGAATAAGATGAACATGCTCGTGATGAAGTGGGGCGCGATTCCTGTAGCCCAGGGGTTCCCAACCTTTTTTTTGTCTACTGCCCACTTTAAGAATAAATTATTTTTTAACGCCCCCCTTTTTAAACATACTTAAAAACCGCTAAGTACTTATAACTGATTATTGAAACGCAACTTTATAGTATTCGGACAGAGTATCTTTTTTTTTTCTGGGTCTCTTACCGCCCCCCTTTAGGCCTGCAGCGCCCACAAGGGGGCGTTATCGCCCACGTTGGGAAAGACTGCTGTAGCCTGATAAGCTGCCTTTGCTGAAAATGGGAATCATATAAAAAGAAGAACAGAATATAAACATTTATAATAAGTTGAAAAAATTCACTCGGGACAGGACTTGAACCCGCAACCTCATTGGGTGGTGTAGATTAGTGCAAACTCATCACACCAGATGGCGTCCAGTAGACGGAGACTAGTTGAAGAAATTCGCATCGACAGTTACTTGACTCGGTAGCTCAATTGGTAGAGCGCCTGCACGGTATGCGAGAGGTTGCGGGTTCAAGTCCTGTCCCGAGTGAATTTTTTCAACTTATTATAAATGTTTAAATTATTCCCTGGCACGGGTTAGTGCTTTAGAAAAAACAAAAAGAACACAATATTTTGAATCGACTTAAAAAAAGAAGGGGTACTCAATTCGACCCGTATTTTTAAGCTTGATATCCCAGAACTTTGTTCTAGGTGGACCGATGATGATGATTCTTTTTTTGTTTGAAATTGTATACTTTCCGTATTAGTTAGAGAGCTGGTGACCAATCGAGATATTTTTTCGTACAAGGCTAGGAGTTGGTAGGCTGATAGAGTAGACTTCGCTGAGTCTGGGAAAAATATGTTTTTGGCACGGTCGCGGTTGAAAGTTAGATTTTTTCGACTTTGAAAGTTTAAATGTATGGGTTCAGTATATTTTTTTTGTCGTACAAGGCAAGAAACTTCTAGGTTAGTTGTTGAGACTCCGTTGAACAAGAAAATATTTATTTTTTTGGCCGAGCGTGGTTGAAAGTTTGATTTTTATAACCCAAAAATTCACACTTTCTAGGTTATAAAAAACAATATTTCTACCGCATTTGGCTAGTAATCAATAGTGATTTCGTGATCAGCGGAGACTAAAAAGGCAGCCTAAAAACTTCCAGCCTTTTAGACAAAAAAGAAATGACTCAACCCATACATTTAAACTTTCAAAGTCGAAAAAATCTAACTTTCAACCGCGACCGGACCAAAAAAATATTTTTCCCAGACTCAGCGAAGTCTACTCTATCAGCCTACTAACTCCCAGCCTTGTACGAAAAAATATCTCGATTGGTCACCAGCTCTCCAACTATATGGTCCTATAAAAAATGGTGAATATCTGATGAAGAACTTCGGAGATTGAGAACGGAACTCCTCGGACAGCAGCAGATCTCTTGGAATCAGTGTAGTATCTTAAGGCTCGGTATAAGGCTAACTAGTGCCACCAATGTTAAAAAAATCATATCTCCCTTTAGAACAAGTTTCTGAAAAAATGCCAAGATGAGCCTATGCGCCATGCTTTTCTAGATTTTTAAGTGTAGATACCCTCTTGGAAATTAACTTTTAAGCTAAAAAATTTTCGATAACCGCCAAAAGCGGCCGTTTTTGGCGGTTATCGAAAATTTTTTAGCTTAAGACTAGAAATTGAGTTGGGTACCTACACTTAAAAATCAAGAAAAGCATGGCGCATGGGCTCATCTTAAGATTTTGTCAGAAACTTCTTCTGAAGGGACATATGATTTTTTCAACATTGGTGGCGCTAGTTAGCCTTATACCGAGCCTTAAGAGGGTGCAGGAGCATGATTTTCCCATTCAAACGTAGTTCCGGTTTAATTTCTAAACTACAGGCTGGATTTTGCTGACTCTTGGTTTATATCAGTAGATGACCAAAACGGAGGTTTGCAAATAGTTTTTATAAGAAAAAAAATCGCCTAAAAGAAATTAGAGCGATGCGTTTTTCGCGCCGAAAAAGAGGTTACTTTCAGCTGTTATTTACTTACATTATTACACTGCTTATTGGAGTCTAACTACCTTGGGAACAGCAATAATGTATTGTACTTGTCCGAAAAAAAAAGATTTTTGAAATAGCTAATAAAATGTAGAAATGGCAGCGGAACTACGAAACAATTTGGGAAAATAGATCTATTACATTACAACTACAACTACATACTCGCGAAAGGACACGAACACACGTAGACTCATACAGGCGCATTGCCTCTCACTTTTCCCGCGCCCCGTCTCGCTCTGGGTGAAACAGCTATAGGAAACAGTGTTTCTCGCGCTTGGCCATCGCCGAGTTCCCACGGTCCTACAGGGGATTCTTAATAACAGTATACCTTTTAACCAGTGTTTGCAAATCCTAACCAGTCTGATGAAGAGCTTCAAAGTTGGAGAATGGAACTTGAAGTCGGTTGTTTTAGTCTCTATCGTCATCTAAACTTTAATGTTTTATACTTGAATAGTATACCCTCTGTTTTTATAGGCGCTAAAATACTACGTTTGAGAACGTTAGTTTTGCAAACGTCTGATGTATTTGCTTTCTCCTTGTCTGCTTTTAATAACAAAGATAGCTTTGTATGTAGATAAAACCAACTCTCACTCTCGTTGGAACGTGTGTACAGTGTCGTACTTACTGTAGGTAAATAAGATTGGAGTATTTATCCTTCTCAAATAAGTTGTGGTCTCAAAGCGAGAGTCAAGCGGTTCTAAACCTTGTGATGACATTCGCGAATTATCGCAAATATCTTGTGCAAACCCACGGCTTCGCTTTGCATCTGTACAAATTGACTTTGTGTTTTCTTCACCTAGACTATATCTACAGGGTAAGACCGTTAAAAGACCGCTAACCAACCAGACCCGAAAGGTACGCTTACTAGACACCAAAAAAAGAGCTTTTTTTTTTTCATAAATTATTGCTAGCAAATTTTTGGTTTTTTAGGTTAGAAGTATGGATTTTTTTATCACGTAATGGAAGTGTAACGCAGAGAAGTCCTTTTGTGAAAACGTTGACATTAGCTTACGCTCGAGGTGCCAACGATAAGAATACATTGCGGGTTGCAATTGTAAGAAATACAACGTGTTACAAAACATCCTAACTCTTTTTACAGGGTGTAACCTACTGGTCAACGGGATGTCAATTCTGTAAAAATGAGTTAAAAAAAAAAACATTCTTGGTATTAGCTCAAATTTACAAATATGTTTGTGGGTGTAGGTGCATTTGCAAAGGTTTGTGTTGTTAAAATATTGTGAAAGTCAATGAAAACAATATTTAAAAAATACTTTTCTCCCGCCACACCGTTCACATTTTATTATTTTAAAAATCAACGGAACGCCGTAGAGCAAAAAAAAAAATTTTAGTTGTGATCCCTATCACCGGGTGCTATTACCGTGTAATAAGAGTTAGCATCTTTTGTAACACCTTGTATTCAAAATGTCGATAGGTTCCTTGAGAAGAAATGTTAAATGCTTGATACTAAACACATTTTTGAAAAAAAAAATCGGTATTATAGTCCACAATTCCACATTTCATCGGTAGACTCCTTTCTGACTTAAAAGTATCAGATATATACTTCTGCCCCCTTTTGTTTCATGTTAACGGGTCAGAATGAAAAGATACTCGTAGATCGCGAACCAACAACAGATGGCAGGCGCGGTATCCCGACCCGGTTTTTATGCAAAACCATTCTGCATAATTAACTGCAGCTCGGGGATTCATCGTTCTCTGTGGTATGGACCCGATAGCCTATGGGCCCGTTGGACCAGATCATTTGGGCTTTTAACCCACGTGCCTCAAAAGGAACGGACCCATTAAAGGATCACTCGTATGTCTTACTGTCTGTCGGACAGCTTTCTGGACCCAGCTTTAAAGCAAACGTGGAGAGAAATCCAACAAATCAAAAATCATAAAAATCGGTCCACCCGCTCTCGAGGTATAAATGGTGTAACTAACAAAACTTTGTTTTATATATTAAGATTATGGATGGACGAACAAACGAACGGACATGACAAATCTGTTGACTACGGAACCCTAAACACCAAGTTTGAGAAGTGGGACTAAGAGGCCAAAAGGGAGAAGGCTGTAATTGCTCAGTACTTATCGCAATATTGATCGACTTCACCCCAATTTAAATCCTAATACCCTAGGGACGAATCGGAACTACTCTAATAGCGAAGGACAAACGTGAAAGGGGCGATTCTATAGAACGGATCGGTCTTGTTACCCTTCTGGGGGGTTACCCTTGACGGTATTGCGATCAAATTGAAAAAGTTTAATAATTATTTTTTCTTTGAATTCGCATAGTAATGCTTTGATTTTAAATACTTTGTAATGTTTATTCAAAGGTAAGGCTGTTTTATTCAATAAAAACACAAAATGCGTCTTAATTGGTAAAATATTAAATTTTGTGAATTGCGCCATATTGCGGCCGTATTGGAAAAATCCGTCAAGGGTAGAGGGGCTGGTAATATACGTATACATTACGAAGTCGCTTTTTATTGAAAAAGTTTGCGGAAAAATCTCATATTGTTTCGATTCAGCTCATTTTGTATTCAATGCGTAATCACGCTTCCGGATTCGGTTTAATGGCACCCGATTTCGTATTTTTATTCCGTTGTTTATTAAATAGAGTTTCGGGCAACTATGTTTGTCGGTAGTTAGTTGTTCTTTGTTTGTTAGTTAGGCTTTATTCCAAATTGCAGGATTCATAGCGGGTACGCAGCTTTGTTGAATACTGCATGTTATCTTCCGCTCACTGTGCATCATGTTTTGTCATTTTGAAATTTTAGTCACTGATTGACCTACTCTTCTGAGGACTTAGTAGACTAGTATACGTATACTTATTGACATGCATTAAAAACCTTTTTTGTCTCTCGTTGGTATTCTGGTGATATCTGTATATTTCGACCCATAAACTTGAGTTACTTCGCCATTTATGCTTTACGGTTTGCTTGTTCAAATGCAAGTTGTAATTTTAGACTGTTAAGGCTATAGCTTGTTGTGTTTTATTAGTAATAAACGCAATTAAATAAACAAGAACTCCAAATTACAAATATGCAGCAGTAAGTAATACAACGTTGATCGTTTCTTTATTATAATTTTATCCTTGGAAATGCCAAAATCAAAACAATCGAAGGAATTTTAGAGGGGGGAGGGACTGACGTTGTCCAATGTCAAATTTAATAATACGATCAAACCTCTTTGACTTCGTTATCCTAGGTAAAGGTGCTCTATAGAGATGACAGTTGCCGTTACCCAACCGAATAGTGCAGGATTATCGAAACCAATCTTGGCAAATTTCCCCCTCGCGCCAGAAAACTATTCAAGCGTTCGCTTAACTTTCTTGACCACTTCAGCGGAATCGCTTAGGCCATTTGCCTAATTGCAGCGGGCGAGCCAGAAACTCGCCTCTACGAAGTTAGCACCCACTGCGAAGTTGGGCCCCGACTGCTCCCAAGACATCAGTAGGCAATTGGCGATACCTGCAAACTTTATATGAAGGGTCCTGTTTGGAATGATAGTTAGATGTACAATCAACCGCTGAAAATCAGGGCCTTGACCCCGCGCCGGAGCTCCCCGGAGCTAAAGATAGATGCATGCTTAAAAATAAACTAGTCTGGTCCAAATGACCGAAATATGATCTCTCGATTTTGCTGGCTTTTAGTCATACCTAGATGTACCTCATACGTAAGTTAGAACCAACAAACGCTTTTTGTTCTCTGCATGGACTTGAATGGATGCCAAAGGTATATTTTCTCCGATTACCTAAATAAATACACGTACAAGCCCTAAATAAAATTGGCCATAAAACAAAATATGGAAAATAAAATACAGCCTGAATTTGATATGCAAATACGAATACTAAAAGCTTACCTACAGACAGGTATTTTTAAAACGAACCAGTTTAGATGTTGCTCGTGGCTTCGCTTGCACATTTAATTTCCCTTCTGGTGAACTTATCCAAAGAAATACAAACCATTGAAATAACGTGCAACTTTGACACAGCGTACCTCTCTTGCCTATTTCATCAATTTCAATGTCTTTACCTACATATCGAGAACAACTCAATTTCTCCTTTTCTATTTATCTATTCATGGTCGAATGGATTTAATTTCGTTCCGTGAAAAGTGTATTTGTATCCAGAGTGTATTCTTTCGGCAGTTTGGAGTCGGGTCACGTATTGTTTTCCATTAAATGGCTGAACTGACGTCGTTCATTTAAAATGGCGTATGACAGCAATCGTAATGGATATTTTATTTCCTACCACGGCTGGTAAGCCTGATATTGTTCTGGTTTATGGTTTCATAAGCTGAATACTGCTCATATCGTTTAGGCGTTACGGCCCAGACTTAAATAAACGCCGAATTTATTTGAAAGAGATTCAGGTTTCAACAATCAAGTTACTACAAGTTACCTGAAAATATCACTTACCTAAACTTAGGGTGGCATTAATAGTTGCCAGCTCGAACTCGAGCTCAAGAAGGTGATCTCAGAAAACAAAATCACCGACTTGAGACCTTGGATAATGTCAATGTCAAACTCAAGCTAGTGTCTGTTAATACACTAGCTCGAGCTTAACATTGACATTAGCCAAGGACTCTTTGTGTGTTTTTTTTTTAGTATACGGACAATAGTTTCTTCGTAACTTAGTATAGGATCATGAAAACAATAATTTCAGGTGAACCAGCGGAGGAGATGTCTGTCGTTCAACGATGATGGACGGTGATGGATAGATTATTCTTGCTATTTATTTCATCATGATGATAGAAGGAGGCGGCTAGTGACTCTAGCCACCTTGCACTGATATTGATGATTCCATAAGATTGATGTACACACGACAGCACGTCGACCCTTACACGCTAACACTCTACTCGGTAACGTTACGGGCGACTTTACAACAAAAGTGTACATTCTGACGTGCTGTCGTGTGTACATGTTGTTTGGGTGAGAGTGGCTGCAGCCGACAAACCGAATATTGTGTTAGGAATACTATGACCTAAAACCCATGTAGGTACGTTGTTAGCTCGTACATCAGGTATGGTCAGTGACAAGTGAACAAAAACTTTTGCACTATTCACATTACTTTTACCATATTTTTTGTTAACTGGAAGAAATTGCTATTAGCAATAAGGTCGCCAATTGTACCGTAATATTAATACTGTTTATCCTTATAATATGTTTTTAGTACAATAAAGAATATTCTATTCGGTTTTATAATTTTTTTGGAGATATTACTTTTTTTTTTATTTCTCCCTAGTTTCCTCTCTCAGCCAATAAAGCTATTATTTTGTCACCATAATAATTAAATCTGTTTCTTCTCTTACAGGTAAGTCTTCATCAGTATCACCTATAAACACATGCTCGTAAGTAGGCAGGTTGTTGTAGGAGTCATCAATGATGATCATGGCCCTAAGGATACCTAAGAGTAAATTCCCAAAAGCCATGGGGAAAAGTTGGCATGTAGAAAATACACACTCACAGTATTTACTCACCAAGACTTCCGCTTTCACTAATTCAAATAGATTTTAAGTTTAACAAGCCCTAATACCTGCACGCGGGGGATCTTAAAACGGCTAGCGAAATCTGGTTTAAAATACTTTAGAAAAAAGTGTAGATTATATCGTTCTGGCATTGGTAATACCCCTAGAAAACAGGTGAGTCTTCGTAAAATAAACTATCGATTGTCAGGAACTACATCTGCAAGGTTGTGCTTAAAAGGTAATAGAATCTATTTCACCCCGACGAACAAACACCTACAAACCTACATGCACAGAGTGTGCACTTAAATCTCAGCCCAATTTGGTTCACCTCGGAAATCGGCGCTAACCACTTTCCGGCTGCGGTCACAGAACATAAACAACAGAAATACGAAGTGATGTCTGTACGTATGATGTGGTGTTGGCTTTCTATTCTTCGCGTGTCGATGGCAAAACGATATACACCGTGCTATTTTAGTGGTTTTAAAGTCGAAGGTATTGTGGTGATTCTAAGCCAAATTCCTAAATTTTACTCCAAAATGAGCGAAAAAAAAACACTTTCCATTAAAACAAAGAACTTTTTCGATAAGGGATTTGGTTTTTTAGGTTATACATTTTGGAAACTATTTTATCACGCAATGGAAGTGTAACGCATCATTCGGATCTGGAATGCAAACCTTAGGTCCTAAAAATAGTTAAGCTTCGCGTTGAGAAATCGCAGGATCGTTTTTTGCTAAAGAGACCTATGGGGCGTCTTAAATAGAAAATCGGTTTCGCGCAGTTTCAGTCAAGTATTTTGTGCCCATTGATATCTACTAAAAATTGTTTATCTTAAAGTCCGTTCGCTATCATAGTGCCGCTATCACGCGGCGCAAACACGCCAGTGATTTTGGCTCGCCGCTCGTCAAAGAAGCATCGTATTGAGAAGTTGTGCGTGTGACTATTGACTTAGTCTTTTGTATTGAGTGTCGATCGCTGCGTGTAGATAAAATGTTTTTTCGTTCGTTAGGACAGCGAGGTGCCTCTAGACGAAACTTCGAATGACCCAAAAATTAAAAGACGAAGGTTTTGTAAAACATTTAAGCAAATTCTAGTTAATGTCCATCAACATTGTGTTGAAATGAATATGTCTGCGCCCATCACACAGATACTTAAAAAATTGTTGGTATCCCAAGAACCAAGATTGCCGTCGTGTGTACCGACACTATCTAAGCGAACGGACTTTACTGCGATGCTACTTTAGGCAAACGGAAATATTGAATTATATTCGCAAGGATTACTCCTTCTGTTTGTATTTGATTGTTTGCTTCTCGCTGGGACTTAGGATTTGGCCAAGGGGAGGGCGGGACATTTAGCTCACAAACACAAAATTGCTAAACCGAAAAAATAGATGCGGAGATGCGTTTTCATATATTTGACACGGTTATTGTCAAACCAAATCGAGCAAGGTTTCAAGCACAAATCCTCTACACCCATCTTTACTAAGGTGGATTCTTCTTTTTCAGCATTTATTCGTCAACTGCTGAACCTCTTCCTTCATGGCCTCTTCATGCTTTTTTTTTTCAGCTTAGCCGGTCTGTTGCTTTCGTGATCTTAATTGAGATCTGTCAGACCATCGTGCAGCTGGTCTGCCAACACTTCACGTTTCTGGACGGCGCCTTGATGTGAGAAATTTTCGGCAGCTTTTATTTTTTAGGCGGATTACGGTCCTCAATATCCCCTAGATCCTTCCCTGGCACCGGGCTGCGGCAAACAACGCTTCCAGACGTTCCCGAGGGACCGAAGCGCGGCTATCTGCTCAGACCATCTGTCGCGGGTATAACTCGATCGAGAATCGAGATGTTTTATCGGTATTTTCTTTCTATTTCCGTCTCCTCAATGCTAAGGTTTAAAAAAACTAAGGCCATTCTTCTTCTTCTAAGGGCGCCTCTCCGACTCAGTGAAGGTTAGTGATCAGCTGCACATACCTCTCTTTGTTTCTCGCGAGGCGAAATAGCTGGCAGCACTCGCGATACCAGTCCCAGGCCTTTGCATCTACGTAATGAGATGATTTATACAGCGTCCAGTGGCACCTTCACACATACTAGCTGGGTGAAGGACCACTCAGCGCTGCAGTACCTGAGATATTGTTTTAGATACCCAGCACCTAACCATCCTTACAGCTTGGTTGGCCTAGCCCACGGGCAAGCTCCACACGTATTGCAGAGAGAAAGCGGTAATTTGGTTTGTTTTTTTTGTTTCTGTTACCTACTAGGTATTAACAGAGCTGACTACAGCGCTCTCACCATGAGAAAATGTTTTGCTACCCTTAAATATTACCCGATTTAAGTAAAATTAGTTAAATTATTACTGATTCATGTCCAAAAATCAAATTCGGTAAAACGGACTTTATTGGGTTCACAGGAATAACTTCACCGAAATGAATAGCTACGATACTACAGCTCGCGCGTTAGCAGAAATTCAGTGAGGCGCGTGCCATATACTCGATTCCCTTTGATCGTAAATACCTAGCGCAAAAAAGGAATTTTTATGACCCCTGGAAAAAATAAATTAATAAATTAACGAGGTGTGAAATAGGCTTCGTTAGGTAGGCTCTTTTTTGCGCCACCCATGCTGAAAAATATAAGCTGATCGTCGTGTTTTTAAGACCTAAATGATTTTACGCCAGTTGCTCGGTTCGTAACCTTATGCTCAGAAAAAAAAACTTAGGCTCATTTTTGTTACTTTTACTTTTAGGTGAAAGATTTGTAGCGAAAGATTTCACATTCAAAAGGCTTTCGCAACAAATTTCTCGACAGCTGAAACCAAAAGCGTTGCAACCGAAAAACACCCACATTCTTTCTGAGTCATAGAATAAAAATAAACAAAAGATTTTTTCGGATCCTTGCAGATACCTTTAGCGTCCTCTCAGTTTAATAAATTCTAGTAAGTCCAAGGGATAGAAAAGGCCAAGACAGCGTAAAACGAACGAGTGGTATCGGTCCGAGTACAAGGGGGTTACCCTTGACGCTATTGCGATCAAATTAAAAAAGTTTTGAAATTAATTTCTCTTTGAATTCGCAAAGTAATGCTTTGATTTTAAATACTTTGTAATGTTTATTCAAAGGTAAAGCTGTTTTATTCAATAAAAACACAAAATGCGTCTTAATTTGTAAAATATTAAATTTTGTAAATTGCGCCATATTGCGGCCGTATTGGAAAAATGCGTAAAGGGTAGAGGGGCAGTTCACACAGAGTGGTACAGTTGCCTCACGAGCGTGAGGTCAATTCTACCCACCGGAATGCCACTGCATGCTTAGAGATATCGTGACCAGATCTTAAAATTGATCACTTCCTGATGTGGCCAACAATTGAGTTTCTTGACCAATCCAGATAACGGTCCAAAAGCACCTATCTGGTGCCGCATGGAAAGGTCAGCGGTGATAAATGGTTACAAGTGGACTGTATTTCAGGTTAATCGATATAATATACAATAATTAGAAACACGTACACACGACAGCACGTCAGTCTGTACACTTTTGTTGTAAAGTCGCCCGTAACGTAACCGAGTAGAGTACTAGCGTGTAAGGATCGATGTGCTGTCGTGTGTACTATACGTGTCGTTCGCCAAGCGATCTGAGGTCAAGTGAAGGTGAAAATAGTCTGTGGCTCTCGCGTCACAGATTAGCGTTGTCCTTTGCAGCCGTAGCGTAGCGTGTGGTGTGCCCTCTATTTGGTGGGCCAGTGTGTCGTAGACACCGCACACACCACTAACATACTTGCTTTTTTCACATTTATCCTTGTGGGTCCTTCTGTCCCCTTCTTTTGCCGCTTGAAGTGCAAAAAGCCCGAAGAATGCAGGGTTTCTGCGGTTGCCCGGTGTGAAATATTCGCGTCTTGAATTCCCGCGCTGTTGTAACACTTTTGCGCAGGAAATGCATAATGCAGAGCGATACCGGTAAGCGAGCGGGGATTTTCGTTAGTTCTGCCTTTGAACGAGAGGATCTCCGAAATCATCGGAGATTTGAGTCTTTTGACCATGTAATTCGTAACACCAAATATGAACTGCTTCAACTTATTATCCAAGGAAATATACCAGGCAGAAGACCTACGCATCTGTTCTCTTAAAAATCACACACTCGTCAACCGTAATTTTCGGGAAAATAGCTCTTATTGAAATGATAAATCTCATAATATGAATATACGGTATACGGTGCTTATTTTATAGAATACAGGGGTAAGAAGACCCAAATACTTATCATGACTTGACAGCCTACGCCAGTGGTTGTAACTTACTTACAGCCATGTAACTTTGGTCTGTACATTCGATTTTCTTACACAACCGCGTGACGCGACCGTCGTAAGATATTTCCAAACACACCTTTTATTTAAGGTTAGACGATAGCAACGTGGCGGGAAATTCAAAATTTTCACAGTTTTTTACATGCTGGTCTACGAAGCAGTGGCACTGCCCAAAAAACTTATCGTAGACCAGAACACATAATCGACTGAATTATTGTTGTTCTATTGTTTACAATAATGAAAAGAATACTGTTTTATTGCCGCGAACGAAAAATCGCTGAACAAAAATTGCTCAGTTTAGCTACAAAATGTAAAAAACTGTGAAAATTTTGAATTTCCCGCCACGCTGCTATCTTCCAGCCTTAAGGCATCATCATAATCTGCCCAAAATCCATCGGGATCATTTTCGCCGTCGCAATTTTAAACATCGACCTTAATATTCCGAGTTAAGCCTATTATGCGAGGAGCAGCCATTCAATTTATACATTTCGTCGCGAAGGGATACAGTTCATTATTCCTTTTAAATGTAAATTGATACAGTAGCTGCCTGTTACGTTGGGCTTCGTTCTCACGATAACACAATATGTAAAGGCTGATTTATACAGGGTAAATGGTTACCGACCAAATTAAAAGCAAGTCAGCACTGTCTTGCCTCGAATTTGAGGATACAGACCCAGAGCAAATTTATTTGAAGAAATTTATTTATCGCGTCGATCAATTTATAAGAAATTCAAAGAATTTGAAGTCTGTAACCTTACCTTCCCCGTGTGAGAAAGAACAACCTAGCAGTTGCAGTAGCAGGGTCTTTTCTCTAAGACTACTCAACAAACCGTACCCTCGCATAAAAACAGGAAAGTTCCTAATTTTAAAGAATTTCGATGAATAAGAGGGTGTCCCGGCGCAGCGTAAACTTACAGTCCTCGACTGTGTATCGAATTAATTGAAGTAAAATAACAATGTCTCACCTTTATTGTTATTGTGTAGAATGTGCCGTTAATCCGGCAAAGTCTAAAGGATCCCATGATTCCATTATAACAGCATTAATGTAGGTGAACTTTTTGGGTGTTACTCGCGGGGATTTAAAACCAATTTCGTGTTTGTACATTTTAATAACTTTTAAACGACTTCCAGGCTTTTATGAGTTTTGGATATGCACTCTGAATAATCATAACTACACAAAATATTGTACAATACAACAGACATGTACGGTCGGCCAGAGTCTAGGATAGCTCATGTTAGCTCTTACCGCGCGCGGCCAATCGAACAAAACGGGGTACGCTAGCGTGTGGCTGACTGTACATATCAATAATTTACTTGGCTGTAACTCTGTAAGCCATCCCAAGGATCTAATATTGTCATCACTAGCTCTATCATTTAAATCATAAGTACTTAGTTGTATCTTTTCTAGTTTCACCGACTGGGAATTTCAATTTATGGTTTGTCATTTGATAGTGGAACCTCTCTGTCATACTCGTAAGTGAAACATTTTGTACAGAATCTTCGGCGAATCATTTAAAAAAAAATGACATTATAAAAATTTGGAATTAATAATAATTTTATTGGTCGATAAAGCGAGAGATAAAATAAAAACAAAACAATAGGCAATACTTGCTCTACAAATAACTTTATAGCAAAAACAATGCTGCATTTAATATCAGCAAATCATGCACGAAATGTTCAGGCATACACTGAATGGAACGGCCATTATTTTTGTCTCTTTCGCCACTTATTTAACGCCGATTACTGTCAACCGATTGAGCGTGTCAGCGCTTCATCTGATTAAGCTCCGTACACACTGGGTGGGATTATAAGCTGACGTCGCATCATATTTTATTAACCTCCGGCCAAAAAAGGGAGTGTTTTATGTTTGACTCCTATGTGTGTGTCTGTTTGTGCCACCGTACGTAGCTCTTAAACGGGCAAACCGATTTGGATGCAGTTTTTTTATTTGAAAGCAGCTTTTCTAGCGAGTGTTCTCAGATAATTATGCTTTATCAAAATCGGTGCAGCAATGTCTATAATTTTTCTTTGTTTTTGTTCTTGTTTTGTTTTTGTTTTTTTTAGCTCATCGCTGTAGTCCACTACAGTCCAGCGTGAAAGGGGCCTTAACAATTTATTAGATTCAACTGAATTCCACACAACGGAGGATTTTCAAACAAATACTTATTGAGTGCGTAACTCTATGCTGTCGATTTAAAATTCGATAGTTTCCTTCAATACAATGCCAGAAAGTGAATGAAAATATTAACTAATCGAAGTTTCATATTTTTTTTTTTTTTTTCATTTACACAATTAATTCATTCATTATACCAGAGCGTATTTTCATGAGAACGAAGCATCTTAGGAATATGTAATCAAAAGAAAATCTGTATCATAAAAATGTGAAAAATCAAAGGAAAAAGGTCTTTACAGAAATTGCACACTACGGGATTTTCTATAATCTTTGCGAGAATTTAATAATTGGCTACGATGTTTCAAGGTTCAGAATGTGACATTTTATTACTAACGAAATTCGTGACGTTTCTTTTATCAAGGCCTTTGTCGGGTTACATCTTTACTTCTCACGAAGTACAAAAATACTAATGTTAGTACCGAAATTAAATCCTTTAATTAAAAGATCACTTTGTTCTCAAAAACGAAGGTATAATAAATTGCACACCGATGCATGGAAGAACATTATTTCGACTACAAATAGTCAAAATCAGACTAAAAAAAAGTTTTATTCAATATGCCATTAGTTACATTGAACGTCAAAATAGATATTATCAAAAGTAAAAAGAAGTATATAAATCAAATACTTATTACTACCTAATACTAAGTAAGTATCTAGCTACTTTTTTTCTCCAGCTTCACTAGCTCTGATCGTTCTTGGAGAAGAAGCATGGTAAAGAAACTCCAAGGATCTCACTAAGTCACTTAAGTACCTTTTTTCGTTTTCGCTATATGTGAAACTTCGAGATTCCAACTTCCGATTTAACCCCCAATATTATCATTATCATCTGCATAAAATCTAGATCCATCCGGAACCCTCCTTAAGATCCAACGATAGCAGCGTGGCAGGAAATAATAAAAAAAACACAGTTCTTTTAAATTTTGAAGGTAAACTGAGCTATGTTTGTTCAACGACTTTTCGTTCACGGCTATAAAATACTTAGTACAATTGCTGAACAGAAATAGCTCAGTTTGTCATCAAAATAAAAAATTAAATTAAAATTCCCGCCACGCTGCTATCGTCCAACCTTAAATATTATTTTGTCCAAATGTCAGCAACAGGGTGCTTTCTGTTGATATTATCCTGCGGCAAGGTTTGAAATTTGAATAAACCTTTCGTAGAAATGTTGCTACAGGCTAGGTTTGGTTTGACGGTCAGTGAACCGGTAAATCGGGAATTGGTCAGTTGTTCACTTTTCTAGTAAAGCAGATAAATGTGAACCATAGTGAAATGTCCTAAAATTATATTGCTCTATCTATTATACATTCCGTTAATCACATAGCATAATTAAATAAAATGTATCGATCCTCTCTCCTTCCAACGACTGCAATTTGATCTGTACGCATGAGTTAAATTATTAATTTAATCAAACGTAGAATACTGTATGAGGTATAATAATAATAGCTAAAAAATATACATTGATTTAATGGTTTCACTTAATTTAATTATTTGTCGGAATAGCCGATATGTTTCGACCTCGTCCGGAAACCGTTAAATTAATAATAAAAATGTGCAGTGCTTACGAAAGGTTTATGTTGTAAAATAGCTAAAAATATTTATAAACCTCCTCTCAAAGGGGGACAGAGAGAGTTGATATCGAACCCGCCTACCGACTTTATAAACTAATCACAAACTTGACAACTTGCGCAATCTGAAACTTAAACGATATTTTGGTGCGGTCCGTTTTTATTAATTTTAAAGCATTTCTTTCCACCCAAATCAGAAAAGTGTCGCGACGACGCGCCACCCATAAACAACTAATAAAGGAAATTGGCCCGGCAGTGTAAAAGTGAAACTGATCGAAAAGTGAATCCGGAGTGAGTGATGGATAGGAGGAGTGAGGGGATATCCGACGCATCGATACCCGCGTCACGTTTGGGAGCTAAGGGCCTGAGCACACTTGGGAGGGCTTCCTTATGAGTGAGGAGATAAGATACTGTAGCCGCGCTGTAAAACGTCCTTATGGAACGCGATTGACGCGAGCGCTATGACAAGAACTGTATGTATATCGCGCGTACCTATGTCAATTAGGACAACTTTTACGTATATTAGAAAACGATACGTTTGATCACCAGTTCACGTGAATAAAATTATCACGTCCTCTCGCACAGTACCTACTGTGATATGATTACCTAATCACGTGTACCTAATAGAACAATGGCTTACACTGAGTCCGAAGTTGCAAGGTATGAGCTAAAACATATCCAATTTAAAGCGAAATCTTAGTCGACATCTTTTTCAACTTCAGTGACTTGATGTCTGTATCTATAAAAGCTGAAGAGTTGATGAGGTATTTTCTAGTCAATACGTACAACGATCTCTTTAAAAAATGTTTAGGACGCTGGCACAGCGACTGGAAGTGAATCTTGGCCTCCGCTACCAAAAGGCGCCATAATTATGGGTCCTGCGCCACTTCCCTCCAATCTTCCATTTGAAGTTAGCGGAAGTCCAACTGATCGACGACGTCCAGAAGGCTGCCCCTCGTATGCTTCTCTTACTGTCCGATCCTCTCCCATCCTTTCAACATGACTGAGCCAGAAGAGTCTTTATTGCAGATTTAGCCTCTTCGATTATATGGGGCTCAGCCATGAGGTTGCTGTATATTTTTGCTGTATACATCATCATTATTTTTAAGAGTTATCCTCAGTGCTTACTGTCACTGAAAGTGATAAGTTGGATAAACAACCTTACTACTTATAGTATTAGGATACAATGACAGACGTCCGGCAGACGTTCACACTCGTGGTAGCAGCTACTCAGCATTGTCCATGCACTTCGATCGATCATAGGCCAGTTCCTTCGCAGCCTCACGACGTCCACCTTCTGTATAGGCTTACATAAATTATGTCCAAGTTAAGTAGACCACCCACAAGCCTCCTTTTGACTAGTTGGCGTAAATTACAAGGTCAATACGTGGGGAGCCAACTAAGCCGCGGGCTGCCTTCCTAATACGTGGATTATTAGAACTATTTGCACTGGCACAGCTAAAATAGGCCTTGTTCGCCTTGTTTCACAGGTTTCTAATTAGCGCTATCTTGCAGATAAAATGGAACAGATCCACTGGTGAAGGAAACATTGTTATTTCGTAAATGTGTATGTCATGATGTAAATGGAATGACATTTTGATTTATTGCGCTTCGCAGAGCGAGCGTATTGACTACTAGCTTTCGGCCGCAACTTTGTCCGCACAGACTTAAAAGTAGCTTTTTTTCCCGTTATCAATGTCAGCTCGTACGAACTCGTGAGTAAAGCCTGTAATTCAGTAATAGAGATTTAAGAGATTTATGAAGTAATTTATAGCCTTTGAAATATTCCGGTGTGTAATTTTCAATCACGTTTAAAAGTTGAAGTGTTTCAGGGGGCCGATTCCGGTCGCTTATTGGCACTGAAAGTTCAGTGAAACTTCACGACCCTGTCACTTTTGACAGGTGTTGGTATTCTGATGCGCCATTTTACCGTCGTTACTTGGCCGTTACCGATGTTTCGATGGATTCGTTAGGACCAATTTGACAGTTGTTTTGTCAAATATGACATATTTGTATAAACCAAAGACAATATGCAACCCAAAGTTCGCTGAAAGTTGAGAAACCATCAAATTCGGTATTCTGCTATTTATTTGACGTAAGTTCAATGTCCTCTGACAGATTTTTACGTCAAAATTAGCCATTGGAAAATCATAGCCCAGGAAAGAAGCTAAATTGCACTGTATAAAGGGCGGGCTAAGCATAAACCACCATATCGAGTTTTTTAGTTCCAGTGGTTCCGTGTAGACGCGGTGATCATGCTATGTAAGCTGGAAGAGCTATTATTCCATTCAAATGTGAAACTTAATGCGCAATGATGTTACCGTACCATCTGTTGGATACGAGTAGGTAGGCTCGAAAATCTCTCTTGCCTCGCCGCCGGCACGAAATTTTCATCGTGTGTTTTTTACCACCCACTTCCACATAGCTTGCGTGTGGGTTACCTACTCTTGTTGTTTGGCATGCTTTTGGTTTTAGGTTTTTCCAGCTGTTTTTAGTGCCGTCTTGTTATTGGGTGAACATTTTCGTGTGCTTTTCTCCTTTTCTCTTTTCTCCTGCAGCAGAGGTTAAAGTATAAAATAATAGTATTTTTTTATGTAAGGATGCAAATAATTGTTTGCAGCGTGTGCTTGTATTTAGAAGCCCGAGACGCAAATAATATTGTTTCCACTTAATTATCTTTCTTATTGAACCATGTAATGTATTTTTGTTTTTACCAATGTTTTAATGATATTATTTAGGGGTTTATGTAAACTTAGTTTTCTAAATAAAATGCTATTGTATTTATTTATTAAAGCTACGCATATCTAAAATAATGACCTTAGCACTACAGCGCCGAGTGGTGTCTTCACCCATCTAGTGTGAGTGAATGTGCCACTGAACTCTGTATAAATCATCTGATTACGTAGATGCAAAGGCCTTGGTTTTTTAAAGCTACAAATTTTTTCTCTTTATTTTTGCACGCAAATGTAGTATAGTCGAAATGTTTGCTATAGGTACTCGAATGCCTGCCTGTGAAAATGTGAAATTGCTTCCCCGACGTACTTTCAGTTTTACGATTTTTGAGCGCCATCTCATTTGTGTACGCGCCTTTATGCTAATAGCAAAATTACTTTCTGTGACAAAGTGTCTTACTTTTTTACGGCTTCGCTTGTTCTGGGTCACACATCAAGTAGTACAGAAATACATTATTGTTTAGAATGCGTATTCATGGACTTTTAAGAGCTTGCTGTTTTATTACTTTTGAATTGAATTTTAAAAAACTACACGTTTTCCCTCCCTCGCTCTATTTTTCTCTGTCCTTCAAGAAATGAAAATCAAGTACAGTAATGCATAAAGAAAAAAAGTACCTATTATAAGAAAAAAAAAATTTTTCCATTAAAAAATTCAATAGTTATTTTCATCGCTCACATAAATGCGACCCGTATAAAAATCGAAAACTATTTAGTTGTATTTACATGTATTTATAAATACTACCTTTTTATTAATATATGGGTGTACATCTATGTGGGTATGGTTTCCATAAAAATGATCTTTAAAACTAAATTTTAAAATTGGCTATAACTATCTATTTTGTTTTATTTTGTGCTCCGATCTTTTATGTTTACGGCATTATGGCAACATTTAAAAACTAATTGAGTCCTTTGATAAAAAGGTAGAGTTATTTTCGTTCCTGCGGATCCCTAAGCAATAACTGGCCAGCTTTATCGCCTAAGGCCGTCATAAAAAGAGCCGTCAAAATAATATTTTCCACTCGGGTTCAGTATCTACCTGGGCCATTGTTTTATACCCGCAAAGATGTCTGGGCGTTTTATATGGCCTTTCATGAGAATAAAAAAAAAAAAGCGTTACTTTATATTCAATTTTGAATATATTCTCGTAGTTTCTTTGGCAGATCTTCAAAAAGTGATGAAAAGCTAAGTCTTTGCGTCTAGTAACTTTTTCATCGACTCTAGCTCCGTCATAGAATATTAAAAAACTAAGGCCTTTGCATCTACGTAATGAGATGATTTATACAGCGTCCAGTGGCACCTTCACTCACACTAGATGGGTGAAGAGACCACTCGGCGCTGCAGTGCCTGGGACATTGTTTTTTAGATGGAGTAGGCTTGCCCAGCACCTATACCATCCTGACAGCTTAGTCGACCAAGCCCACAGGAAAGACAGGTCAATACGTGTGGAGCCAACTGAGCCGCGGGTTTCCTCACGATGTTTTCCTTCACCGTTAGAGGTACCCGGTTCGATTCCCAGTGCGGGCATGTATCTATGACTTTGTTTAATTTCAAAGTTACGTACATTTGTGAATTTGTAGTAGTAATAGAATATTAACGACCAATGAATAAACATCCAAATACAAAAGTAATTATAAACTATTCATGTCTATTTTGTCATCAACTACTTGGCGCAATTATGAATATTGTTATAAATAATTGGTGCAATTATGAATATTCTCATAGAGATTAGTCAGAGAACACTTTATTGTATACCAGAAATTAATTATTTACAAGAATTTTCTTAACCTAAAAGTACAGATGGCGGTTTAAGCGATATCTTCAAGAAAACCGGTGCGGCTACCCATCTCTCATCTCTTATGCAATTTCTCAGTCAGTGGTTGCCTGGAAGAGATTGCTTTTAGAAATAAGGTCTCCAATTGTACCGTAATTATATGTTATGGCACGTTTTGAAGAAAATGGGCGGCGCGCCTTTTTTTATCGACAATATCTTGCAAGCTGTTATGGATATCAACATGGAACTAGCTGTGTTAGATAGCTCTTACCTAATTCTAATGTTCCATAATGTACTTTTTCGGTTCGTTTAGCGTATCTGATACAGGAATCGATTTTCTACATATTTTTTTTGCGCGCGGGCACTATGCATACACGTCGCCTTAAAAGAATATTCTATTCTATTACAAAACTAAAATACACCACTATTTCTGTGCCACGAGTCGGTGCCGCTGGCTACAGCAAACTTATCGGCTACGCCCAGCTACGCCGTAGCAAGTCCCCGTAGCGGTCGTAGAGGCTTCCGTAGCGTCGTAGCTGATTTGACGCAGTGCACTCGTATTTGCGGCTTCCATTTTATGTTTCTCGAAGCAATTCATTTGTTCCTCATTTCTTATACATGACCTTTATACGAGTAAACGATGAATATAGTGCCTTCTTTTTACTGAATGGCATAAAAATACTATCGTCTTTCAGATCGGAGTTCTTCTTTTGTTTTTTTCTAAAGCACTTACCCGTACTGGGAACTTGCTTGGTATCCAACGCCGTAAGTTCAATCGTAGGTAGGTAAGGTAATCGTTTGAGGTAGTGGCTACCCCTGGCGTCAGAGTTTTTAGGCCACCCAAAGGGCCTCTGACGTGGCTTAACGATTGTTATAACGATTTAACGTGACTTCCGAAGCACGGAAGCGCTCACATATTATTTCCACTAGCGGTCACCCATCCATGGACTGACCGCGGCCGTTGTTGCTTAACTTTGCCAATCGATTAAGAACGGCTGGTCAAACTAGGTTGTGAGCGCTTCGAAAGTTCAATACTTTGTAAAGATAGCTATTTCCTTTTGAATCACATAAAAATACCCTAAAAAAAGGAGAAAAGCCTGTCATATTATCCTGTCCATTCAGGGCGTTAGACGTTAATCTTATTAGCGCTAAGGCGAATATGCGACGCACGTGCCACGCATTTTGGTTATACGTGACCGGAGATCGAACGTGGGCCCATTGTTGGCCCTCGTTAGACCATTCAATTGGGGTCTCTGTAAAAATGACAGTTTGATTGGCGATGGGCTGGTTTTATTGGACGCTCCTCGTAGATTGTAATAGAAATAGCGGCTTGTAGCTTTAGGTGAAGTGGTGCACCTATTTCTAAGATTATTAGATTGTCAAAGATTTCCATTCCAACTGGCTAAAAATCTTGCAATATGATAAAGATTGGTCGGTTTTTTTTATTACTAACCCGACTTATTATTTGTATATTAAATTAATTATTAATAACACCACCATTTCTTATAACATCTTTTAACACAAACAAGGACGTTAACTGAATTCCATCTAAAAGGTCCCATTTATCCGAATTAAGCATTGCTTGAGTTTAATATTGAATTTCAAAATGAAAGGAAGCGTGTAATCAGGATACACAGATATTAAGATATATAGGTACACCTACCACACCAACCAAAGCAATAGCAGTACCTATCTATTCAGCGTTGGGGCGGTCATGCTGAAAATTATACACTTTCTTGGCTCGCCATTTTTTTTATATTTCATTGCATCATTCATAATTTGGCAAATCTTAGGGTGGTATTAATAGTCGTCTGAGTTCACCTACTTGAGATCGATCTCAAGGAGGTAAATGTCAAGCCTTGGGTAATGTCAAACTTGAGTAGCTGTCTGCTTATTAATAGTCACGATCTTGAGATTGACATTGACATTAGCCGACTTACTTGAGTGAGTAGACTTACTTGAGTCGACGCCATATTAATAGAGCCGACTTGAGCTCGGAATTGAGTGAGTCATTCATCTTTTGACAGTCCGTGACGTCTCAATTTCAATACAACGTGGTTTAGAGTACTAGGCGTGCATAAAATGTTAAGAAGCTGTAAGATCACTTACTTGAGACCGGAGTCGCTGGCATATTAATAGACACAATCTTACGTGAGTTCACCTACTTGAGACCAGACTTGCGACTGTCATTTCCAAGTGCAGGCGATAGCCGACTCAAGTTCGTGTTTTTCATCACCCGACTACGCAAAGCAAGAAGGGGAGTTATTTTCTTTGATAATTAATATACAAAAATGATGTTTAGACAGCGCGCATCCAAAGCGAACCTACCGCAAGAAGTTGCAGCTTAACAATATACTTAGGACCATCGTCGATATCGGAAGTTACGTGTAAAGGGACCTTGTGGTGTGAAATAATTTGTCGTCGTCATTCGACCGGCACCTCTACCACATCGCTATGACTAGCCAGAAAAGTGTTTCTACCAGCCCGAGTTCTTCGAGCTGCAAAACTCCAGCAGTTCAGAGCCCCACAGTCATATTACCAAGAAAGAACTCCGAAGAGCTGAGGTTTAAAAAAATAAGCTGGTACTAAGTTTGAGTTTAGTTTGGTATAAAGCCTCAGACGCTCCGGTTTCCTCACGATGTTTTCCTTCACAGTCAGGGAGTGTTATGTATGCGACTTTGAAATAAATTAATGTCATGGGTAGGGTACATGCCCTCATCGGGACTCGAACCAGGATCCCTCGATTCCGAGTCCATTGTTCTACCCATTATGCCACCACCGCGTCACCATCTAAAACTCAAATACTACCTATAAAGGCATGGTAGAATCAGAAGCTACGAGCTTGTACTTGGTCAAATACAGAAGTGTTGTCAAAATTAAGTTTTAATTTCAAAGAAATACTACTATTTGCAGGCTCCCATAATCTTGTAAGAAACTACACCACACACTAATAAAAAGGCAGAAAGTATATTTCAACTCTTTCCTTACTTTCGATGTAGGACTATTTTTGTACAATCCAAGGGAATTATTTCGTGAAACGCACGTACACACGACAACACGTCGACCTTTACACGCTAGTACTCTACTCGGTTACGTTACGGGCGACTTTACAACAAAAGTGTACACTTTGACGTGCTGTCGTGTGTACAATAGAATTTGAGTGCTGTAACGTGAATGACGTCATGTCAATGGTCTGAAGGTATTAGGCGTGCATAAACATCCGGAATCTCTTCTAAGGCGATTGGTGACAGAAAGTTTCATGTAGTATGATACATATCATGTAGATGGCAGCACAACATACAATTCAAACCTCTTTACTCGTACCTAGTTTTTTTAAGACAATTTGCCGGCCTTCAAAGCCCAGTTGGACCATAGAGGTTACTAGGCATGCATAAAATATAAAGCGGATATAGTAGGGAAAACTTGAGGGTGTGGTATCATTCATACGAGTAGTAGGTATTCAGTAAATTAAGTTGATACTTGAAGATAAATCTGAATAGGGAAGACCTTCATTAATGTTACATAATTATCAATTTTTTTTTCTAATTTTTTTCCACTCGCTGACGGTGAAGGAAAAACATCGTAAGGAAACCTGAGCGTATGAGGCATTATACCCTCAACGCAAAAATCGCCAACACGCATTGAGCACGCGTGGTGATTAAGCTCGAACTCTCTCTCTCTGAGAGAAGGCCTTTGCCCAGCTAGTGGGACATGTACAATTGTACAGGCTACATCTTATTTTTTAATTGGAAAATAAACAAGCCTGGGAGAGTTGTAACATATTTATTAATACAATATTGTTTCCTAATCATCATCTAAAATTTCGACACCTGACATGAATTTGCGCTGAGTCGAGTATTCTTCCCCTCATTTTATGTGTTCATTCTCCACACATTATTCCAGGTTTCGGGACCAATGCTGGTGTTTTAAAATTGCCTTGGTTTTTATCCCTCCTATCATAACGCCCTAACTTCGTCGATTATGCGTCGGACAGTAGGTACTTTCTGATTTTCCTTTAATCAAAATAAAATATTAATGTAGTAGAATGATGTGCGCAACGATCAAACGTTAGGTTTGCAGTCGCTCTATAATTTATTATAATTTCGCTTGGCAAATTACTACTTTCTCTACGTAAACATAACCTCTAAAGTTATATTAAATGCGCAAAAAACGTTGATGATGGGGTATTTTAAAGACCTAACTGACGATATCTGTAACTTGTATCGTGAACTATGTATATTGTATACAATTATAGTGAATAAATACCTGTCTTGTCAGCAACTCGTTTGTAGAGGTCATCCAACTGGGTCCGCTAGGTACTGAAGCTCGAAAAACGGAAGCTCGAATAACAAAAGCTCGAATGAACTGAAGCTCTCTGTTGGAAGTTTCCGGCATGATATTTTTCGGCCAAAATATTGAAAATAACCTCTCTGGCGCCACTTATTATCCATAACCGACTAAAACGTTCAATATACTGAAAATCACAAGAATTTACGAGACATTTTTATAATAATTATTTTCGTAGTTTGACTGATGTTTGACAGTAGAAAAAGTTTTTTCTTTTATTCGACAGTTCTGAAAACCGTGAAAAAAGTTGTTCACCTTACGAACCTCTTTGAAGGTCAAACTGAGGTTGTGGCTAGCCTCTTTCTAATGTATGGTAGCCTAGTACATTCTTTACTCAAGCGTTGAAATAGTTCATTCTTGACTCAAGTCGAGGACTTGAGATCGGTCTCAAGTAAGAGCTGCTTTATTAATATGCTGAGTTACTCACTCAAGATCAAGCTCTCTGTTGCCAAAGTAACGAATAACAATGCTGAATAAAAATGGCTGAAGCGAGTCAGATCTGTTCCTTTTTGTCTAGACCAGGGTGCCGCTACAAAATTGTGTCGTCATATTGAACGAGCGATCGAAGTATGTTTGTATGTTTGTATGTATGAATGATTGTGTCGTCATAAAAATATAAAGGCGGCTTAATGGAATTAAAAGATTTTTAAAATTCTAACATCCAAATCCAAATCGGACGAAGAGTGGATATGGGGTTAGCAAAAAGTTAGTTATCCTGAGTTCACAGTTCGGGGTGAACCACTAGTTATTATAATCGAGTACCTATTTGGAGTAGAGTTCGTGTTATATCTTGTAACATCACTTTTATGTTTGTGGAATCCTGGACTATTATAGAAATGACAAGTTGACAACTGAATAACACCGGACCATGGAC
Organism: Zelleria hepariella; assembly: GCA_949319315.1. Classification (NCBI taxonomy): domain Eukaryota; kingdom Metazoa; phylum Arthropoda; class Insecta; order Lepidoptera; family Yponomeutidae; genus Zelleria; species Zelleria hepariella. The sequence goes on along the minus strand of OX439392.1, from coordinate 4,253,882 downwards.
AATTTTAAGGACCAAAAGGAGGCCAAACTCAGGTTGTGCCTTTTCGAATAGTCTCTTTATAATGTATGGGCGCCTAGTACTTTTGAGTTGGGTTTAAGCTTTTTGACCACATTTTGAACTTTAAATGGTATCATTCGTTCAAATAGTTCATTCTTTACTCAAATCGAGGACTCAAGTTCGCGCCTAAGATAGGTTTATTAATAAGCCAATGTCTCAAGTAGGTGATTTTTGTTTTCTGAGTTCACCTACTTGAGACCGATCTCAAGTAGGTGATCTCAGAGGACTATTAATACCAGCCTTAAATTGCCTAATTATCCAAAATTTCTGTGACAAAAATAATACAGCATAGTTGAATATTGTGTTTTGAAACTTTTTCATGAAATAGAATCGATTGGCATAAAGAAAAAAATATGTTTGAGGAAAGTTTTTCGCGATTTCTGTAATTTCTAGTACTCAAACCCCAGTTGGCTCCTTGCAGTCTTTTGATCCCTACATGAAACAGGAACGATTGGCATTTTTTTTAGCCTATTTCTTACTGACTGTTTTTTTTTTTTTTTCAAAATCTGTGAATGCAGTACATAACTAGTGGTTCGCCCCGAACTGTGAACTCGCGACCCCATATAAACTTAACAACCCCATATCTCGGCAACCCCTCGACCGATTTAGCTCATGTTCGAATTTTAAAATTCTTTTAATTTCATTTACCCGCCTACCAAATTTCATAACGATCTGACCAAAACTCAAGTTATCGTCGAACGAACATTCATACATACATACAAACATACATACATACATACATACATACATACAAACATACAAACGCCGGATTGTTCCAATAAAATCGGAGAACTTCGCTCGCTTCGCTCGCTCGTTAAATTATTTGGAAATCGAAGTTTTAATTTTCTTTGGTATTTGGTAATTTACTTTTGCTCCGATTCCAAATACACGAACGAAGTTTCGATGGACTCGATGGTCTTGATAGACAAAATAACGACCCTTGGTTCTTTTTGAATTTCCTCCCCATTCGGGTCCGTGAAACGGCCGTTTCCGGGCATTCCGAGTTCGAATTTACGAACTTCGGACCGGGTTATTCCAAGTCAGACCACTTTTTGAATCGTAATATTATATTCAGCAAATTTTCTTTTGACTTAACTAACATTACATTTTAATATCAAATTAGATTATCTCTTAAACGGCTGAACAGATTTTGATAAAACATGTCTAAAAACCATCACTTTCGAACAAACATCCTAATCGGTTCACCCGTTTAAAAGCTACGGCGCCACATAGACATTCTTTTTTGCACTATTAGCTTGTCTTTTCGGTCTACTAAAATGCCAAGTGGGAAGTGGGCGAATTTCTTGACAGCAATGTCACCGTGGCAAAGTGTGGAATAACCCTTACGACCGATTCTTACAAGTGTGAGTGTGTAGCCTTATGAATATGAAATAAGAAAGTGTCTTTTCGTTTCGTTATTTATGATTTGCTGCAGATATTATGTGACTCGGGTTTAAAATCGTACGAAGTTAATCATTTTGACAAGCATATAATTTAAGTGGGAGAATGTTATTTCAAACGAGCTTCTGGGAATAACATTTTCTCGCTAGAGGTCTTGGTATTTCAATTTCATAGCACAAAGGCAATTGATTTCAAGCTCCGTTAAGTATCTTGTAATAAGAGTTAAGTACCATGAACAAATCACATTACACAATAAACTAAGCTACCAACAGGTAATTGCTATATTTATTACAATCATCGATAGCTTTGATATCCATATCTTGATATTTAAGCGTACCAACAATGCGTCGAAGCACTTTTGTCTTCGCCAGTACCTATGTAAGCCCCCAGATAGGGTTGCCATCCATCAGAACTTTTAATTTGTCTAGTTTTTTTACTCGGCTCGGAAATAGGACATACGGTGTTAGAGGACGGTACCACGAGCGTAAAACTTTGGACTTTGATCAAGTCTCACTCGCTGATGGTGAAGGAAAACATCGATCAATGTACTACGTCCGTGTGGAGTTCAGGGGCTTGAGTCTGTAACGCAGTGGCATGTCGGTAGGTTCCCAGTAGAAGGACAAAATCGGGTATTCCTCATTTTTCTCCTACAACTAATGATCTAGAATTAGAATCAGAATATTCTTTGCTGTACTAGAAAAACATTAAAAGGACAAACAGCATTAATAAATCGTAATTGAAGCCTACAACTGGGAGCCTATTGATGATCCATTTCGTTACAGATTCAGGCCCCAGGCTGCCTAGGGCTCAAAACATATATGGAAACTATAGACGCGAGTGGACCCTTCTATTATAATATTTTGCATAAGATTTTTTTGACGTGCCATTGAATTTGCGATGAGTTTTTTTTTTCAAGACAAGATTTCTACTCGGAAAACTGTTAGTTGTAACCCTGGTAACCCTATCCCAAGTCTCGTTCCACAGCGTTCCCTGTAATTAATTCAGGAGCTAATTCATTAAATTAAGCACCCACTGGCGTTGTTACAGTTTTAATAATACGACATTAATTATGAATTGCTCTGTCGTAAAACGACGGATTTCCTCACGATGTTTACATTCATTCAAAAGATCTTAAGGGTTTAGTTTTAGTATCACATCAATAGACCTTTGATCCAGTCTAGTGCGAATAGAAGTAACACCTTATTCTTTACCCCCAAACATCCATACACCGCAATATATGTGGTTCGGATAACTAGTAGTTCGCCACGAGTTATATAGGGACAAAGCGAGACAATGTCCCGAGGCCCCCAAGCTCAGGGGGCCCCCTCGGACCCTGAAACCAAACCATAATGAACTAACTAGCCCGAAGTGTGAGGAATCTAAAAAAAATGTGGATGTCCTTATTTGGACCACCCTGTATACCTGTCTGTATTTTGACTT